>CM022702.1:32372863-32972863 GCA_012295165.1 Asparagus setaceus
TACTGAATAAAAGTATTATTTTCTTTTAACAGGCATATAGTTGGAAGGTATGTTTTTTAAAGTAGTGACGCTAGGTACTAAATGATTGACAATAATGACGTAGAAAAACCATTAGAGTGATATAACTGTAGAGGTTTGGTATTTTGGGACTTGGTTTACTGTTCAGAAGGTCAGAGTGAAGAGTTTAGGTTAGAAGGTGTTGTACTGATTACCATTAGAAGATATGAGCGCTAACAATAGAAAATATTACAGATTTGAAGGTGTTAGATTATGAAATTATAACCCTCAACCATCATCACAACTTCGGTGCTTTGGTATGCTGGAAGGGTACCTTGACATGGTAGCAGAGCAACCCATAATACTGGCCACGAATTTAAATTAGATTTTTTAAAAAGATTTATACTGCCGCGCGAGTCCATGTTCCAGCCCATAAAAAAGGGTGATCAACCAGTGAGGGCATGTTAGAATATAAAATTTTAACCCTTAACTCGCATCGCAATTTCGTAGTTTTGTTGTAGTGGAAGGGTCCTTTGATGAAGGAATGAATTAACTGCATATTTGGTCATCTCTAGTTCTAGCGGTGATATATGGTTAACTATATGTTGAAGTTACCATGTTTTCTTTCTTACCTTGTGCCTAACTTTGAGGTTTTTTGTTTGTGGCAAATTTTCTCTACTGTTAAGCTTGCTAATGCATGCTGAGGTAGTGGGTTGGGTTTTCTTTTCTTCTTTTTTCTTTTTTTTTTGGCGAGGTGTTGGGGGGAGTGGTTCGTTTGGGGTAGGTCTGGTAGGATACCCTCCTTTTCTCCTCAAAAAGCAAAAAGTTCTAACTACAAAAAATATTAGAAGAGTGAAGCATTTGTATTAGCACTTTAATGCAGCCTTTTTTTATCAATGTTGGTATTTGACCTTTTTCACCTTCTCTAGCAAGAAAGGACATAGGAATACAAAATCTAAAGTTGCAGACTAATTTATTGTCTCTAGTCACTATGCTGTCATTAGCTTCGACAGATGTAGCTTTTGAGAAAATAATTACTCGTTGCAAAACTATTGGTTTATTAATCGCTTACCTATATTATAGCTTTTATGATAATGTTTAGGTTACTATGTTGTAACTGATGGAGACTTTTCCCGTTTGTAGGAGAAGCATAAAATTCTACCATGATTTTTATTCATCAGATATCATTGTAGCATCACCTCTTGGATTGATCACTGTAAGTTCCTCTGTATAATCCTTTCTTCTTCAAAAACTTGTAATACTACCATAATATTTATTTTCTGAAGTTACTTATTTGTAGCTTTGCTCCCTCAATTTGCTTTTTTGCCATTGAATTGGCAAATTGCTGAAATATCTTTGGAGTAAATATCTTTTCTTGTCAAAGGATACTATCCTATATTGTGTAACACCCTCTTGTTACATTATTAGTCCGAAGCTGTGTTGTATCCACTATATCTTCTCTGTGGTAGAGATGAGCATTGGGGTTCAGTTAAGTTGCGTGGAAATAGGTACCGGTTTGGGTGCAGGTACCGGTATGGGACACAACAAAATTTTAAAATGTAGGGTACGGGGACACTGCTACATACATATTGAAATTAATAATTTATATGAGATCACTATTATTTTTCAATTCATGTGTTATTACAATTAAAATTCCTGTCACAATTTTAAGTTTCTTTTATTATGTTGATCATTATAAATTGGAAATTGCACATTTTTGAACTAGACATCCAAACAACCCTTTAAAATCATAGTTTTGAATTGGTTATAGGCTGAAACAAACCTGACCATGTCTAACGCGATTCAAGAAATAGATGTGAAGCGTAGGATATGTGTCTAAGAAGTGTATGACAATTGTTTAAATTAAAACATATATCATATAATTGAATACATGTCTAAGTAAATGCATGCATATAGCAAGGGAGTGTCCATGAAGTTTGAGTACTTATACGTGTCCGGTTCGTGTCGGGTACGGTTACAACTTCATGATAGAAGTACCTGGGTAATATAGGCCTATGTTGCATGGGTATGGGTATGGATACTGGACCCGAAAAGTTTGTAAAAGGTAGGGTATGGGGACACGACTATATCAATATTTATATACACATTATTTATTGAAATTAATAGCATGATATCAATATTTTTTTTATTCACGTGTTTTGATAATTAAAATTCCTACAACATTTTTATGTTTCTTTTATTGTGGATTATAAATTGTAAAAACACTCTTTTTTGGACTAGACACCCAAACGACCATTAAAATCATAGTTTAAAACCCAACGAGTTTCAAGAAGTGGATGTGTTGGATTTACGTCCAGGAAATATTTGGCAAGTGTTTTAAATTAAAACATATATTGTTTAATTGAGTACATGTCCAAATAAATATATGCATATGTGCAAGGAGTGTCTAGGGAGTTTGGGTAAGGGTACGTGTCGGGTACGGGTACGGCCTCATGATAGAAATACCCAGGTAACATAGACTGTAACTGACATCATTATTGAAGCTAAGCATCAAAACTCAGGTTATAGATTGGAACTACATCTCTTAGTCTTAAGTGTTCAACAATTTTGAGGTTATAAACTTGCGATATCTCCGTAGTTAGTCGTCCCATCTTAGGTTAGTCAAGTTAGCGTACAGGAAGCTTTCATTAAAGTTCCCCGGTCACTTAAAATTAAACTAAAATTGAACTTCTGATCTATACAAGCTATCTACATGTAAGACCATTTAAGTTAATATCTTTTTTCTTTTTTTGGGTTTCTATTTACTTAGGATATTACACCTTCATGGAATCACATAAAAAATGTAGGAAAAGCGAATTCTGTAAGAATAAAAGTTAACCTCCCTACTTCAAGTATAAAATCTGATTTTCAGTCTTCGTTAAAATTTTAACCTTCCATTGGTAAGGGTTTTAGCCTGGATAGGATAATGAACAAAAATTCTAACTTAATTACTTTGTAAAACCTAGTTCTCTGGTAAAGTGGTAATATATCTTTTAATCATTAATACATCATCACTTATTCACTGGGTCAAATTTTCAACCATAATCTGTTGACCATCTCCTATGCACGATGTATTATATCATTTCCTTTAGTTGCAATGTAGACCATCTGCATTTACGATATTCTTTCATTAATAAGCAAAGTTGTTAGATAATATTATTGCATTCACTCTTATCCACTATGACTCATTCATCAACAATTTCAAGTATTAATAACTATAGTTCTTCATTAAAATCCTTACTTTCATGAAGTTCACATGAATCATCAACTTATTTCTCTTACATAGTTGTTAGCACAGTTGACATTAAGCTTCATTTCTTGGTAAATGAAGTATAATACAGTTATTTTCAGGGTTAGACTGACTATTGCAACTATTAGGATATTTACGCTACCTTAGACGCCATACTTTTATCAAGCATCAGATAAGGAGCTAGAAGAGTCATACTTATATCAAGTCTGTTATGTTATCTGCAGACTTAGACCTTGTTTGAATAGTTTACAATCCTTGAATATCATTTGAGTTGAAAATGTTTTGTAATTGCACCTCATTTCCCTTGGATGAGAATCCTTTGGATTATAATTCAAAAGGTTTGTTTGAATACAATGTATCAAGGCATTAATTTCTGTCAAAAAATGTTTATGTAACGAAGAGAAGTTTTTAATTAGAAAAAGGAAGTTGATACTTCTTTCTTGGAATTAGGTCTATAAATACAGTTAATAGCGCAATGGCATCAATGATGGCTTTGTTTAAACATAAAATAGAAAAGAATAGATGAAAAACATGTTTAATAGGCAAATGCTTATTTTCTGCTGGTTTTCTGTAATGTCTTATAACTTCTTGTTCTTCCCAACCTTAGTTTGGATCGTTGTTTGAAGATGGGTGAGGTTGGGTGTTGTTCTATATGACAAAGCTAAGCGAAACTCCTTTTGTATATGTGGGATTCAGCTAATTTGTGTTCTTTGGCAACGTTGTATCGTAATTATAGATGAATGACATGCTGCAGCTATTCAATTCTAATATATTACATCTTCATTATTGATAGTCCTTATATTGTTTGTCAGAAAATTGGAGAAGCAGAGGCAGAAAAGGCAAAGGATGTTGATTATCTATCTTCAATAGAGGTAGGTCTATCATTTTTGTTCTTTATGATTGTCAAACTTGTTGGTATAATTTTTGTCCTTCGTGTTTCTCTTTAATGCTTCCTAAAGCACAAATAACTTATTAAATTTAATTTTTAACACGCAGCTTTTGATCATTGATCATGCAGACGTGATAGCAATGCAGGTAAGGCAAAACATTTCAATATTTCATTCTTTTCTTATGCTTATAGAAGTATAAATCATCGATTAATTGAATCCTTTGAAACGTTTGCAGAATTGGTCCCATTTGAATACTGTAGTTGAGCAACTGAATCATATGCCTTCTAAACAACATCAAACTGATGTCATGCGCATTAGGCAGTGGTATGGTCTCAATTCTTATTCCTGACATATTCTGAAATAGGGATGAGGAAAGTGTTCTGGAACTGAACCAGATAAGGACACAATCCTGAGATTGTCCTTTGTTGAACCAGATGAGGCGGAGATTGACCTTTGTTGCTTAAGCAACATCTGTTATAAAATTTTGCTACCTAAATCCCCTCTTTTCTTGACTGATTGCTGAGAGGATCATGAACTTCAAAATGTGCATATAGTACGATTTTTTATTTGCAGTGAATGTAAAATACAAATTGCAGGTGTGTTATCATATTTATTTGCTTTTGTTTTTTGGTCAGGTATCTAAATGGGCATGCACGCTTTTATCGACAAACTATTCTGTTAGGTTCTTTTCTTAACCCAGGTATGAGCACATGTAAACTTTCTAACTTATATGTTATATAAATTTGAAGATTGCATGTAATGATATAACTGTCTTCAGATTTCTCTTCCGCATATATTATTCCATGAAAATGGATACATTCTCCTCCTTTTTGTTGGTCAGGAGGAGGGTTCATTCTTGGTTGTTGAGCATACACCATATGACCATTATGTAGATTGCCTGCATCTGCCAACTAAACACTCGGTGGCAAGCCTCTTTTCGCTCTTAGTTCCCTTTTAGAAGATTGACATCATGTTGACAAATGTAAAAGTTGGTCGATATTTCTGGAGTCACCTGAATTTGGAATTTTGCTCCTTAACTGTCCCATAGTGGTTATGGTGCTGAGTGAAGCTTATGTGATGTTGATAAAATTTAAAATACTTGTATGTTTAGGATATTTGATGTTGCATGCACTTGTGAGCATGTGGGATACAATTTTTTTAGGCCTTTGGTTTATGTTATTGTTGAACTGCAAACAATCAATGTGGTTTGCATTGTCATTGACAATCTGAGATAGGGGGAGATGATATCATCTCTATCTCTAATACATATTATAGACCATACCGAGGCAACTGCATGGGGGTATATGTGTAAAGCCTCTTCCACTTTCCTTGTTCTCGAGCAACTAGTTTTCATCCAAAGTTTTAGCGCGGACTCAGAATTGTCATCTCCGTCACACTCTTCACACACACACACACACAAAAGGGGAAAAAAAGGAAAACAAAGGAAAAAAAGAAAAGACAGCTTAAATGCATAACGAAAGTTACAAATTTGGAAAAGCTTTTCGGACACCTGAGGAGATATGACCCTTGATACGTATGGTTAGCAGAGACAAATTCATATGACTGTCAGCCATGGTTATGGTTGTAATTTAGCACTGTAGTTCTTCATTCTTATATTTCATGGACATTTCTTCATATTTTCTGACTGCAGTCCTTAAACAAATTTATTGTTCTTATAGTTATATACAGGTAACTGTGAACTTATTAGCTTCTGATATATTTCTCCTAACTGTCCTTTTTTTTTACAGATATGAATGCCCTTTTCAATCGGTCCTGTATGAATTACGAGGGGAAGGTATGTTAGAACTGTGACTTTTATACTTACTGTTCTTTTATTGATTTTACAATTTTCTTAACAGGTTAAATTGGTGAGCGAGTATAAAGGTGTCCTTCCTAAAGTGCTACTTCAAGTGAAGCAGGTGCATTCTTTGTTCAGTTTTGTTTCTAGTAAACAGTATGAAAATGAAATTTATTTCAATCTAATCTATTTATTTTAGCTAAATACTTTAAGGTAACATGTTCATTAATCCTGGTAGTTCCTGTTTTGGGGAAAATGTTCTCCAGAAAATATGTACGGGCTTTTGGGTAGTGGGTTGCATAGTGATGTCTCTTAGCTTTTTGATAATTCCTTAGTGTTTAAAAACTAAATACTACCTTTAGGCATCTATTGGTTTTTTTTTTTTTGTGGGTTCAGCCATGCATGCTTTTCCGATTAAAGGTTATAAATTCTCTTTGTTATAGGTTATATGTGTTTTTTGCATTACATTCTAAACAGGTGTATGAGCGTTTTGATGCTTCTTCAATTGTTGATGTTGATGATGCACGCCTTGATTACTTTTCTAATAAGGTCAGGTTTCTCTATTTGCTCCTAGTTTGTTGCTAATTCTAGATCATCGAATTTTGAGATAATTCATGTCTTTTTACATTTTTATAAACTAATTTTTCATTTTGTTGTCATCCATATTTTTTATATCTTTCTTTAGTTTAAATAATACCAGATTGGAACTAAGAAATGCTTATTTTCTTGGTTATTAAGCATTATTAACTCTTTCATATGTAAATGAGTCAAATAAAAACTAAAATACAACCAGACTACTATGTGGATGCAGATCCTTAATTGGCAGACTGTCACTCTGGTTGGTTGGATTATCTTGGGTTGAGATTTGCAATCCAAAACTTTTTTGGTAGGACCAGGCAACTTTACCTAATCCAAAATCATAAATTGTAATGCATATTATAATCTTGCCATTTAACCCAATATTCTTGATCAGAGATTCTACCTGTTTTTTGTTTAATCCAGTCAATCCAGAATTAAAAGTTGTAGACTTGGAACAAATATGATGATGTAATAGACCAAGTTCAGCTTTGAGTTATTATCATTCAACCTCTGCCTTTCTTCTCTGCCCAAACAATGTAGCCTCTCTTCTTTACAAATGATACTTTGTGTGTAGCTCCATTTTCACAACTTCTATCTTTTTAAACTTCTACAGGATCTTAGCAGTCTTAAGATTTATTGATAAAAAGTTACAGAACCCGAGATGGATATAGAGCTCACCTCGTCGCATGAATCCTGGAAGTAATACTCAGTATCATAAATGGCAAAGAGAAACAGAAATGCAAAATATCACTTTATAAAATCTTATCAAAGATGAGCTGTTATAATTGTTTGAGTCCTACACTGACTGAAATTCACTGTAACAAATAATGAGAGTGTATCGCTAAGCTCAGTGAAACACTTGGGTTATTGGAAACTTCACGATAAGATAAGAAAAGAAAGAAATATATCGGTGAAGAAAAGAAGAAAGGAGGGTAAAGAACTCACCTGGATGAGTCAATGCTTACCTCATCCAGATCTTGTATCTCTTAAGATTTTGTAGGCACCTAGTGTCCGGTCATTGCAGTCGGTATACTACTCAGGATTTTACTTGGATTATTTGGGTTTAGACTTTAGTAGTTTAGTGCACAATTTGTCTGCACAATTTGTGATAGAAAACCCGACTTTATAAATACAAATATTGACGGGTAAATTACAGTAAAGCCCTTGCATCTATACCTCGTTTCTCAAGAAGTCCCTTCTTTTCTAACAGAAACCCACAAATCTATTCTCAGTTATGAAAATCGCTAGTTTTTAACAGATTTGGGGTAGGTTTTAAGTGCAAGTGGCGCTTTAAATTTGAATTTCACAAAGGCCCTTTATTGTTAATGAATCTATTATGGAGATCTATGATGTTATAATTATATTAGGAATAATATATTATGAATATGTGGTTGAGAGATATTAGGGATGTGATTGAGAGAATAAAGGAATATGCTAATAATATGTTTAGCATATTCCTAATAATATGTAACATGTATTTATTTGCTCTTATTATAAATATAAGAGATCAACAGAGGTCTAGATAGAGTCTCTGGTTTCCTTCAGAATTATTTTTTACATGGTATCAGAGCCACGTAAATTCTAGCCTCCACAAAACCCTAGATCCTTACAAACCCTAGCCCCCAATCTCTCACCATCAAACTCTTCCCTCTACCTTACAACCTCCCTTCTTTCCTGTGCCCGGTTACTGTAACAGTGCTGCGGATTCTTGTCCGTCCTGTTTTCGATGGCCTTGTTGATGACTAGGATTACCATTATTGATAACAGTAGTCATCCTTGATGTATATATTCTCGTCACCGCCTGTGCCGCCTCGATTTCCCTTCGTTCACCGCCTGCTCAACTTGTGGACACCACCGCCACCACCGCTTGTATTCTAGAAACCTTGACCATAGATAAACTAACAATTTAAAATGTATATATTCTAGCCTCCACATACATTTAAAATGTACCCTACGTCTAGTAGAAAACTAACAATTTCATAACTGGGGATAGATTAGGGTTTTTTCCCCCACTTTTCCTGAACTTAACAAAATGAAGGGTTTCTTGAAAAACAAGCTATACATGTAGGGGGTTTATTATAATTTGCCCAATATTGAAAGCTCTATTGGGTTTCTGATTGAAATTTTTATGTTAAATTATATTGCATACTCTCAGTTTGGGTTTAATATCAAAGTATCTTTTGTTGCATTTGTACCAAACTCTCCAACTTATTAGGGAAGCTTGATTAAAAGTAAATCTAATTTGAAATTAACGTGCATCAACTATCTTTTCATAAACCAAATTTACTGTTCATGTCAACAGAAAATCAAGGTATTAGAATATCTTCTGAAAGAGGTAGTTTCACACATTTTGCATTGTAATTTTACTATCCGATCCAGAACCCTTAGATTGTTAGGAAAACGTCAATTGGATGGAGATAATGGACTTATCCCCTAGCCCCTAGTTGCTGACGCAGCAGTTAGATGGTACTTAAGCATTTTTCTCCGCTTTTCACATTTTTAAAATTATAATTAATAATGGAAAAGTGCTGAAAAGTCAAATAGTTAAGTCCGGGTAAAATATTAGCTGCCACTTCTCCCACTCAAACCTAATTTCCACCAAATCAATGGACTATTACATTGTCCTTTTCTTTAGAATACTTCAAATGCTAGGAAATTATACATGGTTTGTATCTTGGCTGCAGAAGTAATTGCACGGCCATCTACAATCTTGTTATTGGAAGATAATTAAGTTTTAAGATGCATGTCAGTTTATGTTTGCCGTTATGCAAATGCTAAATATCAGGAACCCGACCTTAACTTTGGATGATTATCGGATAACCTCCCATGACTTTGAAAATCATTGCCCCCATCTCTCTTAAGCATAGGGATTATCGGAGACCCCTCTAACTTTCATATTTTGTCAGCAAACCCCCTTTAACTTTGAGATTTTACGAAAATAGCCCTTAAAAGTAGGGGGTTTTCTGATAAGAACTCAAAGTTGATAGCCCCTACACCTAAAGAGGAGGGGGTGGGGGGGTTCTGATATTTTGAAAGTTTTGGGGTGTTATCCGATAATCGTCCAAAGTTAAGGGGGGTTTACTGACATTTACCCATTATTCAAACTAGCATTGTGTTTTTATTCATATTTTTTATTCTGATACTTATTAATAACTGTAAAATTCATGTTGTCCAGGTGTTTCCTAAAATAAAGGATTCAGTGGAGGTATGTTTTCGCCTTATTATTATTATTATTATTATTATCTTTTTTTTTTATTAGTCATAGCTCTCTGGAGTAAAGAAATATAGTATTCTTTTCCACAATTCCTTGTGATTAGTTGATATCCTGTGGTCATATTTTGCTTCTTCATGAATTTATAATCTTAAAATATATCAATCATTAAATTATTTATTAGATGATATCCACACCGACCTGGATGCATATACACAACGTAGTATGAAAGACATTGTTATTGTTCAACCTTGGAATATATTTACGACACAGAATATCTGTACATCTGATGGTGTCAGATTGTCACTTAGGAACCATGAGTACATCTGTCTGTCTAATAGTCAATTTTTTTATATTGATTTCAATTTGTGATCATGTTCGTGCGACATTTTTTGCCCTGTGTAACCTTTTATTATTTTATTTCAGGGAGGCATCATGTTATTTGTCAGTTCCTATTTTGAATACGTGAGAGTTCGGAATTTCTTAACATCTCAGAATGCTTCCTTCTGCTTATTTGGAGAGTAAGCCTTTTTCTCCCTGCCGTCTCTAGTAACTAAATCCTTAACTTATTCACAAACATAAAGTTAGGAAAAAGAATGCATGACGAACTATATTTTCTTAATTTTCTGGTCAAAGCATTGCGTGCTGGTCACAGCTATCTTATCACCTTGCATTTTCTTTTTATTTATTTATTTATTCATCTTTCTTTCGTCATTGTAGTTATGCAGAGCCAAGTGATATATCTCGTGCACGTGTGTGGTTTTTCGAGGGCGAGCGGAAGATCATGCTTTACACCGAAAGAGCTCATTTTTATCGCAGATACAAGGTGAAGTGATGCTTATGCAAGTGATGCTTATGCATATTGGTTTATATCTTAATATAAAATTTGTGAATGTACAAATTTATCTTCTCTCAAATAATACTTGCTATTATTGAGTATTTTTCAACTTTTAAGAAATTGGCATGGAACGTCACCAAACTTCATCTAGTTCATTTGTGCTCATTGTAGCTTCATTGTGCTCTATAACTCTGTGCAGATTCGTGGAATAAAGAATTTATTTATCTACTCTCTACCTGAAAGAAAAGAATTCTACCCTGAGGTTATAAACTCGTTCAACAACCATATATCATTTTATTTTTTATGTTGCCCATAAGTCATCCCTGATTGTCTCTGTGCATATGCTTTCAGATAATTAATATGCTAGAAGGATCAAACAACTTGATGTGCAATGTGCTCTTTTCACGCTTTGATCATCTTCGGGTATGCTACACTGCTCACATATTTCTCTTATTGTACATGCACATATCCTTTCAATCTTATGGAACACCTTAAGTATTTTAATCTTTCCTTCTTTGGGTTTATATCCTGCTTAGAAATGACGGTTGGCATTTATTTTGAGAATCACATATGTTACAACCTTACATGAATTGGAAAAGGTGTTTTTGGGTTTACAGATCAGTATGTGTTCCTAGTAATAGCCAGTTAACATGTATATTTGGTTTTTCAGATTCTTTATTTTTTAAAGAATCAATATTTTCTATTCGATCTCGACCACCTGGCAGTTGACTGAAAACAAGCTCGTTTAGTTTGGTTGGGTTTGGTTTTTAGGTTCTTATAAAATTGAAGTTGCTGTCCATGGAACCAGTTGAAAGGACCAACAATTTATGAGCAACATTCTGCACACCGCTAATACGTTCTGTAAAAATGACCCATTAATGCAATTGTTGAGAAGCTATAAAGAAAAAAGAATGCTTCTCGAGATTAGAAGTAGAAATCCGAAATATACTCAATGTCCCATCCTTTATGAGGGTATGAATCAGATGGATTTTATGTGTTTGTGGGTAAATTTGGGTGGGATATTGTGCTCAAACCTTTATCTTAATGTATATATATTGTCATGTATATTGGTCAACTTGAAGTAGTTAAAAAATTTAAATTGTTCAAGATCTTAGACTTGATTTCAATGAAATATATAATGAATTTTTAGACTTTTCACTAAATTGCCTTAAGTTGCCCATACTATAAGTAACTTCTAACTACTTTTCTTTCTACAAATAATTTTCAAATTGCCGTTAGAGGGTATAAACGTACAGGTTTACTCTTGCAAGTTTTGCAAAAAAGAAGAAAAAGAGATCTTCACTCACGGAATATAAAGAAGGATTTTCCTATAGAAGTCCATCTTTCTTTACCATATTGTACATATCTTCCCAACCCACGGGAGTGGTGATAAAAACATAATTAATGAATCAAGGAGGAGGACTATAATTAGGCCTTAGAGAACTTGGCTAGAAGCAAAAAAGAAAGGATATGATAGTTGTTCATTTAACAGAGGAGATGGTGACAAACAGAACTGAAAGGAAGAATAGGATTAAGGCAGCGGAACCCAAAAGTTTGAGATAACAGATGTCGTTATGTATTTAGTAGAAATATTTGAATTAACATCAAGAAAATAAGCACTTCTGGATTATCAAAATACCTTTTAATTTTAAAAAATTAAGCAAATAAATTTGGTTAAATATCAGTAACTAACTTTGGACGATTATCGGATACCCCCCATAACTTTTGAAAATATAAGAAACCCCCACCCCCTCCGTTTAGCGGTTATCTGAAAAACCCCTTTAACTCTCGAGTTTTTTCAGAAACCCGCTACTTTTAGGGGGTTTTTTGGGTAAAATCTCAAGTTAAAGGGGGTTTGCTGATAAAATCTGAAAGGGGGTTTTTCTGATAATCCTTACACTTAAGGGGTATTTTCTGATGTTTTCAAAGTTATGGGGGGTTATCCGATAATCATCCAAAGTTAGTTGGGGGTTCCTGATATTTAACCAATAAAGTTTGCAAGTAATTAACTCTTAATAAACTTGTAACCTCCCTTACAAAGCTGACTGATATTAACTTATTATTAGTTATTTTTAAATGATTATTAATATTGTTGTAACATTTTAGAAATATATTTGCATTCAGTTCTTTGGTTGCTACATAAAAGAAAATAGTTTTTTATTGGGAAATTATAAATAAGTCCGAAAAGGTTTTTAATTCAAAGCTAGTTCGTCGAGTTAATTAGCATGCCAGGTGATATTTTAGCCATTAAAAATGCAACATGTTGGGCAAACAATCCACTCTTTTGACTTGGGAATTAGGCTAAATAGCACGTAAATATCTTATAGTTTCACTCCTTTAGCACTTTTATACCCTCAGTTGTATTTCATAGCATTTATATACTCGAGTTGTTCAAAATTGGCGCTAATACCCTCTGTTATGCAAACATGGAAAATTTCATCCGAAAGTTCCCATATAACATTCATATGTAAATTTTAGAGCTTTTAACCATTAATATTTATTAAATTACCATTAAATCTACTTAAATTCTAATTTTAATGTATCCTAATTCTATTTTGAAAATAGAATTTGGAAAGTTTTAACAATGAATTCAACAAATTTAATAGACAAAAGTTATAAAATTAGCATATGAATGTTATATGGGAACTTTTAGACAAAAATTTTTGCATTTTCAAAACAAAGGGTACTAACATGCCAATTTTGAACAACTCGGGGTATATAAATGCTATGTGATACAAGTGAGGGTATTTAAGTGCTAAGGGAGTGAAACAATAGGTATTTAAGTGCTATTTAACCTGGGAATTAAGGTTCTTTCTTTTTTTTTTTTTTTTCTTCTCTCTCCCAAAAGTCCGGTAAAATTGTTTATAGTCACAAATAATAAAGAAAGATCATGGTACTAATTTGGAGGATAAAACTCGAAGTTCATTGTAACCTATTGTGATTTATCTACTGGCTATGAGATCAAATTAGTCTTTCTTCGTCGGTTATCCTCAATGCTCTTTTAAGGGACACACTTGAGCGATCATTTTTCTTACTGTATACAACCTATTCATATGGATCCATCAAATATTTAGCGCTAATGATGAATGTTTACAGCTGGAGAGAGTCGTCGGGACTGGAGCTGCCAAGAGGATGGTGTCATCTGATAAGAAGATCTTTGTTTTTGCCTGAGTCTACAAATGCATTTGAGTTCAAAGGTGTCGGTTTCTGCAAGATGGGGCATCACGTTTAGCGTTCTATTTAATTTTTTTTACTTTTATTTTTTTCCCAAATGTGGGGAAATATGTTATCCCCACCAAATTATTTCTTCTTTATTGTTGGGCAATTTCCCTGGTTGGTTATGTAACAACAGATTTTCATGACTTCGGATATTGCTAGATATCCGGCTCCATGTTAATCTGCAGTTTTGATAGTAACTCTGTGTTTTATTCTTTTAAGGGGTGATTACATAAAAGTCTTGTAACAGTTAGCTGACTAGTTTTTATTCCGCGAAAGTGGAGGCCAAAGTTATTGTAGAAACAAGAGTTGAGAGGTTAGGCGTTAATCCGTTAAACTTGCATGTAATCAGTTCAAAAGGATAAAATTTATATTTATTCTCTTTATTTCCTTCAAAATTATAAGGACTCAACAGTCTGGTAACGCACTCTCCAAAATAACACTTTTCGGTTACAAACGCTTTGCTTGGATTTTTTGTGGTACTACTGTGGTGTAGGTGTGTTGCATGTCTATTCGTTTCATGTTTAATTTGCTTAGCATATCTAGAGTAACTTGTTCCAAGGTCTGATTTTATAGAAAACTTGAAAGTAAATTCCTTTATCTAGGTCATTAAATGACCAAATTGCATGACTCTTAGGAATTGAGAGACTAATGAGCAATTTTGAAAATTTGAGCGACTAATATGGACTTAAGGAAGATGTGAAGAACTAATATCTAACTAACCACATTTAAAATTAAAGGGGACTAAATAGTAATTTTTGAAAAAAGGGCTAAATGATAAACTTATCAAAAATTGTTATTTTGTTAAACTCTAATTTTGAACTTCAAAATAGATTTTGTAGGATTAGGAGGGTGTCCTAAATTTTCGAACCAATCTCCCTTGGAAATATCTTTGTTTAAAAGTTTGGTCTTCCAAGTAAAATTTTCTTGAATTTGTAAATTATAATATTTTGGACTTGAAATAAAATTTCTGGAGATCACGGGTAAATGTAACATTCTAATATTAATGATTCTTTATTCTTGTTTGGACTAAATATACAATTTTCTAAAAGTAGGTGTTAAATAAATTTCTCAAAACTTTTTTTCTTGTAAACCTCTATTTATTTTAGTTTTAAATAAATTTTGTTCGATTTAGAGGGCTAACATAAATTTTCTTAAAACTAAGGTCCTCTCTTCTTCCCTTCATTTTCTGCTATTATTCCTCTCTAGCGTGGCGGACATGATTCTATCTCACTATCTCGTCTCTCTCTTATGGACCCGTTTTGGATGATAAGAAGTATCGGATGCAAGAAGTAGATCAAAGAAATTATGAATTACGAAATAGCCGAAGTAATACTTTTTTTGTTTGTTTCATATGTGTTGGGAAGTAATAGAATAGCACTTCTTCCGCTTCATTCACTTCTTTCGTTTGGATAGCAGTTGAAATATTGTTAATAAGTAACTAAAACATGGTATAAATCAGTGAGAATGTTGCCCTTTATTATACTTTAACCAATACTGTAACAGTCTTTAAATACTGTAACATTTTAGATGATTTATAATACTGTACAATGCATTAACACTCTACAGTTATGATAATTTATAATACTTTACACTGCATTAACACCAATTTTCGATTTTGAAAAACTAACATTAATGTTTTCAATATATGAAGAATTTTTAGAAGCGCATAGGCCCAAAAGTAGATGGTAAAAAATGGGCTTATTATAGTGATATGAATAGGGTTCCAAACTCGTTCATTTAATTCCATTCTATACAAAATTTAAATTGTCATAAAAATAAACCATCAGATGGTTTGATTATACATTCTGATCAGATCAAATGATTTAATTTTAGAGTACGTTTGCATTGGTAAGGATGAGGTTATAGTAAAAAGTCTTGACCTGAATATTATTCTTTTTATTTAATAGGAGTTATCTGCAAAATTAGTTATAAAAACTACCCTATAAGAAGAGGCAGCACCAACCCTAACCGATTCCGATTTCATGCTGTTCCTTCTCACATGTGGGCCCTCTAGCTTTTTGCTCTACTTCTGAAGTTCTTCCGAGTCCGAAGCATCGGAATTTTTTTTTGGAAATGAATGCCACAAGTAAGTGCCACATCACTAATTAAGGAAGTAGAGGAAGTACTATTTCTGAAGAAACAAACAGTTTTTTCTATTCGGAAGTAGCAAAAAGCCGTTATTTTCTTTACTTCATCTATTTTATAGCTAATTCCATGCAAACAAACAGGCCCTGAAACAAACTTGTACACATCAACACAAAATAAACTTGATGGGAAACCATATGCATGATAATCGCATCATCGGACAAAAAACAAAATTGCTCCTGCTTCTATCATAACAATTAATGCTATCCTTAGCAAAATGCCCATAAAAGCAGCGCCTCCAGGAATTAGCAAAATACCATGTACACATTAGCTTGATATCCAATATTTTGGGGGGAAAAAAGCGTATTTCGATTAAAACTGTGAATATGTTAGGGAACTGCAAGGTCCAAACGCATGTTGAAATCTATTGATTTAATTTATGAAGAAGATGATTCGGCATGAGGGGCTGCTTGCTTCCATCTTCTGCGCTTTCGCACCATATGCTCTTGAATTTTGAACTGGTCGGTCGCTTAGGTGGTTAGGTGGGTATTTGCAAGGGATTATCTCACAGTTTATATATTTATCACCTGATAACAAAGAAGATAAAGAGTTAAACTAAAAATAAATTTCTAATAGGAAGTCTACATGTATGCATTTTGAGTCATATCTTGGTTGCTGCTTGCTCCCCCATCTTTGAATTCAGTATATATATCAAACTAATCCAAAATTTAAAAATTAGTAGAAAAACCTCAAAATTTTCCTTCAAAATAAACAAAGAGATAACTAACTAACCAAAAGATCTCATGAACTCCTTTGCCAATAGGTATTTGAATGGTAGAGAAAGAGTTTGGAATTTGGAATAAGATTATCTATGATTTTATAGTGCATCGATAGAGAAAGAGCTTGGAATTTCAATGGTTTTGAGTGAGGATTAATGTGTTAATAGGGGTTACAACAGTATAATCATGAATTCTATTCATGAGTAAGTGTGGTTATCCATAATATATTTAATTGGAGGTTATGAACATGGTTAAGAACTTGAATAGTTTTTAATAGGCATGTTTTGTTGACATATATTGTATTTACTGTTTTCTTTAGTAGTTTATATAGCATAACATAGTTTTAATAATAATAATTCTCTTTTTAAGTGGGGTTCCCTTAGGGCGCCCAATAGGTCACATAGATAATATATTATACTATATTTTAGTGTACATACTATTATTTTAGACTATAGTATAATATAGAATATAAAATAGATATAAAGTTTATTAATTATTAATAATATATATTTTAGTATAAAATAGATATATCTAACCATACCAAATGTCACACACCTTTGACTAACAAATAAATATTGGTTTAATTTAATAAAATTGAGGGTTATGAGAAGAATTTAATTGGGTATAGTTTATGTATATATGTATGTATGTATATATGTATGTGATTATGTGTACATGTATGTGTTTTGAGGCCATTTTTGAAAGAAATATTTTAACATGACAATATACTTTTATTATTATTATTATTATTAAATTTGTTACTATATGTTGAATGAAAGTGTATTATTTGCTTTCCGTGAGTGGAGGGACGAGCATCCTTCATGATCTTCTCCGAAGTGCTTGTTTGTTTTTATCAATAGTGGCCAAAGCATATTGCTTAAGTTCTATATATAATCACTGAAGAAGGCTTTCAAGTGGTAGGAGTAGGAATCCAAAATATACCTCGCTAGTAGCTATTTATATTGTTTCCAACCGAATATTAATTTATGAGTGGATTAAGTATATGCCAGAGTGCATGTTGTTGATAAAAGGTATGATGCTTCGATGGCAATCAAATATATCTGAATTGTATGTAAATATCAGGTGCAATTTATTAGTGACAAGCGGTGTGTGCATAAAAGTATGTTTCAGCTTGAAAAGTGTCAGAAGAGTTAAGGCTATAAGGTCTATCCATGTATCTAGTTTAAGGTTGCCTAAATACATACTGTGCTCTGGTACATAAAATATAGGGTTAATTACAAATAGACCCCATGTATTATCACCCAATTGCAAGGAGACCCCGTCGTTCTATTTGTTGCGAATAGATCCCCTGTAGTTGTGCTTGTTGCGAATAGACTCTCTGAGTGAATTTAAAAATCGTTAAAAATGTTTGAAGAGGCGGATATATCCCCTATAGTCCTATTGGTGAGGATAGACACCCAATTGCTAATTTTTTTTAAAACTTTTAAAGGAGTCGAAAAAGTTCTTTAAAGGGGTGTATTCGCACTTTGGCCAACACTACAAGGGGTCTATTTGCAAAACGTAAAACTATAGGGAGTCTATTTGCAACAAATAGAACTACAATGGGTCTGTTCGCACTTAACCCGAAAATACATGTGCACTCAAATCAAACAATCAGAAGTATTAACAAGTCAATTAATCACACAAGTGATCTGGTAATGCATTAGTTAGTAGTACTATATAAAGCGATAAGTTTGGATGCAGCTTTCTTTATTTTGTCCATTTTCAACATGGATGCTAACCAAAAATGCATAGAAAACTTTCTTTGTGTGAAACGTATGGGGGACATAAATCATGTAGGATAGTGAGATTTGGTTGGTAAGATAACGATTGTTCAACAGAAGAATTACGTGTTTCGAAAGAGAAGCAACGCGTCCACAAGGTTAGTATTCAATTGCTTAAAGCCAATTTACTGGAAAAAATAATAATAGTTGGAAATATAACGCGCAATAGAATTGAATTGACAAATTTATTTTCATAAAATTTAACTAGGAATTAATGCAAAAGAAGGAATAATCCAGATCATATTTAAATATGATTAAATCAATCAACGTATGTAAATCATATTGAGATAGAAGAGAAAGAAAAGAAATCGTCTAACTAAAACTAAGGTAAATGGATTTTTATAAGTACATATTGAGCACTGATAACTAGACTATAAAGCTCAAATAATTATTATCATACTCCAAGAAACACAAATGCAGGATTCTTAATGACTCAGATAACCCCCCTAATATTATTGAGTGTAGTCACTGCCTCAAAGCTTAGAACAGAATCGAAAGGGCATCTACGTACATGTTTCCTCCAATTATAAAACATAAAGCAGACCAAGAGTGCATGCAACTTTATCCTACTCCAAATTATGGAGTAATTTTAATTTTACCAAGTATGATATTTTATATAAATTTTTGAACTTCAGGCCCCACTTGGAATTTGAGTTTTTCATTTTGAAAAAAGTTCCAATGGCCTTTTGTGGTATCATTCCAAACCCACATGTTTATAGTAAGGAAGCATCTCATCTGCTAACTTTTGCAAAGCAGATAACTGGATATAAAGAGAATAATATTCTTTAACTCCATGTACAGACTTTTGAATGGAAACCAAAATAAAGAGGAGGCTTGAGACTTCAAATTTTAAAGAAGTAATCCCTAATGTACCATGTCAAGTGTGGAAATTAAGTAGAGAATATGGTTCCATGCATGCGTTATAAATCTGAAACTTCTTCTAAAAGTGCATTTTAATTCGTTAATAATGTGATGTTGCAGAGAGTTTTTTTTTGAAAAAATCGTTTATTACGTCTAGTAGGTTACAGGTGCATTTTTCTAACTATAAGCCAAATCATATGCATCATGTCGTCTCACTACGATATACATGATTCAAATCTGCATCTAAATGCAAGCACATTTAATGATCCCAATTTTTCTATGCAAATTCTTGCATGCTCATTGAGCACCAACTTGGCATACTCTAGCTCAATTAGGAACCGACACGTGTCACTAGTTTCGATGATCCATTCCATTTTAATATCATTAAAATAGTATAAAAAAAGGTTATTTGTATATATACCCCTTAAATCAAGGGTATTTGCAAAAATATGAAGATTTGAGGATTATTTCTCTTTCTCTCGCTCTGTTTAGGAAAAATTCTTAGGTGCTCCATGAGCACGACACCACATCTATAAAAGAATATCATGTGGCACAAACCACTTGTAAAAGAGAAAGAGATAGATTAAATAATTTATCTTATGTTACATACACTCCTCCTGTTTGTTTGCATGGAAATAATTATGAAGTAGGTGAAGTAGATAAAATAGGTGCCAATTCTGCTACTTCGAGAAGAAAAATATGTTTGTTTCTCTGAAAAAGCTACTTCCGGTACTTCCTTAGAAGCTGACGTGGCGCCTACGTGTCATCTCTACTTCTTGAATCTTTTTCCTCCCCTCAAGGCTCGGAAGTACCTCGGAAGTAGATGAAATTGAGTCAATTTAGGAATAAAATTATTTTTGTTATTATATGGATATTCTCATACTCTAAATAAAATCCCGAAAGATCATCTTTCTCTCTTCCTAATAATATTTATAATTGCTACCAAACAAAAAAAGTTAATGAAGTGGAAGAAATATTATTTCCTCTACTTTCAAAAATTTACGAAACAAACAAAAAAAGCAGTACTTCCGCTACTTCCTACTTCATAATTTCAGAAGTAATAGATTTGATTTACTTCTTACTTCTAATACTTCCTATCAACCAAATATGCCCTAAATGAGAGGAAAAATTAATTAAATTAACACTTGCTTCCGGTGTGAAGTAATGTGGAAGTCAGAGGCAAGACTCACCTTCTTAAATTGGGGCTGATTTGATTATGGAAAAGATTTGATTTGTTTTACTAATTTAGGTAACTTGAATGATCTAAGATATAGATTAAAAGGAAATTAAGTATAATGAGTGTTGTAATCGAAAGTGGCGGCTTTGAGTTGGTATGACGAGTTTTGTCCTCTTTTGAATTTTGTTTTTTTAGTTTATCTCCCGCTCTTCGTTGTCGTTGAGGGATATAGGGTTGGATGATGTATACCAGAATTTGCAAGATTTGATTTTATTCGGTACATTAGAATTTGCAAAAGTTGTCTTAGTTACACCAAGTCAAAATTAATCTCTCAAATTATAAGAATTATATCCCTATGGTTACCATAGAAAAGTGGGAGACCAAGGTGAGAGGTAGAAGAGTTTGTTTTCTTTATGAATATTTTCATAGCATTAAAAAAAATTTTTTGAGCAGAAAAACAAGGGAAGTCCCTGTTCATTTCATTCATGTAGAAAAATGGACATGAGTGATGTCCTACAAAAGTATGGATGATAGAAACATTGCCTTTCTCCATATTTAGTATGTAGGACTTTCTCCATATAAATATCGATGAGGATGAGGAGAGGACCCTGGCCGTCACTCATCACAACATCGATACTCATATGGCCCAAAGCCTACCCTACAACTAATTAAGGAGGAGAAATGCGAGTTTCTATCAAAGTTGCCCTGTGGCTACAAAAGAATCTATATCAAAGTTGCCCTGTGGCTACAAAAGAATCTATATACTAGAAATGAAGAACAACCACAATGAAACAAAAGACCACAATAGATTCCAGAGGTTTGTGACTGGTACCTATATAAAAAAACACACGGATTTTATGTTTGGCTCGCAGAGTCTTGCTCTTCTAAGCCCTGCCTTCCTCTGTTATCTTCCTCCAAATGAACTCTGCTTTGGCTTGCAGTTAACATTGGTGGCTTGTGTGATTCAAGAGCTAGTCTGAGGCTCCGTGCACTTTTGACCTCAGCAGCACATGTCCATTCAATAAGAAAGTTTGCCGATGAGTTAATGATTTTATCAATGAATGGAGTTTTGTTGTTGAAGATTTTGTCATTTCTTGCATGCCAAATGCACCAGCAGATTGTAGGGTACAATGTTTGCCAAATTACTCTCTGTTTGGGGTTCGTGATGAGTTGACCTTTTGCATTAAAGAGCTCATGCATGGAATTAGGCCATCCACTATGATCAAAACTAACTTTCATAAAATTCCAGATTTCAGCAGTGAACTCACAGTTAAGGAAGAGGTGTTCTGAGTCTTCCACCTCTTTCGAACAGAGGACACATTTAAGGTTACCCTGCCATCCTTTTTTTGACAAGTTGGCTTTAGTGTTGAGCTTGTTAAGGGATAGCAACCAGATGAAGATTCTGACTTTGGATGGGTATACAGATTTTCAAATGAGAGGATAGTTTGGGGAGAGAATGCCCCCTCTGGTAGTGAATTTGTAGATGGAGTTAATAGTAAACTCCACTGAATTGGAAAGAGTCCATGAGGGGGAGTCCCTGATGTCAGGGTTGAGTGAGACTCTATAAGATGATAAAAAGAGCAGAAGATTGTGTTTATCCCTGACTTGGATGTCCAGGATAGCTCTTCTAAGAGTGGGTTGCCAAAACCAATTGCCATTAAGAAAGAACCCTTGGCTAGACACCGAGACTTCATGAGATAAGGCCAGAGAGTAGGCATGAGGGAAGATACTCTAGAGAGTGTTGGTACCAGTCCACTTATCCTCCCAAAATCTGGTCATAGAGCCATCCCCTATGTTCCATTTGATAAAGCTAGTAAGTGGCTCTTTGATGTGGATGATGTTATTCCAGAATAAGGAGTTGGATGGGCTTTGGGTGGAGCTTTGAATCGTTGAGTGTCTACGGCATGCGAGCATAGAAGGGATCCCACTAGTGTAAGTTTTTAATGGCTTGCCATAGCCATTTAAGCGAGCATTGTTGAGACATTTGAGATCTATGACTCCAAGATCCCCTCCTTCTTAGATTTGAGACCATCTTCCATTTGACTAAACATTTGATGGGTTTGTTATCGGTGGTTCCCCATAAGAAGTTCCTCGACTCTATCAATGCTTTTGATAAGCCAGCGATGGGCAAAATGAGTGTTTACCTTTATAGTCGCAAGTGCACAACCATTGTCAAGTTATAGTATTTAAGATTGTCGATCCCACGAGGAATGGGAAATAGGAAGTGTTTGATTCAAGTTCGGTTCTCAAATTATGCGTGACAATTAGGGTTTTATTCAAGATAATATGAAAATATGATGAAGTGATGAGAGAGTGGATTTGGATTGTGTGTGAAAGGAATCACAATTAAAAAGACGAGAATTCAATAAGAGAGATGAAGGAATCTAGAATTGAATCCACTAGCTAACTCAAATTATAATCTACGAAAAATTCTCTTTTATCACATCTCATATTAGATTTATTAAGCATAAGATATCAAACCACTTAAGGAAAGCATAACTTATCAAATTATCACCTAATTGAAATTCAAACTCATGAAGAGAGTAATAACAAGATAATAATCCTAGAATTCATAAGCATAGCCTATCAAACCACTTAAGGAAAGCATAAACTATCAAATTCTTCTTCTATCGATTAGTTCTCTAGTTGATTAACCTAAACATGATCTTTTAAGCATAAGAGATGATTCATAAACACAAAAGAGATTAGACTAGTTTCATGCAACCTAGATCCCCACAAGAGTTTAGTTCAACATCTTGGGAAATTCAAACAAATAGAAAAAGAAAGAAAATAAAAAGAAAAAGAAAAATTCTAAACTAATCTAACTACAAAGCAATTAAATCTAAACTACAAAGCAATTAAATCTAAACTACAAAAGCTATTAAATCTAAACTACAAAGCAATTAAATCTAAACTACAAAAGCTATTAAATCTAAACTACAAAGCAATTAAATCTAAACTACAAAAGCTATTAAATCTAAACTACAAAGCAATTAAATCTAAACTACAAAGCAATTAAATCTAAACTACAAAAGCTATTAAATCTAAACTACAAAGCAATTAAATCTAAACTACAAAAGCTATTAAATCTAAACTACAAAGCAATTAAATCTAAACTACAAAGCAATTAAATCTAAACTACAAAGCAATTAAATCTAAACTACAAAAGCTATTAAATCTAAACTACAAAGCAATTAAATCTAAACTACAAAGCAATTAAATCTAAACTACAAAAGCTATTAAATCTAAACTACAAAGCAATTAAATCTAAACTACAAAAGCTATTAAATCTAAACTACAAAGCAATTAAATCTAAACTACAAAGCAATTAAATCTAAACTACAAAAGCTATTAAATCTAAACTACAAAGCAATTAAATCTAAACTACAAAAGCTATTAAATCTAAACTACAAAGCAATTAAATCTAAACTACAAAAGCTATTAAATCTAAACTACAAAAGCTATTAAATCTAAACTACAAAGCAATTAAATCTAAACTACAAAAGCTATTAAATCTAAACTACAAAGCAATTAAATCTAAACTACAAAGCAATTAAATCTAAACTACAAAAGCTATTAAATCTAAACTACAAAGCAAATAAATAACAAGAAAGAAAAGAAATAATAAAGAGAAATAAAGAGAAACCGCAACTCATCATCATCAACTCATCCTCCTTTTGGTCCTTGAACAAGAAGAAGAAGATGGGATTGAAGGGCGAAAATATTTATTTATTGAGGAAAAATTATTACAATGAAAGGTACTCTAAAACAAGAGCAACCCTTTCTCTCAAAAGGAGTTTTACAAAATATTTCACACCTCTAAACCCTCGGATACTACCTATTTATACCCCAACGGAGTTGATGTGAACCATTGGATCAAACTTGGCCAAAAGGAAGAGAAATCTTTCATTAATTTGGAATCTGCTTGCCTGTCGGTTGGCCGATCGGTTAATAACCGGTTGGCAACCGTTGGTCAACCGATTGGTTCCCAACGATTTTGTCTTTTCTTGATATTTTTGCCGAATTCTTCTTGGATTCCCTTGGTATCTTGGGCCTTCGTTTGTCTTGATTTGGGCTTCAAAATTGGTAGAAATTGAGAATTTGAGTCATTTGAGCTTTTATTCATTAATACTCCATTATTACGCAAAATAAGATAAAACATATTATTAGTAACATATTTATTGATATAAAATAGATAATGAGGTTATTAAAATGTCATTAAAATGTGATTATCACCACTCTAGGAGTTTGCGATGGGACATGAAATAGATTGGTAGAGAGGAAAGCAGAATTGATGAGAGTTAGGCGACCACCAAAAGATAAGCTATTTCCCTTCCATATATAGAGTTTAGCTTTCAATCTATCCGGAGAGGTTGTCAGTTAGTTACGGTGAGTTTACCAGTCCTCAAAGGCAACCCGGATATGAGATAGGAAGTTTTCTAGTTTACAATTGAGGTAGGAAGCCAATCTAGGACCTCTCTCTCGAGCTTGCCAAAACCAATTGCCATTAAGAAAGAACCCTTGGCTAGACACCGACTTCATGAGATAAGGCCGAGTAGGCATGAGGGAAGATACTCTAGAGAGTGTTGGTACCAGTCCACTTATCCTCCCAAAATCTGGTCATAGAGCCATCCCTATGTTCCATTTGATAAAGCTAGTAAGTGGCTCGTGATGTGGATGATGTTATTCCGAATAAGGAGTTGGATGGGCTTTGGGTGGAGCTTTGAATCGTTGAGTGTCTACAGCATGCAGCATAGAGAAGGATCCCACTAGTGTAAGTTTTTAATGGCTTGCCATAGCCATTTAGAAAGCAGCATTGTTGAGACATTTGAGATCTATGACTCCAAGATCCCCTCCTTCTTAGATTTGCGACCATCTTCCATTTGACTAAACATTTGATGGGTTTGTTATCGGTGGTTCCCCATAAGAAGTTCCTCCGACTCTATCAATGCTTTTGATAAGCCACCGATGGGCAAAATGAGTGTTTACCTTTATAGCGCAGTGCACAACCATTGTCAAGTTATAGTATTTAAGATTGTCGATCCACGAGGAATGGGAAATAGGAAGTGTTTGATTCAAGTTCGGTTCTCAAATTATGCGACAATTAGGGTTTTATTCAAGATAATATGAAAATATGATGAAGTGATGAGAGAGTGGATTTGGATTGTGTGTGAAAGGAATCACAATTAAAAGACGAATTCAATAAGAGAGATGAAGGAATCTAGAATTGAATCCACTAGCTAACTCAAATTATAATCTACTTAAAAATTCTTTTTATCACATCTCATATTAGATTTATTAAGCATAAGATATCAAACCACTTAAGGAAAGCATAACTTATCAAATTATCACCTAATTGAAATTCAAACTCATGAAGAGAGTAATAACAAGATAATAATCCTAGAATTCATAAGCATAGCCTATCAAACCACTTAAGGAAAGCATAAACTATCAAATTCTTCTTCTATCGATTAGTTCTCTAGTTGATTAACCTAAACATGATCTTTTAAGCATAAGAGAGATGATTCATAAACACAAAAGAGATTAGACTAGTTTCATGCAACCTAGATCCCCACAAGAGTTTAGTTCAACATCTTGGGAAATTCAAACAAATAGAAAAAGAAAAGAAAATAAAAAGAAAAGAAAAATTCTAAACTAATCTAACTACAAAGCAATTAAATCTAAACTACAAAAGCTATTAAATCTAAACTACAAAGCAAATAAATAACAAGAAAGAAAAAGAAATAATAAAGAGAAATAAAGAGAAACCCAGAACTCATCATCATCAACTCATCCTCCTTTTGGTCCTTGAACAAGAAGAAGAAGATGGGATTGAAGGGCTAAAATATTTATTTATTGAGGAAAAATTATTACAATGAGGTACTCTAAAACAAGAGCAACCCTTTCTCCAAAGGAGTTTTACAAAATATTTCACACCTCTAAACCCTCGATACTACCCCTATTTATACCCCAACGGAGTTGATGTGAACCATGGATCAAACTTGGCCAAAAGGAAGAGAAATCTTTCATTAATTTGAATTGCCATACCAATTGCATGATCAGAAGCCAACCTAAGTATTAACCCGTTGCCAACCGTTGGTCAACCGATTGGTTCCCAACGATTTTGTCTTTTCTTGATATTTTTGCCGAATTCTTGGATTCCTGGTATCTTGGGCCTCGTTTGTCTTGATTTGGGCTTCAAAATTGGTAGAAATTCAGAGAATTTGAGTCATTTGAGCTTTTATTCATTAATACTCCATTATTCTCGCAAAATAAGATAAAACATATTATTAGTAACATATTTATTGATATAAAATAGATAATGAGGTTATTAAAATGTCATTAAAATGTGATTATCACCACTCTAGGAGTTTGCAGTAGGACATGAAATAGATTGGTAGAGAGGAAAGCACAGAATTGATGAGAGTTAGGCGACCACCAAAAGATAAGCTATTTCCCTTCCATATAGAGTTTAGCTTTCAATCTATCCAGGAGAGGTTGCCAGTTAGTTCTGGTGAGTTTACCAGTCCTCAAAGGCAACCCCAGATATGAGATAGGAAGTTTTTCTAGTTTACAATTGAGGTAGGAAGCCAATCTAGGACCTCTCTCTCTGAGCTTGCCAAAATATATCAAAGAAGTCTTAGCATAATTAATACTTAGACCAGAGACGTTCTCAAAGATGTAGAAAATAGCCTTGAGAGTGGCTATTTCTCTGTGATTAGCATTAGCAAAGATGAGAGTATCATCTGCAAATTGCACAGATCTAATGCTAGAAATGGCAGAGGGGAGGGGGAGGATTGAAAGGTTTTCATCATTGATATTATTTAGGATCATTTTGTTGAGAACATCAGCTAAGAGGATGAAGAGCATTGGTGAAGGAGGGTCGCCCTGTTTCAGACCTCTCTGGCAGGGGATATGAGGAGAGAGAGAACCATTGACCATGATAGCACATTTGGAGGATGAGAGGATAGCTGATACCCAGCTGCACCATCTCTCACCAAACCCTCTCTGTCTTAATAACTCAAGGAGAAAGTCATGAGAGACACAGTCAAATGCTTTGGCAGAGTCTACTTTAATCATCGCCACTTCTTTATTAGATCTAGCACATCTGTGCACCATTTCATGAGCTATGAGGATGGAGTCAAGGGTAGATTTCCCACTCTGGAAGGCTGATTGGGTGCTGTGAATAAGATTTGGAAGAATGGGTGATAATCTATTTGCCAGAACTTTTGTGAAGATTTTGAAAATAGAATTCAGGAGGCTGATTCGTCTGAAATCTTTGGTGGAACATGCATCAAAAGATTTGGGGATAAGACAATTGTTGGCTCTGTTGAGTTTGTGGATGGAAGAGGGATCAATATACAGGTGGTTGAACATAGACAGGAGGTCAGGCTTTAGGGTTTCCCAAAATGTCTGATAAAAAAGCATAGACAGACCATCCGGTCCAGGGGCTTTGTTAGCATTCATGCTGAATGTGGCAGATTTTATTTCCTCCTTGGAGAAAGGATCATCAAGGTGAGAAAAATCAATTATCTAGGTTGGGTAGAGAGATGACCAGTTTATGGCTAGGGTGGTGGTGTGTTTAGAGGCAAAAAGGGTATGAAAATGTTCATGGAAGGCTTTGAGTTTGTCAGATTCAGAATGGTATAGCCTCCCTGAATGAATAATGGATGGTATGAAATTTTTTCTCCTGTGATGAGAAGCAATTCTATGAAAAAAGGAGGTGTTTTCATCCCCTTCCTTCAACCATTGGATCCTAGATCTCTGGTGCCAGTAGATTTCTTCTTCTTTGATGGAAGAAGAATAAGTAGTCCTAAGTTCATTTCTCTTATTAATCTCAAGATTGGACAGAGGCCTAGTTTCCTCAGCCTTATCAAGCAAATCAATATCATTTAAGATATTACATTTCTTTTTAAACAAGGAGCCTACTATATTCTTCTTCCACCATTTCATCCTTCTTTTGACAAGTTTGAGCTTGTGAACAAAAAGAGAAGGTGGGGTTTCCCTGGCATGAGAATGATGACCAACAGTTTTGAATAAAGGGGATGAAGCCAGAGTTGGATAGCCAAAATCTCTCAAATCTGAATAAAGGTGGTGGGGGTGGTATTCCCCGTGTCTAAGGATATGGGGCAGTGATCTGAACATGAGGTGGGTATGGAACATTGGATGGAGTTAGGAAAATTTGTATCCCAATCTTGGGAGACAAGAAACCTATCAAGCCTAGCCAGAGTGGGAATGTTTCTATGATTAGACCAAGTGAATTTTCTTCCATGCAGAGGAAGGTCAATTAACTGGAGGTAGTCAATGACAAATCTGAAGGATTCCCTGAGGGAGCCTGATCTACCACTCCTCTCAGATACTAAGAGTGACATTGAAGTCACCACATAAGACCCAAGGCTCTACAAACATTTGCCTAATTCTCTTAAGCTCCCACCAGCAGACTTCTCTGTCCTCCTTATCAGTAGGGGCATAAACTGAGGTGAAGAGGAAGGACCAATTGGATGGCCTATGCATCAGAATAACAGAGACAGAAAAAATTCCCACATAGGAGGACATGAGGGTGAAGTCATCACTCCAACCCACTAAGACTCCACCTCTAGATTCATTAGAGTTAAGACATGACCAAGACTTGATCCTACTCCCTCCAATAGCTCTCAGCCTTCTCTCTGTGGGGGAGCATAGTTTGGTCTCTTGAAGACCCACAATATCAGAGTTAGACATTTTTATACCATCTTGCACCATTCTTCTCTTTGAGGCCTCATTTAGGCCCCTCACATTCCATGAACAAAGCTTCATTAGGGCAATAAAAGGACCTTATACCAATCAGAATAGACTAAGCCTCCACCCTAGGCAAATTGCCTGGATCTTTCTGCCTCTAATGCTCTAATGTTCTCAATATCAGTGTCATTTAGAGGTTTCATCACTCGCAAGAATCAGCAATTTCCACTAACACTTTATCATCTAATTTATGAAGAGGATAATTAGCGCAAGGATTAGATGTACCTTTGGAGGAAGAGCCCATCTTCCTCCCTGAAGCCATGTGCTTGAATAGAACTTTGTGCTTGATACTAGCAGAGGTAAAAGCGGATGCTTTAGGGCTTGTCCTGGCAGATCCCATTCTTTTGTCACGAAATTAATTCGTATTGAGTAACACATGTCAGTCTTCATAGCATTAAAATAGAATGGATGATTGAAGTTAGTGAGTAACACATGTCAGTTTCTTATTGAGCTGGACTCCTGAGTATGCCAAGCTTGTGATCAGTGCGTATATTATGAATGCCTCAAATACACACGATCGAAGTCGGCATCTCAGCTCGGTCATGCTTTGGCCAAGAGAATGTTATTTTGAGTTGGTGACAAATTAGTTTAGGCAAGGCCCTAATTGCATAAGGGCATGGACACCTAATTAACTTGAAACTAATATTGATCACTTAAAGATTCTAATTGATTAGGAATCCCATGTATTCTAGAATTCAATTTTCTAACATAATCAATTATGTGGAAATTCTTTTCCCACTGTGATTCTATTTCCTTGAGAAGCAAGCAATTGGCCTTTTGGATCTATATATATACAGGGTCATCTGAGATTAAATTATCATCAATCTACAGAGCACCAATCAAGAAGGGAGAGTTCTCTTGTGAAGCCTATTTGATATTTTTTCTCTTTTGTTCCTTTATTTGAGAGAGATTGTATTAGATTTTTGGGGTGTATTAGGGATTGAGTGATTGAAAGATCTCCATATTTATTCCTCACAAATTGTTAGTAAAGCTATTCGCCTCCTTTGCCCGTGGACGTAGGCTACAAGTCGAACCATGTATATCTGTGTATTATTTGTGTTCTCGATATTTCTCGTGCTTTCGTGTGATTGATATTAGTTTATCCTGGGGATTTATCATAACAAATTGGTATCAGTGCCCTCAATTATCGATCAGATGAGAAGATGACGATAACCACTACGAAGTGGGATATTGAGAAGTTTGACGGCAACATCATTTTAGCCTTTGGCAAGTTAGGACGATCGCTGTGTTGACACAGAGCGGATTGAAGAAGGCTTTGTTCGGGAAGGCAAAGAAACCAACCACCATAACGGAAGAAGATTGGAACGAGTTGGATGATAAAACTCTCACTGCAATCCAGTTATGTTTGACTAACGAAGTTTTACAAGAAGTTCTTACGGAGAAGACAGCTGCTGATTTATGGTCTAAGTTGGAGAATTTGTATTTGACAAAATGGCTCACTAATCGCCTCCTCTTAAAGCAGCGTTTGTACACATTTTGATGTCGAAAGGTACACCCATCGAATTTCGTATTGGTGAATTCAATTCTGTGATTACAGATTTGAGTAAGATTGATGTTAAGATCAATAATGATGATCAAGCCCTATTGCTATTGTGTTCTTTGCCGCCTTCCTACAGGCACTTTAGGGATACTATGATTTACAGTTGAGATTCTATTAGCATTAAGGACATCAAAGAGAACTTGTTGAATAAGGAGAAGATCACTAAAGAATTAACCATAAGTGAAAGTGGTGATAAAGCTGATGGCTTTTTTGTTCAAGGAAGATCAGAAAAAGGGGCTTTGGAGGTAACAGGTATAAGTTGAAGCACAGAAATCTGACCTGCAGATATTGTAAGAATAAAGGGCACATCAAGACCGATTGTTATAGGCTGAATAACAAGAAGAAATAAGAAGAGTATAAAGAAAAATCAAAGAAGGACTCCGTTAAAGTTGATATTGCTGAAGATGTGATTTTATTGATTACCGATGATAAAAACCAAGAGCACTGAAGATTGGATTTTGGATTCGGGTTGTTTCTATCATATGTGTCCTAATCGGGACTGGTTCACCACTTATGAAGCTATTGATGGTGTAGTTTTTCTCATGGGGAATAATGCCTCATGTAAAACTGTTGGGAAAGGGACAGTTTGGATTAAGATGCATGATAGAGTCATCAGGATTTTAACTGATATTAGACATGTTCCAGCTTTAAGGAAGAATAACATCTCTTAAGGCACTCTTGATAGTCTTAGGTGTAATTTTTTAGGTGCAGGTGGAGTTCTTAGGTTACAAAAGGCTCTCTTATGGTTATGAAAGGAAAGAAGATTGACAGCTTGTATATTTTATAGGGTTCTACCGTTACCGATTCGACTACAGTTGTATCATCGATATCAGGAGTAGGTACTACCAGATTATGACATATGAGGCTTGGTCATATGAGTGAGCACGGATTGGCTGAGTTGAGCAATAAGGGTCTTTTATGTGGACAGAGTACAAAAAAATTAGGGTTCTGCGAGCATTGCATCTTCTGAAAGCAGAAAAGAGTCAGCTTTAGTATGATAGTGCATCAGACTAAAGGTACTTTGGATTATATCCATTCAGGTCTTTAGGGACCTTCTCAAGTTGCCTCGAAGGGTGGTAGCTTAAGATATTTATTGACCTTTATTGATGACTACTCCATGAAGGTTTGGGTCTACTTTTTTAGACATAAAGATGAGATGCTTGTGACTTTCAAGCAGTGAAAGTCTTTTATTGAGAAGCAAACTAGGAGGCTGATTAAGAGGCTTAGAAACTGATAATGACCTTGAGTTTTGTGGAGGAGAATTTAATGAGTTCTGCAAGAATGAGGGAATCATTAGACATCGCACAGTCCCTCGCACACCACAACAAAATAGAGTGGCAGAACGTATGAACAGAACCTTTTTGGAGAAAGCTCATTGTATGTTGTTCAATGCGGGTTTAGACAAGGAATACTAGACGGAAGCGGTGAATACGCTTGTTCTTCAAGTGAAGCCGATTCTCAATGCTCTTAGTAAGATACTTTTCATTGGCGTTTCCCATAGTCTCTTAGCGGACCTCTCATTCATCACATCATAAATAAGATCCTACGTCAAGCACGAGCGAATAACTCCACAAGCCCTGTTATTCATCTTCTTCCAAACCTTATCATCCATATCTTCATGTATCTCTTGTAACTCAAGAGTCTCCTCCAAATTTTGCGCATCCAACACATCCATCACCTAGCATCTCCACAAATCGAAATTGATCTTGCCGTCGAACTTCGGAACATCAATCTTTGTATTATTGATGCTCAGACTTTGTATCGCCTTTGCAAGAGACGATCCCGATGTGCTTGTTACACCCATGTTGTAGATGTAACTCTTCAAATAAGAATCCTTCAGCGAATCCTTCGAACAAGCCCCAAGTCAAAACCCGGGAGCTCTGATACCACTTGTTGTGCGTGAAGAAGAAGTTGGCGACACCTCGCCAACAATAGCCACAACAGGAGAGTCAGATCCACAACTTAAATCCCCGTTTCACAAAGAAAATAAGAATCTGAAGCAAATATCTCAACAAAGTGGGATATTTACTCTTCCTCTCATCAGTTCTAGGACTGACCTGTCGAGGAAACCTAACAAGCTATTACAAATCTCAACAGCAAAACAAAATAAATTTACGTGGTTCGGCAAATTGCCTACATCCACGGGGCAAGGAGGGGGAGAGATTTTACTACTAGAGAGAAAGAGAATACAAATAGGGCTTACAATCACACAAGATCTCACCAATAAAACCCTCAAACAAACTCTTAAATCTCTCACAAACTATCTCTCAAAAGGATGCTCTTGCAGCTGCCAAAAACTCCTCAAGCCGCTGCCTCAAACTCCTGTCCTTCGGCCTCCAAAACACCTCCCTCGCATGAAAACACTAGCCACTACTGTATCCCTATTTATAGGGTACAAAGCCGCGTTCAAAAACGCGTGAGGGAACCACATGAGAGAACAACCGCGTTCAAAACGCGTGAAAGGGGTGGCCCTCACGAGAAAAGCGTTAGAGAAGCTGGCGTGGCCCCACGAGCACGCTTTTCGTGCCGTGCGTGGAACGTTCGTGGCGGCCGGCGTTTTCATGGGGTGTGGCCCCCACGCCCACGTGACTCACAATCTCTAATTCAAAGGGCAAGATAATGCTACGTAGGATTATCCTAATTAAACTAGTAGTTTTGAAAACTACCTTATTGAATTTGGTAGATATTATTTAGTTTTGAACAAAATCAGATATTTGTCCAAACAATTCTTCAATTAACTTCTTCAATTAGATATCAACTAAACAACTCCCCCTCAAATTTATGTTAATGAAAGGCAATAACAATCTTATATTTCTAATCTAGATGACTATTAGCAAATAATTATATGCATTGCACACAGCAACACATTTGCTTGTTGCCATGTGCGTGCATTAAAAAAGAGAAAAAAAAAAAAAAATGTGTTTTGGTACGCGCATTTACAAAAAATGCTCACATCGTAATATAGGAATCATAAATAAATAATAAAACAAATTGGGGGAGAGAATTATTTAATTGACATCTAACTTGGGAGTTGGTTGTAGAAATATTTGATTTTGTCTAAAATTAAATAATATCTACAAAATTGAGATCGGTAGTTTCAGAACTACCAGTTTAATTAGGAAAATCATATGTGCCATTATCTTGCCATTTAAATTAGAGATAAAAGGTGTGACTAGAGGAATTAGACCCTCTCCAACTGCCACATAATTGGAGAGGGTCCAAATACATAAAAAAGTCATTATTAAGAACACCCCATAGAACGGTGTGATCTGATCTATAACATTCACCGGTAGTTAGAGAGTTAGTTTAGAAATCACAACTCTTTCATTTATATAATGTGGTTACCTGGATGATTCTCCTAGAGTCCCTATTGTAACTACTATTATTCAAAAGCTATTATTCATAAGCCGCATGAGCCCGCATAGATATAATGGATACACGTAGACGTATAAAGAAGCATTCTCACGTAATCCTTTCCCCTCGCCAATCCCGTCAGCTCTCAGATAAACATTATAATATTATTCTCTCCTATTATTAAAATATTATTAAAATAACAAAGATTAATATTAGTCCTAATCCGCCACCATCCCTATATAAATCCCCTCTTACTCGTTGCCGCGACCTCTTTATGTTTTATTTTTCATTCAATTTTCACCAAATTATTACAGTTATTTATTTGTTTCTATTATTAGCTTGGGACTCTGAGATGAGCTGGAGCCGGCTCACCTTACTTCTGTTGTCGGCGGTGACCGCACTCCAACAGTTGTCACCGGCGATAGCCGGTTCAGTCCCGCCGGCGCTGAAGCTAGAGAGGAGTTTACCGCTAAAAGGGGTGGATTTGGGCGAGCTGAGGGCACGTGACCTGGCACGTGCGAGGGTGCGCTTGAGTCGGCGGGTTCTTGCTGCCGGCGTCGTCGATTTCCCCGTTGAGGGGTCGGCGAATCCGTTCACCGTCGGGTAACTTTATCGCGCTCTTTTGTTTTTCTAATTTGAGAAATTTGAAAAATTTTCCCTTAAATTGTGCACTTTCCCTTTGTTTATTTGGGGGTTTAGATATCAAAATCAGCCCGCTTTTTCTGCTGAATTTGAGGAGTTGTCGGTGGTTAATTTTGGCATCTTTATAATTTTTAATTCCGGATAAAGGTTGATTCTTTATCACGTTTGAATGCGATTTCTCCATTATTCTTTTGAAATTGTAATTATTTTGATTTTTTTGTTAATGGGTTTTGGAGTTTTTTTTAAAAAAAATCTTTTGCTAATTTTATTTTAATTGTGTGAGAGTAGTTGTTTAGAATCATTGTTATATTGTTCTATCCATCAATTTTAAGTTGGGATTATAAATTTTTCTGTAGGCTCTACTTTACTCGTGTAAAATTGGGCAATCCTTCAAAAGAGTTCTACGTTCAGATTGATACAGGCAGTGACATCTTGTGGGTGAATTGTGATGGTTGCAATGGATGTCCAACGAGTAGTGGACTCAGTGTATTTCCTCAAATTCTTCATGAAATTTGATTTTTATGGCTAAATGAGCTCAATGTACTCACGCGCACAAGTGTTGATTATTCACAGATTCAGCTGGAATTCTTTGATCCCCAGAAATCATCTTCGGCTTCGCTCATCGGTTGCTCAGATCAAAGGTGCTCTTCTGCTCTTCAGAGTGGAGAGGCAGCTTGCCCTGCTTCGGATTCTTCGAGCAGTCAGTGTTCGTATACTTTTCAATATGGTGATGGTAGTGGTACATCAGGCTATTATGTGTCGGATACGCTGTATTTTGATACTGTTACTGAGAATGAACAGTCTGCAAATTCTTCAGCTAATGTTATTTTTGGGTAAAAACTCTCACCTTTGTTTTCTCACTGAAGTTCCTGTAACTGTTATTTGAGATAGTTAAGGGTAACGATTGATAAGAATCACTTTCTCCCTCTTCGCTACCATTACTCTCTCTGTGATAGTTTACTAGTTTGTAGAGCTGTGAATGTTTCGTTGTGTCTAGTCTTGTCTGACCAAATTTTGGTGGGTAAAGGGAGAGGTGATGATGAACATCCGTCAATGAATTTTTTGACATTGCCATTTTACGTTCTAGGCTTCACAATTTTTGTGTGTGCTTGGTGATCACAGTGTATTCATAGGTTAAATGGTTTGAGCTCCTCATAATTCCATTGTTGATAGATATGTTGATATCCATATGAACATCATGTTTGCGGATTGTTGATCGTAGTTACTGATTGTGGTACCTTTCAATGTTTAAATGCAGTTTACCCAATTGGTAGAGGTTAAAGCTATACCCATGTAACCCATCTATAAAGTATAACGTAGCTTAAGTATGTAGAGGTGATTAGAACAGCTCCCTAAGTTCTATACTGAATTGGGGAAGTTGAGTATAAAGCAGCTACTCTAGGATTTCTTCAGTTGGGCTGTCTTAAGGTGTGCCTGCAATCCTGGCTATGCTTTTATATCAGAGTACAATTATGTATCTACTTCTCTTATGTCCCTTTACAATTTTTAATGATATGAATACCACTTTATAGCTGATAGATAACATGAGATATGTTTGGACTCATTCATTCGAATTGGTTTGCCTATGAAACAGATGTAGCAATTCACAGTCTGGGGATCTCACCAAACCAGATAGAGCAGTTGACGGGATTTTTGGATTTGGGCAGCACGAATTATCCGTCATTTCACAGCTCTCTTCTGCAGGAGTTTCTCCAAAAGTATTCTCTCATTGCCTGAAAGGATCAGATAATGGTGGAGGCATACTGGTTCTTGGGCAAATAGTAGAACCGGGTATTGTCTATACCCAACTTGTTCAGTCCCAGTAAGTTCTCTCCAGTAGAATAATATATTATTTTAATACCAATACCATATGTTTCGTTTGAAAAGTGGTATCCTTGCATATATTCTAGTAATAACCATGCTTCCTGTTGTTATTATCAGGATTTTATCTAACCTACATTTTCTAGTATCAAATCTAGACGTTTTATTGTTGAGTACCATGAAATATCTATTATTTACTGTTTTTGTCTCTTTTACTCAGCCCATTATCTCAGTGTTGCTTCTAAAAGACCTTGATTACCTAAAGATGAGAAATGTATCTGAGATTCTGAGGACATATTTCTTGTACCTTTCACTTGTTCATGACCTACTAATTATCGTGTCCAGTATTCTTTTACCTTTGATTTAAGTTTATTTGTAACGCTTTATGTGAACTTATGACAATAGGTTGACGTTTATTACTTTCTAATTTCTACTACTAATTTCATACCTTTGTCACTATACTCTGAGTAATGAGTGCTCTTAGAGCTTGTGCATATGCATGTTGCAAGGGTACCAGACTATGATCTATTTTTTGCAAGACACTTCTAGGCTGAGGCTTTCCAGGCTACTAATGGAGAGCATCATAGTGGTTTTTAAAGTAGCAAGCCTACACAGAGGGATCTTTTTGCTGTCTATAAAGGGATTCTACTTCCTGTCGTCATAAGAGGATGAAAAACACCGGTTTAGTGAAAGATGGTGTTACAGTAGGGTTTTAAGTTTTCCTGTTTGATGTATCTCCTTGCCCTGGGATCTCAGATGCTAATAGACCTGTGATATAGTTCCTACTTGTGCCAAGCTCTGGCCTCCATCTCGATGGGAAAGATCCGTTAGTTTAACAGACCTTAGGACCAACTATATTTGCCAGCTTCATAGTGCAAGCATGAACAGATTATATTTTAGCTGCTTAGAAAAATGAGTCTATGACATGCTGTTTCTCTCACGAGTTTAAGGTATTTAGGACAATTCCCTTACAAAACAGTCGAACTTCTAACATATTGCAACTGCTTATAAGCTTTGGTGACATGTTATCAGTAACTTGGTTATCAAGCTAAGCTATTTGGTACAATTCTCATACAAAATAGATGAATATTCAATATGGTGGCTGGAGATGGCATGTTCTAGTGTTTGGCAATAAAAATGTCTAACACGTAATCACAATAAGAATTTGAAAAATATGTTGAACACAGAGTATTATGCCCCATTTTTGACAAAACTATTTTACCAATCATGTTTCTACTTTACTTCCATAAATGAATAACAATCTAAGATATATTTGCATTAGTTAACTAAGCATACAATAGCGAAAACACATACACACTACTGTGCTTTTATTTGTTGGAAAATGAAGTGTTTTCATACTAAAATTTAGCCTGACAGATATTGATAAAAGCTTGGGAATATGATTAGAGTATTGAATTTTTCAGTCAGTTTGAGGAAGCTACACTAATACACTTAGACTTATTTAGTTCAATATTAAAATGTTTAGCATAAAGCATAAAATGAAAAGAATATCTGTTTCTATTGTTGCTTTCCTCATTCTTGTAGCATTGCCTTTATAACTTTTTATTTCTTTATATGTTGATTCTCATTCTCTTCATATCATCAGACCTCATTACAACTTGAATCTACTAAGCATTGCTGTCAATGGGCAAGAACTAAATATAGATTCTTCAGTGTTCTCAACATCAACGACACAGGGTACAATTGTTGATTCTGGGACCACGTTGGCTTACCTAGCAGAACAAGCATATGATCCTTTTGTTGATGCAGTAAGTTTTCCGTGTGATAAAAATTTAATTATTTTTTTATCAGATGGTCATTGCCTTTTGTTAGTTCAAATGCTATAACTCTTTAAACTGATACTTACTTTCCTTCAAAGTTACTTGTGAACCAAGGTTTTCTATTTAGAAGTTGTGTATGGCTTTAATTAGTTGCTTCTACTGCTGATGTTATTTTTAGTTATAAAAATATTAGAATGACGTTAATGGGAATATATTTCAGTTATATTTGTGATAACCTGCTGATGAATTGGGACAAACAAAAAATATACTTTAGGGGTTAGTGATGTCACTTACTATACAATGAATAGACATCATTATGTTGGCTGTATGATCGTCCACACTGTTTTATGTTTGTAATAATAATTGGTGTAATGAAGGCAAAAGGATTCACCTTTTGTAATAATCACTTATAGGGTTTTTTTTTCTTTTTGGTAACTTGTTCAAAATTTCTTGTGCTGCTTTTACTTAGAGTGTAATACTCTCAACAAATGACTCAATTGTCTAATCCTTGCCTCTGTGTTACTCACCTATACCTTCCCCCCAAGTATCCTCCCTTAAGAAAGTTATCCTTTCAATTGTTGACTTCTTTACCTCAATATTAGTATCTGTAATACTTTCACTACAGGCATACCAGTCTATATACCTTATATGTTAATCATATCAGTAAACGTAAGAAATGACATTTCATAATGGACGCTACTGACTGATATTTTTGATTGATTTTTAACATTTTCAGTTTTTGCAGATAATTTCTTCTCTACAACCATCCCTAGTACAGTCCTTTAATAGCAAAGGAAACCAGTGTTTTGTTACAGCTAGCAGGTTTTGTTCTTAACCCATAATAAAATCAGTAGCTTTCAGGAATTTTAGAAATAAAGCTACAGAGTGTAAATATCCCCTTTGTAATGCTTGTCTTGTTCCTTTACAGTGCTGATGATGTATTTCCTCCAGTTACTTTGAATTTTGCTGGGGGTGCATCCATGAATTTAAAGCCTTCTGATTATCTTATCCAACAAGGATCGGTTGTAAGTTGATCCATAGTTATACTGCTTAAAATTTATGTTCAATCAACTGTGAGAACATAAAATAGTTGCTTTAATTAGCTAAATAATGTTTGAAAATTTTCTATTTTCAGAATGGTGCCATTATATGGTGTATTGGTTGGCAAAAGAACCAAGGTGGAGTAACAATACTGGGAGGTTCGTGGAATAGATACACTCCCCTAATTTTTTCATAGACAGTTTTTACATATAATGATGGTGACACACACATGCATTTAGTGTCCTGTACTATGATATTCTCTTTTGATCAGTTGTGTTATAAAATCTAGACTTTAGAAATACACTTATCTATTGAGTATTTCCTCTTCAATAATTTTAATCTGGAACAGGAGGTACTTGATAGTTTAATGCCTATGCAACAATTTGGTTTTTGATTCCTCATGATTTTCATTATAATACACTTATCCTAGGACTTTTCCATTGACGACCATTTCCTTGATACGTGTGATGGTTTCTTAATCAAGTACAATGCAAGCCAGTTCATTGAACCACAAGATTATCATGTAAAGAGTGATGTTAGTGGGAGGTCATTCTTAATAGAGTTATCACGTTGAAATTTTCAACTAAAAGATTTTTGTCTGAAAATAAATGATCCTCATCTAAGAAAGTGTTTTATATTTGCGTTTGAAGTTCTAGGATTATAATATTGGGAAATTTGTAAGAGAAAGCATCTTTGAGGAGCTCATCAGTTAGATAGATGTATAATTAGGTGAACATGAACTCTAATAAAGAAACAGCTATAAGGATCTCCTCAGCAAGGAACCCAAAATTTTAGTTGCACATAAATGATGCCCGTAGATGTTACATCATACTTTGTTCAGTAATTAGTTAATAGTTGAGTCCGTTATTAATTTTCACATCCATTTGATAGAGGCAGCCCTTTCGATGGAAAGATTGGATTTACAATTGGTTAACCCTCCAAATAGGTGTAAAAAATTCTTGTTTAAGGAAACGCATGGCTCAGTGTAATACTGTATGGGATACTTTACCTTATTGGTCTTGTTAGTTACTTCCCTGCTATTGACAAGCAGTATCCATGATTCTCATATGTTACCATAGTAATTAGAGATCTTCTATTAACCATAGTGCCAAGCAGAGCACGTTCCGCTACCGATTCTAGCTAGGGGATTGTATGAATTTCTTGATAACATTTGATCTGAATTCATAATTTTTGGAGTACAGGTTAACACCACAGATTATTATATCAGTGTCGACTCAAGCTAGGGTTAACATTATGTCAGATTATCACACTGTCGATGCACTTAAACATTGTGCTTCTGTCCTGTGGTTTCCCTAGATGCATTCCTGACCGAAAACTTTCTGAATGATTAGTCACCATAGCTCTCTTTCTTCTCTTTAACTATTGAGCCTGCATTTGAATGGGGACACGCTCCTTAAAGACTGCTTTGAGCATCTGAGACGGTTATTTATTTGGTTGTGCATATTGCATGTTCAAAATATGTGAATAATTATTATGGATCATAATTTTCCGCTTATTTACTGTCTTGTCATATAATGTGCAATAAAAAAGGTTGCAAACTACTACCCATGAATCATGATGCGCAAATGGAGTTTATCCATTTATGCAAAGTTTTATTAGAGGGAGAGATATCTTCAAATATTCTTTTACTACAATTTACATTTCATTCCTTCTCCCATTATTATGGAATTTTTCCCTAGGAATTTCCTTCATATGTGATGGAATATAGTTGAATGGGTCACTCATAGTTTGGACATCTGACTTTAAAATATTGAGGGTGTATATGCATCTTGCACCTTAGTTCTACTGGTATGAACATAATTGAGGCATCTGGTCTATAGTCTTGATATGCATAAAAAATGTGCTTTGAAGTCTGCCAAAGGAAGGATTTTCTTCTTTAAAGCTGGATATCCAAATGTCGTAAAACTTTTGTTTGGAATGTCACTGGATTTTCCCATTAGAATGGAATAACCTCAAGTTATTCTGTTATCATAAGCACATGGATTCCAGAACTTAATACTGGATATCTTAAGAATTTTCATGATTAGGCTTGTCAGAGTTGTATGTGACAGCAAATATTATTTGCTGTATCAATCAGCTGTTCATTCTAAACAAGCCAGTCCTAGAATCTTCCAAAGTGTTGTATGCATAAAAACAAATTTGTTTAGTATCTCTTAATATGTACCTGGACACATGTTAATCATTATCAGCCATATTTTACTCCATTCTCTGTTTTGTCTGCTGAGGGCAACTAATTAAAACTTCAAATTGTTGGCAACTTTGTCTTTTTGTGTTATTTCTACCAATCACTACAACTGATTTTTAAAACTTTTCTAGTATTGCAGTTAAATATTTTATTGATTCTTCATCTCCATTTGCAGACCTTGTTCTTAAAGACAAGATTTTTGTTTACGACTTGGCTAATCAGCGTATCGGTTGGACAAACTATGACTGTAAGTCCTTCCACCTTATGAAGTTTCTGTTATAGTATTTTTTTAAAAAAAATTTTATTTTTATTTTTAAGGTTAATTTTCACAAGATCCCCTTGAACTTTGGGTGTTTGCAAAGACTCCCCTAACTTTATAAATTAGATAAAAAAAACCCCAAAAACCCCTGAATTATTAGGAATTGTTGAAAACGGCATTAATATGAAAGAGTAAAAGGTCTAAACTAGGCTTTTATTAATATTAATATCTATTAGCAAAAGTAAAAAGTACATGGGGGCCTGTTACATAACAACTGGAACTAATTGCCGTCTCTCATGGTCTTTTAGTGAAACAAAATTTATACACTAAGTTGGTTTTGGGAAAACTGTCCTGAACTGTAGGGAGGTTTTGTGGAATTTACCCTATCTTTTAACTTCTTTGTGCCTCCAGTTAAGCTATATGAATCAATTCATGTCCTTTGGTTTCAGGTTCTTTGTCTGTCAATGTTTCTTCATCTTCTGGTAAGAATGAATTTGTCAACACCGGGCAACTTGATCTCAGCGGTTCATTACGCAGTGTAAATTATAGTATTTTTTCGATGGGCCTTGTAGTTTTCCTTGTACATGTTTTTGTATCTCACATCAAGCAATTGTAACTGATGTAGAATGCAATGTTCATAGTTTCTCACGCACATGCACAGCAATTGTTGTAAATCCATTCTTTATTAATGTATTAGTCGAAGAAAAATGGCGGTGTTTATGATAAATTTTTTGTGCAGATATCGTGTTCAATTTTTTGTCCTAATCTCCTCACTTCTTAGGCTATGTTTAATTTTTTTAATAGTGAGGGTACTATTTTAAAATAATTTGGACCCACCATTTAAGCCCATGTTTGTTTTTTATTCGGTTCGGACTATTTCAAGGAGATTAATACCCCAAAAGTGGACTAAGTTAAACTCACCCCACCCCACTTTTATAATACAGGTACTGATTATCTAGGGGGATTAAAATTTTTTTGACAAAAATGCCCATGCCCATTATGTTTTCAACTTTTTTTTTTCTGCGATAATTTGTTCACGGTTTTTCTTTCCGCCACTTTAATTTCTTCCGTGACCCCTTTTGTTTTGGCGAGATTTTGATCTCAATGGAGTAACAAGTTCTTAGTTTAAGGTTGTTCGTGTGAAATTGCAGCTTGACACGCCATCAATTCATCCCTACAGATTCTTCAAGCTTGAGGTAATGACAAAGAAATCCAACTGCCTTTGAACATTTTGTTCTTCAAATTAATGTGAAGACATGGAACACTTACAGATTAGTACATATGTGAAGACATGGAACATTTACAGATTAGTACATGTAAATAACGATTCATGCGCATAGTGATTTCTTGATTCCCAAGTGTGTGCTGCTCTTGCATTCCTATGTTAATTATAATATTAAATTATCCAGTGAATGAAAAGGATGAGATTTTGCATAAGGAAAAGAGTACGATTCTTATTTGCCTAAATGGTTGAAATTGATGAGAACCTTTAATTAGTGCTAACATTTAATTTCATGTTTAACTATATGTTCTAGATTTCTAGGACTTCATTTTGTTAAATGAATATTTTTCGTATCAACGTAGGTATAAGGTGGTATATTGGTGTGTCTATTTGTTGAACAAGTTCATGCCTAAATTTTGTTTTTTCCCCAAACATATGTATTAATACAATATTAGTTGACTTGAGGGTAAGAAGGACATTCTGATATTATACTAGTCTGAACAGTAATAATTCCCCTAAAAACAAACACTAGACGTGACTATTTTAAGTTAGTTCACGGTTTAGTCCGTGTGAAAATAAACATTTTATTGGATTAAAATAGTCCCATAATAACACAATCTTAGTACTATTGTCTAGAGATACAATACTCTCTAGTCCGGACATAAAAAAACAAATGTGGCTTTAGTACTCTCATTGCGCTGGTCCTAAAGATGCTGCCTTTTTGAATTTGAACAGTTCCAAGATCCACACATCGAAGGTTTTGTGCATGGTCAGGGTAATGTACTTGAAAGGTAAACTTCACACAAACCCCAATATTTTGGCGCACCCTGAAAAAACCGCTAAACTTTAAAAATGTCAATTAACCCTCACTAACGTTTTGATGTGTCTTAAAACTTCTCAAAACATTTGCAATTTTTCAACATACCCCACTAATGGCGTAATGGAGGTTTTCTAAAATTTTGTTAAAGGTATGTAGGTGTTTTCTAAAAAATAATGTTGAATGTTTAGTTTTTTTGTCCTTTCTGAAAATAATGTTGAAAGATGGAAGGTATCTTAAAACATTGAGGGTTAAGACATCGGGGGATATTCTGAGAAAAATTACAAACGTTTGGACTTCTATGAAATGGTACAATTTAGAGGTTAATTAACATTTTTAAAGTTCAGGTGGTTATGTCAAAATTTGGTATAAGATAGGGCTGTTACGTGAAATTTACCCTAATCTGAATTTGGGCGTGTCATGTGGGACTAGTTTTAAAATCTAAGCCTCAATGTGACAATAGCTACTCATTTAAAGTTTTTAATGGGCCTCGGAAGCCTCAAAGCGAGAAATGTGCGTCCAAAAGTTCAATGGGAATATTTTACTTAATATTTCATATATTAAAAATAAAGTTACTGGTTCAAACTAAAATAAAGTTATAAATAATGAATTAAACTGGTTGGTTCTGTTTTTGCTGTGGCTTCTTTTTATAAAGAATCTATAACGTAGTCAAGAGGCGCATGTAATTACTTCTATATCCAATTCTGATAATTTTATTTTTCTTATTCCTCTTGGTTGTTAATTAATATATTAATTTATCTATTGAGTTACTCTTGACAAGATTCCTTGGATTGTATAATCTTCTTAGGATGATGGGGAAATTGGGCAACTATGATTCGGTGTTAGGCCTTAGCTAACACTAAATCTTCAGCCAAATCAATCGGATCGTTACATGCTAGTCATTTTCAATAAATATTGTGTCTGCATCCTTCTTCTTTTTCCAATTTTATGTATAGGGTTAATTGTAGATACACCTCATGTGTTATAGGATGATAACCACTTATTGTCCCAAACTTTTTCTATTAGCACTTAAATTTTTTCATGTTCAAACAAAGTTTCTGATTATTGTATTTATCACGTAGGGATCACAAGACATCAATGTATTGCAGAGAGATCTCATAGTGTATCAATATATGGTAGAGAGATTCTTTACTCTTTTGTATGTGTTGAACATACACTTCAAGTAAAGACACATTTAATGGAGAGATGACTTTCTTTAGACATTACATGTTCTTAGTGCTAATAAAACACTTTAAAGAGAAAATAAATGGTCAAACTTCATAGTATACTAAGCGTATCTACAATTAACTATTTTATTTACTAGTTAAAGAGGCTATAGTGAGATATTTGATATCAACGGAAATTGGTTGGGATTCAGAGTCACATATATCAGTTCAACGTTTCAACATAAATTGTACAACACATTAAGAGAAGCTCTGGATCCACCAAATTTCTTACCTAATGAAAAACCTACTCTGAGATTTGTTACCAACCTTTGTGGATCTTTTCTTCTTGCATTATGAATGTTGGGACGATGACGTGTTGTATATATGCTATTCAAATCAGTATAATTGCTTTATAAAATCATTCTACTCAGATGATAGTATCTCTACGTATGATCTTGAACCTTTGCACAGATTCATGGTTCTAGATTCCCTCTTTCCTCTCAGGAATGATCTAGAGAGAGGGAAAAATGCAAAAGAACTTGTTTTCAGAGATATTGCCTGCCACAAGAACGACCTTTACCACCCAACTTATTCGCACGTTTGGTCTCAGCTAGATGTGAACTAATCTTTGCCTACCACTTCCCTGCATTTGCACTTTCAATCATTAGGATTTGAGATCAGTCAACGCGCAACAAGCGTGTAGTGGTTACCATCATCTTTAAATAATATTCCAATTACTTTTGTGAACAAGTGATGTTTCAGTTGTGAACAATATGGAAGATCTTGAAGTAAAGAACAAATTAAATGGGTATCATCTCAGTGCACGGCCTTTTGAAATCTAAAAAAGCAGCCATGGATTATATTAATGCGTGTTGGTGTGCCATATTGTTAAGAAGACAAGATAAAAGAACGTTGACCATGTTAATTAGAGTACAAAATCATAACAAATTGTTGGGATTTTTAGATCTCGCAAAAACCCCGAAAATCATCAAACGCAGCAAATAGATTCACAAAAGATTTAACATGGAAAACCCTCAATAGGGAAAAACCACGGGATCGAAAACAATTCACTATCATCTCCAAATTACAATCTTTGGCACAGACAAAGACTGCGAAACCCTCTCTCTCACAATACCCTTGAACCCGGTTACACCCTCTGTTAAATCCTGATTACAAGAATATTGTATCTCTCCCTCTCTCTACTAAAAAACCCTAGAATAGGATGCCTTATTTAAAGACACCCCTGACTTGTCTACCAAGTCAACTTGGCCTAAAAGAAAACTGTTAACTTAGTCTCTAAAAAAGCTACTAGGACTGGGCCTAGCCTTCAAATCCGGATCCAACTTGGAGTTTGAGTCGGCACCCAACATATCCTCCCTCGATGAAAAATCTCCAAGTATCTCAACAGCTTTAGAAAAACTCACTTTAATCTTCTTGTTCTTCACCTCTCCCTTGTGGACAAGAGTCTGAGAAGAGTCACCTACACCAATAACAGAACGCCCATCTAAATAGCAAATGTGGTTGCTATTCTTCCTCCCTTGTAAAATTAAATCACCATCTCTATACTTGTACCCACATACTTGTACCCACGCGATGCCATCTCACCTAACGAAATTAAATTTGCACCACATGATGGCAAATATCTCACATGACGAAGAATTTCGACCTTCCCAGTGTGAAGCTTGAGGCGAACACTCCCAACGCCTTCAACCTTCATCTTCTTGTTGTTTCTAATGATAACGTCACTAAATTCTTCATCCGTTTTCAATGTGTTAAAATATTCTTTGTTGTTGCAAACGTGCATAGAGGCTGCAGAATCTAACACCCAAGTGTTACTCGCATCAGTACCGGCACTCTCCGTCATCAACATCACATCTTCATCACACACAATTGCTGAGGAGTCCTCCTTCTTCCCACTTCTTGAAGCTTCATTTGCGTATGCTCTTCAAATCATCTCGCATCTGGAAACGTCTGAACTGAATGTAACCATTCTCTCCGCAATAGTAGCACCCCCTTCGCTGTCATCTCGGGCCCGAGATTTTAATCTCCCTCGATAACTGTCACATCTCCCTTTACTCCTCCCTCGATTAGAACCTTCAAAAGCTAGTGCACTCTCACTATTAGATGCGCTCTCCTTTCCCATCATTCTCTCGTTCTCGCGTAGGAGTGCTGTTACATCATCAAACTTCAAAGTCGGTTTTCCCATAATTATCGTATGAACCAACGGCTTTTACGACTTCGGTAGGGAAGATAGTAGGAGTAGCGCCTGCTCTTCTTCTTTAATCTCCTCATCAATATTCATAAGTTGGCATGGCAAACTAGCTGATTAAAGGCTTTGATGTGGTCTTGAATAGCAATACCTTCGTCCATCTTCAATGAATAAAGCTCCATCCTCAAATACAATCAGTTTGTCATCGACTTCAGTGCATAAATCCCCTCAAGCTTGTCCCACAACCCCCTTGGCATGGTCTGCTGTATAACGTTGTACTTGATCTCTGGGGCGAGTGCCAAATGAATTGTGCTGACCGCCTTCTTTTGTATGGAACTCTATTCATCATCCTTCATCCCATCAGGTTTTTTTTTTCTCCAAAGCTTGATCAACACCCTGCTGCACAAGAAGATCATGAACTGTACACTGTCATACTGCAAAATTTACCTTGCCGTTGAATAGCGGAATATCGAACTTCATACCCGAAGATGTCATCATCCTCTAACAACAACTAAATTTAAATCAGTCACTGTAGAGATTGAATTTGGTAGAACCGACCTCAAAAATAAACTCATCATATCAAAAAACCCTAGGAACGACTCCTGGATTGTTAAATTTCGCCTCCAATTCCCCGATCAGAAGACAAATCAATTTACACTGTCAGATTTGAATTAATAATTTTTAACCAAACCCTCACCCACGTGAACAGTGTTCTGCCGCCATGCTTCAGTAATCTTTTTTTTTTCACGTGATGTTCACGTGATTCCTCTCCTCCAATGATGTCTGGTTCTCTCGTTCGCCTGATGTCGATCACCGCGTCTCGATCGACGATGCCTTCACCAATCGCACCATTCGAACCTCCACAAACTGTCGAACCCTGTGCTGATACCACTTGTTGGGATTTTTGGATCTCACAAAACCCCCAAAACTACCAAACACAGCAAATAGAATCACACAAGATTTAACGTGGAAAACCCTCAACAGGGAAAAACCACGGGATCGAAAATAATCCACTATCACCTCCAAATTATAATCTTTTAGACGGACAAAGACTGTGAAATCCTCTCTCTCATAATACCCTTGAACCCGGTTACACCCTCTGTTTAACCCTAATTACAAGAATATTGTATCTCTCCCTCTCTCTACTAAAAAATCCTAGAATAGGATGCCTTATTTAAAGATACCCCTGACTTGTCCACCAAGTCAACTTGGCCTAAAAGAAAACTGTTAACTTGGCCTCTAAAAAAGCTACTAGGACTGGGCCTAGCCTTCAAATCCGGATCCAACTTGGAGTTTGAGTCGGCACCCAGCATAACCCTCAAATTGTCACTATAACTTGGGAGTTTTGTTATGTACACTGGCATGATCTTTTGATATGGTATATATAAGAGCAACCCGGGAATAAGGATCTCATCAAAGCAAGTCCTATATAAATAGGGTGGTTTGTATTAGAGATGCACCAGATTCAATGAATCTGCTTAAGCTAGAAAGTCATCAATTAGAGATACAATAGAGTCCAATGAATCTGCTTATGAAAGAAAGCTATCAATTTCTTCCAAAGATCATGGCTAAACCTAGCAACATAATTTTGATGCTTTGACTACAATCAATTGTTGAGATATTGTGGTGTGATTGTAATCAATCATTGAGATATTACTCCATATTAGTTGACTGTAACCAGATGTTATGGAGATACTATTTGTAACCATAATTGTATAATATCGGCTATAAATGAAATACAAAGAAGAGGACTCAAATGTGACAGAGAACCATCTTCTTCTTTCTCTCAACTTTTATCTATTCCTCTCATATTCTTTATGGTATTACAGCTTTAAAGTCCAACACCATATCCTACTCTCAAATTCTTCTTCTCTATTACCCTAATCACCATCTCTCACCATATCCACCGGCGCATCTTCTGCTTCCTTTTCCTCATCTGCCTCATTAACTCTCACATCCCCATTGTATGGAGAGAGGATACTTTGGAAATGAACCTCCACAATGATTCAATCAGACATTCCTTAGTGGCCTAAGAGTATATCAACAATCTCCACATACCCGTTTGAACGGATCCTTTTAGGGATACTTGTCAGTCGGTACCTATCCTCTGATAGCTTTTTATGCGGCACAAGCTAGAAGTGCTCTGAACCTGACTCCTTCTGCATGGTATCCTAACTCTAGCAGCACCCACCACATCATGTCGGACTATACCCAGCTTCTTGGAGCTACACCTTATATAGGTGTTTGGTGTAAAAATCTCCTCTCGGATCTGTATTGGTCGAGTTGTTTGTTTACAAATCAAGAATCGCTTTTTACAACAGAAGCGAAGGGAAGGCCCTTCTTGTTTAACGTGGGTTCGTCGGTGGCGATAGGATGCCTCCCTCGATGCTCGAGCCGAGTTTGCTTCCCTTGGACGATCCGACCGAAGTTACGGTCGAGCTTTAGTACGCAGTAGAAGCTCCGGCGTGGTTGAGTTCGATTCTACCTGAGCTTGCTTGGATAGGGCTACGATGCAAGAGTTTGCAAAGAGCTCAAGAGCCTCTTAAAAGGTCAAGTCCTAAAGAAGGCTAAGACCAGGCGTTCAGCTTGAGAGTCTTAGAAACATAGCAAGCCTCTCAAAAATGCTGACCTCCTTCTCATGTGGAGATGGTGGCTTATAAATAGGCAAGGAGAGGCATGGCCACTTTCTTGATTTGTGGGATATGGCCATGCCCAGTTGAGGAGAGCCATATTCTCTATGGTGCCATCCCTTTGACTTGTGGGATGTGACCACTAATGGGTGAGGAGCACCATGCCTTCTGTCGGATGTGACCACTATGGGATGTGACATCTCCCATACTTCAAGTGGGCGGTCTTGGGAAGCCTGCGGGTGAGCTTGCCTTATGCAGGCGAGCTTCAAGCCTTCAGCGAGCTTGGCCTTTAGGCGAACTCATGCCTTCAGCGAAGCTTGGCCTTTAGGCGAACTCATGCCTTCAGCGAAGCTTGAGCTTCAAGCCTTCAGCGAGCTTGGCCTTTAGGCGAACTCATGCCTTCAGCGAAGCTTGAGCTTCAAGCCTTCAGCGAAGCTTGAGCTTCAAGCCTTCAGCGAGCTTGGCCTTTAGGCGAACTCATGCCTTCAGCGAAGCTTGAGCTTCAAGCCTTCAGCGAGCTTGAGCTTCAAGCCTTCAGCGAGCTTGGCCTTTAGGCGAACTCATGCCTTCAGGCGAGCTTGAGCTTCAAGCCTTCAGGCGAGCTTGCGGGTGAGCTTGTCTTGTGCAGGCGAGCTTCAAGCACGCAGGCGAGCTCCAAGTCTTCATGCGAGCTTGCGCTTGAGGCGAGCTAAGCTCCTTTGCAGGCGAGCTTTCTCTACAGGCGAGCTCCAGAACATGCTACGAAGAACAGGTCGTAACTTTCAAACCGTAAGTCGAAATTGGACGAATTATATATGAAAATCGACTATCTCGACGAGATGGAGCCAACCAAATCTACCCGAAGGGTTCAGTTTGCTCCGATCATTTTGCCAAATTCCTTCCGGTTCGAAAGATATCAGCAATTTTGTCTATTTTGTAAAGTCAAGCATTCAGGTGAACTTAACCTTTAGGCGGGCCTGACTTTCCTCGGGTGGGTTTGACTTCACTCAGATGGACCCTTAAGCTCTTTTGCTTGTTCCAAGTTACTGTGCAGGGATCAAGGCAATTTTTATTGCCTACAATAGGAATGGAAACCGTAAAAGTAGGCAATGGTACTAGTTTGCATATTTTTAACCATGGACAGACAACTCTTCCTTCATCTTCATAGTTCTTACTTTGATTAATGTGCACCATGTCCCCTCGATTATAAAAAATCTCTTATATGTCCATCAATTTATGAAAGATAATAATGTTATTTTTAAATTTCACCCTTTTGATTATTTTGTGAAGGATCGGGAGTCGGGGACTATTCTTCTCCAAGGACATCTTAAAAACAAACTCTATCAATTGCCTCCTCTCAATTTTACCTTGTCCTATGTTGCTCTTGTTGGTGAACGCATATCCACGTCTGGCATGCTCACTTAGGTCATCCTACATTGAAGATTGTATTTTGGATTTTGTCTACATGTAATTTATCTACTTTTAAAAATCATAACTTGTCAATTTGCTCTGCATGTTAGAAGGCAAAAACTTCCATTTACTTTGTCATCTTCTACTTCATTGCTCCTTTAGATTTAATTTTCTTGGATATTTGCGATCCTGCCCCTATTGTCTCTCAATTTAGTTTTCATTATTATGTTATATTTGTTGATAACTTTAGTAAGTTCAATTGGTTGTTTCTTATACGCAATAAATCTGATCTCTTTGACATCTTTTGTCATTTTCAAAGACATGTAAAATCTTATTTTGGTAAAAAAAATACGCATGTTTCACTCCGATTGGGGTGGCGAGTATTAGTCTCTCCATCACCATCTTGATTCCGAGAGCAGTATCCATCATGTCTTCTGTCCGCAGACCCCAGAACAAAATGATCTGTAGAGAGGAAACACCGTCATATTGTTGAAACAACCCTCTTATTTCTAACATATGCATCTATTATCATGTTATTGGGGTGAGGCCGTTAATATAGACGTTTTCTTAATAAACAGACTCCCAACACTACTACTCAAAAATGACAACCCTCTTCATAGATTATTCAAACTTACACATAATTATACCTTTCTATGAGTCTTTAGATGTGCTTGTTATTCTTGGTTGTGTCCGTACTCTTGACACAAACTTGATTATCGTTCTGACCGATGTGTGTTCATCGGTTATAGTACAAATCAACATGGTTGTTCAATTTTCCCATGCTTGATGTTCAACTGCAAGGTGCTGAAAACTATACTGCATGGGCACTCACAATGTAGCATAATCTTCGTGCCTTTGGACTCTGGGGATATGTTCAGGGCACTGTAAAATGCCTTTCAGATGATATATCAACTATATCTTCTACATCAACTGTTACGCCTACCTCGACATGTACATATCTCCTTACTCGAGATTAGTGAATTCGCACTGATGAGCAGATTATGCCCTACATCATGAGGTCGATTGCTATTCCTATTCGATGCATGCGTGGGATGATCGTTGCCATCCCGAGCAAGCATCTCGGCTTGTATGTTTGTTCACCAGTTCTCGCCGAGAGTATCGCCTATGTCGCAATCGTAAGAGGCCAAGCAAGAAGAATGTTCCATCTAAGAATTCCATTCTTTGCTTTTTGAATATTAGGAGGAGTTGCAGACTATGGAGGTTCCTATCCTAACTCCCATGTCTGATTTGCCACAGAATTTCAAAAGCAATGTGATTGTGAGCAACTGTTTCACTTTGCAATACGACTATGCCCTGAGTTTGAGGCACTGCATCATAACATTCTTCATCATCAACCACTTCCTCATCTCACTGAAGCAGTTGCTGAGTTCACCGCTGAGGAGACTCGTCTCCGGATGTTATCATCCTCATATGTACCAGCCCAATCTACATCCTCTCCCACTGTTCTTGCAGTTCCTCCTCATCATCCTTCAGCTAATCGTGGACCACCGAATCATGGACCATCGAATCCCGTATCATCGACTTTTGGGCAAGGAGCTAGAGGACATCATAATACATGTCGTTACTGCAAGCAACCCGGACATCACATTTTGACTTGTCAGAAGCGTGAAAGACTTCATGGTCCTTTTATTCCTAGATCCCAAGCAGCAGTTTTTGTCACTACACAGCCATCTTCATCAGTTCCGCAACCTTCAGTAGCACTTGTATCAGGCTTTTTTTTTCATCTGAGCAACTTTCACAGCTAGCCTCTCTACTTGCACAAAATATGGGACTTATTGGAGCATCTTCGACTTCTGATTTAACTGCCTTGTCTACTAAGTCTGGAGGGTCTACACCTTGGATATTTGACTCAGGTGCTACTCATTACATGACCTTTGATCACTCTATCCTTACAAAATGTTCTCCTATTTCTGATTCCTTTTATACACACACACACACACACACACACACACACACACTACTAATGGTGCACCTTTTGCAGTCACACAGTCTGGTAATATCACTACTACTTCTGAACCATCGGGTAGCCTTACTTTACCGTCTATTTTTTGTATTCCTAAGCTCACCATGCAATAACTATATGCTGGAAAAATTACCGATTGAGACTGTACAGTATCCTTTACATCTACTTCTTGCATTGTTCAAGATCACACCGCCCGAAAGATTGGGACAGGACGTAGGATCAACGGGTTGTATCAGTTGGAGTATCTCCACCTTCCTCCCTCTCCCAGTTCAGCAGTGAGTCTTTCAGCTACTTCAGATGTGTGGCATCGTCGGTTAGGTCATTTATCTGGTCCTAGGTTAAAAACTTTGTCCGAGTCTGGTGTGTTAGGAAATTTTTAGTTTTCTAGCTTGAATAATTGTGTCCACTGTCGTTATGCAAAACAAACTGCTATGCCTTTTAATTCTAGTGAACACAAGGCTTCAGCAACTTTTAATTTGGTACATTATGATATTTGGGGTCCTGCTCCTATTTCATCTGTGTCTGGTTTTAAATATTATGTGTGCTTTATTGATGATTTTTCTAGATACACTTGGGTCTATCTTATGCACAATCGATCTAAATTGCTAAAAAGTTACACAGATTTCATTAATATGATTCATACTCAATTCGATAAACGAATTAAAATTTTTAGAACTGATGGTGCTAAGGAATACCTTTCATTTTCTATGCAAAATTTACTACACTCACATGGCACTATTGGTCAACAATCTTGTCCACATACGCATCAATAGAATGGAGTTGCTGAGGGAAAACATAGACATATCATTGATGTTACTAGATCCTTAATGCTCTCTGCATCTGTTCCAAAATACTACTGGGCAAAAGCCGTTTTGACTGCTATTTTACTCATCAACATCACACCATCATCTGCTATTGAAGACACGACCCTATATTTCCGTCTGCATGAGTCTAATTTTGATTATTCTCTTCTGCGCACTTTTGGATGTGTTTCCTTTATTTTATTAACTTCTCATGAGCGAGATAAACTTTCTCCTAGAACAAGCAAATGCATTTTCCTTGGGTATAGTTCTACGCATAAAGGTGATGTTATGATCCGGTCTCTAAAAGACTTCGGGTTGCTCGTCATGTGTCTTTCTTTGAAAATGTTCCTTACTACTCCACATCTTCCACTCCGGACATTTTATTTCTAGATAACACCATTAATATTGAGCCAATATCTCTTCCTATACTAGCATACACGCCATCTATAGCTAAACCTATTCCCACATCTGTTCTGTCCATACACATAATTGGCGAATCTTCACCTTTACCACCATCTTCTATGGATACTACTACAACTGATATTCTGACCATGCCTACTCCAACTTCCCCGGGTGATCAACCTCCTCATCGCCGTAATCTATCTCGCTTCTGTCAGCCTCTCGTTCGGTATCGATCTTTAGCCACTACTATATACTCTTCTGCTTTTTCAGCCTTTATGTCTACCATACAGTCTCTACAGGAACCTAAGTCTTATTCTGAGGTTGTATATAATCCAGAATGGCAGCAGGCAATGAACGAAGAATTAGAAGCTTTCCAGTGCACCCATACCTAGGATCTTGTACCATTACATACTGGTCTGAATCCAGTGAGTTGTAAGTGGATCTATAAAATTAAAACCAAATCAGATGGGTCTGTTGAGCGGTACAACTCCCACCTTGTTGCATGAGGATTTTCGCAAGAGTTCGGTATTGATTATGAGGAGACGTTTGCTCCTGTTGTAAACATGACATCTATTCGTACTCTGATTGCACTTGCTGCTGCAAAGCAATGACCCCTCTATCAGATAGATGTCAAAAATGCCTTCCTAAATAGTGATCTATCTGAGGTTGTCTATATGCAACCTCCTCCTAGTTTTTCTGCTTCTCTAGGACATGTGTGACGTCTTCGTCGGGCTATTTATGGTCTCAAGAAAGCTCCCCGAGCTTGGTTTGAGCGTTTTCGCCAGTGTATACTTTCTGCAGGTTTTACAGAAAGTATGACAGATTATGCTATGTTTTGTTGTACTACTCCTCATGGTGTTGTTGTTCTTCTTCTATATGTTGACGATATGATTACATAGGGAGTGATCATGTCGCTATTCCTTGAAGCGGCATCTACAAGCTGAGTTTAAGATGAAAGACTTGGATTTTCTAGGGTATTTCCTTAGCATCTAGGTGGCATACTCTTCTCGTGGATATCTGTTGTCTCAACAGAAGTATATTGCTTATATTCTTGATCGTGCTACTTTGAGTGACCTTGATGTCCCTACGTCTTCTTTAGTTTCCACACATATGGAGCTTCATCTCAAACTTCGACACGATGGTGGTGATCCTCTACCATAGCCTACGCGTTATAGGGAGCTTGTTGGTTCTTTAATATATCTGTCAGCTACTCGTCCAGACATTTCTCAGGCTGTTCATGTCCTCAGTCATTTTATCAGTGCTCCTACCTTAGTTCATTGTGCGACGTTACTTCATGTGTTTCGTTATCTTCGCAACACTATTGCTCGATCACTATTTTTCAGCTCGGAATCCTCTCTTTCTTTACATGCTTATTCTGATGCTGGGTGGGCAGATGATCCTGATACTCGTCATTCCACCATAGGCTTCTACATTTTTCTGGGTTCCTCTCTTATTTCTTGGCATAGCAAGCGTCAGGATGTAGTTTCTCGTTTGAGCATCGAGGTAGAATATAGAGCAATGGCTGATACAACCTCGGAACTCAAGTGGCTACGCCAACTTCTGAGTGGCATGGGGGTCTCTATGGTGACACCTATTCCTTTGCACTGTGATAATAAGAGCTCCATTGCTATCGCCACCAATCCGGTATTCCATGAACGAACAAAACACATTGAAGTCGACTGCCATTTTGTCTGCCGGGAATATATTTCGAAGCAGATTATTCTTCCTTTTTAACCTCTAAGGATCAAATAGCTGATTTATTCACAAAAGCTCAGTCTACTACTCGGTTTCGCCAGCTTATGTCCAAACTCTTGTTGTTTGATCCACTGTGAGTTTGAAGAGGGTGTTAGAAAAGATATATCCTAGTTGTACATGAGTTGTCTTATACCATAATTACTCTTGCTTGTATCTATATATTGATGTACAGACCTATTCAATAATATACAAGATTTTCCCAATCTCTGATTAACATGTATTTTGATATTAGTCTTCTAAGTCCTTATATTTTGATATTAGTTCTCCAAATCATCTTGATATGTTGACATTATAGTCATTCTGTCAGCTTAATTGTAAAAATCCTAAACTGTGAATGGGTTCAGACTAAGCATGGATGGATTCAGTCTAACCCTATTCCCCCCTTCTCTCTCTTTCCTTCAGGAGTTGAGTCGTTTGAGTGAGTGGACGAGGGAGAAGGTGCCCTATGCCTCGGGAGTTGAGGTATTTGAGAGAATGGACAAGGAAGAATGCGTTTTTTTTCTTTTAGGGGATAGTGTGGGCAAGGATGCCGATGGTGCTAGCGAAGAGGCGGAAGGAATGGAGAAGGAGGAGGGGTCCACCATGCGTGGAGCGGGCCCAGTAGAAGAGGAAGAGGAAGGAGAGGGAACGGCGGCAGCGGCGATCAATTGTAGAGGGGAGGGAGAGGAGGCTGGAGGGGCAGGATGAGAGGAGTATAATTGTCCATTGAAGAAAAAAGTTAAAAGAACATAGAATATTCTCCACTCATTTTAACACAAACTAACTAGATGGGCACATATCAACATATTCACGTAATTTGGGAGACTAATATAAAATTATAAAGATTTGAATGACTAATATCAAAATACTTATGATGCAAGGGACTAATATCTAAAAAGCCCTCTATTTTTCTATCACAGTCCAAGTCAATGGCCTTCAACTTCGGCTAAAAAAGGGGGAGTTGAATGGCTTTTTCGCATGCTCATTTGTCAACATACAGACTTTTGTTAACTCTAGAGCAAGAAGTCCTGGAACCCAACTTTCATCTAGATGATAATGTTGTGCTCGCGTTAATATCTTGCATTTATATACACATTTTATTAGTCAAACTCAATAATCTCTTTTGTAGCTCTGCTTGCATGCGTAGGTCCTACTTTGTACTAAAAGGGCACCACGAAAATTCTTAAATGAATAGTCATAACTGTACGTTAAAAGCTATATTACGTTTGTACTCTTACACATAAAAAAGGGATCTTTTCTAGTAAATTGCACCAAAAAATAATAGTAATAAAAAATAAATTATGAGTTTTTATGCATCCCACTTCTTTGTGTCTAGTAATACAAAAATAATACAACTCGAGCTCAAAGTCTAATGAGCCTCTAAACTATACCCTATTTTTCTATGAAGCCCTTAAACTATCATTTCAATCTATTAAGCCCCTTAACTTTAAACTTTTATTATATTTGGCTCTTTGTTCCAAAGACCATCCAAAACACTACAGTGGCAAGGGCGAACTTGGAATATTTAAAAAAATGAACCCACCTGACAGGCATTTAGCATTAAAATCTATTGCTACTGCTATCTAAATGAATACAATTGAAAAAAACATATAAGAATCCCTATAATTTCTCTTCTTCTTTTTTTTTTTGCACCCAAGTTAACACAACTAGACAATTGAAACCTATCTCAAAGATTCAAAACTTAAATCCACAAGCACATTTTTTTACTTCAATGCAAAAGAATCAATGAACATGTATAAGTCATCATGTTGCTGCAGTTTTTGTGAGGTAATTGGGTCTAAAGGGCTAAATAGAATAAAATTTAAAAGTTCATGGGCTTAATAGATTGAAGTGATAGTTTAGGGACTTTCCAGAAAAATAGGGTATAGTTTAGCGGCCGATCAGACTTTGAGTTCCTTATAGTACGCTATAATCATTTTTCTTATGTATGACCCTCTCTTCTACATCGCTCTAGGTTAATTAGGTCAATTAACTTATTTAGAATAGATTTACAGTTTTAAAAATACTCATAATTCCAACAATAAAATATGGGAATATATAAATGGGATTTAGGGATAGTTTATTTTACCAAGTATCTACATAGTACATACTTCTAAAATCACAAATTTACCTGGGAAATTGCTTTCTTACCTGTAATGTTTAACAATCTTTGCATGGGGAGGGAGCGCTTGACTTTTTCTAGGGAGGAGAATCACGTTTTCTTAAATGTGGGGGCAATAAATAATTTTCCCATTTAATTTTTCAAACGTACGTATGATGTTTCAGAATGTGAAAAAAAAAACTTAAATTAAGTCAAGTACCAGAATAGATGGGTAAATTTATATATTATGTGAATCTATAGTCTGTGATCTTACCCGGCAAACAAATTATCTTGACTTAGAATTAATTAAGCTACGTAAAAGTTTTGAAATATTTCATGAACTAGTATAGAGATAGAGTTTAGGACTTTGGTCTAGCTACTCCCATAGTATCTTGAAGCTAATTAGATTAGATGTGCCTACCAAACTGTTCGATGAGGTTTCTTAAAGTTCACTACACCAAAACTCTAAAGTCATAATAAAGATTGAGAGTTATGGCTCCTATATTTAACATGTCCCCGCAGGTTGAGCGTCATTTTTATGGACTGAAACCTAAACTTAAGTGGTCATATATATATATATTTAAAATTATTAAATTCGTGTGTAGTTGGATTTAAACATGATTGCTTTGATACTATCTTAAAGTTCTTATCACTATATTAAAACTAGGAAATTATGGTATAATGATAGTAAAAACTGAGAGTTATAGATTTTGTATTGGGTTTTTAAATCAAAACCACCTTTACTTTTACCCAAATTGATACTTACCACCTTTAAAGTTTTTTTTAATGTAAATCACCTTTACTTGCTAACATGTTTGCAGTGTTACACCTAATCCAGTTTTCAGCCAAAAAATATGCGAAATGACCATTTTACCCTCACAATTTTCTTATTTTTTCATCTCTTTTCTTACAAACCCTAACCCTAACCCTAACCCTAGCCTCCTCATCCTTCTCTTCTCCCCATCTTCCCTCTCCCTCCTCCCCCAACTCCCCTCCCCATCTCTCTCGTCCTCCCTCTTCCTCCCCGACCTCCCACTCTCCCATTCCTTCCCAAGTGGGACCTAGGATTAGGGTTAGGGTTTGGGGGAGGTGCCGGCCATGGGTTAGTGTTATAGTTTTAGGGGAGGTGGTGGCCATGGGTTAGGGTTAGGATTTTGAGAGAGGTGTCGGCCATGGGTTAGGGTTATATTTAGGGTTTGTAGAAGAGGATGATGGAGGTAGGTTAGGGTTAGGGGTTGGAAGGAAGAAGATAGGGTAAAAATCTGACTTTTCGTGGGTGAATAGTAAAAAAAGTGTGATATTACAAACATGTTAGCAAGTAAAAGTGGTTTACATACAAAAAACTTTAAAGATGATAAGTATCAATTTAGTTAAATGTAAAGATGATTTTGATGTAAAAACCCTTTTTTATTCTAAGAAATTAAAGGATGGCATGTTCCAAATTCGTATTGATCAAGACATTATAGACTGCGTACGCATGCCGTTTCCTTTACGGCTATGATGCGGATAGGAATAAGGATTTGTAAGGAAGTAGACAAATGAGGTGCATCCTCTCTCGTACCATTGGACCGCTCAAGATAGCTACACATGAAGCTGACAAATCAAATAGCAATCAAGTCGGCAGAGCTCTTTTTTGGAAAAATCCACAAATGATCCCATAGGGATTTGACCACCTTGTCATGTAGGCAATAAGTAAGAGAAAGATTGAATAATGATAACTACACTATTCTTTTCTATATTATTTCTTCACTATAAAAAAGAAAAATGTAGGCTCCATCAATATATCATCAATTTTGAAAAAAGTTCAAGAGAATGAACCATATACTTTTCTCTCTTGTAATGTAGAAGTAATAGAGGAGTAACTACTCGAGAAAGATATATTGATCGCGATTTATTGTACTAACGTCATTATTATATAAATATTTGTTTTGGAAGAGCGTATATATTCTGAATATATCAAAAAAAGTTAGATACCCTTTTAATGCATCAATTACGTAATGGATCGGAACCATTTATTTCTCTCGAGCATATCCTGATTTTGATCATCTACTTTGTTCTTGCGGAAAAGTTATTTAAGATGATACATATGTCTGACTTAGTGATAAGATTGTGATACGTGGAAAGTCTTATGTTCAAATGCAAATCACCTTCTATTTTTATTTCCCAACAGAAAAAAAAAAAGAAAAAAAAATCAAGATAAAAAGGTCTTGAAATCGATAGTGATGGTAGAGGCCATGCTTTAACTCTCGGATAACTGTTAAGTGAATGAGATGGGAATGTAAATGTCCTCTCCTGTTGGGCAAATTTAGAAGCCAAGCTTACACATGATTACAAGACACACATCTGTCAATCTTTATCTCATGATTATCGTTCCTAATTTTACTAGTAAGAAAATTTGATTTCATATGTTACATGTTTTAAGGAAAATTGACCATCTTTCTAGTCGAGCTTCTAAATCAATCACAGACAACTAGTAGGAGGGTAATCAAATTAGTCAAAAAAGAAAACTTATATTGTTAGCGACTCTTAAAGTCTATGCAACTGAACCGTAACTCCAAAATTATTATGAAAATTGAGGATTAGAATTTAATATTATAATATGCCCATAGAGATTGTGACCCTTCTTTATTGGTCGAAAGCTAGATCCATGGAGCAGTACTTTTTTTTAATTTGATTTAGAAATTTATGACAAATAGGATTCGAATCTACATTGCTGTAATATCTATTTCAGGAAATCCTAGTTGGACTTAGATTGAGGATTGAATTTGATTGGAAAGAATCAATTACAATTAGAATTAAATTTTAATTGGAAGAGAACTAAAATTGATAATTTAAGTCAAAGAAGGAGGCCTAAACGAATTCAAAAGAGGGGAATGCTTTTTAAATACTCCTTGAGATGTTCCTTGTAAATTAAGCCTTAGGGAAAAGCCAAGGAGAGTTGCATATTGTAAAAGAGAGTTAGAGAGAACTAAGAAGAAAAATCTAGGTTTTGTGAGAGATATTTTGGTGAGATTGAGAGAGGGTTTCTTGTAGGAACTATGTCACGACCTGTGTGCCAGATATAGATACGGGTAGGCGACTCGGCCAACAGTATACACACGAGAACCGAGTTAGACGGGTCCTCATGCACATACTTAAGCCTCATCTGCCTAAACTGCTGCAAAATAAAGGTAAAATAGTAATTATGCAACTGAGGTGGACTAAACTTGAGAAAAGTTAATTTCTGTTCAAACTAGATAAAATATGATAAATCAACTATAAACTACATAACATGATGAGACTCTGAACTAACAAACTATACATAAAGGATAAAATAGTTGAAACAACCACTTACCAACTCTTAGGAGGGTAAAACCACCCAACCACACAATCCGATCCAAAACTGACTACTCCTGTCACTTGGAGGAAGAAGGGAGAAAATAAATTTAGGGATCGTCAGGCAAGCGACCCACAATAATCATCAAGCGAGAAAAGAAATGAGGATAAATGTAAGAAAGAGAATATCCTGAAGAATACACTCGCGAAGATCCAACATGGAGAATAGATAAGAGAAGGTAGACCAAACAGCAGCAAGGTATGCACGTGTCCAAGATGCTAAAAATGACTGAAAATAACTTTAAAAGCAACACAAACTGAGATCAGAACAAACAGAAACTAAATAAACCAAACATGCATGCCTACTGGTCATTACTATCTGAAGCTACTCATGTAAAATAACTCATCAGAGTCTCAATTGCATAGATTCCATGTCGGGTACCACTTCCTCGATCCAATTAAGATTCCCAAAATTAAATCTTACTTGGAAAGATCTCCGCTGAGGATATGTGTACAGGTCACGTGGGATCCGACGGTTTCTGGTACCATCCAAACCCTCCCTTAATGACCATCCAATGTCATGAGCACTGCCACAGCCCCATATATCTTTGAAGATTTAATCCCTCAAAATTAAACTCATCAATTACTTTTCTTTATTTGATGTTGATTAGCATAAAAATATACAAAATTACAAGAGAATAACTATCAAGTTATAGTATCGTAAAAATATCGAACCCACGAGGAAGGTGTGTGTTTGAAAATTCTATAATTAGTCTTATAAGAGTGTGTACAAAAAGGAGTGGAAGTGGAAGTGTAGAGATGCAGAGAGAGATTTGTCATAAAGATTAAAAATCTAAAACAAGAGAGAAGAAAGAAAAAAGAGGAAACAAAGAAAACAAAGAGGAACTAAAAGAAATAAAAAGAACTAAAAATAAGAGAAGAGACAAGTAGGAAGAAGAGAAAAAATCAACAAAAGAAAATCAAGAAGAGGGAAATAATGAGAGGAGGAGAAAAATCAAATCAAGAAAAATTGGTTGAAAAACAAGTGTGGAAGTTAGAAATCTAGAATTGAATCCACTAACTAATTTTAATTAGGATTTATGAACTACTCTCTTGTTATTATATTTTACTTTAGATTGACTAAGCATAGATTATCAAACCACTTAAAGACAATATAATTTATCAAATTATCATCTAAGTAAAAATTTTAATTCATGAAAAGAACAAGCAACTAGATAATAATCCTAGAAATGAATAAGCATAACTTATTAAACCACTCAAGATAAGCATAGACTATCAAACTCTTTTTCTACCAATTAGTTCTCTAGTTGTTTATCCTAAATATAATCAATTTAGGCATAAAGAGAGCAATCCATAAACCATAAAAATGTTAAACTAGGTTCATACAATCCTAGATTTTCTATAAGAATTAGCTACTAATTTTGTTAAATAAAAATAAGAAAAATAAAATCTACACTAATAAGCTTAAAAGAACAAGAAGTAAATCTAAACTACAACCAATAAAAGAAAGAAATAGAAAATCAAAGCAATAAAGAGGAAGAAAATAAATCTACTCTATAAGGCATGAAAAAAATTACACTACAAGAATGAAATAAATCTAATCTACCAAGCGTGAAATGAAAATAAGAAATAAAATACTAAAACATGTAATTCTAAAATAAGAAATAAAAGAGAAAAATTAAAACTTACGTTGCAAGGGGTTGGCCCGTTAAAGGCAAATCTTTATCTTCATCATCAAAGAAGAAGAAAAGAAAATTTAGAAGGATAATTATTTATTTATTTATTACAAATAAAAAGTTTATAATTTTTGAAAGGTCTTCTCAATTAAGAGTAACCATTCTTTCTAGATGGAGGTTTTACAAAATTTTTCACACCCCAAACCCCTCACTCTCTACCCCTATTTATAGCCTACAGCAATTAACAAGAGCCATTAAATTTGTCTTGAGCTCTAAGAAATAAATCTCATCCATTCTTTGTTCAGTTATGATTCTGTTAGGAACTAACGGTTGGCCAATCGATTAGCCCATTGATTGGTTAATCTATTGGTCGATTGATTGGTTCCTAAGATATTTTGATTTTCATGTTGTCTTGTTGATCTATATTTTTTCTTGATTTTTGGGCTTTGTGGGCCTTCTCTTGCCATGATCTTGGGCTTCAATAAAAGGTTAAAAAAATGAGGGAGTTTGAGTTCTTTTGGGCTTTTATTCGTTAATCCATTATTACCTGCAAACTAAGATAAAATACTTTATTAGCAGATATTTTATTTAAAGTAAGATAAATAATAAGGGTATAAAATTATAATAAAATATAATGATCAAATACTCCCACACCTAAACTTTTGCTAGTCCTCTTGCAAAGAAAGAAAATGAAAAGGAAAGAAAGAAAACTCCTAACTCACTTTCGCAGGAATCACATTTAGGATATACAACAAGCCTTTAAACCCTCAGATTATCCTAGAGGACGAGTTGTAGTCTTGTGAGGGCTTGCAGTGATTATAACCACAAAATTCGGTAAACTTGGCAATTTGAAGAAGTCAATATAGAATTAATTCACTTGATAACTTTAAACAATCTAATTAGAGTTAGTTTATACTTAAGAAAATATTTTTATGTATAACTCTAAAGTAAAATTTTTAGAAAATATTTTCATTATAGCTATACAAAACCAAGTCTATCTTAGAAATTTACAGAAATTCTAAAAGGAACATCATAACATTTTGTTTTAAATAATTTTCAAGCCTCTTGATCTTATTTTCTAAGAACATATATATTAATATAACAATATGTAAAAAAAAATTCTCTTTTTTTTCTTTTTACATATACATATATCTCTTTATTCCTTGATGATTTTGTTCTGCTTTATCGGCCTTTCTAAGTGACCATGTAATGAGTTTTGGGCTAATGGATTCCAACCAAATTGGGCTTAGGTCATTAAGTACAAAAGTACTCCTCGGGCTTAATCACCCGGTCAACTTAAGCTTAGTAAGATAGGATCACCTTGGAGTTCATGAAAGTTTTTATTGGTGGTCATTTTTCACAATCTTCTTTTGCAAATTTTTTTAATGTGTGTGTGTAGCTTGAAAAATATTTAGATTAAGAGAACTTGAAAAATTATTTTCTACTCTATGCTAAGCATGCAAAAATTTCATTGTTTCCAATAAAATCCGAAGTTAGAACTAGGATGGAGTATACTATTTTGACAATTAATTTCTTAAAAATTTATTTAGAGTTATCATAAAAGGCTAATTTGAGTATAAAACTAACTAAAAATTAGAAAGTTTAAAAATTTATTAAGTAAATTAATTATTAATTAACTTTATTAAGTTGGCAAGTGATAATTTTTTAGGGAAAGAAAAGAAAAAAGATATGAAATAAAAAGAAGAAGAAATGGTAAAATAAAGAGAAAATGTGACTAGTCCCCACCCCATACATAAATTTTGCATTGTCCTTAATGCAAACTATATGATGGACAAAGTAAAACAGATAAGAAATGAAGTACTTACATTTGTTCGGTCGATCTAGAACAATGATAAAATTATAAACATCTGCAATTACCTTTGGTATGAGGAGGATGTAGGCAAAACTTTTTCCCCTTCTTTTTTCATTTTTTCCATTTTAAAAATTTTTTCTTTCATTTTTATTATTTTATTATTTTATTATTTTCCTAAAAGAACAAGAAACTCTGAAACAAGAGAATAATAAATTCTTTTTCTTATTATTATGAGATAGAGAGTAAAGATGTAGAATAAAAGTTTTAAAATGAAAAGCTCAAGTCCTACATCAAATCCTCTATTATTGCTGAAAACTCTACCTCAGATTTTAAAGAAGTGTAAAATAATGAACTCTATTATATGCTTGAGTTCTGTACTTTCTGGGATTTTCAGTAATTTTTGTAGCATATTATGATAGGTTGGTAAGGAGTAATCAGTTAAACCAAAATCAATGTGTACGTCGTTGACGCGTATTTCCACCAATGGAATGTTGAGTTTAGAATTGGACCAAAGATCAAAATATTATTCTAACTCCTCAAAGAACTCAATCTCAGCATTAAAATGTCCTCTGGACTAGGGTTTACAATTGAGACTTGTTGAGCTGATTGGTCCATCTTCCCTAAAAATTCAATTTCATCATCAAAAAGCATGATTTCTTCATTAATGATCTCCTCAAAACTCAAGTCAGTAAAATCTGACTCACCCACCCCTTTTAACTGTTCACTTGATATTTTCTGGATGTAGTTCACTTCTAGGGGTTGATCTGGTGGATCAATCGGATGGTTCCTTAGGTTGAAAATTTTAAGATCAACAGTCATGTTATTAAAGGATAGCTTTATTTGACCAGTTCTATAATTGATCAGAGCATTGGAAGTTGCTAAGAACGATCTTCCTAGAATAACAGGTATTTGACCTTTGGGATTGGAAACAGGCTGCGTTTTCAAGACTATAAAATCAACAAGAAAAATAAACTATCTAGCCTTAATTAGAACATCCTCAAACTTTTTCTTGGGTATCTTTACAAATCTATTAGCTAACTGGAGGGTACATCTGGTAGGTTTTAATGCACTTACCCCTAGCTGTTGCTAGACTAAATAGGGAAGAAGATTCACACTAGCTCCTAAGTCTGGAAATGACTTATCATTGAATGTTGTTCTTATGATAGGTACATGAGATAGTAGGATAACTAGAATTCTTATGTTTCAAAGGTATGAGCTTTGAGAGCATGTCATTGATATTGGCAGCTAGAAAGACTTTCTTAGGAATATTAGTGGTTCTTTTCTTAGTGCACAAATCCTTCAAAATTTTTGCATATGACAGGATTTGTTGAATGACATCTAAGAGTGGAATGTTGACCTTGACCTACACTACAAGAAATTATGTCTTTAACGAAGGGATTTCCCTTCGTTAAAGAGCCGAAAACCTTCGTTATTGTATGCCAACGACGGGAAAAAATCCCTTCGCGTTCGTCAGAGAAGCCTCCTTCGCTAAAGTGTCATGAAGGTTATTGTGCCCGTCGTTATAGAGTCTACAACGACGGAACATATTACCTTCGTTCACATTTGCGACGGTAATTATCACCGTCGTTACCATCAGTGACGGGGACTTTTCCCGTTGTTATTGTTAAATGACGGTTTTTCATTTCCGTTGTTATTGTGTAATGAGGGTTTTGTACTCCCGTTGTTATTGTGTAACGACGGGTGACGATCCCGTCGTTGAAGACCAATTAATGATGGTTGGATACCGTCGTAAAAGTGCTCATGGTGGGTAATTAGTAACCTATCAACGATGGTGCTTTCCCTTCGTTGATGTACTAAATACGGTTTACAAAACCGTCATTGTAGACTATAAATTTCTAATATACATTAATGATAACTTTTCCATTCATAGGCAACGATCATAGAAAACATTCATATTATTCTCAACCTACCAATCACAACGAAATATATTAAAAATACTCAACAATGAAATAAAAGGAAAACAAAACTCCATTTATTAATAACATCAATAAATAAAATTCCACCATCCTCAAATATTCAATGCTAATAACAAGAGTTAATATCCCAATTGTTCCAAAGAAAAATATGTGAAACTATCTAAAGCAAATTAAAATAAAAGTCCGAAAGACACATCCTTTCATCTCTAATCATTGCCAAAAGAAGACTCGAAGCTACCCCTCTCCTAATCTTGGATAGCCTGAAAATGAAAAAATCACATAATTAAGAAATATCAATTGAGCAAATATTATCTTATTAAGTAAAAATCGCATTTTCTCTAGTACAAGTAGTCAATCATAAAAGTATATAAGAGATTTTATAAAAATAATTACCTAGTCCTGCACATGTTCTCGAGTTTGAGGAGTCAATGAAGTATTAGCTTGTTGCCTAAAAAAAAGTTCATGCATAGCTTTCACTTGTGACTCTAATTCAGACATCCTTTGCTGTTGTTGATGTTGTTGTTGCTCCTGCTCATCCAAGCGTTGTTGAAGCATCTGGTTCTTTCTCTTTTCTTCTATAACCCGTATTTCCAGATCAGATCGACTAGGGAGCGGTCCTCTCAAATCCTTCAAAGTAGTCCCGCCACCAAATGCAGTGATGTGACCATGAGATTGCTTCCCCCATATTTTCTCAATTATCTCAATGTCTGAAAGTGAAGGGTTTGCTTGTTTGACTTGAATGATTTCATCCTATAAAAATTAAATTCATATGTTAGTACTATATAATGCATCATTATTAAAATTAAGTATATATTCTACTTACATATTTATCTTGATCCCCAATATCTAGTGTTTCATTAGCTTTCTTTTGAGTTTCATGGAACATTTTTGCCACATCAGGTGGATTTCCAGACTTGCCACCCTTATTCAAATATTAAATAAAAATGAGTACAACATAAAAAAAACAAAGTACTTTTAAATAAATTGGAAATTAGTTTTGAATGTATACCAGTTCCCACGCAATTTGTCTAAAGGGTTTACTGCCTGTGTGGTGGAGCATCTTTCTTTTGCCTCTGTTAAGTGTATTTTGTTTGCTTGCTTTCTATACATCAAGATTAAAAGAGAACTTCAATAATCCAACAATATACATGGAACAAAATAAATAAAATTACGAGTTTAATACCTGAAATTTTGAACAAAAATAATGTTCTTTAACTAGCCAATCCCAGTCATCAACACTCACTCCTGCAGGTTTATTTCTAAGTGCAACTTGCAATGATTTTTCTTTCACATATTTCTTGTGCATCTCACCACGCCACTTATTCCACAGATCGCGCAAGTGTCTCATTACTGAATCTCGCTTTTGCTCCATGTCCTCGGCATCAAACTTATCCTACATCAAATTTGAATCAGAATTTAATTTATAATAATTAATGACCAATTGAAAAAATTAACTTTCAAAGTACCGTAATAGATGCCCACATATGATCTTTATTTTGTTGTGGTATTTTGGCCCAATTCTCAACAGCTACTGGGCAAATATTTCTATCACGAATAAGAATGCCAAGATATCGTGAAAATTCTGGTTCAATAGCTCTATTCTGATAAAAAGTAATGATCTTTCCCGTGGCAAATTATTCAACTTTAGACACTTATTACTACCACGGTGGAATTTTCTTCTTTGGAGGATTATCACCGCATACATCATATCATATGTTAAAATCAAAGATATAGTTAAAAATAAATTGATAAAAATATACCTTCTTGTAATTAATAAATAATATACCTTCTTGTCGAGATTCATTTAGTATTGCACCATCACTTTGAACTCGATGATTATTTGATTCTACAAAAATTGAGCAATTATTAATCTAATCATAAAAAAATTGAAAGGTAAAAATAAATAATAATAAATTTTAAGTCCCATATATATACTGCGAATCCTCATTCTCTTCATTGTTAGTAGTTGCACTTCTCCTGCGATTTTGTGCAAAATTCTCCTCTTCAAAGTTTTCTGAATCAGCGCTAAAATTTGCAGCTATATTTTGATCATTTATTGGGTTTTGAATTTTCAAAGTCTTGTTAAGACAAGTGCGAACTTGTTCCCTACTTAATGAATTTGCTGCAAGTGCTTGAAGTCGCTTCGTAATTAATGTCCTGGGTGCTAGAAAAAGTGCCCTTTTACTTTTGGAAGTAACTTCTTGAGTTTTCATTCTCCTGCTATGAAAAGAAATTTAAGTATTATACACTATGTATGAAACAAATGTCAAAAGAAAAATAAATAAAAGAAAAAAAATCACGAAGGACAAGCATAATAAAAATACATAGTGCACTAATGTAGAAGGACTTGCTGCAATGTCAAAGCCACATTCGAAACAGGAAGAAAAGAAACATTATATGTCTTAAAAAATGAATAGTTATAGTAAGATACAACTTAAAAATTATCTCATTTGAGTCCTATTCTTTGATGAAAGCGTTCTAATCCTCTAGTTGAGTCTTTTTCCTCTTTTTTGAAGTTGAGACCGAATCTACAATAATTGGATCAATATCGCTCCTTCTCAAGTTGATATCATCATCTACGAATGAAGTTGGTGCAATAGCCTGAGCATCAAATGATTCATCTTGCAAATAAGCTTCAACTCCATCGTATGTTATCTCACAATCATCTTTATCTAGTGGCATATCATAGGAATCACGAGGTTGTGCTTTAAGAACTACATGCCAACCTTCATTAGCAATATCCTCAACATAAAAAACTTGTGATGCTTGGCTAGCAAGTATAAAGTGGTCATTCGTCTTCAACAAGTGTCGGCAGTTAATGCTGACAAATCCATATTTATCTACTTTCAAAGCAGTCTCTTTTCCTTTACCGTGCACATCCCACCACTTACAACAAAATAAAACAACAAATCTTCCACCAAGATACTCTAATTCGACAACTTCAACCAAAGCACCATAGTAATCTATATCTCCACCATCACCAACATCACCAACAACTGCAACCCCACTATTTTGAGTTGACAAACAATTATCTCTACTTTCTGTATGAAATCGATGTCCATTTATGACAAATCCAGTAAAACATTTGACAATCTTACTTGGACCACGAGATAATGAAAGCAATTCATCATTTTCTCGATAATTACTCTGATAAACCTATACAAAACCAAGATATGATCAAGTCATGGAATATGTAATAAAATGAACCAAAAAGGAAAAAATATAAGGTAAGATATTTACTAGAGATTGAAACCACTGGATAAAGTTCTTATCCCAATCTTTATCATCATAGTGATTTGTGGGTTCTCTCACGAATTCATTGTAGTCCCTACATTAAAATATCATAAATATGATTAACGTTGATTAACTATAGTAAATTAATTAATGGAATCTTAAACTTTAGTGACTTACTCAATGTGTGGTTGCATTTCATCACAGTTCTTTAGAACATAAATATGAGCTTGCAACCACTCACGTTCATCAAGATAGCGGGTGGTAGCAGCACCCAATGCCCGCCCACTATATCTGAAAATAGATAGTTGTCCTCCATGACATTCTCTATTGCCATCTTCATAATTTCTTTCAAGGTGATTAAACTTTGTCTCGAAGCCTTTTAGATACCTTGAGCAAAGAGTCATACATTCATCTGCGATATATCCTTCGGCAATTGACACTTCTGGATGTGCCCTATTTCTGATATATGACTTATAAGTATAAAGCTGACGCTCTACTGGGTACATCCATCGAAATCGAACAGGTCCTCCATGTATGGCTTCAGATGCTAAATGAACTACTAAATGCAGCATAACATTAAAAATTGAAGGTGGAAAAATCTTCTCAAGCTTACATAACGTTAGTGGAATCTGCTCATCAATTTGCTTTAGTTCATCCACCCTTAATGTCTTGGCACATAATATAGTGAAGAATATGGAAAGTTCAATAATTGGTTCACACACTTTTGCCGGAAGAAGGCCACGAATCGATACAGGAATCAAACGCTGCAAAAGAATGTGACAGTCATGACTCTTTAACCCTAAAATCTTACGCTCTTTAAGGTTTACACATTGAGAAATATTGGATGAAAATCCATCTGGAACTTTTAGCAGCTTCAGAAATCGATAAAATTTGCTTTGCTCTTCTTGGGATAAAGTATAACAAGCTGCTGGCATCACAACTTTATCTCCTCTCTGGATTGGATGTAACTCCGGTTTTAAACCCATTGCTTGTAAATCGAGACGAGCTTTGATATTATCCTTTGTCTTTCCTTTAATGTTCATGATTGTTACCAGCAGACTATCACAAATATTCTTCTCAATATGCATGACATCTAAATTATGTCGCAATAAGAGGGTTCTCCAATATGGCAAATCAAAAAAAATACTTTTCTTATTCCAATTATCTCCCCGTATTTTGTGTGATATTTTCAGTCTCTTCTCTGGATGATTGGTCAAGGTGATCCCTATAAGATCTTCCACTTGCTTAAGGATGTCATCTCCGGTCAGCTTCGGCGCTCCATACCCTCTCTCCCTAGTGCCATCAAATGATTTCTTATCCTTTCTCCAACTGTGATTTTCATCAAGATAGCGACGATGTCCCATATAGCTCTGCTTGCCTCCATTAGATAACCTGATAGAGTGAGTGTGCTTATTACAACAAGGACATGCTAATTTCCCCTTAGTGCTCCATCCAGATAAATTTGCATAGGCAGGAAAATCATTAATAGTCCAAATTAGTGCTGCACGTAAAATGAAATTCTGTCTCAGAGATACATCATATGTTCAAACACCTGAGGCCCACAACTCCTTTAGTTCTTCTATCAATGGTTGTAAGTAGGTGTCGATGGCATCTCTAGGACCAGTTGGACCAGGAATGAGCATAGATAAAATAAAATTGGATTGCTTCATGCACATCCATGGTGGTAAGTTGTATGGTACAAGTAAAACAGGCCATATGCTATATGAAACTTTTGAATTTGTGAAAGGCTGGAAACCATCGCTTGCAAGCCCAAGCCTAACATTTCGGGGCTCTTCAGCAAAGCTTTCATGCAGCTCATTAAAGTTTTTCCAAGCCTCAGAGTCAGCTGGATGCCTCATCACTCCATCTTTAACTTGTCTTTCATGGTGCCATCTCATATCGGTCGCCTTAGAAGACATGTAAAGCCTTTGCAATCGCGGCTTAAGAGGAAAGTATCGCAATGTCTTTTTTGGTATTTTTTTACCATTTGCCTTGCGCTTGATCTCTTTTCCATGTTTATCAAGTTTTTACCTAGAAGCACCACATCTCTGACACGTATCAAGACCTTCTTCACTTTTCCAAAATAACATGCAAGAGAATGGACACGCATCAATTTTTTCATATGATAGGCCAAGGTCTCGGATCAACTTTTTGGCATCGTCATACGAATTAGGCAGTGTTGATTCTCCTGGCAATAGCTCCTCATTCAAAAACTTAAGCAACATTGTGAATGATTTGTTACTCCACTTATTTAGACTCTTTATGTGAAGTAGTTTCACTAAGGCAGATAACTTTGAACATTTAGAGCCTTCATATAAAGGTTTCTCAGAGTCACCTAAAAGACTGTAGAATTATTTTGCATGTCCATCTGGTTCCTGCTCAAGAATATCATGACTCGACGTGGCATCAGGTGCAACAACGCTAGGTGAATTATGAAATAAATCTCCAATCATTTCTTGCATTTCATCGTCACTCTGGCTTTCTTCTGCCATTTCTTCTTGTTCTTCATCAGACTCCGATAAGGACTCACCTTGTCTTTCACCGTGATGACACCAAAATCTATAATTTTTAATAATTCCATGAACAATTAAGTGGGTCTTTACCGACTCACGATTACCAGACTTCACATTGCTGCATTTAACACATGGACATCGAATTTCAAAGTCGCCATTCTTTTGTTTGAAACTATCCAACAGCTTCTCATATGCATAGTCTAAAAACTTATCAACCCCTTCTTCATATTTTGGATCAAGTCTGTCATCATCTACTAGGTCCATCCAATCTTTATTCGGCGCCATTTCAAGCAATGTACTAAAATTTCCTGAAAAATACTTCAACTACGTTAAAAAAATTTCCTAAAAAATGTTAATTCCATACTAGTGAGAACATACTGTTAACATAGGCTTCAACGCTGAAATTAACCTTTTTAGTGTTTCTGAAAACATAGTACTCATAATGATCACTATCCATGAAAGTTTTTGTTGTTTATTTAACATCTGAAATTAACTAGTGAGAGTTTCTTGACACCGAAAAAGGTTCATGTTTTAAAGTAGGAGAAACCAAATAATTTAAATCCCAGAAATTGTCAGGCTACTATTTTCTAATTATGGAGAACCAAAGGACAGGTTGCAACTTTGGTAACAATATATGTATATCTGAAGAGGATAAATGAGTAACAAGCAGCTGCAGGAAGACACAAAATACTAAATCTAGACTACAAAGTTCTGAAACAATGCAGGAAAATTTTGCTATTGGACAAAATTGATGAACATATATCTACACTTAAAAATAATACATACTAATAGTCAAAACTCAATGATATTTAAGGAATATATGGCGTTTATTGTTTATGAATAAATCTTTGACAAATGATATGAACAAAATAGGTAAATTGCACAAAACTACCGGAAATTTAAGGGTGTTCCCAAAGCTACCATGGCTTACTTGTTGGAGAAAAATACCACAAACTTCTCTCACTAAACTAACATGCCCGTGGTCATCATGATAAGTTGTCACGTGCCTTGCAAGTTGCATGTTTTAGAAAAATTGCCCATGTGTACACTTCTAATTCCTTTTCCTTTTTATTGCTAATGAAAGTCGAAGATATTTGGCGGAGAATTTGATATACCGCTTCATGTGTCAAATAAATTTAGTGTGTGAAACAATCAGGTACAAAATCTAACTTGATGATTGTGAGGAGTAAATTGAATACTTACTGAATGTGTTTATATTTTTTTCGATACATGGGAACCAATTAAATTTTACTCTAAATACTATAATGATTGGTGCTTACTGCTTTGTCAATTAATGATTAATTTACTCTTTTCGGGTTCCGACTTTTACCTTGCATTAGTTTTAACCGGCAATTTTGGTCCCTCGCCAGATATAACTCAACAGGTTCGATAATTTTAAATGCGATCATCCTTGGTCGCAGATTATTAAAAAGGCACCAAATGTTAATCGTGGTGAAACTGTGAAAGCTAGGCTTCAGCAATTCTCTGTGAAGAATAAACTCAAGAAGAGAGCTCTTAGGGTAAGATATAAATTGAGACATGCATGTTATCTTAATAGGCCAATGCCATCAAGTATTGGGAACCGCAATGCTAATCAACTTTGAGAGTTATTGCAGGTGATTGCTGAATATATATTTGTCGATGGAGGAAATAGCTGACATAAAGGAGATATTTTTAAAGATAGATGTAAACAATACCGGGAATATAACACTAGAAGATCTGCCGGGGTTGATGAGAAGATGGGGTTGCCGTCGAGAAAGAGGAAGAGAAGGCTGATGAGGTATTGCCGCTGCTGTTGTTGGCGAGAAGATGTGAGGGGGATGATGTTACTGTCGATCGAGAAAGAGGAGAGGAGGTGGATGAGGTGTCGCTGTCGCGGTTGCCGATCGAGAAGAGGAGGGGGTGGGTGATGTTGCCGTCGTGAACGATGAAGAGGAGAGCGCCTCTTTTTTAGGGTTTATGCGTGTATTTGAGAGAGAGAGAGAGAGAATATATGAGAGAACGTGTTATAACTCCTAATTTATATTAACTAATTAGATTTATTCTCCTATTAGGATTAGGTTTCATCTTTAATGACGGTTAATAGTTCCTTTGTTTTCAAGACTCCCCCATCAACGAAGGTAGTAAGACCTAATCAACGAAGGATCTAAATAACCGTCATCTAGCCTTATTTAACTCTTTTAATATTTATAAAATCTCAATGAAGGTGTGAGAAACCGTCGTTATTGTATATTTATTAACAATGGTTAAATAGTCCCTTCGTTAATTTTGGTCGTTAAAGACCCGATTTCTTGTAGTGCTACTTAAAAGTTTCTAAGATTTTCTCTATCTGGGGAGACTTTTTCGTAAATCTGAGTCTATCTGGGAAGGGAGCAATGGGCTTAAACCTATCAAAATTAAGCTCAAGTTCAATTTTAGTTTCTTGGTCATCGGAAAGGGGGTGATTGTTGAACAGAGTTATCAGAAGGAGAGAGAGTTTATTCAAGTTCAGCGTTTTGAATAGGAGAAGAAAAAGATGGAGTTTGATTTGGAGATATTCTAACTTAATTATCGACGTGTTTCCGTGATCGTAGTGTATGGATTGCATTCACTTGATCTGGGTAGGTTGGACTCGATCCAGTGTCTCTAGGATTTACAACATGTTGACTTAGAAATTTTTCTTTCTCTCCTTTACTCACGGTGCATGCTAGTTGACCAAGTTGGGTTTCTAACCTAGCTATGGCTTGAGTGTTGGAATTAAGAAATTGACTGGTTGTTTGCATGAATGAGTTCAGAGTGTTAGATGACTGAGTCAACATGTTGGTGATTTGTATAAAAGTTTTGATCATGACTTCTAAACCCTTCCCTAAAATACTTAAATGTCTCTCATGATCAAAATTCGGTGGAATAGGATTTATAGGTTGATTTTGAAGAGACTAATTCTAGTATGTAGGATTGGGTTGTGGAAAATTATTCGGCGTGTTGAATGGAAGTTTGTTTCCTCTAGAAAATTACAGGGTTGAAGTGGGAGTGAAATTTTAATTCTCAGAGAAATTTTTCTGACTTCATGTAAAATTCGGATGATTTCTCCAACCTGAATCGTAGGTTGGAGAAAACGGATCATTCCCAAAACGTTAGAATGTAACGTTCACCTAATCTAGTAGTTGATTGTTTCCTAAGAGAGGACATTCCTCTAAAATATGGGCTGGAAATAGACAATTATTACATCCTAGGGAAGAAACTTGGTTGATTTGAGCTGAGGCTCATTCTTTTGTTCTAAGGGCTTCTAACAAACGCAAGATTGTAGCCATTTTTACTTCAGAGGTTATGTTTGACTCTAGAAAAAGACCGTTGCATTTGGTTGGGGGAGGTCATTTAACTCTTTCATCATAATGTTCCCACTGCATGGTTTTTTTAGATAAACTCTATAAAAATTTCGAAGCTTCATCAACGTTTTTCTTCATAAAATCCCCTTGACACATAGAGTATAAGGGAGTCTTTAAAGAATAATCTAATACTTCATAGATGATTTGGCATAATCACCACTTTTCTAGACCATGGTAAGGATATTGGATATGAAGATCCTTAAACCTATCAAAATACTTCGAGAATGACTCCACGGAACTATCTTGAAAATCTAAATGTTGTTTCTAAGTTTTACTATTTTATGAATTAGAAATTTTTTTAAAGAAAATATAACAAATTAATTCTAAGTTGAGATAGAATTTGTGAGTAAGCTATACAACCATTTCTTGGCTTTGTCCTTAAGAGCAAATGGAAAAAATCTGAGCTTAATCACGTTCTCAAATAACTCTCTAATCTTAATCATAAGATAAACTTCCTCAAACTCGGGTATAAAAATGTATGCATCTTTGGATTTATTTCCTAAGAACTTTGAAAGCATGTTTATGAAGTGAGGTCTATGCTCAAAATTAGCTCTATTAACATGAGTAAGCCTAATGCAAGATGAAATTGCATTCCTAGTTAGATAACACATGTCTTGAAGAACGGGTGCATTTGGATTTGCCATTTATTTAGTTTTAAAATTGGTTCAACATGGATTAGGCGATTGGTATTATTCCTAATCCAAACTTGCATATACCAAAATAAATTCCTTTTGAATTTTTTAATATAACTAAAAAGGAAATTAGAAAAAGGTCTAAGACAAATAAAAGTTAATTTTTTCTTTTTCTTTATTTTTATATTTAAAAAAAAAAAATAAAAGACCTAAAAGATTAGTGAGATAAAAGAAAAACCTAACTAAATAAATCAAGAGCAACCACTTGAAACAATCATCCTTAATTCTAGGATTAAGCCTAAACTCAATTAGATCAGCTCCTAATCAAAAATTCTTTTAGTAAAAAGATTAAAATTTACTTAGTCAGTTAGACATGTAAGAATAGTATTAAAGATCAATGACCAATTATGTACCTCTTTCCTTGCAGAGCACTTTACGCAACCCCTAAACCTTGCCTTAGACACCAACAAATTTAAGTAAACTTAAACCGGTTTACTTAAGGATTTCTTATTCTTTGATGAGCTCGAGTCCTTAGGGCCAATGTCTAATGAGTTTTAGAAGGCTTGGATTTGCGTAGCGAGGAATTAATGATTTGTGAGCTAAGAAAATGGTGATAAAATCACTCACCTTATCTTGATTGGGGGGTTTTTACCCTTAAGACTATTTTCAAGTAAGTGCTCAAATCACTTTGGTGAATTCTTACTAACTATATGCAATGCAATCCTAAGAATTAAAAGCAACTACAAAAGGATACAAAAAGAAAGTATATATATTTTTAGATATGGTCAACAATCAAACAAATGTCAGAAAAAGAGCTCTTGTTTGAATTTATTATCTTGTTAGTAGTTGTTCAAGTGGAGGGTGGATTTTATTAGAGTCGAAAAGAGAAATACACACACACACACACACACTCACACACACACACTTATAGTTCCTAATTGTCTCTAATGTAAACACATTATTTTTTCTCATAATTCGTGTAAATGAGGAATTCCAAACAAAATTCGATACTCGCAAAGAGATATCACGGATGTATCACAAAGCTTAACGAATAGATAACCAAATAAGATTAAATAGAAAAATTTTCCAAACGAGTATACTAACTGGTAATATCCCATCGGGGCAACATGATAACAAAATACGGGCCTTGACCGGTGCACGAGTGTGCCCAAAAGTCATGGTCCAACATAATCTGCTCAACATCCATAATACACGGGTTTCATCCTTCATATAGAGCAAGATCGAGGACAAGCGCCTAAAGTCATCTATGTCTGTGATGGAAACTATATCAACACATTCCTAGCATACCAAAAAACATGCCAAAACTCACAAAACATCATCCGGACATATGGAAAGCAAATACCGGTGTTTTCCAGAAAACTAGATTTTGGAGGTTTCCACAAAATCCCAAAACTTTACAAGATATAAAACTACATGTAATTATCCTTGTCATGGATAATCTTTCACTTCAAGGAAGCTAACGAAAAAATAAAAGAGAAATCGAAAGTCGGAAGCTCAAAATATGCACATAATTAGATTTCACAAAATCGCAGGTTGAGCGCATGCCCTTGATGTTTGGGATGCTCAGTGGCACGCCACATTAGATACGTGGCAACATCCTTTTCTTGAACTAAGTCTTTGCTCAATTGGGCACGTGCGCTCACCAGAGTGAGCACATGCGCTCGAACTGGAGGATTATAGTTTTTCTACAATATGTCAAATTTTACTATCACATACTTCAATCAATCCATATTTCACAAATTACCCATTTCTTAGATTCAAATAAGAATCATTTTCAAGTAGTTTGAGCTTGTTTCATTAGGAATCCAAAAAGAAATCTCAGCATTTCGGTATTATCCAAAAGTATACATTTTTTTATACTAGCTAGATCTGAGCAAATGCATGAATCAAAACCTGCAATTGATGAACAAAAATGATTAAAATAGATGTTGTAGCATAGTGATCTAACAAGAGGAGGTAGAGATGCTTGCTTTGAGAGATATCAGTTATAAAACCCGAGTTTTCTCTATCAATCAGGCAAAACTCGCGTCTTTACCTAGCACAAATAATTCTAGATGAGAACTTAGATTTGGAATTCTAACTAAGAATTTCAGCATGAAAAGATACTTATGTTAGCTTGGATCTATGGCTTGGATGGTTGAGAGATTCTCTCTCTTCCCTTTCTCTTGATCTCCTTCCTCAAGAGTCTTCTCTCTCTCAATTCCCACCCTTCTCTCTCTCTCTCTCTCTCTCTCTCTCTCTCTCTCTCTCTCTCTCTCTCTCTCTCTCTCTTCTCTGTGAAGGCTGCCCTAAGCTAAAATAAGGTTTTTAAAATAGAAGGATCTCTCTCTATGTATAGTCTAATACTCTCATCCTAACTTCCTAATATTTACAACAATGCCACTCATGGCTAAACTTATGCTAATATTCTAATCTTGCCTCTCTAAACTCTTGGGTTTACCCTCTTGTCATCCTAACTGAAGTCTAAAACCATAAGATGGTTTGGTCTATATTTGATGCGAGGTAGTTGGTCTCGGGACTTTTGGTCAACTCGGTCAATGATATCGGTATCCATATAAATACGGGATACGATTTTGGTGAGCATTACACCATATACCCCTTATAAATAATTTCATTCTTGAAATTCCAACTTCACCTCTATTGCAACACTTCTCTAAGGTCTACTACACTCTTCACTATGCTTGTCACTCTCTTACTTTCAGCATTCGGCTGGAGCTCTCAACCTTTTTGGATACTTTCCTCATATCAAGACTCTCTAACATGCTGAAATCATAAAGGAGGATCCACATAGAAGGAAGGAAAAAGCTCTAGAACTTAGGTGGCAAAATGCTCACAAAAAAGAGATGAGAAACGCTAAGAAATAACTAAGCGTGTGCGCTAGATGAGTGAGCACATGCGCTCAGACGGGCATGTGGTGTGTCATGTGACATCAACAACCCCCCTGATTTCAAATTTTATAGACCTCAAATTTTACAGACTTGTTTGAGTGCACGCACTGGAAAAACTAAGCATGCATGCTCAGCCTACTGGGCGCTCTGGTATAAATAGTTTTGTGGCTTTTCTTTCTCCCCAAAACCCTTGCGCTCGCGCCGGTCTCTCCCTTCTCCAATCATACTTTGGTGATCTAGCTCCTATAGCTTACAAAACTGTCCCAAACACTTCCTCTAACCACCCTAATCCAATCTCCACCCTCAAAACCTATCTTATCAAACCCTAGATCTTCACAACAACAACAACAAAAAAAGGAACCCACACTTCTCCTCAAAACACCAGGCCCAAGATCCAAAATTTCATCATCCAACCCTAGCTTTCCACTTTAAAGCTCTTCCTATGGTCTCTAATGGCTCCTAAAGGTGCAAGTTCATCATCTCTTCCCAAGAAAAAGAAGGCATTAACATCGAAGGGAAAAGGGACTGCCAATCTTTTTGCTCGGGGTTGATTCATCGATCATCAGGTAAACAATCGCTAAAAGAATCTCGAGAAGAGAAATGTGATCCTGGGAAGAAGGATTAATTTTGAGAATATTGAGAGTGAGGAATTCTCGATGGTGTTCTTGAGACAAGGGTGGTCGACGCTATTATCAAAGGAGCAACAGATGATTTGCAAAGGGGCGGTATTATAATTCTATTACAATATGGTGGTGTGGGACGGGATGATCACCATAGAGGTCGGCCAGGTGAATGTGGTCTTCTACTGAGAGACTTTCGCAAAGATCTTGGGTGCTGTTTGAGGGGACAACCGGTTTGTTTGGTCAAGAGTAGGAGGATGAGCAGGTGATGGACTTGGCTACCCGTGAGATCGTGGATGAGGACCTCAGAGTGGTGAGGTGGAGAAAGGGTCTGGTGAAATTATCAAGCTTGAAGCCACTCTCTTAGAGCATGTACACAAAGAAGGGAGGGATCGAGAAGACTCCCAATCAGAACTTGTTGATGATTTTTAACCTAATGCAGGGCCGCTCGATCAACTTAGCAGACTTCATCTTTGATAGGATATTGGAGGTGTCGATGGGTTCCTGGCATGTGCCTACAGGAACCTTATGATCTGGACCATCCAACAGTTCCACTGCTCCTTGGATGAGCTAACAAGGGTTGTACCATCCTTGCTACCGTTGGACAAAAAGGCGGTCAAGTCGATCTCTTGGGGATGAGAAGGGACATCAAAGGAAGAAGAGAAAAAATGTGGTGGAGATTGAGTAGGAGGACAGCGAGGAGGAGGAGGATGATAATGATGATGAGGACTGAGAGGAGGAGCAAGAGAGCAGTGCAGGCTGCTACGAGTGGGGAGGCTAGTTCTAACTCCCAGGCAGAGATGCCTAGCACTATTGAGATGTGGCAAGTGAGGGAGGTGGGGTGATGGAGGGAGGAGAGGGCCACAGTGGAGACCAGAAAGCTGCATAAGGAGTTACGGGCATTTGCGAGGGAGGTGAGGAAGAGTCATTGCATCATCCGGTGGGTCGCAAAGTTCAAGGAGTATTTTTGATATGGGAACATGGAGGACATCATATCTTCTCCATTTCCTACATCTATAGATTAGGAGCTAGGATTCCTCTCAGGATGAGGAGGTGGTCGAGGAGGAGGTGGAAGAGACAATATTGAGGCCTAGGGATGGTGCTAGAGGGAGCGGAGGTCAGGGTGATGATTAGCCCGCTTGGCCATCTCAGAGCGGTGGAGGTTATGATAGTAGATACAGGGAAGGATAGCCTGGTGGTGAGGGTAGTCATCCTTAGGATGAGACCTTGAAAGGTAGAGGTGGTGGTTTATCCCAAATGGAGAGATCTCAAGTGGTAGGTCTAGGTTTTGCTTTCTACAGGTGTCGAGCATGTTGCTTTGTAGGTTAGGTTGTGGATAAGACCTAGTTGACTGAGAGTCAAACTTGCATGCTCAACTAGATTGTGTAGGAAAAGAGGTCGTGTCTTAGGTCTAGGTGAGCTTGTTGTTATCTTTCAAAGACTTGTATTGACTCCCCTACGATATGTGTAGGATAAGTCCTTGATGATTACTAATGAAAAACATGCTCTTCTGCCTATTGCACTGTATTGTCTAATGCACACCTATTTCTATACTATCTTGTTTGTGATTTTGCTTTGTGTGGACATGGATATTGTGAACACTTCACTAAATCAAAGATCTCATGTTCACCAAGGATATAGATAGATAAGATAACAAAATATGAATCATATCATGACCCTCAACTATGACTACTCTCTACCTGCTCAAGACTCCTAACTAATAAGTTAAAAGAAATCCACCGAATCCATTCGGCACTCTTTCATAACAACTTCAACATTGACCCTCATCCAATCTACTTCTTCAAAAATCACCGGTACCCTAAAATCTCAATTCTTCAATTTAATTCTCATAATCCATCAATTTTTTCATCTCACTCTTGCATTATCACTCTCACTTAACATAGTCGACTTAGTCATACTCTACTTCATTCTTGACTAAGACCTTGACTAACTCTCCCAGATATACCCCTTAGGCTCACCCTACATTCTCTAAGGTTACTATGGTCAAATATGTCCATCCAATATGAACAAATGATAAGACCCAGAGAAGCACGAGCTCTAGGTCAAACTTACTCTATCTAACTTGGTAGGAATTACAATCAGCTAGAATCTATCCACCAAACATGACTATGAGTAAGGTTCGGTTGTCAAAATCTAGGCTCTGATACTATAAAAACCTTGTCAGTCTCGTGTCCTAGATATGGATACGGGCACGTGACTCGGTTAATAGTATGCACATGAGAACTGGGTTAGACGAGTCCTCATGCACATACTTAAGCCTCATCTGCCTAAACTACTGCAAAATAAAGGTAAAATGGCAATTATGCAGCTTAGGTGGGCTAAAATTGACAAAAGTCAATTTCTAGTTAAACTAGATAAAACATGATAAACCAACTATAAACTACATAGCATGATGGGACTCTGAACTAACAAACTATATATAATGGGTAAAGTAGTAGAAACAACTACTTACCAAATCTTATATGGGTAAAACCACCCAACCGCACAATCTGATCCAAAACTAATAACTCCCATCACCTGGAGGAAGAAGGGAGAAAATAAATCCAGGAATTGTCAAGCAAGCGACCCACAACAATCATCAAGCGAGAAAAGAAATGAGATAAATGTAAGAAAGAGAATATCCTGAAGAATACACTCGCAAAGATTCAACATGGAGAATAGATAAGGGAAGGTAGACCAAACAGCGGCAAGGTATACATGTGTCCAAGATGCTGAAAATGTGTGAAAATAACTGTAAAAGTAACACAAACTAAAAGCAAAACAAATAGAAACTAAACAATCAAACATGCACGCCTATTGGTCATTACTATCTGAAGCTACTCATACAAAACAACTCATCAAAGTCTTAACTGGATAGATTCCATGTCGCGTACCACTTCCTCGATCCAATCAAGATTCCTAAAATTAATATCTTACTTGGCTGTCGAGGATATGTGTACAGGTCACGTGGGATCCAACATTTTCTGGTACCACCCAAACCCTTCCTTCATGACCGTTCGATCTCATGAGCACTTCCATGGCCCCACCTATCTTCGAAGATTCAATCCCTCAAAATTAAAGCGTTCATATTACTTTTCTTAGTTTGCTATACATGAAATATTAGGAACTAGTCCTGAGAATCGCAACTCATAGAAAACATACTATCATGACACCCGATACCCGTCTAGATGGTACTGATCAGGTGTTCAAATAGAGTGCCCTCTATTTTTAGGAGCTCCAAGAAGATGAAATCCTGAATCATGAATCCAAACATATTATCTCTTCTCATACATTGTGTAAATGGGGAATTCCAAACAAAATCCAGTACTTGTGAAGAGATATCACTGATGTATCACAAAGCCAAACGAATCGATAATAAAACAAGATTAAACAGAAAAATTTCCCAAATGAGTATACTAACTGGTAACATCCCATCCCGATAACATGATAATAGAGTATGGGTCTCGACTCATGCAAGAGTGAGCACAAAAGTCATGGTCTAAAATAATTTGCTTAACATGCATAATACATTGGTTCCATCCTTCATATACAGCAAGATCGGGACAACAGCCTAAAATCATCTAAGTCTGTGATGAAAACTATGCCAACGCAGTCCTAGCATCACAACAAACATGCCAAAGTTCACAAAGCATGATCTGTACATGCGGAAAGTGAATACGGGTGTTCTGAAAAATTAGATTTTAGAGGTTTCCAAAAAATCCCAAAACTTCACAAGATATCAAACTATGTGCAAATATCCCTTGGCATGGGTTATCTTTCACTTCAAGGAAGCTAACAAAGAAAATGGAACTAAAATCAAAAGTCGAAAGCTCAAAATATACACATAATTAGATTTCACAAAATTGCAGGTTGAGCTCAAGCGCTTGATGTTTGTGTGTGCGCATGACACACCACATCAAATAAGTGACACATCCCTTTCTTGAACTGAGCCTCTGCTCGATCGAGGGCGTGCGCTCTCCAGAGTGAGCGTGTGTGCTCAAACTAGAATCACATACTTCAATCAATCCACATTGCATAAATTATCCCTTTCTCTTGATCTCCTTTCTCAAGAGTCTTCTCTCTCTCTCTCTCTCTCTCTCTCTCTCTCTCTCTCTCTCTCTCTTTCTTTTCTGTGGAGGCTGCCTAAGGGCATGTTTGGCATGAAACATAGAAAGTAAAGAGAAAGTACTTTCAAAAGAAAGTACTCTCTTTTCACTTCCTATTTGTAAAGTTTCTTTGGATTATAGAAAGTGAAAATGTAGAAAGTTGAGGTGACAGTTGACGTCGCAGCTAATATGGAAGTTACTTATTTTTAAAAAATAGATTTTTGGGTACAATATATTCAGATTTTCTTTTATTATGTAAATATTGCTTTTTAATATGTTATATCTTCTAAAGAAAATAAATCACACAGGAAAATATTTTATAAACAAAAAATTCATACTGAAACTCTAAAATATTTCATCCTCAAAAATAAATTAACTTAAATGATTCCCAAGAGGTTGAGCTTATCTTTTAAATTATTTATGTATCGCTTTTGTTATTAAGACCTTCAATCTCAACTATTTCAATAAAGTATATACTTCTTAAAATTGAAAGTGAAGCAACAATTTTAAACTTTCTATCAAAATAAGTTTTAATTCATATATAAATTTATAGTCTAAATGTTATATCTTAATGTGCATAATTGTAGTTGATAAACATTAATGTGTACATAGCAAACTTATATAGCATTAAAATTATCGCAAACTTTAACATCTACCAAGTTATAAATTTTTTGCTTATTCTATCAGAAAAAGAAAATTTTCACTGATAGCATATAAGCGAGCTACCTAGAAGAACACTTTTGTCCTTCCCAGATTTTGCTCACAAGCATTGAATAAAACAATTGTTCTATATATGCTATTCATTACAATAGTGTGCTTGGCAATACCCATGAACCTGCAATGCAATGGTATTTGCTACTTGAACGTTCTTGAGAAATTCAATGCTAAGTCATCATCAGAGGGGAGCAACATACCAAGAATCTTTGGCTAAGCGGGCTGCCAAATTGGAAGCTTTAGCCACCCCGTTGCTGATTTAGCTCCTCTGTAGACCTTGTTGGTGATTTCTTTTTCTTTTTGCCTTGTACTCACTCCTTTTATAATTAGCACTCGATGTAATCATTTTACAATCAATGTAAAATGACATTTTATTTTGGGGGAGTTGGGGGAGGGGGGCACGTGCATGACTTTTATTTTCTCCCATTGTGATTGCTATTTCTAGATAGTGGGAGATTCTTCACTCTCGTCTCAATGAGCTTTCTCCAGCCCTTCCCTGAGGCTTTATTTTCGTCGTAGCATATTCTTGACTAAGTTTTAGCTGAGATCCTCTTAGGGGTGGTATCACTTAAGAAACTGACCATTGATCTGAAACATTTATAGATTTCCATTTTTGTCTATAAGGTGATATGCACCATCGAATTGATCGCTTCTATTACGAACAAGGTCATCCAACTTGTGATCGAATTTAGTCTTAGGTCCTTAGGTGAAACCATCGATCATTGCATGACTACGACCATTTCTCCCTTCTAGAACACTCTTTCTCAAACTTTCTTATCAAAAGATCTTGACATTCGGTCTTCATACAGTTCGATGTGCTATTGTGTGACTAAAACCTTTTCATCTAATGCCTCAAGTTCTTAAAGTAGTAACTTAGCATTGTCATCTGACGTTATTTTTATGTGACTGAGACATGCAACGATGAAATTTGTATCTCGAGTGGAAGTATAGTTTCGCATCCATAAACTAAGGCAAATGGGGTATTTCCTATTGGCATCCGCACCATCGTACGGTAAGCCCAAAGACATTCCCCAAGCTTTTCATCCCAATCGTGTTTAGTCCCAGAGACAAATTTCTTTGTAATTTTAATGATTGTTTTGCTGAATGTTTCAACTAATCGGTTAGCGGCTAGATTATAAATGGCCGAGGCAATGTCCTGGATCTTAAACTTGTTGTAGAAACTCCCGAAGGTATTGCTAATGAATTGTGATTCGTTGTTGTGGACAATTTATTTAGGGATATCGAAGTGGTATAGAACATGATGTTTGAGGAAATTGATGACATTCATTATCTTAATCTTTATTAGCGGAATCGCTTCGACCTACTTTGAGAAGTAATCGGTAATTGTAAGAATGAACCGATGATATCCATACCCCGCATGTCAAATGGCTAAAATGACATGGTCAAATGGAGAAGTTCTAGAGCTTGGTGGATAAATTTTGCATCAAGTTCATGCCAGAATTGACTAACATGTTACAATGCGTCAAATGCTATTGTTGGCCAGTAAGTGCCAGAGGCAATCATGGAGCTTTGGACCAGGTTGATGCGCTCCGACCATACTTTGATAGTCCCCCCTCTAAGGCTTCTTGAGCCTTTGACTTAGATAAACATCAAAGGAAAATACTGTCAAATGCTCCGTGATGCAAAACCTTCGTACGGGCATCATAAAAGAACCGATCTGACCAACGCTTTATGGTCATGACCTCTTTGGTATCCTCTGGCAGTATACCGTGCATGTTATAATCAATGATCAAAAATCGCCAATCTTGCTCTTCTAGGGCAGTTGATGTGATGTGAACCTCCATGGCCTTCAATATTTTGGATTCAAATCAAGGGAAATAAAAGTGTCGAACACCCGTGACAATATTTCAGATACATTTTGCAAGGTAATGCTAGAGTTGCTGCTTAACTTGCCAATGCATTAGGGTATAGATTCTCAGTCTAGACAATATTAATAATACTAATTGCCTAACATGTTCATAATGCATTTTATGGTGTGATAGTACGGCATCAAGTTTTTGTACTTCATATCATACTCATCATTGACCTATTTGACTACGAGTTGAGGAACACCTTTTGCTTTAAGGTACTCGACCCCCAGCTTTGTCACAAGGTCAAGTCCAATTGACAAGGCATTATATTCCGTGATGTTGTTAGAATATTTATCAGTGAGAATTACTGGAGGATTACTTGTCCTTCAGACATGATGAACATAACTCTAATTTCTATTATTGCTTGACTGGTGGAATCAGTTCTTGAGGATTCATGAAGCTACATCCACCAAAATTGTCTTTCGATCACAATATTGGCTTCATTAACCTCATCTAATATATCCTCCTAGAGTTTTGAGTATCTTGGTATTGGGTGATCTATCAGGAAGTCTGCAAAGGCTTGCCCTTGATCGCCTTTTATGGGACAAACTCCAATTCGTATTGTGATAGTAACAAGGACCACTTCATAAGCCTTAAACTAAGAGAGCCGGGTTTTATCATTAGGATTTGTAGAGGATTCACTTTCAAAATCACTCGTACCATCTGACTAACAAAATAATACTACATTTTCTAAATTGCGAAGACTATGGTGAGACATTCTTTCTCAATCGGATTGTATCAGTGCTCAACACCGATCATTGTGAAGCTAAGGTAGTATATCACTTTTCCATGCCCTTGATCATACACCAGTGTGAGCATACTGCCAAGTGAATGGTCAAGAGCGTATGTGTATAGTAGAAAGGGTTTTCCTCACATTAGAGCGACAAGAACAAGGGGTGTTGTCAGGGACGTTTTAATTTCTTTGTACGCTTGTTGACACGCATTATACCATACAAATGATACATTCTTGCACATAAGTTTCAAAAATGGTTGACACCAACTAGACAAGTTGGATATGAATCTCTGAATGTAGGAGAGTCAGCTCTGGAGGCCCCAAAGCTATTTGATATTTCTCGGTGGTGGCATTTCTTGAGTGACCTTCACCTTTCTGAACCAATGTGGATTCCTTTAGATGCAATGAAAATTCCAAGGAACTTCCCATTAGACACCGGGAAAAAGGATTTAGTGGGGTTTATCTTCAATTTGTACTTTCACATAATTTTGAAGGCTATTGTCAAATTATGGAGATGATCCTCTGTCAAATTATGGAGATGATCCTCTTACTTTCGGCTTTTGATGGCAAGGTCATCCAAAAAATAGTCTATAGTCTTTCGTCTTTGTTCATTGAAAATCTTCCTCCTAGTGCATTGGTAAGTGGTGGTTGCGTTCTTCAACCCAAATGACATGACTTTATAAGTGAAAATGCCTTCCGGTGTTCTAAACGCCGCGTGTTTCAATTGTCTTCATTCATTTTTATCTAGTTATAACATGAATATATGTCCATTAACGACATCCGCTCGAACCCACAGGTATTGTCAATCATGATGTCCATAATTGGTAGGAGAAATTCATCTTTGGGGCAAGCCTTGTCCAGATCCTAGTAAACAATGTAGGGCCTAATTGTCCCAATTTCTTCGGGACTAGGTTGATATTGGCAACCCAGTCCGAATACTGTACTTCTTCAACAAATCCTGATTTGACAAGTGTGTGGACTTCAACTATAATTTTTCCCGAGGTCTCAAGTTTAAATTGGCACTACTGTTGGACTACGGGCTTCACTCTGGGCTTGATGTTCTGGTGATGTAAAGCAACACTTTCATCTAGGCCGGGCATATCTTCATATATCCAGGCAAATATGTCTATGTATTCTTGTAATAGGGCATAAAGTCTTGTCGTTCCTTGAGGAATAAGCTAGCACTAATAAAGATGGGTTTCTTAATATTTTCATCTCCTAGGTTTATTTGCTTGACCTTATCATCGGTCAGTAGTTCTCGTTGTTCAAAACATATTTCCCATTGATCATCGAGGTGTTGGGCCCATCCCAACACTTTTCTATCATCTTCAAGTACCTCAAGGCCATCTTCTGCACTTGTTTTGAACATTCCTATGCTGGTTTTGAATGCTTCAAATTTGTCCTCGACAATTCAGCTAAAACTATGTTGATGATTAATTTCTCAAAGATTGCTTCTATATTGACGTTTGAATCCCACTCGAAAGTATCAGTAGATTGAGAAGCTAGCATTTTGTCTGAGTCGTCCTTCCCTTCTGAAGCAGCTGGCAGGGTTACATACCCAACTTCGCAGCAGGTTTTCTCATAGTTATATGTTGATCTTCCCTTTGGGACTAAAGGCTTCACATGTGAAGCATGACCATTTTTGAAGTTAAGTCCAAGACGGGTGTCAAGATCATTGCCCATGTTTTGGATAATTTGCCTAATAGCTAGACTATAATGGTACAATTCGGGAACTTCCTCTTCAGACTTGAAACTCTTAGAAAGCCAATCGGCATTTGGTCCTAACTTTTCAAAGTATATTGGTGTTGAGTTTAGTGGGAACTATGAAGCATGTTGAATTTTTGTCTTCAACTTGAGCATAGACTTGGTTAGTTTCAATTATAGGTATGCATAATGAGGGGTCTAGGGCTCAAAATGTTATTTGTGGGGACATGCCCCGGACACTAGACACACACTTAACACACAAGGAACACTCAAAATTGACTATTTCATTAATAATTACTTCATTCTTAGAACTGATGGCATTAAAAATACTTCCTAAATCTATTACAAAGTTGTTTATGATGACAGCTGAGCTATTGTCAGGCTCTGTGTTAGTCTCTTCACCATCACCCACTTTGTCAGGGAGAGGCTATTCGATATCATCAACTACATCGGGGAGATGCGGTTCGATCGGGTGCTCTCCACAGTATAGTTGAGCATTAGCAGCATAACTTTTGACACCCTAGAATGGACATTCATCAGCATTCATCTTATATTGTACACCATTCCTATTAAGGTATTTGATGCATTGGTGCATAGTGGATGGTACAATCCCATTATAGTGTGTCTAGGGACATCCTAGACGTATGAAGGGTTTGCATCAATGACATAGATAGTGACATTAGACCTCAAGTCACCAATGCGATGCTTAAGCAAGATTTTTCCTAAGGGGGCACTACTGTCAGTGTTGAAGCTGTATATGGTAGCATGGGTGTGTGACAGCCTGTTCCAAGGAATTTGTAGGAACGATAACAACTTCTGTGTGATGATGTTGACTACCGACCCAGGGTCCACCTAAATACACTCAATCCTTAATGACCCAACATATCCAGTGAAGTAAAGAGGCCTCATATGCTTTATCATGTTGATCAATATATCATGCTTAGAAAATATGATGAAAGGTACATCTCGCTCGTCATGATGGCATTAGGGACAAGTCAGTTCACGTTCCTTACTGTCTGGCTCATGGATTTCGATAAGGAACAACTCTGAATTACCGAGTTCTTCTTGCAAAGCTTCTCTTATTTCAAGTGAGAGGTGAAATAGCTCAACAATAATGACCCATGCTAGAATGTTGGCTAGTTGAGCCATTATATACAACGGTCAAGGTCTGTTGCACCAAGCTTCATTACCTCTGGCCTATGCTACTGCTAGTGCGGGTGTCACAGTTGATGTTGATGGTTGATCAGACGCCTCCATCTATCGGTCTCTATTGGCAGGTTGATCATATTGTCATAGAAATCATCTTCCACTCCTCAAACCTTCTCGAATAGATTGAGCAGCAATGGCTATCGAAATTTTCTTTTCTTAAGCAACTTAAGCCACTAAGGCCTCATCTTTTGACTAGCTAAGTATTGTTGATGGTGTTTCATCATCGCTATGAGTAGCCAAGATGGTGCTACACACTTTCTCTTTGCCTTTATCCCCTCTAGATTTTTGGCTGGGCTACCGACTACTGCTGTAAGGGTCAAGTCCTCTTATCTCTCTGGAAGATTATGTGGAAGCACCTTGGGTTCCTCTTGAAACTGACGTGGATACACCTCGAGTTCCCTAGGAAGCCAAAGTCAACACATATTAGATTGTGATGATCTCGACATTGACTAGTGTCTGTACTTTTCACTTGCAATGTGTGTAATCGCTCGTCAGATGCCTAAGGAACCAATGAAGCTAGCAATAGTTCAGGTCTTCTACTCAGTCCACTTCATGCAATTATCACAATTCTGGGAGATTGAAACAACATGTCCTCGGTAATAGGTCATAGATACGATTAGCCTCATTTCCTTCCAAATGCTACGGTTCTCAGTGTACAACATCATGGGGTTAGTCTTCCCCAACCCTCATGCTCTGATGTAAGTCTTCTATCAATGCAATTTTCATGTCTAGAAGCCATTGTATCGTTTATTATACACCGATTAGAATGTTGTATGTATCTTGTATCATCTAGTATGAAATATCTATCCTTTGAATCACCTCTCAAAGACCGCGAGCGTGATCTATATTGCAAATGGATTGCACCCGGCTTTGAGAAAAACTATTATGCGACTGGAGCTGTGATGTTCGAATCCTTGAAGAGGAATCCTAGTATTCGGGACTGCAATGCAATGAGAGGATAAATTTTCTCATCTTCTTACTTGATTCACCCCCACCCCCAATGTGGAGAAGTTCTCCCTTCCGGTTCACTATACTAGCTGTTATATCCAGTGGCTCATCATCACTAGTATGGTCGACTGCTATTGCATTGCACATCTTGGCTTTACCTTTTCCAAAACTTCGTCAAGACCTCAACGTACCTACATCTTGACGCTGGTCATAATACTTTGCTTCTCTTTCTTTCTTAGCTCTTATCATGGTGATATCTTGTAATGTTATAATGCCAGCTTGAATCATCAACTAAATTTTTTCCCACAAGATCTTACAACTTTTAGTCGGATGTCCAATAACTTGGTAGAAGTGGCAGTATTTTGGGTCATGAATGTGGCCCACTTCATGCGGTCGCCTTGGATAAGAAAGTTCAATCTAGCCCTCCTCAACTAGCATATCATAAATATCTTCTGTTTCTTCATCTTTAATCTTGTAGAATTCTTGAGAATTGCGCCTTCAAGAAGATTGAGGAGCTGGGTTAATATTTTAGAGTGACCTAGTATTCCGAGCCCCCGCTCTCCTGCTCGGACAATCATCTTGTAACATTTGGGTCTATAAATCTACCAGCCATTGCATCTTGCTGGATGTGCATCAGAGCTGTGTGTTGTTGTTGTACCATTTACTCTATATTATCTATTCACTGATCTCCACCATCTAATCGATACAATTCAAATGATGTGACAATTCGGATATAGGGTTATTCCAATTTGCTCAGCCCCTTCAATCATCGCCTATTATAGATGGTGCCAGCCAGCCCTTACTTCTTGAACTTTCCCCATTAACCTTGATGCCAGCTTTATCAAACGCTATTCTAGAAGTTTGAGAAGAGGAGGGAGCGGATGGCTGTGTTGTTGGATTCAACTCCCTTTCAACCCTAGTGGAATAAGGTTGACATCCTTGACTAGATGCACTCAGTGTTGTCCCTTGTGGCTCATCATCATTGTTGAGGATGATCGATACCATGTTACACATCTTGGACTTTCTCTTTGGATTTCTGACTCGACTTTGAAGAGGCCCACTGTTCGTCTTCAAGAAGATCAAGATGGACCCACATAAGCTCACCGGTTAATAGTCTAATCGAGGTTAGACCCTTGACTTGAGGTTATGAGGATCACTATTGGTGATTTTGCGCTCAGCTGTGGGAATTGGAACTACTCCATCCTGAACTGTCACCTGTCGCACATCACCAAACTAGATCGAGACCACATTTTTAGTTACTTGCTTTTGATATTCCTAAAGTTTCACGGTCCCTACCTGTACTAGGATCTGAATCTTTTCCTGAACGAAAAAATAATTCGTAGATCGGAAAGTCACAAAGCAGTAAAATGCATAGTAATTCGGGTCAACCACATGACCTTCTTCTTGCGGTCTCCTTGCTTGGTGAAGTTTGATAATACCACTTTTGATTAAAAACTCTATAATGCTTGGGATCGCTTCCAACTTAAAGGCAAAGACCTTTTTCGGATATTATTTTGATTGTCTCTGTGCAGCTAGGTTTGGTGGAGGCACTCGGTTGTATAAGGGAGAGGAGTTCTTTCTGTTGTTTTGCCACCTTTGAACTGGTAGTGGAGGAGCGTCGACAAGCATAACTTCCTTTCCTTGTCCAAGCCTCACTGCCTATTGGATCTAGTACCCGATCAATTGTTGCTCTGCGGATCATGTATTTATCCCAACCTAGCTGCTATGTCTTTGGCTCTCTTTGCATGCTTGATCAGATCTTTCCAAGTATCTAAATTCATGGCTCCCATGTTCGCTATGATGTATCGCGTAAGGTGTCTTGATAAGCTTCAATAGCCACCTCTGTAGACATCCTACCTTTGAGCTCTAAATTCAGTCTATGGAACCTCTTGATGAAAGTTCGCAGCTTTCCTCCTAATCAGAATGTCTCATTTTTCAGCTTAGTGTGGATCATCTTGGAATCAATCTTATAGAATCGGTCTACGAAGTTTCTCTGCATGTCTTTTTACAAAGTGATGGAATTAGCATGTAACCCTTGAAACCACTGAAAGGCTGGTCCTCAAAGAGTTCCGGCGAAGAGTTTTACAAGGAGAGAGTTATCCCCTATCCATCGTCTGGCCTGGGATAAAAATGGCACACGTGTTGCTAAGCCAAACCATCTCTGTTTTAGTTCTGTAGGGAAAGTGGGCTGTATTTCTCCAAGTACGGTATATTATCCCAAGGCGAGTGCTGTCCTAAGACCGGAGTTCATGATCCCTTTCCTCCATGTCTCCAGGTGAATCATTAAAACGGTTTGATTGTTAAATGACTGTAAGATCATTCTATTATGCTTAATTGACATTTGATTTGCAATTAAATACACTTTTCTACGATCATTTAATCGATATTTACGGCGTGCACAAGCCGGTGTGAATTGAGGATTAGGGCTACTAGCAAGGAACTAGGGTTACAGTTGTATGAGAGAGAGATTGGTATAGACAACTAGTTTAGGGTTAGACTGGGATGATGTCTTGTATCACCTTATTGGATTAGGGTTTGTAAACCAAGAAACTCTCATATAGTGTTCAAGCCCCTCCTGTCGAGGAGGAAGAGTATATTAGGATTTATCCGAACCACTATAAAAATCATCGTGTTTTTTATTGTGGTTGATTATTGCTTATTTCACAATTTTCTCCACTGCATTTTTATATATTTTAATTATTAAAATAACTGTGCAACCCTACCTCTAGGTTTACATCTAGATCCCAAAATTAAGTAATGTCGAGGTTCATCTTCAAGAATCACCAACTTGGCTACCTGAATTAGGCGAATAATCTACAAGCCAGCACACATCTTTATCTGCTTATAAATTCAGATATAAAACCAGGATATCAATTATCTATTATTATTAGACCAAGATATATCATATAATACTGGGATATGGAAATTCTTTTATAGCCTACCCATATCTATACCTTGATTCAAGCCTAACGTGATCTCGTGGAAAGAGAAAAACTTACAGTATCCTCTGACAAAATCATAACATAGAGAAAGGGAACATGATATGTTTCACTTATATTAGTTTTAAATTAATGCAATCAATTATTTAATATCATTGCAACCAATATTAGATGTGATTGAAAACTTCTATTAGCGGGATCAAAATTGCTTAGGAGTGTAATTAGCAACTTTAAAATCAGTGTTGGGACACATATCTACGTTATAATTGGTTCCTGTATGATTTTTATACATAAGGTCCTGTGTTGATTCCCCATTTTCTTTGAGGATGTGATGAGCTTACGTAACAGTGCGTTGAACCAATGTCATCTTCCCATATATCAACTGCTAAATTGTCTTTAAAAGTTACTAATTTTTGGAATTGTTTGCTTGTATCAGTGTCGAACTAAAAAATTGGCAAGGAAAAAATAGGGTGCCTAATTTTATGGGATCGGGAAATTGTCCAATCCGATGGTAATTGAAGAGGATCCAATTATTCTAATATTTACTCTGTATTCCAAATTCAAAGGCTTAGATGAAGCCACATTGAATTTCTACTATCACTATAGCAGTTTTCACAATATCGCTTTTAAAGTCAATATAGGTTTTCAAGATAGTATTGAAAATATTACATGGCTTCACCTTAGCCCTTGAAATTAGAATAGAGGTTAAAGATGGGGATAGTTAGATCCTATTCAATTACCACCTAATTAAAGAGGATTTGATCCATTTTGAATGTGTGCATCTTTGTCAGAAATGCAAACCCACACGATATCATGGTGTATATTTTTAGTTAAGTGTTTAGCTTGAGGGGCTAGTTATACATAAACAAACTCATATCTTCAGTTTTAGGATATCAGAAAGGATTCTTTATGTACACTTCTTGAATCATGAGTCACAAAACTACTCTCCAAATCTCAGTATTTGCAAAACAAACTTCTAAATAATTTGTTTTGACAAAGATACGCCTAGGTTAAAAAAATCAACTTTTATAGGCTAATATGTAATTGCATTGTAAAATATCAACAAAATAGCGAAATTTTACTCACCATTTGTTGATTTTGGAGTAAATTTTAAAAGGTTTTTACATTAAAACCACCTTAACTTTGTCCCAAATTGATGGTTGCCACCTATTTTTTTTTTGATGTAAACTACCTTTACTTGCTAACATGCATGCAATGTCACACCTAATCTAGTTTTCAGCCAAAAAAATACACACAATGACCATTTTACCCTCACCATTTTCTTGTTTTTTCATCTCCTTCATCACAAACCCTAACCCTAACCCTAACCCTATCCTCCTCATCCTCCTCTTCTCCCAATCTTCCCTCTCCCTCCTCCCCCAACTCCCCTCCCCCTCTCTCTCGTCCTCCCTCTTCCTCCCGGCCTCCCACTCTCCCATTCTTTTCCAAATAGGAACTAGGATTAGGGTTAGGGTTTGGGGGAGATGGTGGTCAAAGGTTAGAGTTAGTATTTTGGAGGAGATGGCGGCCATGGGTTAAGATTTTGAGGGAGGTGATGGCCATAGTTTAGGATTAGGGTTTGTAGAAGAGGAGGATGGAGGAGGCTAGGGTTAGGTTAGGTTTGTGAGGAAGAAGATGGAGGTAAAATGGGAATATCAGATTTTTTTCGTGGGTGAATAGCAAAAAAAGTGTGATATTGCAAACATGTTAAAAAGTAAAGGTGGTTTACATAAAAAAAATGTAGGTGGTAACCATCAATTTGGGACAAAGTTAAGGTGGTTTTGATGTAAAAACCCTTTTTTTAAAGTTAATGATTTGTGGTAGTTTTGAACATACTAAGGTTTCGGGGGTATTTTTGCAAATGCACGTGATTTCTGGAGTATATATGTAAAAATTCCTATATATTATATATTTTGGGGTTTTGGGATAGTTGGTCCATTAAGTCTGTCATATATTTAAATTGGCCCCCAAATCATTGATATTGTTATTTAGCTCCCAAGTTCATTTAAGTTACTTCAAATTAACTATAGTCTCTCCCTTAATTTCTTACTCTAATCTCTTAATCTTTATTGAGTTAGTTGTTAACCCAACACACTAGATAAACCGTTTACCCTCAATTCATTCACTCATCCCCAACATCACAACTTTTGTTCTCTGTCTCCTACAGAAATATGGATTAAGAGGAAGAAGATAGATCTTTAGTGGAGAATAAGAGGCCTTAAATTTGTGCTCTAAATGGGTTTAGGTTAGAAAAACGGATTTGTGTTTGGATGTAAACATAAAGAAAAGGATACAATTGAAAGTTCAAGTTCAAGAAGTTATGTTTAAGGCCATATTCCCCAAATCGTCAGAGTAGTTAACCACAAGGACTAATTTCGAGTAAGTTATAGGAGCTGAGGACTACTTAGCAGTTTCAATTATTTGAAAGACTCAGTTACAAAATATAAAAGAAGTAAGAGACCAATATGTACAAAAACCCTTTTTTAAAGTAAACGTGTATATCCAGTAATAGAGCCGTACGTTTCTTACATAAGTTACTATGTTGAATCCAATTAGGAAGTTCATTTTGCCTATATATCCTCAAGTAGTTTAGAAAGACTTGTTCTTCAACACCAAATATGCCGAGCATAAGGGGAAAAAACGTTATGATATGAAAATACAAGCTAGAGCCTCGTGGATAATACCTTAAAAAAGGAAGAAAAAGAAGAAGAATTTTATGTTTTAAAAACTCTAGAATGGCTTATTTCTACTTTCTAAAACAATCACAATTATATCCTTGAATGAAATTGAAACTTGGAGCATTTCATTTGGGATAAGTTTCAAAACATCTTTATCTAGCTAGAAATAGAATATTATGATTAAAAAGTGAATTTTTCTCCATATAGCCTGCAATATTACGTTGTTATACACATCTAGCTAGTCAATGAAGCTAGTAAAAATAAGTTTCTACCATGCATAACGTGGATTGCATGGTTAATGATATAGGGAGAGAAAAAATTTCTTGCGCAAGCCCTCTGTAGATATTGGGAGGAAGTCATCTACATATTAGGAGATGACATTGTCATGTATCCAGCAAAACTTATCACTTAGGTTTATTTAGTAGTCCTCCCTTGAATCTTCAATAATTCCATATTAGTCCCTAAATTCTTAAAAATTGCTCATTAGTCCCTCAATGCCTTATGGGTCTTACAATTTGGACCCCCAATGACTAAAATATCCGTCAACAGCTACTTTTCTTTTATTAACAAAACGAGTTTTGAAAGAAAAACATACCTTGAGGGGTATTTTGGTCATTGAAGGTCCTAATTGCAAGACCACTCAAGATCGAGACTTATGAGCAATTTCTAAGATTTGAGGGACTAATATCTAGATAGCCCTATCATTAACCATCATTTTAAGATTTGTACCTCATAAGTCAAAGCTTGGTACCTCTTTATAGATTGGAATCCTCTCCACTGTAAAAAAAAAAAAAAAGTATCATAGATACTACTATTTTTATTATAACTATTAATTTGTCTAGCAAATGGTTATAATACATTTTTTAGCACTCATCATACCCCCACCCCAATTGCAATCATTTCTCATTTATGCTTAAAAAAATTATAATCGCCCACAAAATAAATCAGCAACTACAATAAAGTGGTGGTCTGTTTACTACTTTTGGGTCTGTTTGGTTCATTTTCTAAAATAATAGGAAACTCATTTCCTTATGGAAAACTCGTTTGTAGGGTTTTCTAGAGTTTCCGTAGAAATGTAGATTTGTTTTTTTTTTGTTTGTTTCACCTAAAATCTCCCGGAAATTAAGCATGAAAAGCAAGTATTTATCGATCTTCATTTTCGAGGGAACCAAAAGATTAGGAGATCACCTCTTTAAGAAAAACCAATTAATTCTCGCGGGAAACCCAAAACAACGCATCTTTTTTTTTTACATGTTTTTTAACGTTTCCAGCTAATTTCCTCTCCAAAAAGCTCAGAAACGGGTTTTCATAAAATGATGACATTTGTTGACTCTTCATGAAAATATTTCTTAATGTAAAAAATAAAACCAAATGCAATATTAGAAAAAAGTTTAAGGTTATTGTAATAATTTCTGAGTGCGTCAGAGAATTTTGAACAATTTTCTAAGGTTTCCACGCGAACCAAACAACCCCATCAGGAAGGAATTTGTTAGAAAAAGGGAAACTCAATGATGCACTAAATGGCAAAAGCGCCTATTACAAATAAGACTTAAAAGGTCTATATATATCCGAACTCAAAGCTAAATGCCATGAGAAATGGACAACGAGAACAACAAGCTGACATCAAAGTTTAACGCTGGTGTGGCAATTCCCATCTAGAGACTACGGCGACCGAGACTGCAATCTCCACAGGTAATTATTTTTACCTATTTAACTAGAAAAGTCCTTTTATGTATTTTCTGAAGTACCCTCTCCGTACATACTGACCATCTACTAAGCGATCCGCTTACTTAGTATTACTTGGTTTTTTTTAGGGTGTGTTTGTTTCAAATCTCAAAAAAGCTAGAAAACAAATCTAGTAGTGGAAGAGTATTTCCATGCTTTTCCATGATTTTCTTGGAAAGTGTTTATTTTATTTGTTTCACACAAAAAAAATTGTTGGAAATGATTTCCATGTCAATTCTTAGTTTGGATCAAAAAGAAAAAACAAGGAAAGACAACAAAAGCATCCATATATATTTGCAAGGGTAAATTACACTAAACCCACTGAACTTTTAGCCTTTTGCACTAAACCCCAAATAACTTTCAAAATCACACTAAACCCCAATGAACTTTTGCAAAAAAGGCCCCATACTAACACCGTTAAGCCTACTTGGCACGTGCACTGCACGTGACTAAAAAGACCAAAATGCAAAAGGTTGAAAGTTCATGGGGGGTTATATACAAAAGTCTGAAAGTTCATGGGGGGTTTTACACAAAAAGTAAACTAACACTATTTGGGGGTTATATACAAAAGTCTGAAAGTTCGTGGGGGGTTTTCTACAAGTCCCAAAAGTTCGTTGTGGATTAGTGTGATTTTGAAAGTTTGTTGGGGTTTAGTGCAAAAGGTTGAAAGTCATGGGGGTTTAGTGTAAGTTATCCTATTTACAAATACACCCACTACTTCAATCCCATCAAATTCTAATATTTAATTAATATCTTCCTCCCATTCCACCTTTTTCTCTCCCAATTCCCTCCAAATAGCATGGAATTACTTTCCACCAAAATTTGCTCCATTTCTCTATTTCTAAGAAAAACTTTCCATCTTTTGTTTTTTGAAACAAACATGAAAAGAGGAAAATTTGCTCCCCACTTTTTTCTACCCTGACACAAATAGTCTCTTTCCATGTCTTTCCATCTTTTTTTTTTCAAAACAAACACGCCCTTAAAGGAAAACTCTCCAATGGTGTTGGTTGCACAAAAGGCCGTAAACTTTGTAAATTAGAGAAAACTACTCTGAATTGTTTTATTAAAATATAATGAGTGCAATTTGCAACTTACTTCATATGGTGACAATGAGTTGATCAACTTTATCCCCTTGTATTTAGTATATGTTTCTTCCTTTTCTGCTTACGCGCATAGGTATTTTCTCTAATTTGGAAAGTTTGAATGGTTTTGTGAAATGTATTCAAAGTATTTTTTTCTTCTTGGTACATAGACTATTACCTTACACAGAAGTTAAGAATATTCCTCCGGCCTCCATCCTACTTTAGAGCTGCCTGATTATTATTGGGTAAATTTAAAAGAAAACTCTGAAAGCTTAGGGTCATTTTCTATGAAAACCTTCCAATATCGTTTTCCCCGCTAAATTCCTGACTTTTCCCACGAAACCCCCTATTTTAACACCGTCAGTGTCGAGTCACAATCTCTTCTAGAATTAAGTGCAGTTGTAAAGATTTGTGTAATGCCTCTTGAATCAAAATAAAAAAATTTCAAATGATCAATGAGTTAAAAATGAACATGAGATTTTTTTTTTATTATTTTAATTTTCTACTATTAGAGAGTGTCCCATGGAAAGGCCCAAAGTTTTGGGGACTTTGTGAAATTTACCCCTTATTATGATCTGTGGGTCCGAATCCGATTCATCAATCCCTCTCAAAGTCAACAAGTCAGCAGTCTAAGTCTTCCCCACCCATCTCACTGCCCCCACGTTTACTTTTCACTCCGCCCCTAGAATCTCTCCCCAGTCCACACACCCCAAACACAAGCGCCTAACGCACAACTAAACAAGTCTCAACTCCCCTCTATAAATGTGAACCCTCTCCCTGATTCCCTTTCTCATTAAAAAACAAACAGCCAGCCATGGTTGTCGCCGCAGCCAACAGCAGTCGTGGCCTCGCAGCCGAGACCTTCGCCTTCGCCGTCCAAGTCATCCGAGGCCGCCTCTTCATGGTCTTCGCATGCTTATTCATAATGTCCGCATCCGGCGCCACCTACATCTTCGGTATCTACTCCAAAGACATAAAGTCCTCCCTCCACTACAACCAGCAGACCCTCAACACCCTCAGCTTCTTCAAGGACCTCGGCGCCAACGTCGGCGTCCTCTCCGGCCTCATCAATGAGGTCACCCCTCCTTGGGTTGTTCTCCTAATGGGCTCCGCCATGAACCTCTTCGGCTACCTCATGATCTACCTCGCCATCACCGGTCGTATATCTCGCCCCGCTGTCTGGCAGATGTGCGTTTATATTTGCATCGGGGCGAACTCCCAGTCGTTCTCCAACACCGGAGCTCTGGTCACCTGCGTCAAGAACTTCCCCGAGAGCCGAGGGATTGTCCTTGGCCTCCTCAAAGGTTTCGTCGGGCTCAGCGGCGCCATCTTCACTCAGCTGTACCTGGCTTTCTACGGGGACGACTCCAAGTCTCTGGTTCTGCTCATCGCCTGGTTGCCTGCGGCGATCTCTGTCGTGTTTGTCCACACGATTCGGATTATGGACGTGGTGGCTTCGAAGTCCGAGGAGGAGAAGGAGAAGAATACTAAACCCTTCTTTTGTTTCTTGTACATATCGTTGGCTCTGGCTACCTACTTGATGGTCATGATCATCGTCGAGAAGCTGGTGAATTTCTCGCGGACGGAGTATATTGGTAGCGCTTGCATCATCATCTTCTTGCTCTTCCTTCCGCTGGGTGTGGTTATTAAAGACGAATTGCGCATTCGGAATTGGAGAAGGGAATTTCTCGATAACCCTCCGCCGATGACAGTAGCCATCGAGAAACCAGCAGCAATCGAGCTGCCACCAGCGGCAAATACCACTGCTGCGACTATCGACACCCCCGACATTCCAGAGAAAGAGCCATCAACGGGCGTGATATCGTGCCTCTCGAAAACATTCAAACCCCCAAGCAGAGGCGAGGACTACTCGATCCTCCAGGCTCTGGTGAGCATCGACATGATAGTCCTCTTCCTCGCCACAATTTGCGGCGTAGGGGGGACTCTAACCGCCATCGACAACATGGGTCAGATCGGGCAATCGCTAGGCTACCCATCTAAAAGCATAAGCACCTTCGTCTCCCTCATCAGCATCTGGAATTACGCGGGAAGAGTGACATCAGGATTCGTCTCCGAAATCCTATTAACCAAATACAAATTCCCTCGCCCTCTAATGCTCACTTTCATCCTCCTCCTCTCCTGCGTTGGCCATCTCTTAATCGCATTCGGAGTGCCCAATTCACTCTACTTCGCCTCAGTCATCATCGGGTTCTGCTTCGGCGCGCAATGGCCTCTAATCTTTGCGATCATTTCGGAAATTTTCGGGCTCAAGTACTACTCAACTCTGTACAATTTCGGCGGAGTGGCGAGTCCAATTGGAGCTTATATACTCAACGTTAAAGTTGCCGGGCATTTATATGATCGTGAAGCTGCGAAGCAGAACCACGGGGTAAAAGAGTCGACCTGTATCGGAGTTCAGTGTTTTAAACAGTCGTTTCTGATCATTACAGCAGCTACGGTCGCCGCAGCTCTGGTTTCTTTGATTCTCGTCTGGAGGAGTTGGGGTTTTTACAAGGGAGATATTTACGCAAAATTTAGAGCAGAAGCCGGAGATAATAACGGGATTATTACATCGGAGAGTGTGGACGAGAAGAAAACTGAGGAAAATAATAATGTAAGTAAAAACTAATCATACATGTTTGGATTCTGTAAGCATGAAATGGACCCGTGAATGGGGGAAATTTGTCGTATATTGGATGGAGGACGATCCTTTCGGATCTGGGAATTAAATGATTTGAGCGGGGAGGGTAAAGATGCCAGCTATTGATGAACGGGACTTTGTTTTTATTGGTTTATGAATTCCGTGTACAGAGTCTTTGTTGGACTTCAATGTCTTGGGTGTTGAGATGTATGCTGGAGACACAACAATCTTGTTAGATAATTACCCATATGAACTTTTTAATGAAGGTAATTGTAGTTGTTAATTGTCAACATGAACCATTTATTTAATAAAGATAATTGTAGTTGTTTTTAGGTGACTGATTAGTCGTTGAGGTGCAATATATAATTGACTAAAGAAACCTGTTTTTGACTTGCTTGTATGGGTGGCCTCACCCCGCTTTTGAAATAGACATGAATTTGTCGGTAGTACCATGTGGGGGCACATGCAACATAATCAAAATTGTAAATGTTTAAAGTAGTTAGTTCCATAGAACTTTTAGCCTAATTGGCACTTAAAATAACTTAAATTTTTAAATTTAAAAAAAACCCTTAATTTTGGACGATTATCGGACAACCCCATACCTTACCCTTAATTTTGGAAGATATTATGTGTTCAATCGATATCCGAGTTTACACTCTAACTATGATCATATAGAGATTAAGCAAGCCTAATCTGTCCCTAAGCAAGACCTTGAAGTTATGAAGAACATTAAAGAAGCAACAAAAAGAGAAGAACCACCTCAGAAAGCATAATATCTTCCGCACGAGATGCACCGTGATGCAGAAGACTTGTGATGTTATCATTGACAGCGGCAGTTGCAAAAACCTTGTCTCTTGGCGTATGGTGGATAATTTAGGCTTGAATATAGAGAAGCACTCTACCCCCTACAAGATCGACTGGATTCGCAAGAGCAATGATGTGCAGATCGATGAGGGGTAGCAGGTACCTTTTTCTATCGGCCGCAATTATGACGGTGAGGTGTTGTGTGATGTGGTCGAGATGGATACTTGTCATATGCTTTTAGGCAAGCCATGACAGTTCGATATTAGTGCCACCCACAAAAGCAGAGACAATGCTTATATCTTCAAGAATGATGGATGTCGAATTGTACTTATGCTTTTTAAAGAAAAGGAGCCATCCAAAATAGAAACTACTGAGAAGGAGAGACTTTTGGTGGCAGACAATGAGGCATTAGCAGAAGACTTGAAGCAATCTGAAGAGATCTATGACTTGATTATAATTAGAAAAGAAGAACATGTCCCTGCTAAAATTCCTCCTAAGGTGCAAACACTAGTTATGGATGAGATTCATGATGCTGATGGTGATGTGATAGTGAAGATGGATATTATGCATGATATTCCTACGGAGGTTGTGAGCGATATTGTACATATTGATGTTGTCCCAATGGAGCAAAAAGATAAAATAGAGAATGAGGCAATTGATGATATGTGTGAATTGCTTGGTGGAGGGCTCGAGGAAAAGGAGATGAAAGAATTGTGTATGGAGTATGAGAGAAAATTTTCTTCTTTGAAAGAAATGGTTGTGAATAATTTCGAGAACATTTTGATGATACTTCCGGCACTAGAATATGAGAAGCAACATGGAACATATTTTGAGGAGTTTTTCAAGTTAACTGCAGATCGACATGCCGCCAATAAAATACACATGATGTGGGAAAGATTCATACAAAAATTTAATTCAGAAGAAGTTTCAGCCAAGGAGGTAAAAGAATAAATGGAGAAAATCAATGCTAAGTACAAGAAGGATGCTGATCGACGCAAAAGAATAAATATGTTTATCGAGGAAGCTACTATTCGAACAAATATAAGCTCGGGGTCGAGCTTCTTTCAATAAGGGGAGATTGATGTAGGACGCATAACAATCAAATTAATGGAGAAGTGGGACTTCCACGAGTCAAATGCGGATGCGGATGAATTATTTACCTGCTCGCAAAGAAATAACTATATCTCCCAATCCGGAAGCTGGATTCTAACATATTATATATGAAAATTACCTATCTCGATAAGACGAAGCCATCTAGATTGACAGATTCTTGAAATCACATCAGTATCACTGGTTTTTGATAAAAATCTGAAAATAATAAGCATTTAGTTTATTTTTAGTAATAAAGTTGGAGTCTATTTAGATTAAGAAACAAATTCAATTTTGATTCATGTTGAACTGCTTTTGTTTCCTTTATTATAGGAGTCTTTTAGGGTAGGATTTGATACTTTCTATTTCTTTGTAATTCAAGTCTTATTAGGAGTCTATTTTGTTATTCTATTTAAGAAGAGAGATGTAACCCCAAAATTATTAGATAACTTTTCATCAATAAAATTCCTCTTTATTATATTTTCTTCATGGATTCTAAGCTCTTCGTGGATTCGAAGATCGTTCTTTGTGAATTCAAAGAACAAGCCTTGATAGCTTCCGAGGTTTATTACATTCCGCACGGCGTTACACATCCATTTAAATGTGCTTTGGTTTTGGGTGGTGTGACGGATTTAGTAAAACAAGACATTGCAAACGAGCTTGGTTATCCTATTGGCGAACTTTATATTCATTATTTGGATGTTCCCGTGAGAATAAGGGGCTATCTATTCAAGATTGTAATCTTTTATTTGAGAAAATCATTCAAAAAATTAGAGGGTGACAAGCTAGCAAAGTGTTCTTTTGGGTGTTCAATTGTATTAGTCAAGTAATTATATCCTCTTTAAGGGTGTGTTAAACAAGATAGACACTTTCTGTATGAATTCTAATGGAGGGTTTGTAAGATACGAACAATGCATCTTCAGTCTATTTGAGTGAAGTATGTCAAAGCACCAAAAATGGTGGTTTGGGGATATTCTTGGTTACAATACAGAGTAAAGCTTCAGCTCTTAACTTGCTCTAGTTTATCCATAATAAAAAAAATATGCTATGGGTGAAGTAGTTTCATGGTGTGTACTAACAGTGTATCTTAAAAGCATGTCTATTTGGGAAGTTCAACCAAGGCCAAATGACTCTTGGATGAGGAAACAATTGTTGAAGGTCAGGGATGAATGGGTCTTAAGATGTGGTTCACATGATTCAGCTATTTCAAAGATGAAGACTTGGTGATGCAACAGTACGTTTAGAATTTCTAATGCTTACTGTGATTTGATTGATTCTCCTCCTATTGTGCGTTCTTCATGGCCCAAGACTAGGGGAATTATCTTTGCCAAAGCACTATTTCATTCTATGGCTAGTTATACTTAAGAGGTTGCTTACTTTCGATAGACTTGTAATATGATATTTAATATGGTGAACACTTGTGTGTTATGTGAGAGATGCCCTGAATCATGTTGATAATAGTGTTTATAATAGTGTTAGTAGTGGGTTTTTAGTCCCACATTGGTTGTGAGAACACACCTCACCCTCCTCTACTTGTATAAATATATGTGCACACTCAACATTCAATTTAAGGGAAATTTACCCAAGATTCTCTCTCTCTCTCTCTCTCTCTCTCTCTCTCTCTCTATCTCTCTTTTACTTTAACATGATATCAGAGCTAGAGTTATTTTCCTTACAATAATTTTTTTTACGCTTCTGCGTTCTTTTGCAATATCTCTGCCTTGCTGATTTGTAATAACCTTTTAGGTTCCCTCGACAGGTCAGTCCTAGAACTGATGAGAGGAAGAGCTAATATCCCACTTTGTTGAGATATTAGCTTAAGATTCTTATTTCTTTAGTGAGATGAGAATTCTTATTGTGATCTAGCTCTCTTGTTGTGCCCTTTGTGCACCGGAGGTGCTGCTAAAATTTTTCGCTGCGCAAAACAAACCGTCTCTCGGTCTCAAGTTAGCGGCATCGCCGTCTCGACGTCTGAATGTCTCAACATCTCAATGTTTCGGTCGAAAGCTGGTTTCTTTGTTATTTCCATTACAAAACATTTTGACAATGAAAATAAGAGAAAATTACACGTGTAATTCTCTATTACAAAGAAATTTGAGTCGCTTTCTCACAAACACGAATAGAAGACACTACACGTGTAGATCTCCTGCTTGTGTAGATTCTTAGCTTGTACCGGGGACACGTCGTCCGTGGACCACCTAAGCAACGATCGTCGAATTGACGGGGTTGAGTTAATGCTTCGCTAAGAAAATAAGAACTAAAGCAAATATCTTAGCAAGGTAAGATATCTACTCTTCCCAAGAATAAGTCTAAGCTTAAATTCGAGGATCTCCACGTGGATGAAGTTCTTGAAATCTTCTTAGCTGAATCTCAAAATCTCCTTCTCTCTCTCTATGCAAGGCTCTTAGCTTAGGAAATTTTTGATCTCCAAAACTCTGATCTCCAATCCTCCACCCAAGTGGACGTAAGGGGGTATTTATAGCCTTTGGGAGGCGTCACATCTGAAAAGAACACAAGTCGTCAAGTTTCCAAAATCAGAGGGCACGACAATATGTTGACGCCGCCGACCGAATCGTCACAGAGTGTCCGCGACAAGGTTGATCGCCATACCAAGAGGAGATGTCTCTCGCTGTTGTAACGGCTTTCCTCCATTTTAGGCACGATTAAATGCCCTAATTTCATGCTTAGTGGGCGTATTTTCAGCGTGTAACCGCCCACTAACGTGGCTGAACGTCTCTTTGCGTTGAAAAAGTCAAGTGGGCCCCACAAGCATTAATTTGAACACTTCAAGAGCACATATCAGACATTCTTGGTGTCTCACCTTGGCGTGACACAAGTAAGTGTCTCGCCAATGACGAGACACAACAAGGTGTCACGCCAATAGCGCGACACAAGAAAGTGTCTCGCCAATGGCGAGACACAACATGGTGTCGCGCTAATGGCGAGACACTATAGGTGTCTCGGGCATTGGTTTCACCCTGTGATTGACTTCCTGAGACTTTGACAATGTCGTCCTTCGATCTTCTCATGATTAAATCATATTTGGGGTTCTTCAGTAATTTTTGATGCCTACAGATACCCCCTCCAAAGTTTTCAGACTCCTCTGTATTTTGTCGAGGGGTCTGGAATACTTTGGATAAGCTACGCCCTGCTTCTGTTCAACGTTGAACTTTATAGAAGAGGCCTATATCTTGCTTCAGTTTTTGAACTTTGGCTACGCGACGTCGCTGACCATATTTTGGGATCAATAGCTGTTGCACTTGTATTTGGATTGGTTGAAATGACGAAGTCGAATTTGAACTGATCATCTTCATCTTGAAAGTCACCACTTTGGTCGTAATTGAGTGCCTCGAGAACCATGTTGTCTCATCACAGTGGGGGGATGGCGTATGATTCTTCTTTAGCAACGAGAATTTAGAGAAGAAGCGTCGTCCGGCTTACTAAACACTTGGAACATAAGTTGTTTGTTGTCGGACTTCTGGAAAAGCTTCCGAATGTAATCTGGGGCTAATTTGACTTGAATATACTACCTCGAATCTTGCGTAGAGGATAAACATTGAGTCCCAGAGTTGCCGAGATAGTTTGGTGTCTTTCTTCGTGCGCGATAGTTATAAGCTATGCTCGATGCAACTTCTTGTGGCGATGTTAGGCTGTCCTTTCGAAGAAGGCATCTTGGCGGTGTGGGTATCTCGCTCGAAGAAGGCATCTTGGCGGTGTGGGCTGTTGCTTTCGAAGGATGTCTTGTGACAGTTTGAATTTGTCGGCGGCTCGAAGGCGATTCGGTGTCCTTATAAACCCGACACTTAGGGTTTTGTCACTATTTGGTATCCCGCCTTTTAGACTTCAAACTCTTCCAAGGACTTCTCTTTTCCCCCATCAACCTTAGCAAGCCCTTTTAATCTCTCAAGCTTCCAAGTTTGCTCAAAAACCCCTCTTTAGATCTAGGGTTTCTTCAAATTTCTTAGGATTCCATCGATTTAGATCGATTTTCCTCCATCAAACCGAGCCTTCTCCTGATCGTCTGTCAGATTCGAAGCCTCTTCATCAAACCCTAGGCCTCTTCGAGCTTTTCTTGCTCCAAGTTTCATCAAAAACCTGACCTTTTCTTGTTCTCAAGCCTAAAATCAAAATTTTCACTATGTCTCCCAAGAGATCTCGTGTCCCCAAGGGTAAATCTGCTCCCCAGGCCTCAGAACCTGAAGAACCGTCTGCCTCATCATTTGGGGGTGAGTTTTGGGGTGTATGCATGTACATTTGAGTTGAAAACTTGCATGTTTGTGCAGAATCCTCGTTTGTTCTCCTTTGCAAGGCATTCGGGAAGAGTCGAGGTCCTCCTTCGCGAGGATCTCGGCTTAAACGAGTATTTTGCATTGCCAAAACACTCATAAAATCAAGAACATGAGATACTAACTGCCTTGCGTTTGCGCGACAGTCGGGGCTGTCTCGATCAGCATGTGAATATCATAAGAGAAGAGGGTTTTCCCGACTTGGCTGACTCTATCGCAGACGACCTGGTTCAGTTAGAGCAGGAACTGGGTGAGCTTCAGAGACTTCGGTCCGGGAGTACTTCCTCTTATATCTCTCCCCGAGTTGAGTCTATCATGCGAGCTAGGGAAGTCAAGCGGAGAGCTACTGAGGAGGAACTACAACAAGTGCAGGCTCAGTCCGTGTGCCTAAGGGCAAGCTTGAATATACGAGATGAGACCAATGCTGACTTGGTCCGCTCTGTCGAGACGCACAACCTCGAGATCGCTAGCCTGAAGAAAGCTCTCGAAGACGCCGAAGAGGCGCGTGCTCTCTTGAAGATTGATCTAGCTAGCTCAGAGAAGACTCGTTCTAAATTGGCAGAGCAATTGAAGGCATCTGATGAAAGGTCTGCTGAACTGGATCGAAAGATCATTCAGCTTCTAACTCTTAACGATGCTTCTAGAGTCCTCCTCGAGAAGGAATTAGAACAAGAATACCAGGCTGAGCTCTTGGAGCTGTAAGAACAGATCCGCCACCAACAATTCTCCCAATAGGACACTTTTGACTTTTGTTTAGTCGACAATGTATTTTATATCCTATCATTCATGAAATAAAATTTACTTTTATCGACTTTCATTACGTTCTTTATTCTGCTTTGAAGAAATGGACATAATCTCAATAGGATTTTTGGCAAACCCTCAGCCATCAACAGATTTGATAGGCCTTTACCAACTACCGTTTGAATTGGGCTAGCATGTAGATTGTTTAAGTCCGTTCTACATATAACGTTGTGCTAAAAGAGTGAATTCTCTTAGACTTCGTGCTACGATATTGAATACGTAGGCTTGATCAATTATCGCGGGAATTAATTACCTGGCAGTATGTGTTAGATGCAGACTTATCTTCGGTAAGGGATAGAGATAACATCATTATGCCTGAAGGCATAGTTTAGGTGTCATTAGGTAATGACATCTATGCTACGATATTGAATACGTAGGCTTGATCAATTATCGCGGGAATTAATTACCCGACGGCGTGTGTTAGACGCTGACTTATTCCTGATTTAAGGACAAGAATAACACCTACTACGCATAAATAGGCATAGATTTAACAGATCATTAAGTCAGTAATGAGACTGGCTATGTATTGAATACATAGACTTTGTTTGTCACGATATTGAATATGTGGGCTTGATCAATTATCACGGGAATTGATTACCCGGCGGTGTGTGTTAGACGCTGACTTATTCCAGATTTAAGGACAGGAATAATACCTACTACGTATAAATAGGCGTAGATTTAACAGATCATTAAGTCAGTAATGAGACTGACTATGTATTGAATACATAGACTTTGTTTGTTGTTTTTGTTATCTTCTCTTGGGGCGAAGACGAACCCGTTGTGTCTTCTCTTGGGGTAAAGACGAACCCGTTGTGTCTTCTCTTGGGGCAAAGACGAACCCGTTGTGTCTTCTCTTGGAGCAAAGACGAACACGTTGTGTTGAAGAAGAAGAATTGGAGTCGGGCCACGTGGCTTTGACTCAGAGATAAAAAAGAGGGGCCTTTTAACTCAGGTGAGTAAAAGGTGAAAGTTAGAGAAACCTACGGGATTTGGTTACTCAAATTTATCCCTTCTTGGGGCAGAGACGAACGCGGTACTGGAGTGGAACTCTCATTCATAAAAGAAATCTAGAATAGATTTTGATTTTATTGGTGGCCTCAACTGTTGGGAATTTTGGCCAAGTGGGAGTGGAGATTTGAAATGACCCTAACTGTTCAAAGGTTTGGTCAAGTGGGAGTAATGATAAAGACATTTTGATTTTGGTCCTAACTGTTCAAAGGTTTGACCAAGTGGGAGTTTAGTGAATGTGACTATTCAAAAGTCTGATCATCCAAAACCGTAGAAACGGGTTATCCTGAGTATACTAGGGATAGTATTTCTTCAGGAACTTTCTGTTGATTGGCATCATAAATTTGTCGCCGCCTTGAGTGATCAGGCAATATGCTCCATTTGAGTAGACTGTGTCGATTACGAACGGTCCTTCCCATTTGGGTTGGAATTTGCCTTTCTTCTTAGAATTAAGGATCATTGGTCGCCGGACGGCGAGCACCAAGTCTCCTTCCTTGAAAACCCGATGCCGGACTTTCTTATTAAAGGCTTTGGAAATTCTGGCCTGGTATAACTCAATTTACTGTTGAGCTTCCAAGTATTTTTCGTCCAACATCTTAAGCTCTTCAAGATGCTTTTGATGTTGTTCATCGCCCGTCATTCCCGTTGCAAGTGCGACACGAAGGGACGAGATTTGTATCTCCAATAGCAGGATGGCCTCACATCCGTATACCAAGGAATACGGGGTGGCTCCGGTCGGCGTCCGGACCGTGGTGCGATAAGCCCAAAGAGCGTCACCGAGCTTGTCGTCCCAATCTCATTTATTGGTCCTCACTAGCTTCGCCAAGATCTTGATGATGGTCTTGTTAAAGGCCTCAGTTAAACCATTTGCGTTTGGGTTATAAGCTGTAGATGAGATGTCTTGGATCCTGAACTTGTTGCAGAATCTGACAAAGGCGTTGCTGATAAATTGGGGGCCGTTGTCATGCACAATTCATCTCGGGACACCGTATCGATAGATGATGTGGTGTTTGATGAACTTGATGACATTACTTGCCTTGACTTCTTTGAGCGGAATTGCTTCAGCCTATTTAGAGAAGTAATCGGTGATTGCTAAAATAAAGCGGTCACCTTTTGTCGACGGGGGGAAGATGGGTCCTACCACATCCATTCCCCAGATTTCAAACAGCCAAGAAATAGCTGACGGATGCAGATCTTCCGGCGGCTGATGCATGTATTTGGCACGCGTGACACCGTCTCGCGTATTCAACTACATCTTTGATCATGGTCGGCTAGTAATAGCCCAAGCTTCTCAGTCTATCTCCTAGTTTAGGACCTGACTGATGCGCACCGCAAATACCATCATGCGCCTCTTTGAGGGCCTCCTCTGTTTCCTCAGTTGAAAGACATCGGAGTAGCAACCCATCGTACATACGACGATAGAGCGTTTGAGACGCGGCGTTATAGTGAAATCTCGGTGCCCTTCTTCGGACTGATTCTCTTTCCTTCACATCTTTCGGTAGAATACCGTGTAAGACGTAATCTATAATGGGAAAGCACCAATCTCGGGGCTCGAGTCTAGTTACAGTGGCATGCGCTTCTTTGATGTCCACAGTGCATTCTGATATAAAGAGCTGATGCGTCCTCGCAGTGATGAACTGCTCCGTTTTCGGGGGTTGCGCCAACGAAATAGCTAACGTCGCTAGCGCATCCGCATAGGCGTTCTAGAGATGTGGTATGTATTCGATGAAGAAACTTTCGAATGATTCCGCTATCTCTATTGCCGCTTCATGATACAGGATCAAATCTGGATTTCTGACTTTGTAGTCTACACGGATCTGTCTGACTATGGGCTGGGAATCTCCGAAGGCTTCGAGATATTCGACCCCCAGCTCTTTGGCGAAACTGAGCCCAATAAACAGCGCGTTGTATTCGGCCACATTATTAGAGTACGGTTCGGTCAGCGAATAAGCCCTAGGCATCACATGCTTCTCTGGGAAAACTAAGATAACTTCGACTCCGGCAGAAATCTTAGAACATCCAGGAGCACTTGCCACATTGGCTGGTCGGGAAGCGCCATCGAAGTATAATTGCCACACACGCTCATGGGAAGTGTGGTTGAACTCGTAGGTTTCGTCAGGTAAATCTTCATAAAGTGTAGCTGTTCGCGGTAAAAGTCGGTTTGTTATTCATTGCTATTTGAACTTGTTTACAGCTTCGTTTACCTACAACAAAATTCAAACAAAGAGAAAGTGCCTTTTTATTTCAGGCGTACAATAAAAATGAAAATTACAACTTTTTCCTGAACAAACGCTCGGATCTCTATTATACGGGATCCTCGCTTGTGTGGGTTTTTCGCCTGTGCCGGGGACTTTTTATTTGTCCGTGGACCATCGCGCAATTCCGATCCAGGTGGAAACCCGGGTTCTGGAACTACAGACGTGAAGGGGCTCGTTTCACGAAGGAAACGAAGCGCCTGAGGGGATCACACTCATGAAGGAGAGGATCGCCGGAGCGGGTGAGATCTACTAGGAGAAATCACCGACCAGAGTCAACCGAAGTTCGCTTATCGCTGACATTGTCGATCGAACTCGTCGCCGGTGCTCGGAACTGTGCGTCGATGGCTCGTAGATCTCGCGAGGGTTCTCTCGGAAAATCTAAACTCCAGCTGAAGTCCAAGCCTCTCAAAAAAATCCCGCCGAAGTCCAAAAATTTCCCCCAAAATCCAAGAAGAACCCCCCCTTTTATAGGATATGGGGGGGTGCGCCGGCCACCAAGGTGGCTCGGCCATGGTGGCCGAGCCACCTGCCACTTGCCGAGTCACTCCTACCGTTGCCGAGGCGTTCTACCACTGGCCGAGGTGGCTTGGCCGAGGTGGCTCGACCACTTTGGCCGAGGTGGCTCGACCACTTTGGTAGAGTCGCCCTCTCGCCGTTTTCGTCGTTTTCCGTCGACTTTCTCGGTCTTAGGGCTTGGTTTTCCTCCGATGATGTCGCCGTTGTGTTTGAGTCCGTATCCGATCAACTTTGAGCTCAAGCGGCTCGTTTGCATTGGCGGATTAAATACGGTTGATTCCGTCTCGTCGGCGTTTGAGTTTAGTCAACTTCGCCTCGTCGAGCTCCGTCGTCGGGTTTTCCGCGGCCAGCGTCGTTTCGTTAGCTCGTGCGTCTCGCCGACTCACTTCATGCGTTCGTCGACTTCGTTTTATCTGGCGTAGCGCCTAGCATGTCGGTTCGCCAAGACCTCGGAATTAGGCGGCGGTTCGAGAAGGAGAGCTTCTAAAAAATTTTCGGAGCGCGGACCATAAGGGGCGCTGCCCCTTGACCCCGCCGCTAACGGCTGGCGGGACGGCAAAACTTCGTGTAGGGTCTCTTTGATAAGAGGGTTTGCGTCGCGGTCACTTCTTATTGTCGTCAGCGTTTGCCGTTCGTCATTGGATGGCTCGTCGATTATCAACTCACTGTTACGAGCTATGTTCGGGGACTTATAGGCAATTTTTATTTACGGCGTAATCGCGTCGTCGGGAGTTCTGGGTCGCGCTGTCGGACGGATCGTCGGTTGTCAACCCACCGTTTACGAGTCTTGTTTGGGTACTGATAAGCAATTTTTAACACCTACAGATACCCCCTCCAAAGCGTCTCAGTCTCGATTCTTGATGAGTCTGGGATGCTTTGGACATGATGAGCCCTTCACTCTTCAGTTAGCGTGATAGGACTTGTGAATGACCTTGGTGTTTGATCTCCCCATTCCCTTCAGTCTTTCCAGTGCTTTGTAGGATTGCTGAAGGTATTACGGTACTGCATTTTTTGTCTGACCATTGTCGAGATCTTGACCAGAAGTCGATAGATGAATTTCTTTTGAGATTGGCTCCAGTATTTAATTCCTCCAATCCTCTCAAGTTCTTCAGTGCTTTGTAGGATACCCAGGAGTGTTACGGTGCTGTATTTATTGCTTGACCGTTGTTAGAATTTCAAACTGTAGCTAATTAAGTTCCCTTACTGTCGACTCGTGTTGGTGAATTGTCGTCCAATTGACCATCGAGATTCCTCCATTGATCGGGGGAATCCTTGGCTGCGACGCGTTAATTGGCGCCAAACTATATGGATTTTAGCCTTCAATCGGTGAGTGCAACGCATTGACCGGCGTGGATCTGAACCGTTGATCAGTGAATTCTTCGGCGACGACGCGTTGGTTGGCGTCGCTACTGCATTACCCCTTGTTGGAGTACTATTATCCACAGTGGGAGGAATTTTTCCTAAGATTTATTTCCGTTTCAGACTGTTGACCGATAGGCCTTCCGGCAGCGACGCACGAATTGGCATTGGTACAGTGGGAGGAGTCCTCTCGAGGTAGAACGTGTTGTCCGGCGTCAGAAATTTCGTCTTGACGTTCAACCTTCAACTGGCGACTATGACGCGTTGGCTGGTGTCAACACAGTTTATACTCATGCGTTCACTGGAGTTTTGAGAATTAGTTTATCCTCATATATCCATTCGGAGGTGGTCGAGTTATCCTTAAGATATTTTCCAGGAACTTCTCGCCAAAATTAGGAGATAGTTTATACTCATATTCCTAGTTGGAGTAGCATTAGGCGACGCGTTGATTAGCGTCGATGCAATCCGCACGCTCGAGTTATCCCTAAGAATATTTTTTATGGAAATATTCTTCCGGGAACTTCTCGACGAATTAGGAAACAATTTATACTCGTGTTCCTGATTGGAGTAGGATTAGGCGACATGGGAGAATATTTGGAAAATTAAGTTTGCCCAGGCCATTGCTGATGATTTCAACCATTTGGAGGTTAAGCTCTAAAGTCTACAAGATTTTGAGGCAGCCGGGCTCCCCTCATATATGAGACAGAGACAGAGGCTCTCCTGACAGCTTGGCAGGATGCTTGCGTTATTACTGGACTCGAAGTTCAAATCTGTGAGACCGGGTGCATCATTGAAGCTAGCGTGGCTGAAGCTTCATCTTCCGTGGGACATTTTCGGTCTTGTGTCACTGCTGGAGAAGCGAGGATAGTAGAGCTCGGACAGGAACTTCAAGCGGCGAGGGAGAGTCTGATCATCTTGAAGCTGACGAAGGCCAACAAAGAAGAGACTCTTGCGGTCATGCCCGAGAAATTTGAACTCTCGAAGCAGAAGCTGGTTGACATCGAGAAGGAGACTGCGAAGGCCCTTAATAGCAGCGAGGAGTCCTTCAGGGCTGAGCTTCAAGCGGAACTTCAGCAAACTTTCACTGATAAAGTATAACAAATTTGTTCCCATAAATTTGATGTTTAAGGATTTGTAACCTCATCCTTTTATTAATCAAATATGTCCTTTCTTTCTCTCTCCTCCCTTTTTTTTCTTCTTTATTATGATTCTTTTATTTCGTCAGAAATAATTAACCATAATACTTATAGGATTTTTGGCAAACCCTCAGCCATCAACGGGTTTGATTAGTCTTTACCAACTACCGTTTGAGTTGGGCTAGCGTGTGGATTATCTGGATCCGTTCCGTACGTGACGTTGTGCTAAAAGAATGAAACTCTCTTAGACTTAATGCTACGATGTTGAATCGTGAGGCTTACTCTCTTTACGGGCAAGAGACCACCCGACAGCGTGTGAGGCGTTGGCTTTATCCCTTCTTAGGCTTCGGATGAAATACCTAGAATCAAACTCGTGTCTTCTTCAATCGGAAAAAGACTAAACCGGCAATGCGTGTGGCGTTGGCTTTATCCCTTCTTAGGCTTCGATAAAATACCCGAATCAAACTCGTGTCTTCTTCAATCGGATAAAGACTAAACCGGCAATGCGTGTGGCGTTGGCTTTATCCCTTCTTAGGCTTCGGATAAAATACCCGAATCAAACTCGTGTCTTCTTCAATCGGAAAAAGACTAAACCGGCAATGCGTGTGAGGCGTTGGCTTTATCCCTTCTTAGGCTTCGGGATAAAATACCCCAGAATCAAACTCTGGTGTCTTCTTCAATCGGAAAAAGACTAAACCGGCAACGCGTGTGAGGCGTTGGCTTTAGGGTTATTGGCCAACCCCCAACCCTCAACGGGTTTGATGAGCCTTTACCAACTACCATTTGAGTTGGGCTAGCATGTAGATTATCTAAATCCGTTCTACACACAACGTTGTGCTAAAAGAATGAAACTCTCTTAGACTTAATGCTACGATGTTGAATACGTAGGCTTCTTCTTTTTCACGGAAGACTAACCCAAATGACGCTGTTAGGCATCGACCTATCCCTGCTTAGGATTCGGGATCAAATTCCCCAAGATGAACCTTGGTGCCTTCTTTTGACCGGAGAACGACTGAACCGGAATAAGATTGATTTAGGTGAGAAAGGAAGAATGTATTCTATTTCCCGAAGGTGGAGAGGAAGGAGGATCTTGTTTCGTATCTCCGGGTAAGAGATGAACAAGAGAGGAAGGTTTTGTATTCTATCTCTTGCCAGTGGAGAGGAAGGAGGATTTTGTCTCCTATCTCCGGGTAAGAGATGAACAAGAGAGGAAGGTTTTGTATCCTATCTCTTGCTAGTGGAGAGGAAGAAGGATCTTGTCTCCTATCCCCGGGTAAGGGATGAACAAGAGAGGAAGGTTTTGTATCCTATCTCTTGCCAGTGGAGAGGAAGGAGGATCTTGTCTCCTATCTCCGGGTGTTGGAAAGGAAGGATTTTTGTCCTGTTTCCAGTGAAAGAGACTAAAAATGGGATCTCCATTTTGAGAATCTTGAAAGATGAAACTAAGAGTGGGATCTCCACTCCGAGAATCTAAGACAAGAGAGGAAGAATGTATTCTATCTCTTGCTTCTGGAGAGGAAGAATGTATTCTATCTCCAGGTGAAATGTGGGAAAGGAAGAATGTATTCTATTTCCCGCTGAGAAAGAAACTAAGAGCGGGGTCTCCGCTCTGAGAGTCTTAAAAGGATGCGGATAGCTTTCACTTTTATAGGATCGCTAACCCAAATTTGAATGTGGACCTCTCGTTCGTGGAACGAATCGAGAAGGGATTTTGCTGGTGGTTGGACCAGGAAGATTTTAGTGGGCCCACCGTCAATGAATTTGATCGGTGAGAGAATCTTGGAGGAGAACACAATAACTTAGGGTTATCCTCATGAAAATGAGTGAGATATTCTCTGAGGAACTTCCCATCAAAACGGGTTATCCTGAATGTACTAAGGATAATACTTTTTCAGAAACTTCCCATTTATCGGCTTTAACTGCCGGTCGCCATTCTGTGTGATAAGGCGATATGCACCGTTTGAATAGACCGTGTCTATTATAAACGGTCCTTCCCATTTGGGTTCGAATTTACCTTTCTTCTTGGAGTTGAGAATTATCGGTCGCCTAGCCAGGACGAGATCTCCCTCCTTAAAGGTTCTCTGTCGAACTTTCTTGTTGAAAGCCCTCAACATTCTAGCTTGATAGAACTCAATGCATTGTTGAGCCTCGAGCTTCTCATCTAACATCTCAAGCTCTTGAGGCGTTTTTGATGTTGTTCTTGATCGTCATCTGTTGCAAGAGGCGAAGTGGCGAATCTGGATTTCTAACGGAGAATTGCTTCACACCCGTAAACCGTGGAGTACGGGTCGCCCCATATGTATGCACGCCAGCGATATGCCCGAGTGCTTCTCGAGTTTATCGTCCCGGTCTAGCTTGTTATTCTTCACAAGCTTCGACAAAATCTTGATAATCGTCTTGTTAAGCGCCTCGGCTAATCCATTTCTTCTTTGGATTATAGGCCGGCGAGACATCTTGTATCTTGAACCTTTCGCAAAACGATGAAGGAATTATCGATAAATTGGGGATCGTTGTCATGCACGATGCGTCTCGAGAAACCATGTCGATAGATGACATGGTGTTTGATAAACTTGATGGCGGTACTGCCTTGACCTCTTTTAGCGGGATTGCTTGACCCACTTGGAGAAGTAGTCGGTGATCGCTAGAATAAACCGATCTCCTTTAGCGGCGGAGAAAAATGGGACCTACAACGCCCATTCCCCATGTCTCGAATGGCGGGATGTGGCGAAGGATGCAACCGCCAGAGGTCGATGCATATAATTAGCGTGAATTTGACCGCGTGGCATTTCGGCGTGCTTCATTGCGTCATTAATCATTGTGGGCCAAAGTAGCCCATTCTCCTAATTCGATCGTAGAGCTTGGGACCAGGCTGGTGAGCACCACATTCACCTTCGTGTGCTTCCCGAAGAACCTCTTCTGCCTCCTTGTTTGAAAGGCATCGGAGTAAAGACCGTCATACCCGTGATATAACATCCGGGTCTCGTGTTGTAAAGAATCTTGGAGCTCTTAGCGGATTGACTCTCTCTCCCTTCGTCTTACGGCGAGAATACCGTGCAAGACGTAGTCGATGATAGGAAAGCGCCAATCTCGGGGCTCCAATTTGGGTTGGGTTGCATTTACCTCTTTGGTAATTACCCCTTCATCTTCTTGTACCTCATTATATATTGGTACGAAGAGTTGATGAGTCCCGACCGTAACTAATTGCTCGGTCTCGGAAGGTTGTGCTAACGACCGACTAACGCCGCCGATGCATCGCGTGGCGTTTGGAGGCATGGAATATATTCGATGAAGAACTCTTGAGCGAGTGCGCCATTTGATTGCTACGATGATAAGGAATTAGATGCGGATTTACGACTTACGTAGTCTCGCGGATCTGCGACTATCGGTTGTGAATCGTAGTATGCTTGAGATATTGACCCCGGCTCCTTGGCGAAGCTAAGTCCGATAAGTAACGTTGTATTAGGCTACGTTATTGGAACAAGGTTGGTGAGTGAATAAGCACGGGCATGACATGATTCCGGAAATCAAGACAACTCCGACTCAGTGAGATTTTAGAACATCTGGGGTACTTGCCACATTAGTGGCGAAGCTCCGTCAAAATACAATCGCCATATTTGTTGGTGCGATGTAGTGTTGACTTCACGAACTTCATCAGGAAGACCATCATATAGCTCAAGCTGCGTCCGTTGTCGGGTTGGCGACCAAGAGATCGCAAATCGCTTGTCCTTTGACCGACTTTTCTTTGTTTGAAGTGCAAGTCATATTGGGACAAGAGCAAGGCCCATTTCGCCAAACGCCAACTCATTGAGGCGGTGGGTCATAAATATTCGGACGGTTACATTAGAGATAACATAAATCGTGCATGCGACTAAATAGTGCCACATTTTACGAATCGCGAACACTAATGCAAGCCTTTGCTTCACCGACCATTGGGTATCGAGACTCAAGACCACCAATGTTCTCGTAATACACCGCTCGCTCATGACCGCCATCATCTCGGCGAGTAAGGCGCTTAACGAGTGATCCGTTGCCTTGGCGTAAATCGAAATGGTTTTCGGCCGTGGTGCAACAAGAGCGGGAGGTTTAGCGAGATACGATTTGATCTCTTCAAGCGGCTTCGGCGGTCGTCCCAAATAAGCGACCGCCCTTCTTGTTCAACTTAGAGAGCGGTTGGCACTTCCCGGATAGGTTCGATATGAACCGTCGGATGTCATGATCGCCCTTGTAACCCCCGAAGTTCTCTCGATTTCGGAGGTTGCAAATTTTGAATCGCCTTCACTTTGTCGGGATCGGCGTGGATTCCTTTGTCGGTGGCGACAAAGTAGAACTGCCCTGGACATCCCAAGGAAGGATTTGGCGGGGTTCATGTTTAGTTGATGAGTCGCATGAGTTCGAATACCGTTCTAAGATCTTTGATGTGATCTCCTTTGTCACGGCTTTTCACGACCAAGTCGTCGGCGTAGCATTCGACCATTTTCGGAGATGATCTGGAAAATCTTAGTCATTGCTTCGTGATATGTGGTAGGCATTTTGAGGCGAGCGGCATGATCGTGTAGCAATATATACCGATAAGCGTTACGAGCGGCTGTGTGCTTGGCATCATCGGGGTGCATCTTGATTTGATTGTAACAGAAACCATCCATGAATGACATTATTTCAAATCCACCGTATTGTCGACTATGACATCGGTGATTGGAAGAGGAAAGTCATCCTTGAACAGCGGCGTTGGATCTCGTAGTCGACACAGTCCTAATCGAACCATTCTTCTTAGTGGCCAGGGACTATATTAGCCACCCACTCCGGATGTTGAATTTCCTTGATGAATCCCGATTCTATGAGTTTCTTCACTTCGTCAACGATTGCTTGCAAGATCTGTGGACAAAACCGTCTTTGAGGTTGCTTGACAGCTTTGACATCCACCTTGATGTTGAGGCGATGTGTCGCCATATTAGGGTCGAGTCCTGGCATGTCCTCGTAGCTCCAAGCGAATACATCGATATACTCCCTGATTAGGGCGATCAACTCTTCCTTCTCTTCCGAAGGAAGAGTATTGCTGATGTTTATGAGCTTAGGATGCTCCTCGTCACCCATATTAACCTAGACTACCTCGTCCTTAGTGGGGGGTTCTCTTTGTTCGAATCTATCCCCAAACTGCTCTCTGAGTTGATGGATCCATGGGTCTTCCCATGTTGGTATATCTTCATCATTCTCAATAGTAGCAGGATCAATCGTAGCCATATTTGACATCAAAGCCTTGAAAGCTTCTCCAGGTCGGTGTCGTAATCCCAAGCCAAGAATCGCATCTAATGTCCGTCTCCCTCATCGGGTGGATTATTATCAATCAACCATGAGCATTCATCTTAGGAGGATTAGTATCCCAATCCCCTTCTAAATGCGTAGTAGTTATCCGGCTTCCCTCTTGGGACATATGCCGCTTTAGGAGGGACTCGAGGACCTCGCCCAAAATATAGACCTTCCCCTTGTGTCAAGTTGTACCCCCACTTCTTCATGATACCCAGTGTTTCTGGACTATATCTGAATGTGTGGAGGATAGGCCGTTGTCATCTTCATCTTCTTCTAAGAAATGATTGGTTGGGCGCATCTCCTTTTAGTAAACCAAGTCTTTTCACTACTTGATCTTAGGTGGGATGGCGAGTGTTGTCCCAAAGGAGTCTTGGAACTGCTTTTGTGTAAAGCAAGATGACCGAGTTGGTAAGTGCAACTCTGGATCGTTGTATAAACCTGTCATTACATCATTCAAAGACAAAGGGTACTCTAAATCGTCATTTATTGATTCATCGGCAATTTGCCAATTACAATGTTTATCGGCGATTCTTCATCGTCAAGATTGATTACAAGGGGTACAATGTCATTTAAAACAAAACCACCACTATAATCAAGCGGAAGCCGGTATCGGCTTCTTCGCTATCCGTGCCTTGGGCGATGATTGATTTGGACTCATTACCGTAGAGAAGAATCGGTAAAATAATTCTCCATCCTTAAGCGGTTGTTTGTCGCGACCACCGTCTTGACCTCATTATTAGTGTCTACATATTTGAGACGATGAAGAGTAGATGGGACTATAGCGTTCTTGTGGATCCAAGGTCGACCCAACAATAAGTTATAGGAAGTCTCTGCGTCAATCACATAGCAGGTGACTTCGGACTTTAAGTCCCCCATTTGGCATTTTATCCGGATTTTACCAAGCGGCCAAGACCCGCTGGTGTTAAATCCATAGATCACCGTGCTGTTGATGCGGCTTCTGGCGGGGATTCAAGGTGATACATGAGGCGCAGGGCATGATGCTCCTGTGAAACCGGATCGACTTGGATCCGGTTAACTTCACTAGAGCCAATATACCCGGTGAAGTATAGCGGCCTATCGTGCTTGGAATCCCTCGTCTGCATATCCTCCTTTGTAAAAGTAATGCAGGGGAAGTGTTTCACCGCAAGGTTACCTTTGTTGGGCCGACTCTTACGGACTCGGCTTAATGCGGGTGAAAAGACTTACGAATCGGCTAGAGCCTCTTGTAAAGCTTCGGGTCTCCTTGACAATCGAAGCAACTTCGTGAGAGTTATTCTAGCGGGATGTTTGCTAATTGGGCCATGACATCAAAGCGGTATGGAGGCTTCGATGTTCGGTCTATCCCTCTGTCAGGCGATTGAATCGGGCTGCCGGGAGTTGAGCTTCTGGACTGAGGTTGCTTCTCCTTTACTTGGTACTTTTTCTTTAGCGGTATCTGCTGTTGTCCTTTCTCTCGCGACGAGTGAGAGGAGTCGTACACCCCCAGCCTGACAGTTGTCTTAGCATTTGGGTTTGGAGCCTCAGGATATTTGTAACTATATTAGTGTCCGCTCCTAGTAGCGAAGACTTGAGGCTCCTCTTGAGGAAATTGGAAGGTGGCTACTTTTTCATCATCCTTCTCTCGAATTGCCAAGCAAAGATGGCATAGTTGCCTTTTCCCTTGGACTTCTTTATGGCGAGGATGTAGCCTTGATCGTCTTCCGGCAAGTAGGGTGAACCCAAAGGATTTCTCCGCTTGTCGCCGCAGCGGCACGAGCCCCTTCTCCGTTGCGTGAGGATCCTCATTCACCGTCTTCATTCCTACCTTCTGGCTGGCGTCGGTTGAAACCAATCCAAAGGAACGATCCGAAGCTTATAGGCGCATTAGCTCCCACCTTCTTCTCTTTAGAGGGTTTTGGAGTAATGACTCCAACATCGATCAAGGCTTGAATCTTGTCCTTGAGATGGTAATGTAACTTTGTAGGATGATGTACCGCCTGCGGTAAGCACAAGATTTAGGATTCAGAACCTTGTTTGCCTCCTCTTGGTTTACAATTGGGGGCAAGCTGGATTTTGTTGTTCTCAAAAGATATTTGAAGATGCGGAACTTCCTCGTCTTTGAGCGAGTAAGTCTTGGGAAACCTCAAACGGAAGGTTTCGATTACGAGTTTGTTGGCCATTGAGGCTGCGATTCTTTGTGGTGCGTTGTTGCGGCTTTGTTGTGGTTGCGATTCGAATGTTTGATTAAGCGTCTGAGACTTTCTTTGGCGCTTTATCTACGCCACGTGGGACAAAGTTACGCTTGTGAGCATTCACCATAGGTGACCTCTCTCGCTTTCTTCCTTTTTAGGAATCGCTTCGGCTTGCTCTCAGCGTATCTTTAAATCTTTCCGGATCTCGGGCGGTGCGGTTCCCATTGCTTCCAACCGTCCAATGGCGGGTTGTTGTGACAAGTTTGGAGAATGAACTTCTCGTTATCGGTCTCGGCAATTCATTGTCTTATTTCTGAACCTCTTGACGAAGTTATCCACTGTTTCCCCATCTTTCTGTTTCTCGTCCAACAAAGACCCGATGGATACCTCGGTGCCATCGTCGAAGAAATTGGTGAGAAACATGGTCTCCATATCATCCCGGCTATTAGCGCTCTGGTTTGAGGCGGTACCAATCGGCGGCTCCACGAAGGGTGCCAATGAATGACCGAACCATCAAGGGCTCGTTGGGAGATAACACCTAGATGAGACTTGAAGTAGATCAAGTCTTTGAGTGGGTGATCCCTTCCGTCAAGCGGTAAAGTTGATGAGGCTGAATTTTGTCGGATACGGGATTGATTCCCATTCCCTCGGGTAAGGACATGGTATACCCATCTTCTTTACCTCTTGAGCGGAAATCAAAGTATTGATTTTGCTCTCAAGGTCTTTTATTTTCTCATTTTCCCCTATGTCTCCGTTCGGGTAAACTTGGGGAGGAACAACGGTGTTATCGCTAGCGCTTTGCCGAAGCAAAGACGATCATCTACGTTTGACCTCCTTCTGCATGCGTGTGGCTATACGTTAAGTTGACATTATTGCGGCGACTTGGCTCGCCTTGGCGGTTCATTATCGCGTGGATCTGTTGGTCATGCATTGCTCTCATCTGGCGCATGGCGGTTCCATTCAAGCTTAAAGTTGTCCCTTTGCTTGGTTAGGGCCTCTTCAAGCATCACGGGACACTTGTTCCACGCCGATCATGAACGCCACGAGGTTATCCTATCTTTGGAAATTGTATTATCGGAAGCCATTGCGGGCCGGCATCAGACACTTCATCATCGAGGGTAATCCCTACGCATCTTGCGATAATTGGGTGCGTCTAACGGTCCGGACCGCAATCGAGTCATTCGTTGCGATGCCTCGAGCGACGCGTGGCGGCGTCCCTCTGGTCATATTGATGGTAACACTGCAATTCATCGCCTGAGGTGCCCATCTCTTCTTGCGGAGCGTCTTGACTTGGGTTGGGCATTCGTGCGAGCCTATCAAAACGGCGCCTTTTCGAGTCGTTTTAAGCGGATTGCATTAGATAACCTTGCTTTGATCGGTTTGAGCACAAGCAAGGCATGTTTGGTTCCGGCTGCCTCTTCGATTTACTCAGACTTCAAAGACGATAGTACAACTTCGTCGGCATGAATACGGAGCAACCTATCGTGTGTTGGCACGAATTCTCGTGTATAACGCTGTCATCGCCGATAAAAGCCGCCTCCTTCGAGAGAAAATAGGTCTTTCATAAGTCACTGCCAGCGACGCGACGCTGAAAGTGTGAATCTTCGGCGGGCTCGGACTTGATTTGAAGCGGTCGCGGTAGCTGCGGGATTCTTCTTGTCTTTGTGGGTGCGACTCAGATCGAGAGACCCGCGATTCCTTTAGCGGACCAGGCGATCCTTGGCGATAAGCCTGGCGGTGATGGCGAAGTTAGCCAGGAAGTTTGGAGTGCGGAACAGGAGGTAACCGGCGTCAATACCACTTTGTTGAGGTGCTCACAATTTCGATTTGAGCACGGGGCGAAGTTGGCCTCTTGGCGAGCTAGGCTTGGATCTTTGGGTTCGCCGGAGTTGAAGCCCGGCGGACTTGGGCTTCCAAACTAGCCGATTGTTAGCGACTTCTTGGCGCCTCCTTCTTCAACTTCGCGGGCTTGTTGCACCAAAGCCCGTGTTTGCACAAGGAAGCGGCGCTTCGGATCACGCTCTGAAGCGTAGAAGCGGTTCCGTTTGACTTCGGACCCATTCATTTGTCGCCGGCTGTAGGAATCGGCTACGATCTCGAACCGGTTTACGAGTCAACTTAGATCTTAGATCGCCTCATAGCGGACCCCATCTATTGATTCTTTGCAGGGCTAATTGTTTAGCCGGTGGCGTCGCCTCGGCGGGCTCTCTTGGAGAGCCGCGGCGCCATTGGCGGAATCGACCCCTGCAAAGATAGGGGTTACGAAGATTTGGCCGTTGTTAGGGCGAGGGAACCACCGTTGTTCCGCAGCCCCGACGCAGCTGGTGGTGGATTTTCTCGCCTCGCATCACGGGGCGATTGGGTCTTCCTTGCGGCGGAGACCATCTTGGACTTATGGGGAACTGATCCGACGAGGAAGAGAGGTACTCCTCGTACTTCTTTTGGTCAAACTTCGAACTTCGACCTCTTCTATCACCGGATCCGATCCGCTGTTAGCATTAACGACGGCTTTGTTGAAGCCGTTGGGTCTTATGTCGCCGGCTTGTTCGCGGTAAAAGTTGGTTTGTTATTCATTGCTATTTGAACTTGTTTACAGCTTCGTTGGCCTACAACAAAATTCAAACAAAGAGAAAGTGCCTTTTTATTTTAGGCGTACAATGAAAACGAAAATTATAACTTTTTCCTGAATAAACGCTCGGATCTCTATTATACGGGATCCTCGCTTGTGTGGGTTTTTCGCCGTGTCGGACTTTTATTCGTCAGTGGACCACAGCGCAATTCGATCGGTGGAAACCGGGTTACGAAACTTCTGAGGCGTGAAGGGGCTCGCTTCACGAAGGAAACGGTTACCGAGGGGATCACACTCACGAAGGAGAGGATCGCCTTCGGGGATCACACTCACGAAGGAGAGGATCGCCGGAGCGGGTGAGATCTACTAGGAGAAATCACAGCGCTGATCTGTAGCCGACCCGAGTTCGCTTACCTCGCGATTGTCGACTGAACTCGTGCTCGCCGGTGCTCGGAACTGTGCGTCGACGGCTCGTAGATCTCGCGAGGGTTCTCTCGGAAAATCTAAACTCCAGCTGAAGTCCAAGCCTCTCAAAAAATCCCGCGAAGTCCAAAAATTCCCCCTAAAATCCAAGAAGAACCCTCCCTTTTATAGGATATGGGGGGGGGTGCGCCGGCCACCAAGGTGGCTCGCCACCATGGTCGGGTCGAGCTCCGCCGTCGTTTTTTCCACGACGCCGCCGCTTCGCTGGCTCAGACGCTCGCCGACTCACTTCATGCGTTAAATCGACTTCGTTTTATCTGGCGGCCTAGCATGTCGATTCGCCAAGACCTCGGAATTAGGCGGCGGTTGAGAAAGGAGAGCTTCTAAAAAATTTACTGCAGAATCGCTGCCGCCGAGTTCTCGGTCGCTTGTTCGGACGGATCGTCGGTTGTCAACCCACCGTTTCTGAGTCTTGTTTGGAGTGCGATAAGCAATTTTTAGCTTCTGGTAGCTTTGTCCTTGCCTAGAAGATCACAGATTGCCTGTCCTTTCACCGACTTCTGCTGTTTGAAGTGAATGTCGTATTATGAAAGGAGCAATGCCCACCTCGCTAATCGCCAGTTCAAAGAGGCCGGTTGCGTCATAAATACTCGAATTGGGTTAACATCCGAGATGACATGTATCGTCTGTCCAACCAGATAATGGCGTATTTTCTAGATCGCGAATACCAAGGCCAGGCATTCCTTTTCAATATCTAGATATCGGGACTCGGCACCCACCATTGTCCGACTCAGATAATAGATTGCCTGTTCATGATTGTTATCATCATTTTGTGCCAACAATGCACTTAATGAATGGTTGGTCGCTCTAACGTAAATCAAGAACGGCTTCCCTGATTTTGGTGCAACGAGAACAGGAGGATTTGATAAATATGCTTTGATATCATCAAAAGCCTTTTGGCAAGCATCGTCCCATACGAATGAGACGTCCTTTTTTGTGAGCTTGGAGAACGGTTGACATTTGCCTGCAAGGTTTGAAATGAACCGTCTGATATAAGCCAATCTTCCTTGCAACCCCCTGAGCTCTTTGAGGTTATTCGTGGGTTGTAATTCATTGATTGCCTTCACTTTGTCAGGATCGATATGGATTCCCTTTGATGTGATGACGAAACCAAGGAATTTACCACTGGCCATTCCTAGGAAGGATTTAGTTGGATTCATCTCAATTGATGACTCCGCATGAGGTCAAATACCGTCTTGAGATCTTTGATGTGATCACTTTTATTGTGGCTTTTCACCACTAAGTCGATCCGTGGAAACCCGGTTCAAACTACAGACGGAAGGCTCGCTTCACGAAGGAAACGGTTACCGAGGGGATCACACTCACGAAGGAGAGGATGGGAGCCGGTGAGATCTACTAGGAGAAATCACAGCCGACCAGAGCCAACCCGAAGTTCGCTTACCTCGCGATTGTCGAATGAACTCGTGCTCGCCGGTGCTCGGAACTGTGCGTCGACGGCTCGTAGATCTCGCGAGGGTTCTCTCGGAAAATCTAAACTCCAGCTGAAGTCCAAGCCTCTCAAAAAAATCCCACCGAAGTCCAAAAATTTCCCCCAAAATCCAAGAAGAACCCCCCTTTTATAGGATATGGGGGGGGGTGCGCCGGCCACCAAGGTGGCTCGGCCACCATGGCTGGGTCGAGCTCCGTCGTCGGGTTTTTTCCACGACGCGTCGTTTCGTTGGCTCGTACGTCTCGCCGACTCACTTCATGCGTTCGTCGACTCGTTTTATACGACGCCAACGCCTAGCATGTCAGTTCGCCAAGACCTCGGAATTAGCTGACGGTTCAGAAAGGAGAGAGCTTCTAAAAAATTTACTGCAGAATCGCTGCCGCCGAGTTCTCGGTCGCTTGTTCGGACGGATCGTCGGTTGTCAACCCACCGTTTACGAGTCTTGTTTGGGTACTGATAAGCAATTTTTAACGCCTACAGTAGCTTTGTCCTTGCCTAGAAGATCACAGATTGCCTGTCCTTTCACCGACTTCTGCTGTTTGAAGTGAATGTCGTATTATGAAAGGAGCAATGCCCACCTCGCTAATCGCCAGTTCAAAGAGGCCGCTAAGGCCATAAATACTGAATTGGGTTAACATCCGAGATGACATGTATCGTCTGTCCAACCAGATAATGGCGCATTTTCTGGATCGCTAATACCAAGGCCAGGCATTCCTTTTCAATATCTAGATATCGGGACTCGGCACCCACCATTGTCCGACTCAGATAATAGATTGCCTGTTCATGATTGTTATCATCATCTTGTGCCAACAATGCACTTAATGAATGGTTGGTCGCTCTGACGTAAATCAAGAACGGCTTCCCTGATTTCGGTGCAACGAGAACAGGAGGATTTGATAAATATGCTTTGATATCATCAAAAGCCTTTTGGCAAGCATCGTCCCATACGAATGAGACGCCCTTTTTTGTGAGCTTGGAGAACGGTTGACATTTGCCTGCAAGGTTTGAAATGAACCGTCTGATATAAGCCAATCTTCCTTGCAACCCCCTGAGCTCTTTGAGGTTATTCGGGGGTTGTAATTCATTGATTGCCTTCACTTTGTCAGGATCGATATGGATTCCCTTTGATGTGATGACGAAACCAAGGAATTTACCACTGGCCATTCCTAGGAAGGATTTAGTTGGATTCATCTTCAATTGATGACTCCGCATGAGGTCAAATACCGTCTTGAGATCTTTGATGTGATCACTTTTATTGTGGCTTTTCACCACTAAGTCATCAACATAACACTCAACGGTCTTTCGGAGATGATCTTGGAAGATCTTCGTCATCGCCTGTTGATACGTAGCGCCTGTGTTTTTCAAGCCGAAGGGCATGACGGTGTAGCAAAAGATGCCTAGAGGCGTCCGAAATGAGGTGTGCTTCTCATCATCGGGATGCATCTTGATTTGATTGTAACCAGAGAACCCGTCCATGAACGACATTCTCTCAAACCAACAAGTATTGTCTATGATGACATCTGTAATGGGTAGCGAAAAGTCATCCTTTGAGCATGCAAGGTTTAGATCCCTGTAATCTACGCAGATTCTGATCGTCCCATTCTTTTTTAGGACCGAGACAATATTTAACACCCAATCTGGATGTTGCTCTTCTCTGATAAAGCCCGCTTCTATAAGCCTTTTCACTTCAGCTACGATCGCTTCCATGATCTGCGGACAAAACTGTCGCTGTTGCTGTTTGACGGGTTTGGCATTTGGCTTAATATTGCGGCGGTGGGTCGCCACATTTGGGTCAAGTCCTGGCATATCTTCGTAGTTCCAAGTGAAAACATCGATATATTCTCGAACGAGAGTGATCAATTCCTCTTTCTCTTCTGGAGGTAGATTGCCGCTCATGAATATGGGTTTCGGATTAGCTTCGTCGTCCATATTGACTTGAACCACTACGTCTTCAGTCGGCGGTTCTCTCTGTTCAAACTTGTCACCGTATTGGATGTTTAAATGGAAAGTCCAAGGGTCTTCCCAAGTTGGTGAGTGACCATCCCCTTCGGGTTCTACCAGGCTTATTGTGATCATATTAGACATTAGTCCTTTGAACAATTCACCGAGACTAACGTCCGAATCCCATGTTGAAGAATCTGACGAATCGTCATGATCATCGATTTGCCAACAGCACTCGTCGGAAGATGAAGAGGCATAACCCAGACCTCTCTTGTGTTCATAATAGTGATCGGGTTTTTCCTTCGGGATGTGAGAAGGTCTAAGTGGAATCCGAACCCCGCGTTCGAAATAAAGACCTGGTCCGTGCGCGAGATCGTATCCCCATTTCTCCATGTAATAGTGCACTTGCGGGCTATAGTTAGAAAAATATTTGCAAGGGCCTTCATTGCTATCATCAGATTCCCAACAAGGGTCTCGTGGTGGGGATACTCCCCCTTTCCCAAATATTTTTTGCTTTACGTCTGTTGAAGGGAGGACAAAAGTTGAACCAGTTGAACTTTGAAAGCATTTCTTCACCTGGCTAGATGATGAGAGTGGTACGTGTGCACCATGATCCCTGTACAGTACCTGCATTACAATATCAACACTAGGTACATACTCTAAATCGCCATTTATTATATGTTCATCTAAGTCGCTGCCATAACTTCCTCCTGACGATTCAGATTCGTCAAGATCGATTACAAGAGGTTCAATGTCATTAAGTACAAAGTTTCCATCGTAATCGAGCCCGACCTCGGTATCAGCTTCATTTCCGCTGTCCGTACCCTGGGCCGATGGTTTAGTATCGGATTCGCCACAGATAAAAGAGAGTCAAGAAATAATTTTCTAACCCTTGAATGGTCGCTATCCGCGATCATCGCCTTTGACCACATTATCGTCGACATACTTCAAACGATGTAGCGTGGATGGGACTATAAGGTTTCCATGGATCCAAGGTCAATCCAATAGTAGGTTGTAATGGTCTCGTGGTCGATGACATAACGTGACTTTGGACTTGAGGTTTCGAATGGCACTTTATTCGATTTTAACCAAAGGTCCGACCACCGGTATTGAACCCGTGAAATGACAAAGGTTCGAGAAGCCAATTTGCTTGCCGGAATTTCGAGATGATACATCAATCGGAGTGGTATGATGCTGACTGCAGACCCAGGATTAACTTGAATTCGGTTGACAACAACTGAGCCAATATACCCAGTAAAGTATAAGGGCCTGTCGTGCTTCGAATTTCTCACTTGCATATCATCTCGGGTCAAGGTTATGAAAGGGAATTGCGTCGCTGCCAAGTTGCAGTGTTCGGGCCTCTCTGGAACCTGCTTGACTTGTGTGATGAAAGCTTCCGAGTCAGCCAAAGCTTCATGTAGAGCCTCTCTGGTTTTCTTAGAGAGACGTAGCAACTCATAAAGAGTTATTCTCGCAGGGATGTTTGCCAACTGAGCCATGACATTGAAGCAGTACAAGGAACCTGAACTTCCCAGTTTATCCTTTGCAATCGGATGATTGAATCGGGACTGCCTCGGGGCTTGAACCTCTTGGGGTTGCTTGTCCTTTCTCTTGGTCATATCCTCCTTGACTACTTCCTCGCCGCGGACTTTTCGTGTCGCTGCAGTAGAGTTATCGCCCCCACCAAGTAGCTTTGGCGTTCGGATCGGAGGTCTCAGGATACTTATAACTGAATTCGTGCCCGCTCCTAGTGGCATAAGCTGGGTTTCCTTCCGTCGCAAGAACTTCATGTTCATTTTCAGACGACGAAAGAGTTGGAACCTTTTCATCACCTTCCCCCGAAATTGCTGAAATGTGACCGCACGACTTGCCTTTGCGTCTGGATCTTCGTGCTGAGGATGACCCGATCCACTGCTCGTCTTGAAGAAGGTCTGGATGAACCCAAAGTACTTCGCCATTAGGGGTTGTATATGATATTAACCCCTTCTGGCGTTGCCCATGTGGATCATCGTTGACTGTCTTGACTTCAACCTCTGGAATAATCTTCTGCTGGTATGGCATGGGTGGCATGGATCCGAAGTTGATAGCCACCATGTTCGAGCTGACTTTCTTCTCTTTCTTCGCTGTGATGATGCCGGCATCGATCAAAGCCTGGATCTTGTCCTTGAGTACAAAGCAGTTCTTAGTAGGATGATGGACCCTCCTGTGATATGCACAATACTTGGGGTCCGAAGTCTTGTTAGCCTCCTCCTGTTTGTGATTGGAGGTAACTTGATCTTGTTGTTATCCAAGAGGTATTTGAAGAGGACCGGAACTTCATCTTCCTTGAAGGCGTATGTTCTTAGGAACCTAGCATCCGGAGCCTTCTGTGATTCTTGAGGTTTTTATTAAAACCTCAATTGCGGTTGCTGCTGCTGTGGCGATTGCTGGTGTTGCTGCTGAAATATCTGGTTCGCATTAACAGCAGTAGCTGGCGCCTTCCCTTTGCCACGGGGCACAAAGTTTGACTTTGCAAGAGCCGCCGTTGGCTCGCCTCTCTTGCTTTTCTTCCTCTTGAGGAACCACTCAGCTTGTTCTCCATGGAGCTTCAAATCCTTCCATGTAGTCGGTGCTACAACCCCCATGGCTTCCAGCAAGTCCAGAGAAAGATTGCTGTGGCATGTTTGCAATATGAATTCTTCGGTGACTGGATCCCTACAACACGGTTTACAAAGCTTGACGAAAGGCCCAACGCCTCAGCTCTTTTCCGTTGCCTAAGAGGGTTTGATTATCACATTTTAATTACATTTTTATACCCTTATTACCTATGTTATATGAATAACGATATTACTAATAATCTTTTTTATCTTATTTTGCGAGGCTAATAAAGAAATAATGAATAAAAGCCCAAATGACTCAAATTCTCTCAATTTCTACCAATATTTGAAGCCCAAATCAAGACAAACAAAGGCCCAAGATACCAAATTGATCCAAGAGAAATTCGTGAAGAAAAATCAAGAAAAGACAAATTCGTTGGGAACCAATCGGTTGACCAACCGGTTATTAACGAATTAACCGATCGCCAACCGATCGGTTTGCAAATGCATTCAATTAATGGTGGATTTCTCTTCCTTTTGGCTAGGTTTGATCCAATGGTTCACATCAACTCATGGGCTATAAATAGGGTGAAGGCCGAGTGTTTTGAGTGTGAAATATTTTGTAAAACTCCATTTGGAGAGGAGGGTCACTCTTCATTGAGAAGACCTTTCAAAAATTGTAACTTTTGTTACACAATAAATGAAATGTTTCACCCTTCAATTTCCTTTCTCTTCTTCTAATCCAAGGACCAAAAGGAGGATTAGATTAAGATCGAGTTGTTGGTTTCTATTTTATTTCTTTTCATTTTCTTCTTTATTTTCTTGTTTGTAGAATAGATTTACTTTCATGCAATTTACTTTCTTGCAATTTATTTTCATGCAATTTAATTCCTTGCAATTTACTTTCATGCAATGTATTTACTTTCTAGAATAGATTTTCCTTTCCTTTAATTCACCTTGAGGCTAGAACCCTCTAGGGATTACCCTTTCTAAGTGTGGAGCTAATATTCGTGGGATCCTAGAGATTGTTTGAAACTAGCTAACAAATCCAACTCATTTTCATGAGATTGAGATAAGCTAAGTGGATCTACTCTAGATTCCTCATATCTTTAATTAATCCTCCATAGTTTACCTTCTTTGTTTTCCTCTTATCCTTGTTTTTCATTTGTTTGTTATTTTCCTTTAATTTTGATTTCATTGATTTTTACTTCTCTCTCAATCTCATATTCCCTCCATGTGCATATAATCTCAAACCTAGTTTTGTTGTTATTTGCACATAATCACAACCACATTCTCAACTTCATTTTCTCCTCCTTTGCACATAATCCACATCCACTCTCTCTTATCTCTCCACATCCACTTTCACCCTTTTCTCACTTTCATTTTATTTGTACATAAACTCCTAATTGTCACGCGCATAATTTGAGAACCAAAACTTGAGCAAAACTCTTCCTACTTCCCGTTCCTCGTGGGATCGATAATCTTTTATACTATAACTTGATAAGGGTTGTATACTTGCAACTAAGGAGGTAATCATTTATTTCCCACCAAGTTTTTGGCGCCGTTGCCGGGGAACGGTGCATAAGTAGGATTTTAAGTAATTTTGGTTACTTAACTTGTGTGTTTTTCTTTTGTGAAGGAATATGGAACTTGAAGATTAAGAGTTGAAGAATCAAGATTGAAGATTTGCCTCCAACGAGGCTTTGGATAGCGATTGCGTGGGTAACTCTTCTTTCTAGCATTCTCAATTCCACCCTTTAGATAGTTCATTCACATTAGAGACAATTAGGATAAAAAATTTAAAAATAAAAAAAAGATTTTTACCTTTGTCTAATCTAATAAACTTCATTTCTTTGATTGTCGACCACAATAAAAATGAAAAGATTTTTATTTTGCATCCTTTTTAGTTGCTTTTAATTTCTAGGGTTGCATTTCATATAATAGTAGGAATTCACCAAAGTGATTTGAGCATCTTGATTTGGCACTCACTTGAAAATATTTTTAAGGGCAAAACCCATTAATCAAGATAAGGTGAGGGATTTCATTACCCTTTCCTTAGCCAAAAAATCACTAATTCCTCACTACACATACCCAAGCCTCTTAAAACTGATTAGACGTTGGCCCCTAAGGATTCGAGCTCATTAAGGAACAATAATTTCTTAAGTGAACCGGTCCAAGTTTATTTGGATTAATTGGTGTCTAAGGCAAAGGGTTATGTATATGCGCGCAAGAAGGAAAGAGGTACTTAATTGATCTTTGATCTCCCTCTAGTACTATCCTTACCTGGCTAATTACCCAAGTAAACTTTGATCTTGTCATTAAGGGAATTTTTGGTTAGGAGCTGGTCTAAGTCAAGTTTAGGCTTAACCCTAGAGTTAGGGTGATTGAAAAGTGATTGTCTTGATTTGTTTTTAGTTAGTTTTTCCTTATTTTTCTTTCTCATTATCTTCTTAACTTTTTCTCTTGCCCTTTTTCACCAAAAAAAAAAAAATTGATTTTGGTGTATGCAAACTTGGGTTAGGGATAATACCAATCGTTTAATTCGTTTTGATCCATCTCTTGAACCAACCGAAATGGCCAATACCAACCCACCTGTTTTTCAAGATGTTTGTTACCCCACTAGAAATGCAATCCCCTCTTGCATAAAACTCCCCGAGGTTAATGGAGCAAATTTCGAACTTAGACCGCATTTTATTAACATGCTTCCCAAATTCCTAGGAGTAGAAACCGAAGACGCTTACATTTTCATCTCCGAATTTGAAGAAGTTTGCCTCATGATCAAGATGAGGGACTTAACCAAGATGCAATCAAACTCCGATTTATTCCATTTGCCCTTAAGGACAAAGCCAAAAATGATCAGATAGCTTGCCCACGATTCCATCTCAACTTGGGGTGAATTTGTAAAAGTTTTTTTCAAAAATTTTTCCTATCCACAAAGCGGTCAAGCTTAGAAACAAGATTCAAAATTTTAAAATTGTCCCTGAGAACCTTTTGGAAGTATTTTGACAAATTTAAAGATCTTCTTATCCAATGTCCTCACCATGGTCTTGAAAAGTGGCGATTATGCCAAATCATTTATGAAGGATTGGATTATTCTTCAAAAACTTTCTTAGAGTCAATGTGTCAAGGGGATTTCATGAAGAAAAATGCCGATGAAGCTTGGGACTTTTAGAGAACTTATCAGAAAACTATGCAAAGGGGAACACTGGATTCATCGCTACCCAATCCAGCTTCTAGAGGTCCTTCCTTAGAGTCAAACATAGCCTCTGAAGCTAAGATGGCTACAATTCTACGCAGTTAGAAACTTTAGAAACCAAAGAACGAGCCCCTCAAATCAATCAAGTTTCTCAGTTGTCATAACTGCTTTTCTACACCGATAATCATATTTTAATGACATTTTAATAACCTCATTATCTATTTTATATCAATAAATATGTTACTAATAATATGTTTTATCTTATTTTGCGTAATAATGGAGTATTAATGAATAAAAGCTCAAATGACTCTAATTCTACGAATTTCTACCAATTTTGAAGCCCAAATCAAGACAAACAAAGGCCCAAGATACCATAGTGATCCAAGAGAAATTCGTGAAGAAAAATCAAGAAAAAATTCGTTGAAACCAACCGTTGGCCAACCGATAATAACCGTTAGCTAACCGCTACAACCCATTTTTGCAGCAGATTCAATTAAGGGCTGATTTCTCTTCCTTTTGGCCAAGTTTGATCCAATGGTTCACATCAACTCCGTTGGGCTATAAATAGGGGTGAATGCCGAGGGTTTAGGTGTGAAATATTTTATAAAACTCATTTTGGAGGAAAGGGTTGCTCTTGTTTTAGAGTACCTTTCATTGTAATAATTTTTCCTCAATAAATAAATATTTTCACTTCCTTCAATCCCATCTTCTTCTTCTTGTTCAAGGACCAAAAGGAGGATGAGTTGATGATGATGAGTTGCGTGTTTCTCTTTATTTCTCTTTATTATTTCTTTTTCTTTCTTGTTATTTATTTGCTTTGTAGTTTAGATTTAATAGCTTTTGTAGTTTAGATTTAATTGCTTTGTAGTTAGATTAGTTTAGAATTTTTCTTTTTCTTTTTATTTTCTTTCTTTTTCTATTTGTTTGAATTTCCCAAGATGTTGAACTAAACTCTTGTGGGGATCTAGGTTGCATGAAACTAGTCTAATCTCTTTTGTGTTTATGAATCATCTCTCTTATGCTTAAAAGATCATGTTTAGGTTAATCAACTAGAGAACTAATCGATAGAAGAAGAATTTGATAGTTTATGCTTTCCTTAAGTGGTTTGATAGGCTATGCTTATGAATTCTAGGATTATTATCTTGTTATTACTCTTCATGAGTTTGAATTTCAATTAGGTGATAATTTGATAAGTTATGCTTTCCTTAAGTGGTTTGATATCTTATGCTTAATAAATCTAATATGAGATGTGGTAAAAGAGAATTTTTCAGATTATAATTAGAGTTAGCTAGTGGATTCAATTCTAGATTCCTTCATCTCTCTTATTGAATTCTCGTCTTTTTAATTGTGATTCCTTTCACACACAATCCAAATCCACTCTCTCATCACTTCATCATATTTTCATATTATCTTGAATAAAACCCTAATTGTCACGATAATTTGAGAACCGAACTTGAATCAAACACTTCCTATTTCCGTTCCTCGTGGGATCGACAATCTTAAATACTATAACTTGACAATGGTTGTGCACTTGCGACTATAAAAGGTAAACACTCATTTTGCCCATCAAGTTTTGGAGCCGTTCTTGGGAGCGGTGTTAAGTAGGAATTTTTCTTAGTTCTTTAACTTGTGTGTTTGTCTATTGTGAATGACAAAAGGAGCTTGAAGGCAAGGAGTTGAAGATTCGAGATTGAAGGTTGCCTCCAACGAGGCTTTGCATTGCTTTTGCGCAGTAACTCTTCTCTCTAGTATTTTAATTCCACCCTATAGGTAGTTCATCACATTAGAGACAATTAGGTTAATATAAAAAAACTGACTTTCTTTCTTGTCGACCATAATTAAAAAAAAATATATATATTTTTCTTTCTCATCCTTTTAGTTGCTTTTAATTTCTAGGGTCGCATTGCATATAATAGTAGGAATTCACCAAAGTGATTTGAGCATTTTGAATTGACACTCACTTGAAAATATTTTTAAGGGCAAAACCCATTAATCAAGATAAGGTGAGGGATTTCATCACCCTTTCCTTCACCAAAAATCACCGATTCCTCACTACACAAACCCAAGCCTCCTAAAAGAATTAGGCGTTGGCCCCTAAGGATTCGAGCTCAATAAGGAACAAGAAATTCTTGAGTGAACTGGTCTAAGTTTATTTGGATTAATTGGTGTCTAAGGCAAGGTTTAGGGTTATGTGTTACCGCAAGGAACGAGGTACTTAATTGATCTTTGATCTCCCTCTAGTACTATCCTTACGGCTAATTACCCACGTGAACCGGATTTTTTCACTTAGGAGTTTTGGTTAGAGCCGGTCTAGCCGAAGTTTAGGCTTAACCCTAGAGTTAGGGTGATTGAAAAGTGATTGCCTTGATTTGTTAATTTTTCTTTTCTTCTTCCCTCTTCTTCTCTTTTCACCATCTCACTAACTTTTTCATTTTTTTAATTAAAAAAAAATCTCTTGATTTTGGTTCATGCAAACTTGGGTTAGGAATAATACCAATCGCTTAGTTCGCCTGATTCAACTTCTCAACCAAACGAAATGGCCAATCCTCCCGCTCTTCAAGATATCTGCTACCCAACTAGGAATGCTATCCCTTCATGCATTAAGCTTCCCAAGCAAATGGAACTAATTTGAACTCCGACCACATTTCATCAACATGCTTCCAAAATTTTAGGAACGTAAACCAAGACGATATATTTTCATCTCTCAATTTGAAGAAGTCTCGCCTCATGATTAAAATGAAAGACCTAACTGAGGATGCAATTAAGCTTCGATTTATTCCCTTCACTCTTAAGGACAAAGCAAAAATGGTCGCATGCCTTACCCACGATTCGATTTCAACCTCGGCTGATTTTGTAAAAGTTTTTCTAAAAAATTCTTCCCAATTCACAAAACGGTCAAGCTCAAACAAAGATTCAAAATTTTAGGATTGTCCCGTGAGCCATTCTCGAAGTATTTCGATAGGTTTAAGGATCTCCTCATCCAATGTCCTCACCATGGTCCGGAAAATGGCGATTGTGCCAAATCATTTACGAAGGATTGGACTATCCCGCAAAACTTCCTTAGAGTCTATGTGTCAAGGGGATTTTATGAAGAAAAATGCCGATGAAGCGTGGGATTTCTTAGAGAGTCTCAAAACCATGCAATGGGAACACCGTGATGACCGGTGCATCGGTTGCTCAAGCCAAATCTAGTGGTCCTTCCTTAGGAACAAATATAGCCATCAAGCAAAGATGGCGACGATCATGCGTAGGCTAGAAGCTCAAATCAAAGAACGCCCCGCCAAGTCAATCAAATCTCGCCCAGTTGTCACAATTGTCGGCCCCCATCTCATGTTGCCGATGAATGCCCTCTTTAGGATCCGACACCACTAGATCGTTAACGCCGATTCCAAATTCTCCTAGAAATGATCCTTTTGCCCCAACCTACAATCCGGTTGGCGGAATCATCCCAACTGCGTGGAACCAAGGAAGTTACCCCCAAATCAAAACGCCAATCCCACCTCAAACCAACAAATTCCTAGGGGAAACACGATTCCGTTCAATCCACCAAACAATTTCCATCACTCAAATCTACCTTTTTCAAATTTCCTCCTCATCAACCGACTTAATCTTTCTAACCCGCATCAGAAAAACGCCTTGGTGTCATAGAAAAGGGTTTAGAAGCCATGATCAAAACCACCACCAACCGTTGACTCAATCATCCAACACTCTAAATTCCTTCATGCAAACAACTAACCAAGCGATCAACTCAACACTCAAGCCATCGCCGGGATAGAAACCCAACTAGGGCGCCTAGCAAACGCCGGAGTGAAAGAGAGAAAGGAACATTTCCAAGTCAACCCGTGGTTAACCCTAACAACACCGGGTTCAAACCCAAATCACCTATCTCGTAAATGCAATCCATAATGCTGAGATCCGGGAAACAGATAGATAACCAAGTCAACACCTTCACCAAACTTCGCCTCCCATCCAACACACTCCTTCCGATGACCAAGACGCTGAATCGAACCGAAGTCTAATCCAGATAGGAATACACCCGCTGCACCCTTTCCAGATAGACTTAGACATAGGAAAACTCTCCCCAAGTAGAGAAAATCCTAGAAACTTTCAAACAGTCAAGATCAACATCCCTCTCTTAGATGCAATTGAACAAATTCCCTCTTATGCAAAATTCTTAAAAGATTTATGCACTAAGAAAAGAACCACAAATGTTCCAAAGAAAGTCTTTCTTGCTGCTAATATCAGTGACATGCTCTCAAAGCCCACCCCTTTGAAATATAAGGATCCAGGTTGTCCTACTATCCCGTATAATAGGAAACACCGTCATTGATAGGGCATTACTAGACTTAGGAGCTAGTGTAAACCTTCTTCCCTTTCAGTTTATCCGCAGCCTAGGTGTAGGAGAACTTAAACCGACAAGATGTACCCTACAATTAGCCGATAGATCCGTGAAGATTCCCAAGGGAGAGGTAGAGGATGTTTTGATCAAGGTTGGAGAATTCATTTTCCCTGTTGATTTCATTGTCCTAGAGATGCACTGCTCCCAATCTCAAGGGTCAAATCCCAGCCATCCTAGGAAGACCATTCTTAGCAACCTCAAATGCTTTAATCAATTGTAGAACTGGTCTTATGAAACTATCTTTGGAAACATGACTGCCGATCTCAATATTTTCAACTTAGGAAGACAACCACATGATCCATCGATCAACCCTTAGAGGTAAACTTCATTCGTGGTATTTCCAAAGGAGCAACAAGAAGAGGAGTGTAGTTCGACATCTTTTCCGACCTAGTCATGGAGGAAACCGCCGACGACAATATAGGACTAGATTCACCAATCAATCATGTCTCAAATCACCGCAACGCGAGCCATTAGATATCGAGCCTCGAACTCAACTTCTTCCATCGAGGAACCCCTAAGTTAGAGCTCAAACCATTACCCAAAATCTTGAGTATGCCTACTTAGGGAGAATGAGAGTCCGCCTGCCATCATCTCTTCAAAATTGACACTGCTCGTAAGGAAGCCCTCTTAGTCGCTTTTAAGAGAGAATAGGAAGCCATTGGATGGACCATGGCTGATATTAAGGGATTAGTCCAACCATTGTTCAACACGAATCCACTTGATTGATGATGCCAAACCTACGAGATCCTCAACGAGGTTAAACCCAAGAATGAAAGAGGTCGTTAGGAAAGACATTCTAAAATGTCTCGATCATGGGATCATTTATCCCATTTGAGATAGTTCTGGGTAAGTCCGGTCCAAGTAGTTCGAAAAATCGGGATCACCGTGATCCAAAATGATGCTAATGAACTAATTCCCACTGAATCCAAACCGTTGGCGAAGTCTCAGATTGACTATAGAAAACTCAACTTAGCTACCCTGAAGATCACTTCCCGCCTCTTTCATAGACCAAATGTTAGAACGCCTAGCAGACATGAGTTCTATTGTTTCTTAGATGGATATTCAGGTTATAATCAGATCCCCATTGCCCCGTAAGATCGAGAAAACCACTTTCACATGCCCATCTGGAACCTTTGCATATCGCCAAGATGCCCTTTGGGTTGTGTAACGACCGCCACATTCCAACGCCGCATGATTAGTATCTTCTCGACATGGTAGAGCGCTTTCTAGAAATTTTCATGGGCGACTTTTCCATCTTTGGCGCACACATTCTCGTATGTTTGAATCATCTTCGATCGGGTCCTATTACGATGTAGGGAGAAAAATCGACTCTTAATTGGGAGAAATGTCATTTTATGGTCAAACAGGCATTGTCTTAGGTCATGTCATTTCCAATAGGGGTATCGAAGTTGACAAAGCTAAGGTAGATCTTATTTCGAACCTTCCCCTGTAGGCAATAAAAATTGCTTTAATCCCTACACAGCAACTCGGAATGAGCAAAAGAGCTTAAGGGTCCATCTGAGTGAAGTCAGGCCCGCCTAAAGGTTAAGTTCACCTGAATGCTTGACTTTACAAAATAGACAAAAGTGTCGATATCTCCCAAACCGGAAGGAATTTGGCAAAATGACCGGAACAAACCGAACCCTTCGAGTAGGTTTGGTTGGCTCCGTCTCGTCGAGATGGTCGATTTTCATATATAATTCGTCCAATTCCGACATACGGTTTGAAAGTTACGACCGCTTCTTCGTAGCATGTTCAAGCTCGCCCAGAAGCAAGCTCGCCGCAGAGGAGCTTAGCTTCGCCTCAAGCACAAGCTTCGCATGAAGACTTGAGCTCGCCACGCGCTTGAAGCTCGCTCCGATAGGCCAAAATCGCCCACAACCTCAAAGTTTGACGAGGCTCGCCCACAACGGTGGTCCGCCGAGGCTCGCCCACAACGCCAAGTTTGACGAGGCTCGCCCACAACGCCGGTTCGACGAGGCTTGCCTACAAAGTAGTTTGACGAGGCTCGCCGCAAAGATCAAAGTCGAACGAGGATCGCCAGCAGCCAGGCTCGACATTCAACCGAGGTTCGCCACGCCAGCGAACCTCGACATTCAACCGAGGTTCACCTACGCCAGCGAATCTCAACACTCAACCGAGGTTAGCCTACGGCGGTGAATCTCAACACTCAACCGAGGTTCGCCTACAGCAGCGAATCTCTCGATTCAACCTCAACATTCAATACGCAGGTTCGCACGCGAAACGAAGCTCAACAGCCATATGACGAGTGGTTTGACGAGGCTCGCCGCAAAGATCAAAGTTTGACGAGGCTCGCCGCAAAGATCAAAGTTTGACGAGGCTCGCCGCAAAGATCAAAGTTTGACGAGGCTCGCCTGGCAGCCAACGCCCGACGAGGTTCGCCACCCGCCATCGCAGCAGCCCGCATCGTAGCAGCTCCACGCATCGTAGCAGCCGCTAAGCATCAGAAGCGTTTCACGACATCGCAGCCGTTCCATCGTAGCAGCCCTCGCTCATCAGAAGCGGCCGCTTTTATCAGAAGCAACACAAAGGCCACGAAAGCCACAACAGCTACGCATGGTGAGGGCATCGCTATGCCCACGCCCATTAACCCACGCTACAATTCCAAAGATGATAGTTACATGCTAAAACCCTATAAATAGCCGTGAGCGCCTATGGAAAGGGGGCTTTTGGAATTTGGGGAGCTCAACACTTGTGCGCATAGGAGAGATCGGGAACCTCTCCAGCAACCTCTTGATCACCCCAGTTGTGTCCGATCGTCAACGGAAGCAACTCGACTGAGCATCGAGTGAAGATTCGCCATTAAGAACTCCATAAAGAGGAGTCAAATCAACTTCCTGAATCGAGAGAATTTGATTGTAACCCATTCATTCAATCAATAAACAATTTTTTCAATTCTACGTAAGATGGCACCACAAAGGAGTCGAAAAGCTTTGTTTGATTGACTTTAAAAAAGGATTACAATCACACCTCTCGACACAGAGGAAAAGAAGATTGATTTGACTTCTTTGTATGGGTTCTGGTGGCGAAGAAGGCTTCACCGATGCTCACGAGAGATCCGCTCGCTGACGATCGTAATGCAGTTGTTGATGCTTGATGAAGAACTCGATCTCTCTTGCGCGAGTGCTGGATTTTCTCCCCAGTCCCCTTCCTCCTAGCTGCTCATGGCTATTTATTGGGCTTTAAGCATGTAACCATCATGCTAGAATCATGGAAACGTGGGTTAATGGGCATAACTGATGCCCACCATTTAACCCACGTGGTTATCGTGGCTTTCGTGGCCTTCGTGGCCGTTGGCTTTGCTGTTATGGCGAGCTGCGAGCTTCGTTAGATGACGAGCTTCACTCGGGCGCTGAACCTTGATTGAATGACGAGGTTCGCTACTTGGGCGAACTTCGGTTTGCTAACGAAGCCACGCTGGCTTAACCTTGGCCGGATGCATTTACGCATTTTGGTTGATAGCGAAGCCACGCAAGGGCTTAACTTCGTTGATCGCCGAGGTTCGCCCGCAAAGATCAAAGTTTGACGAGGCTCGCCCGCAAAGATCAAAGTTTGACGAGGCTCGCCCGCAAAGATCAAAGTTTGACGAGGCTCGCCCGCAAAGATCAAAGTTTGACGAGGCTCGCCCGCAAAGATCAAAGTTTGACGAGGCTCGCCCGCAAAGATCAAAGTTTGACGAGGCTCGCCCGCAAAGATCAAAGTTTGACGAGGCTCGCCCGCAAAGATCAAAGTTTGACGAGGCTCGCCCGCAAAGATCAAAGTTTGACGAGGCTCGCCCGCAAAGATCAAAGTTTGACGAGGCTCGCCCGCAAAGATCAAAGTTTGACGAGGCTCGCCCGCAAAGATCAAAGTTTGACGAGGCTCGCCCGCAAAGATCAAAGTTTGACGAGGCTCGCCCGCAAAGATCAAAGTTTGACGAGGCTCGCCCGCAAAGATCAAAGTTTGACGAGGCTCGCCCGCAAAGATCAAAGTTTGACGAGGCTCGCCCGCAAAGATCAAAGTTTGACGAGGCTCGCCTGGCAGCCAACGCCCGACGAGGTTCGCCACCCGCCATCGCAGCAGCCCGCATCGTAGCAGCTCCACGCATCGTAGCAGCCGCTAAGCATCAGAAGCGTTTCACGACATCGCAGCTCCGCCATCGTGAAGTACTCGCTCAATCGAAGGCCGGGCTTTATCAGAAGCAACACAAAGGCCACGAAAGCCACAACAGCTACGCATGGCAGTGGGCATCGCTTATGCCCACGCCCATTAACCCACGCTACAATTCCAAAGATGATAGTTACATGCTAAAACCCTATAAATAGCCGTGAGCGCCTATGGAAGGGGCTTTTGGAATTTGGGGAGCTCAACACTTGCGCATAGGAGAGATCGGGAACCTCTCCAACAACCTCTTGATCACCCGCAGCTTGTTCGATCGTCAACGGAAGCAACTCGACTGAGCATCGAGTGAAGATTTCGCCATTAAGAACTCCATAAAGAGGAGTCAAATCAACTTCTTCTTCGAATCGAGAATTTGATTGTAACCCATTCATTCAATCAAATAAACAATTTTTTCGACCCTACGTAAGATGGCACCACAAAGGAGTCGAAAAAGCTTTGTTTGATTGACTTTAAAAAAGGATTACAATCACACCTCTCGACATGAGGAAAAGAAGATTGATTTGACTTCTTTGTATGGGTTCTGGTGGCTAAAGAAGGCTTCACCGATGCTCACGAGAGATCCGCTCCGCTGACGATCGTAACGAGTTGTTGATGCTTGATGAAGAACTCGATCTCTTGGCGCTGAAAGTGCCGGATTTTCTCCCAGTCCCCTTCCTCCTAGGCTGCTCATGGCTATTTATTGGGCTTTAAGCATGTAACCATCATGCTAGAATCATGGAAACGGGTTAATGGGCATAACCGATGCCCACCATTTAACCCACGGGTTATCGTGGCTTTCGTGGCCTTCGTGGCCGCTGGCTTTGTCGTTATGGCGAAGCCGCGAAGCCATAGATGACGAAGCCACTGGCGCTGAACCTTGATTGAATGACGAGGTTCGCTGCTGGCGAACCTCGTTTGAATGGCGAGTTCACTACTTGGCGAACCTCGTATAAATGTCGAGGTTCGCTGGCGTGGCGAACCTCGTATAAATGTCGAGGTTCGCTGGCGTGGCGAACCTCGTATAAATGTCGAGGTTCGCTGGCGTGGCGAACCTCGTATAAATGTCGAGGTTCGCTGGCGTGGCGAACCTCGTATAAATGTCGAGGTTCGCTGGCGTGGCGAACCTCGTTTGAATGGCGAGTTCACTACTTGGCGAACCTCGGTTGAATGGCGAGTTCACTACTTGGCGAACCTCGGTTGAATGTTGAGGTTCCCTGGCGTAAGTGAATCTCGTATAAATGTCGAGGTTCGCTGGCGTGGCGAACCTCGGTTGAATGGCGAGTTCACTACTTGGCGAACCTCGGTTGAATGGCGAGTTCACTACTTGGCGAACCTCGTATAAATGTCGAGGTTCGCTGGCGTGGCGAACCTCGTATAAATGTCGAGGTTCGCTGGCGTGGCGAACCTCGTTTGAATGGCGAGTTCACTACTTGGCGAACCTCGTATAAATGTCGAGGTTCGCTGGCGTGGCGAACCTCGTATAAATGTCGAGGTTCGCTGGCGTGGCGAACCTCGTATAAATGTCGAGGTTCGCTGGCGTGGCGAACCTCGGTTGAATGGCGAGTTCACTACTTGGCGAACCTCGGTTGAATGGCGAGTTCACTACTTGGCGAACCTCGTATAAATGTCGAGGTTCGCTGGCGTGGCGAACCTCGTATAAATGTCGAGGTTCGCTGGCGTGGCGAACCTCGTATAAATGTCGAGGTTCGCTGGCGTGGCGAACCTCGTATAAATGTCGAGGTTCGCTGGCGTGGCGAACCTCGTATAAATGTCGAGGTTCGCTGGCGTGGCGAACCTCGTATAAATGTCGAGGTTCGCTGGCGTGGCGAACCTCGTATAAATGTCGAGGTTCGCTGGCGTGGCGAACCTCGTATAAATGTCGAGGTTCGCTGGCGTGGCGAACCTCGTATAAATGTCGAGGTTCGCTGGCGTGGCGAACCTCGTATAAATGTCGAGGTTCGCTGGCGTGGCGAACCTCGTATAAATGTCGAGGTTCGCTGGCGTGGCGAACCTCGTATAAATGTCGAGGTTCGCTGGCGTGGCGAACCTCGTATAAATGTCGAGGTTCGCTGGCGTGGCGAACCTCGTTTGAATGGCGAGTTCACTACTTGGCGAACCTCGTATAAATGTCGAGGTTCGCTGGCGTGGCGAACCTCGTATAAATGTCGAGGTTCGCTGGCGTGGCGAACCTCGTATAAATGTCGAGGTTCGCTGGCGTGGCGAACCTCGTATAAATGTCGAGGTTCGCTGGCGTGGCGAACCTCGTATAAATGTCGAGGTTCGCTGGCGTGGCGAACCTCGTATAAATGTCGAGGTTCGCTGGCGTGGCGAACCTCGTATAAATGTCGAGGTTCGCTGGCGTGGCGAACCTCGTATAAATGTCGAGGTTCGCTGGCGTGGCGAACCTCGTATAAATGTCGAGGTTCGCTGGCGTGGCGAACCTCGTATAAATGTCGAGGTTCGCTGGCGTGGCGAACCTCGTATAAATGTCGAGGTTCGCTGGCGTGGCGAACCTCGTATAAATGTCGAGGTTCGCTGGCGTGGCGAACCTCGTATAAATGTCGAGGTTCGCTGGCGTGGCGAACCTCGTATAAATGTCGAGGTTCGCTGGCGTGGCGAACCTCGTATAAATGTCGAGGTTCGCTGGCGTGGCGAACCTCGTATAAATGTCGAGGTTCGCTGGCGTGGCGAACCTCGTATAAATGTCGAGGTTCGCTGGCGTGGCGAACCTCGTATAAATGTCGAGGTTCGCTGGCGTGGCGAACCTCGTATAAATGTCGAGGTTCGCTGGCGTGGCGAACCTCGTATAAATGTCGAGGTTCGCTGGCGTGGCGAACCTCGTATAAATGTCGAGGTTCGCTGGCGTGGCGAACCTCGTATAAATGTCGAGGTTCGCTGGCGTGGCGAACCTCGTATAAATGTCGAGGTTCGCTGGCGTGGCGAACCTCGTATAAATGTCGAGGTTCGCTGGCGTGGCGAACCTCGTATAAATGTCGAGGTTCGCTGGCGTGGCGAACCTCGTATAAATGTCGAGGTTCGCTGGCGTGGCGAACCTCGTATAAATGTCGAGGTTCGCTGGCGTGGCGAACCTCGTATAAATGTCGAGGTTCGCTGGCGTGGCGAACCTCGTATAAATGTCGAGGTTCGCTGGCGTGGCGAACCTCGTATAAATGTCGAGGTTCGCTGGCGTGGCGAACCTCGTATAAATGTCGAGGTTCGCTGGCGTGGCGAACCTCGTATAAATGTCGAGGTTCGCTGGCGTGGCGAACCTCGTATAAATGTCGAGGTTCGCTGGCGTGGCGAACCTCGTATAAATGTCGAGGTTCGCTGGCGTGGCGAACCTCGTATAAATGTCGAGGTTCGCTGGCGTGGCGAACCTCGTATAAATGTCGAGGTTCGCTGGCGTGGCGAACCTCGTATAAATGTCGAGGTTCGCTGGCGTGGCGAACCTCGTATAAATGTCGAGGTTCGCTGGCGTGGCGAACCTCGTATAAATGTCGAGGTTCGCTGGCGTGGCGAACCTCGTATAAATGTCGAGGTTCGCTGGCGTGGCGAACCTCGTATAAATGTCGAGGTTCGCTGGCGTGGCGAACCTCGTATAAATGTCGAGGTTCGCTGGCGTGGCGAACCTCGTATAAATGTCGAGGTTCGCTGGCGTGGCGAACCTCGTATAAATGTCGAGGTTCGCTGGCGTGGCGAACCTCGTATAAATGTCGAGGTTCGCTGGCGTGGCGAACCTCGTATAAATGTCGAGGTTCGCTGGCGTGGCGAACCTCGTATAAATGTCGAGGTTCGCTGGCGTGGCGAACCTCGTATAAATGTCGAGGTTCGCTGGCGTGGCGAACCTCGTATAAATGTCGAGGTTCGCTGGCGTGGCGAACCTCGTATAAATGTCGAGGTTCGCTGGCGTGGCGAACCTCGTATAAATGTCGAGGTTCGCTGGCGTGGCGAACCTCGTATAAATGTCGAGGTTCGCTGGCGTGGCGAACCTCGTATAAATGTCGAGGTTCGCTGGCGTGGCGAACCTCGTATAAATGTCGAGGTTCGCTGGCGTGGCGAACCTCGTATAAATGTCGAGGTTCGCTGGCGTGGCGAACCTCGTATAAATGTCGAGGTTCGCTGGCGTGGCGAACCTCGTATAAATGTCGAGGTTCGCTGGCGTGGCGAACCTCGTATAAATGTCGAGGTTCGCTGGCGTGGCGAACCTCGTATAAATGTCGAGGTTCGCTGGCGTGGCGAACCTCGTATAAATGTCGAGGTTCGCTGGCGTGGCGAACCTCGTATTCTGGAAAGATGAGTCTCGCTTGGCGGTTCGCTTGTCCGGGCGGTTCGCCTATTGATGACGGTTCGCCTGCTTGACGAGGTTCGCTTCGGAGTGACTTTGTCCTTTTGAAGTGGCGATTTAAACCTCTGAGACTAACTTCTTCTTCTCTTTTCTTTTGTGTAGTTGAGCATCCTTCTACCCCATTCCTCAGCGGGGTTCTTTCGAGCAAATGGTGCTCAAGAGGCGTAACTCGGGATCTCTCTCTGGAACGCTCCTCGCATTTGTGGACAGAATCAAGAGGAGTTGAGACTTCTTCACGAACCTTCAACATCCACCTTCAGCGCTGATTACGGATGCCCTTTGGAGTCTCTGCTAACCGACCGATCGCAAAGCCTCGCCTTCGCTTGGAGATGATATCAAGATCCGTGACCGTTAGATTTGGGTTTGTACAAGTGGCTTCGAGTGGTAAACTCACGCTACATGTTCTTGCTGCAATGGAGCGTGACTATTCACTTACTTCACTAAGAGCGTTTGCTTCTAGAAAGATGAATTGGGATCTAACTCCCACTCAAGATGGAGTAATGTGTGGTCGCCTGCGATGGTGCACTGTGGACCGCCATGGTCATCATGTAACCGGTCTACAACCCGGCTTTTCCGCAGGGAGCTTCGTGGTGAATCACCGCCGCCAACACTTTTAGTCGTGCTTTCCATAAGGCGGAGGGGCAACCGCCAAAGATTGACCTCGGCCGGGTCTCGGGATGGGTTCTTCTCAATGGTGGCCTTAAGGCCACCGAATACATTCTAAAAGCGGTGGCAATTGGAGAAGTTTGGCCTTAGGGCTCCAATCGGCAACTCAATTGGGCCCGAGGAATAATTCTCGGCAATTCCTTGGGGTTTTGGAGTTGTATAATCCCGATACCCACACTTTCTTCACTCGGGATGGCGGTGGGGATTGCTTTGCGAGATGGCGAGGTTTATGGGCTACCTCATGGAAGGTATCCGTACGAGGAGTACATCCCGGGGTATAAAGAGCTGATGGATTTGGAAAAAGATCATCCTCAAGTAGTGGAGACCTATTGGGAAGTGATGTGCCACTATCATATTTGCACATGTAGGCATGGACGCGCTGATAAGAAGGGGGAGAAGTCCATTAGTCATAATATTTGGGCCCACTACCTCTTTGACGGGCTAGATGATAAGGAAGGTATTGTGGTGCCCCTGGGTCCTCTTGAGGCGGGTAAATTGTCACGGCTTGTGCTTGACAACCTTCCACTTTCTTATGTGACTCCCACAGACGAGCATGGCTTCCCGGCAGGGACAACGTTTGACACTTATATTTATCAGAGTGGGGAGCCGATTTCTTCAAAGGCGGTGCTAGCAGGCTACCTCATGTTGTGGCTCAAACACGTCGTCGTCCCCGCCGGCAGCTTTGATTCATTAGCACCTGAGGTGATTTTCCCTGCTGTTTGCTTAGCACACGCGCGTCAGTATGCACTCCTTCCTGCCATGATTGCCCGTATTCATTGGGGATTGCGGCGTCTTTGTTACATATACGCCATGAATGCGAGAACCCAAGGGTGGAATTACCATGCGCCTATCTTATGGCGTGGTTTGTCATCTGCGCCCTACTCTCATGGGTACACCCTCTGCTCATATAGAGGGACAAATTACTCCTTTCATCCAGAGGCTAGAGAACGTCGATTGGAGCCGACATTACATGGCTTCGGTGCGGCGCGCTCTCCGGGACTACAAGAATTATTCTTTTAACCGATGCCTCCCACATTTTCCTGGAGTCAGCTATGGACAAGCTTTGGTGGATGAACCCAATGCTCAGGGTTATACCACTTTGTCACTCGGCTGTTTCTTATGGCTCATGAGCATCCGATCGGGGTATTTTGTCTGCCGTTTCGGTCCCGTATGCATATTGGAGCCTTATCTACCCCGCCGCTTTGTCGCGGGCTTGGGTATGACCAATTGTATGTCGGTAATCCCAATTCTCAATTACAATCCGACGGCTGCGGCTTAATTGCGGGAGCCGTGGTTGGCACGGATCGCTGGCCGGTGGCACGGTGCTCGCTTCTTCCGCAACGACCCTCAATCCCGACGACGCTCGCTTATTGCAAGTGGCATTGCATGGCAAGCGAGATCGAGGTTTTAATATTAATTCATCGGCTATGCTCAATTCGGGCCGCATGCAGAAGGCCGACTTCAACGAGGAGCCGCGATTCGGGCCGAAGGAGTATTTGAGTCTTGAGAAGGATGTTGGTGCGGAGACACCACATCCACCTAGCCCTCATGAAACTTCGGTGAGGAAATAGATGAGGCTCACGAATGAGTCGGCGGCAACATTCCTTCTCTGGCGGCGTTGAAGAAACTTTGGGTGAACTTGTATCGAGGCACACAGGGGATTTTGTTCCTTTTGATGAACCATCGAACATCTTCAGCGAGATCCTCACAGCTCTACCTCACCCGGCCGATCTGTTGGGCTGTGCCCAAGAAACCACCCCCACCGGAGCCTGAGGAAGTAATGCCTTGGTGCCAATAGTCCAAGTTGAAAGGCCGGGGCCTCCACGGACCAAACGTTTGGTCAAGCGGGTGAGGCAAGAGGTTCTGATTAGTCCTGCCGCCGGTTTGAATATATTTGTTGAAGGCGTCCACGACATTGTTGAAAGTGCTCGGCCCATCTTTGAAATGTCCACGGCGACCGCTAATGTTTACGAGTCGGAGACCGGGACTCAAAATGAAGATACGGGCATCCCCGCCAGCGATCGTTTGAAACTTCACCGCTTTGACTGCCGCCGCCACCCCACAATTGAAATTCGCCAATCCCACCTTGTCCGGTTGGCTCAAATTCTTCACGGTACCCCCTCTCTTTGACTTGTCAAAGACTATAGAATATCTATGATTCATAATAATTTCCTCACCATCCTAAAAGAATCTCTGCTCAAGTGTTGGGCGTGGTGGGGACTTTCTTTGGAATCAAAGTGTTTTGGAACCCCTCACGGATGTGATGCGAGCCCGACTAACGCCATGCCTATGTCAGCTTCACCAATCTATTTGGTACGTGCAGACCCTTTCAACAAATGGCGAGCAGTGACAGTCTCTTCGTTCCATGATTGAGGACCGTGCTATGCATCTTAGGAGAATAAGAGATGATACCCAATTTGAGCTCCAACGTCAAATGCTCGAAGAAGCGGACTATTGGGAAGCTCTTTGAGGCGGCGCGCCTGTATGATGAAAAGAAAAGGGTTCTGCGGCGTAACCAACAACTCTGGTTGACTCCTACAAGGCCGCACTCGCCGATATTCGTGAAAAATGGCGAGGCAGAGTGGGCTAGCGGTACTCTTGAGAAACATCGGACTCGATAGCTCAATGTACGCTGCGATGAGGCCGCAGCGTTGAACTGATGACCGGACGGGCCGAAGGTCGTGAGCCAAATGCCTCGTATTCTCCGACGATGATCTTTACAAGCAGGTGACGGAGGAGGTCAAAGTCGCTCACCAGGAAACTATGGTCAAGATTGCTTCTGAGATCCGCCAAACTCTTAGGAACTTGTAACTCATGTACCCTTGATTTTGTTATAAAATTTCGACTTTGGAGTCCATTTAATGTTTTCTTGTGTCATTTATATCTGCAATTTAAAATTTTTAGCAAACCCCCAGCTATCAACGGACTTGGTATGTCTTTACCAGTTGCCGTTTGAACTGGACTAGCCATACTTTTCCCCTCAGTATGATGAGTTTTCGAGGAGGTTCTTTTAGGCTTAACGCTAAAATTTCCCCTCTATCCTTAGCCGTTCAAGGCGTTGGATTAAAAGATAAGGACAACTCATCTGGTAAACCACCCTCAGGAATAAAATAGTGTGGGAGTGATCAAATCATTCAATGACATAAAAGTGCCACGATCGTGACCAGAAAGGAATCAAGTTGTTCATGACATGAAAGTATAACAACTCGATTGTGAACAAAGTCATTTAGAGGAATGACCATGTGGGAGTAGTTAAGTCATTCAGTGACATAAAAGTATAACGACTATGGTTGAAATAAAAGCACATCTCGTGGTAGGCTACCATCAGGAATAAAACCGTATAGGAGTGATCAAATCGTTCAGTGACATAGAAGTATAACGATCGTGGATCGAAAGCGCAAGTTGTTCGACATGAAAGTATAACAACTCGATTGTGAACAAAGTCATTTAGAGGAATGACCATGTGGGAGTAGTTAAGTCATTGATGACATAAAAGTATAACGACTATAATTGGAATAGGAGCACATCGCATAGTAGGCCACTATTCGGTGAGGGAGTTGATAGGGTGTATCACTTGGTTAACCACTATCTAACATAAAGTCACTCGGACAAGAGCGATATGGAAATGATCGGTCGTTGATGGCGTAGAAGTATAACGATCGGATCGAAAACAATCACATTGTTCAGTGACGTGAAAGTATGACCACTGTGATTGACATGAAGACACATCATTCGATAAATCAAAATTAGGTGACAGCCGTTGTTCATGGAGAATTGAAACATTGGCTCATCGTTGAGTAAGCCCATAAGGGATGACGAACGTCATTCGGTATGAATAACAAACGTTGAAAAATTAGAATATTGGCGCATCACTTGATAGGCCAATGGTGGACATCGTAAAGATAAAATATTGACTTGGTAGGTCAATACTTAGAAACGATAAGATAATTGATTAGGGGTAATATTTCTTCAGAAACTTACCGTTGATAGGCATCATGATTTTGTCGCCTTCTTGATTGGTTAGGCGGTACGCTCCATTAGAGTAGACCGACTCCACTACGAATGGCCCTTCCCATTTTGGTTCGAATTTCCCTTTCTTTTTGGAATTCAAAATCATTGGCGCCGGAAACAGCACGCAGGTCGCCTTCCTTGAAAATACGACATCGGACTTTCTTGTCAAATGCTTTAGAAATCCGGGTCTGGTACAACTCGATATGCTGTTGAGCCTGTAGTCGCTTTTCATCCAGCATTTCAAGCTCCTCAAGGCGTCGGCGATGATTTTCTTGATCATCATTCCGTGGTTAATGCTATTACGTAGCGATGGGATTTGAATCTCCAGCGGTAGAATAGCCTCACAACCATAAACCGTTGAATATGGGGTGGTACCCGCCGGTAAGCGAACCGTCAGACGGTAAGCCCACAAACTTTGTCCCAACTTATCATCCCAATCCTTCTTATTTGAAGAGACCATCTTGGTAAGGATCTTGATGATCGTCTTATTAAAAGCTTCAGCTTGTCCGTTCGCCGCAGGGTAGTAAGCTGTTGATGCTAAATTCGGTTCGAACTTATCGCTAATCGCTGAAAGCATGACCGACAAATTGTGGACCATTATCGTTGGACAATCTGTCTTGGCACACCGTATCGGTATATGACGTGATGTTTGACAAATTTGATCACATCAGTAGTCTTGACCATTCTCAATGGAATAGCTTCCGCCCATTTTGAGAAATAGTCGGTAATTGCCAATATGAAACAGTGTCCTTTTGAAGAAGGCGGAGAAATGGGACCAACAATATCCATTCCCCACGTTTCAAATGGCCAGGATGTGGCGGTAGGATGCAAGTGTTCCGGTGGTTGGTGAAGGTAATTAGCATGTATTTGGCATGCATGGCATCGTTTAGCGTGAGCCACGGCATCCCTTACCATTGTCGGCCAATAATAACCGAGTCTACGCAGCCGATCCCATAACTTAGGTCCGGGCTGGTGTGCTCCACAAACACCGTCATGAGCTTCTTTCAAGACTTGCTCTGCTTCCTTAGTTGACAGACATCGAAGCAGTAACCCATCATATGACCTTCTATACAAAGTCTGTAATTGGGAATCATAGTAAAATCTTGATGCTCGTCGACGAATTGACTCTCTTTCTTTTATGTCTTCAGGTAATATCCCATGCAAGACATAATCGATGATCGGGAACCGCCAGTCTCGTGCTTCAAGTAGCTTAGGTTCGTCTTCGACTGCTTGGATCTGTAATGCATATTTTGGTCGAAATAGTTGCCGACTAGACACACTAACCTGCTGAGTAGCATTCTCAGGCAGGGCTAGCGTAGCTGCAAGAGACGCCAGCACATCTGCATAAGTATTTTGCAAACGGGGTACATGATCAATGTAAAAGCTTTCAAAGGAGTCAGCTAAAGTTATGGCTGCTGCATGGTGAGGGATAAGGTCCTCATGCCTGACTTCATACTCTCCTCTTAGTTGTTTAACGATTAGCTGTGAATCCCCAAATGCTTCAAGATGTTTCACACCTAGATGTTTGGCTATGTCGAGACCAATCAATAACGCATTGTACTCTGCTACGTTATTGGTACATGGTTCTGATAGCGACACAGCTCGTGGTATCACATGGTTTTGGGAAGATATCAGTACTACCCCCACTCCGGCTACAACGGGGCCGTCATGGGTCGCTCTCGCGGCTCCTTCAAAGAACAACTACCATACCTGTTCCTTAGAGACCAGATTAGCTTCATAAGGTTCATCAGGTATGTCTTGATATAATTCGACTTTCCCTTTCAATGGATGGTTAGCCAATAGGTCACACACAGCTTGACCCTTCATCGCCTTCTGAGGTTTGAAGTGAATGTCGTACTGAGATAATAACAATGCCCATCTAGCCATTCGACCATTCAACGTGCCAGGCTGGGTCATGAATACCCGTATAGGGTCAATTTTGGATATGACATGTATAGTCTGTCCCACGAGATAGTGCCGCATCTTTTGGATGGCGAAGACCAAAGCCAAACATTCCTTCTGAATGGGAGGATATCGATATTCGCCCCGACCGCCCCACCGAGGTAATAGATCACCGCTCGCGGGCCATTGTCATCGTCTGTGCTAAAAGACACATAGCGCATACTCAGTAGCGGATGTAAATCAGAAAGGGCTTTCCTGATTTAGGTGCAACTAACACAGGGGGATTAGAAAGATATGTTTTGATCTCTTGAATGCCTTAGGCAATCTTCATCCCAAGCGAGCGATACACCTTTCTTCATGAGCTTGAGAATGGTTGACATTTCCGACAAATTGGAAATGAATCTGCGAATGTAAGCCAAGCGCCCTTGGAGACCACGAAGCTCCCTAAGGCTTCTAGGAGGTGGAAGTTCTGGATAGCTTTGATCTTCTCGGATCGAGGCGTATACCATCTGCTGTGACCACGAACCCTAAGAATTTACCACTTGACATCCCGGGACTTGGTTGGGTTCATCTTCAAGCGATGTGCCGCATTATCTCAAATGTTGTCTTCAAGTCATGCAAATGATCACCTTTGTGGCGACTCTTAACTACTAAATCGTCTACGTAGCATTCCACCGCTCGTGAAATGTTTTCGAAAATAGTGGTCATAGCACCGGTATGTAGCCCGGCGTTTTCAAGCCGAAAGGCATAATCAGATAATCAAAGATATTCCCCGACGGTGTTCGAAAAGCGGTGTGCTTTTCGTCATCAGGATGCATTTTGATTTGATTGTACCCTGAAAAGCCATCCATAAAAGACATCCTCTCGAATCCACATGTGTTGTCGATGATAATGTCCGTAATTGGTAGAGGGAAATCGTCTTTCGGACATGCCGCATTTACGTCTCGGTAATCAACACACGGTCGGATCTGTCCGTTTTTCTTTACCACGGGTACTATATTTGCTACCCAGTCGGGATGCTGCACTTCCCGGATGAACCCTGCTTTGATTAGCTTCTCGATTTCTTTCTCGATAGCCTTCATGACTGAGGGAAAATGCGTCGTTGTTGTTGTTTAACAGGTTTAGCTCCTGGCTTAATGTTAAGGCGATGCATGGCCACTTGAGGGTCTAAACCCGGCATATCTTCATAACTCCATGCGAAGACATCTATATATTCCCGTATCAAAGCGATAAGGCTCTCCTTTTCTTCAACCGTCAAACTATCGCTTATGAATATGGGTTTTGGATTAGCTTCGTCCCCCATATTTACTTGGATTATTTTATCATCGATTGGGTGGCTCGTTGTTCAAAGCGATGTTCCCATTGCATTCCAAGTCGTTGACTCATTGGATCCTCAATAGCGGTAGAGATCATCTTCTTGGATCTCTATTGGATCAGCTGAGGTCATATTGGCCATCAAGGACTTAAATTCACGTCCTATACTGACGTCAGAATCCCAGGAAGTTGCTTCGAAGATAAGTGATCTGACTCACCCTCAGTCATAACATGCCATGAGTACGGCGGCGACTCATATCCCAACCCTTTACGAGTTTTATGATAATAATCATCGGTGGCCTTAGGGACATAAGCGGTCGGTTGGTGTTTTGATACCTTTTAGAAGTTTAGCCCTTCTTTGTGAAGGAAATCATATCCCATTTTCTTCATCAAATGTTGTTGGCCGGGCGAAATATGCAAATTGGGGTTCTTTTTCTTTTGCTTGGGGTTGTTCCACCTCGGCTTGCAATGGTTTGTTTACGCCCAAAGATAATGTCTTCGATCATTATTTCGGCCGTATCACAAAACCGCTTGTGAAGAATTAAAGTGCCTTTGAGTTGTCATAAATGGCGGTGAATGGGCATGTGCAATCTGAGTTCGACATACAACCGTGGAAGAATTCGACTTCAAGTCAAGATGACTTTTAACACCGGTCGTAAGCTAAATCATAATTTTCATTGAAAATGACTATATCGTCATCGGGATCATTCGGATCGATTACAAAGGGTTTTACATCATTAAAACCACTTCTTGTTGGACTCTACATCGACTTCATTCCATTTGTCATAGTCCTCGATCGTGGTTCATCGGTTTGGCCTTCCTCAAGGTAGTGGGCGAGAATCAGTAAAATAATTCTCCACACCTTTGAATGGTTGCCTTTCGCGACCAATGTTTTAACCATTCCTCCTTCATCTACATACTTCATGCATTGATGCAGCGTAGATGGGACGATCAAATTTTCATGGATCCGTGGTCCACCCAAGAGCAAATTATAAGATGTATCGCGTCGATGACATAGCGGTTGACATCGTCTTCAAGTCTCCTATTTGGCATTTGAGTTTGATCTTGCCCAAGGGGCGAAATTGGTAGCATTGAAACCGTAGATGGTAGTCGGTTGTCGCTAACCGATGCACGTATCCCAAGATGTTGTATAATTCTCAATGGGATGATACTCAATGCATCCCGGGTCAACTTGAGCTCGGTTGATTGGACAGATCCGATATAGCCTGAAGTACAACGCCTATCATGCTTTGGGTTCTTCACTTGCATGTCCTCCGATGAAAAAGTAATGCAAGGTATCGGCCCTTTGAAGACGATGACATTGGGCACAAACTTGTTGTCCTTTACGGGAAATGGCGAGAGCGCTTCATTATCCACCGGCGCAGAGCTCGTAGATTGAGAGAGCGCAATAGCTCAAATAAAGTAATTCGTCGGGATGTTGGAGAGTTGGGCTAACATGTCGAACTCGAAAGGAGCCTTTGAAGTTTCAGGCATGTCCTTCCTGAGTGCTTTGTTGTAGCGGATCTCCCTTGTCTTGGACCCACCAACCGCTCCTTTGTCGCTACATCGGCGCTACTCGGGTACTCCCTTAGGAACTCTTTTCGCCTCGGGTGGCCATACGGGATGTGCGGCAAGGCGGTTTCTTCGGTAGAGTCATTGACTTCGCTCCTTTTCCGTAGCGGCGAGGTGGCGTTACAAGACTTCCCTTCGACTTTGAAGAAGTCCATTGTTCATCGATAACAAGTCGGGATGAACCCACATAATTCGCCTTCGGTAGTGTAAGGGACCATACCTTGTGCTTCCCGCCACCGGAGATCAAAGTTCACAACTTTGGCTTACGCTTGATGGATCGGTTTTACACCGCCCCGCACTTGAATTCCGCAAAATCGCCAAATTGGAGGCGACCATGTTTGCGACACCTTCTTTTGATCCTCAGCGAGTCATAACACTGCTTCTAGCAAGACACGGATCTTGTCCTTCAATATGTAACATGACCCGTCGGATGGTGTACCATTCGATGGTACATCGATATTTTGGATCATCCATCCTTGAAGCTTCCTCCGGCTTCTTTATTTTGAGCGTGATCTTGTTCATTTTAAGTAAAGTTTTGAGGATTGGGATAACACGGTCATCCTTAAAATCATACTTCTTCTGAGGACGGCTGTCAGAAATGTTTGATTTCTGCTTGAAGGATCTCGAAGTAGGTTGGGCTTCCACAGCTAGAGTCTCCTTCCCCTTCGATTGCTTTTGAGGGGTAAAATTATTCGTTACCCCTTTTTAGGGCGAGAGTCACGAGGTTCCTCTGCCTCGATCCTCTTAATCATGTTTTCAACTTGTTAGCCTTGCCTCACCAATTCTTTTCAAGAGTATGCCTCAATGCACCCATCTTAGAAAGTATGTTGATCGAGAGGTTGGCTCGCACATCGCGATGAGCGTCCTTTCGAGACTTGGTCGGGAGTGTAAAGATTGGTTTGAATCTCTTGACAAAAGTCGGCAGACTCGTCTTCTTTTGCTTTTCGGCCAACAAAGTGGCCATAGACACCTCGGTGTCATCATCGAAAAATCGGGCCATAAAGAGCCTTTGCGATCTTTCCAAGAGTTGATAGAACCGGGCTCTAACCCGGAACCACTTTCGGCGACTCCTTAAGAGTGCTAATGAATAACCGGGTCATAATAGGATCATTACCGTTATATGCGGTTTAAGCTTGAAGTAGTAGATGTGTTGTGACGGAGAACTTTTTCCGCCGAATCGCACTAAGTTAAGTGGCTTAAACTTGGAGGATATGGGGCGTCGTCCCATTCTATAGGATATGGCCTCGCCACCCCGACTCCTTAGATTGCCCTTGAGTTTCGTGAGCATCCACCGCTTTTAGAAATCCGTAATACATGATCTTGCTCTTTGTACGCCGATTCGATTCCGCCAGATGACATCGAATGGACATCATGATCCCTCTCGTAGTCTTCTTGCTTGATTTGGATCCTCCTTCGTCCATCTTCTTCTTGCCCACAAGTTTCTCCATCATCATTTCTAAACGCCTGATAGATTCTTGTTGTGCAAGAATGGTAGCTTGTTGCTCTTCTATTCTTCGTGTCATCTCTTCCTCTCGTTCAGCCATGAGGACACTGGCTTGATCACTGAAATCAGTGTTCGAAGGTTGAGATGTAGCGATGCCAGAGTTCTCAACTTCTTCAGAAGTACCCCCAGCCAATTGGCTATAGTCAAGCGAGATTGACACTCCGATGCGAAGGCGGGTGTTTGATAGGCGCCTTGGCTATTGATCAACGCGCCGTAACCACAGGGAATATTCGAGGTCCGGCGATTACGGACTTCTGTTGGGGTCTTGCTTCGCTTCTCCCAACCATGTTGATAGTTACTCCATGACCATCACAGCCGCCGCTTTTATGGTGGAACCGCTGCCCCGTTGACGGGTCGCATAACGCCAAAACCGGCTGATGCGCCGATGAACATTGTCGCGCATCGCGAGATGAGCTTCATAGCGGCAATGAGGCGCATTTGATTGGCATCACGCTTGCGTGTGAGATAATCACGGAGATCAGAAGTGGGTGTACCCCCAATTGATTCTGAAAGACGAGCCTCATATGAGAGAGGCTTCCTGGATCGAGTTTGGCGAACCTGGCGAGGTTGCCATTTCCTTTGATTTTGGCGGCGAGGTTCGCTGCTCTGCCGAGGTTCGTCCTGTTTAGAGGAGACCTTATGTTGGCGAAGTTCATTGTTTGGGCGAGGTTCATCCCTTTTAAAGGGGACCTCATGTTGCTGGCGAGGTTCGCCATTCAAACGAGGTTCGCCCTTCAAGGGGACCTCACGTTGTAGGCGAGGTTCGCCGCTTGGGCGAGGCAGACGAGGTTCGCCACTTGGACTAGGCTCGCAGCAGGAGCGACGTTCGTCTTTTGGACTAAGCTCGCAGCAGGAGCGACGTTCGTCTTGCAGACGAGGTTCGCAGCTGGGACGACCTTCGTCTTGTTTTGAATGAAACCCCTGATGATGACGAGGTTCGTTGATTTTCTTCGGACGATAATGGAATCCGTCCAACGAGACCAAAGCTCGAGCACGTCGGCGAGCTTGGTTCTCGCTGCCGACGCTGTCCGCACGCCTCGAGAGTGGACCATTAGAAGGTCCGTCTCACGTGCAGCTTTCGGCTCGCAAGCCAAAACTTGGCTAAAACATCCGAAGTGGACTTGGGTTGCTTAACAACCCATTTCTTAACCGGTGGTTGACTTTTGGAGCCTTGTCCTTAAAAGACAGAGGCTGATTGTCGAGGTTCACTCGAGAGGATTCAGCGAAGCCGCGGGTGAAGTCTCATCTGAGACTTCGGCGACACTGCGTGTCTTCACTGGGCTAGATGCCCCAGAGGAGAGAAACTCCTCGTACTTACTCTGATCGAATTCGATGACCAAGGTTTGAACCTCGGTTCCAACTGCAATCTTGTCTAATTGCGCCACCACCAATTCATCGGAATGAACGGTTGCTCCCACTGTGGTCGCCATCTTCTGTAGAGTCGAAAAAGCTTTGTTTGATTGACTTTAAAAAAAAGGATTACAATCACACCCTCTCGATTACAGAGGAAAAGAAGATTGATTTGACTTCTCTTTTGTATGGGTTCTTGGTGGCGAAAGAAGGCTTCACTCGATGCTCACGTAGAGATCCGCTTTCCGTTGACGATCAGAACAGAGTTGTTGATGCTTGATGAAGAACTCGATCTCTCTTGCGCGAGTGCTGGATTTTCTCCCCAGTCCCCTTCCTCCTAGCTGCTCATGGCTATTTATTGGGCTTTAAGCATGTAACCATCATGCTAGAATCGTGGAAACGTGGGTTAATGGGCATAACTGATGCCCACCATTTAACCCACGTGGTTATCGTGGCTTTCGTGGCCTTCGTGGCCGTTGGCTTTGCTAATATGGCGAGCTGCGAGCTTCGTTAGATGACGAGCTTCGCTCGGGCGCTGAACCTTGATTGAATGACGAGGTTCGCTACTTGGGCGAACTTCGGTTTGCTAACGAAGCTTCGCTGCTTGGCGAACCTTGGCTGGATGCATTTACGCATTTTGGTTGGATAGCGAGCCCATTGCGTGGCGAACCTCGTTTGAATGGCGAGGTTCACCGCCGTAGGCTAACCTCGTGATAAATGTCGAGGTTCACCGCCGTAGGCTAACCTCGTTGAATGGCGAGGTTCACCGCCGTAGGCTAACCTCGTTGAATGGCGAGGTTCACCGCTGTAGGCGAACCTCGGTTGAATGGCGAGGTTCGCTGCGTGGCGAACCTCGTTTGAATGGCGAGGTTCACCGCCGTAGGCTAACCTCGATAAATGTCGAGGTTCACCGCCGTAGGCTAACCTCGTTGAATGGCGAGGTTCACCGCCGTAGGCTAACCTCGTTGAATGGCGAGGTTCACCGCCGTAGGCTAACCTCAGATAAATGTCGAGGTTCACCGCCGTAGGCTAACCTCAGATAAATGTCGAGGTTCACCGCCGTAGGCTAACCTCGTTGAATGGCGAGGTTCACCGCCGTAGGCTAACCTCGTTGAATGGCGAGGTTCACCGCCGTAGGCTAACCTCAGATAAATGTCGAGGTTCACCGCCGTAGGCTAACCTCAGATAAATGTCGAGGTTCACCGCCGTAGGCTAACCTCGTTGAATGGCGAGGTTCACCGCCGTAGGCTAACCTCGTTTGAATGGCGAGGTTAGCTACTTGGCGAACCTCGTCGACAAGAGGGCTTCGCCGCTGGCTAACCTCGCTCAATGGAGAACTTCGCCAAACTTTGAAGTTGTGGGCGAGCCTCGCCAAACTTAAGTGTTGGGGGCGAATCTCATCATATGACTGTTGAGCTTCGTTTCTCGTGCGAGCCTCGTGTTATGATTGAACTCCGCTCCTCGTGCGAACCTCGTGTTGAGGTCGAGCCTCATCTTGACGAGTCTCGTTTTGAAGTTTGTATGGTCTAGCCTCGCCCTACCAGCGAGCCTCGCCTTGAAGCTTTAACAACTAGGGTGCTCGTGACCCTCGCCTAGAGGATTTTTTGACTGTCTACATCCCCCTCCAAAAAATGTTAAGGATGTCAGATCATTTCTTGGTCATGCTGGTTTCTATAGACGTTTCATCAAAAATTTTAGCAACATTGCTAGACCTTTGACCAATCTCTTAGCTAAGGATACGCCATTCAAATTCTCCCTTGAATGCCTCAAAGCTTTTGATTATCTGAAAAAAGAACTAACCACAGCCCCGATCATTCATGCACCAGATTGGACCTTACCCTTCGAATTAATGTGTGATGCATCGATTACGCAATGGTGCTGTTCTAGGACAACGTATTGATGGAAAATGCATGTAATCTACTATGCCGATGGGACACTAAGCGATGCTCAACAAAATTACTCATCGAGAAAGAATTTTTAGTTGTTGTCTTTGCCTTAGAAAAATTCAGGTCCTATCTCATCGGTCTTTGACCAAAGTATTCACAGATCACGCCGCACTTAAGTATCTTTTGACCAAGAAGGATGCTAAAGCACGGCTCATTAGATGGATTCTCCTACTTGAGTTTGACATTCGGATCCTTGACAAAAAGGCATAGAAAATCACGTGGCGGATCATCTCTCTAGACTTCCAAATGCACCAACATCAAATGTCCCAATCAATGAACTTTTCGAGACGAACAACTCCTACAAATCCAATCTGTTCCATGGTTTGCGATATTGTCAATTACTTAGTCACGAAACAGCTCCCTCTCATTGGTCTAAGCAGGATAGATCTCGTTTTCTCTCGGGTAAAATACTTTCTTGGGATGATCCATATCTGTTTAAAATCTTGTCGTCAGATTTTTAGGAGGTGTATTCCAAATGAAGAAACTAGGAGTGTTCTATCTTTTGCCACGAGCAAGCATGTGGGGCCACTTTGGCTCAAGAAAGCAGTAGAAAAAATTCTCGGTGTGGGCTATATTATTGCTTGTGTTCAAAGATTCCTATGAGTTTTGCAAAACACATGTAGTTGTCGGTTCTTAGGTAAAATCACTAGAAGAAATATGATGCCCTTACAACCCATTTTAGCTGTTGAACTTTTTGATTTGTGGGGTATAGATTTCATGGGACCTTTTCCAAATTCCTTGATAATATGTACATTCTAGTGGTCGCCGAGTATATGTCGAAATGGGTTGAAGCGGTTGCTTGCAAGACTAATGATAACAAGGTTGTTGTTCGGTTTTACGAAGGAGAATATTTTTCACGATTTGGTGTGCCCGATCAATAATTAGCGATAATGGTACACATTTACGCAACCGTTCCTTTGAGGCATTAATGAGGAAGTACTCGATCACACACAAGCTGTCAACTCCTTATCACCCTCAAACCGGTGGTCAAGTAGAGGTCACAAATAGGCGAGATCAAACAAATTCTCGAAAAACAAGCCACAAATGTAAAGGATTGGTCCTTAAAACTCTGCGATGCTCTATGGGCATATCGAGCGGCCTTTAAAACTTCGGTTAGAAATGTCACCATCTGAGACTTGTTTTGGAAAGGCACGCCATTTACCGGTTGAGTTAGAACAGAGCAATGTGGGCAATTAAACAACTTAACCTTGATTTAGACTTGGCGGGAAAAATGAGAATGCTTCAATTAAATGAGTTAGAGGAAATTGAAGCGATTCATATATAAATTCAAAATTTATAAAGAAAACCAAGGTTTTTCACGACAATTCAATATTAGGAGAAACTTCACACGGGACAAAAGTTTTACTTTACAACTCAAGACTACACATTTTTCTGGTAAATTAAGATCACGATGGTCGGGACCATTTATTGTCACTCAAGTTTTCTCACATGGGGCTATCGAGATTAAAGATCCTAAAATGATCATGTTTTCAAAGTGAATGGTCAGCGTTTAAAACCCTTTTAGAATCTTCTACACTTGGAGAGGAGGAGGTGTTTGTTCTCCATGAGCCACACTATCGTAATCAAAAAAAAAAAAATCTTGTAAATCACTGCATAATACTTAAAAAAAAACAACAACAATTGGTTTCGTCTCCCCTCGTTACGGATAAATGCGCTTTTCTGTTCCGTGTCATCCAACATCCGTAGTGCTTCCACTCTTCTCCATGTTACTTTCGCATTTACATTGAGGACAATGCAAATTTTAGGTGTGGGGTGGGACTTAGTCAAATTTCTCGTATATTAGTCATTTTCATTTTCTCATTTTTCATTTTATTTTTTTATTCATTTTTCATTTTCTTTTTCTTTAAAAAAAATAATAAATAAATAAATAAATAAATAAAAATTGTCACTTGCCAACTTAATAGAGTTGATTAATAGTCTTCTAATCACGAGTTAGTTATACACTCAAGTTTACCTTTTATGATAATTTTAAATAAATTTCGAAAGAATAATTTTCAAAGTGGTATACTTTACTAAAGTTTAACTTGGATGTTTAATCAGTGATGAAATTTTTAGTGCTTAACTTAGAGTTGAAAATGATTCTTTAAGTTGCATTAATCCAAATATTTTTGAACATATATACATATACACATATATATATTATACTAACTTAACAAAAGAGTCTGAAAAATGGGCACCAAATAAATTTCTCTTAAAATCATCGGTAGTTCTTTGTTACTAAGTCTAAGTTGGTGAGTAATTAAGCCCGAGGAGTATTTTTATGCTTAATGACCTAAGCCCAATTGGGTTGGGATTCATTAGCCCAAAACTTCGCTAGATGGTCACTTAGAAAGCCCGATTAAAAGAACAAGACTACCAAGAAAAAAAAAAAAAAAAAACTAACCATGTTTTTATATATATGGAAATAATGGTATATGTTCTTGATTTTTCAAAATGGGTTAAGAGACTTGAACATTGTTTGAAACAAAGAGTTAGCATGTTTCCTTCAAAACTTTTGAATTAAATCTTTGAGAAAAACTTGGTTTTGTATCACTACAATGGAAGGATTTTCTTAAGAAGTTTACTTTGAAATCATGATAAAAGCGTTTTCTTGAGTATTAACCGACTTGTGGAATTTTTGAATTATTCAATTAGCTTCTTTAAATTGGCAAGTTGGTGAATTTTATGGGTATATTCACGCAAACCCTCACGAGACTACAACTTCGTCCACTAGGGTAACCTAGGGGTTTAAAGGCTTGTTGTATCGCTAAATACAACCGCGATTCCCGCGAAAGTGAGTTAGGATTTTCTTTCTTTCTTTTCATCTTTCTTCTTTGCGGAGGACTAGCAAAAGTTTAGGTGTGGGGGTATTTGATAATCACATTTTAATGACATTTTAATAACCTCATTATCTATTTTATATCAATAAATATGTTACTAATAATATGTTTTATGTTATTTTGCGTAATAATGGAGTATTAATGAATAAAAGCTCAAATGACTCTAATTCTCGAATTTCTATCAATTTTGAAGCCCAAATCAAGACAAACAAAGGCCCAAGATACCATAGTGATCCAAGAGAAATTCATGAAGAAAAATCAAGAAAAGACAAATTAGGTTGGAAACCAACGGTTGTAACGATTAGCCAACCGGTTATTAACCGACACAACCGATTGGTTTGCAGCAGATTCAATTAAGGGCTGATTTCTCTTCCTTTTGGCCAAGTTTGATCCAATGGTTCACATCAACTCCGTTGGGCTATAAATAGGGGTGAATGCTGAGGGTTTAGGGGTGTGAAATATTTTGTAAAACTCATTTTGGAGGGAAAGGGTTGCTCTTGTTTTAGAGTACCTTTCATTGTAATAATTTTTCCTCAATAAATAAATATTTTAAGCCCTTCAATCCCATCTTCTTCTTCTTGTTCAAGGACCAAAAGGAGGATGAGTTGATGATGATGAGTTGCGGGTTTCTCTTTATTTCTCTTTATTATTTCTTTTTCTTTCTTGTTATTTATTTGCTTTGTAGTTTAGATTTAATAGCTTTTGTAGTTTAGATTTAATTGCTTTGTAGTTAGATTAGTTTAGAATTTTTCTTTTCTTTTTATTTTCTTTCTTTTTCTATTTGTTTGAATTTCCCAAGATGTTGAACTAAACTCTTGTGGGGATCTAGGTTGCATGAAACTAGTCTAATCTCTTTTGTGTTTATGAATCATCTCTCTTATGCTTAAAAGATCATGTTTAGGTTAATCAACTAGAGAACTAATCGATAGAAGAAGAATTTGATAGTTTATGCTTTCCTTAAGTGGTTTGATAGGCTATGCTTATGAATTCTAGGATTATTATCTTGTTATTACTCTCTTCATGAGTTTGAATTTCAATTAGGTGATAATTTGATAAGTTATGCTTTCCTTAAGTGGTTTGATATCTTATGCTTAATAAATCTAATATGAGATGTGGTAAAAGAGAATTTTTCAGTAGATTATAATTTGAGTTAGCTAGTGGATTCAATTCTAGATTCCTTCATCTCTCTTATTGAATTCTCGTCTTTTTAATTGTGATTCCTTTCACACACAATCCAAATCCACTCTCTCATCACTTCATCATATTTTTATATTATCTTGAATAAAACCCTAATTGTCACGCATAATTTGAGAACCGAACTTGAATCAAACACTTCCTATTTCCCGTTCCTCGTGGGATCGACAATCTTAAATACTATAACTTGACAATGGTTGTGCACTTGCGACTATAAAAGGTAAACACTCGTTTTTGCCCATCAACAGCCCATGCTTCAGAACAATGTCCACTCTTAGGAAGTACTCAATCTCTAGAAACGGATGAATCTTTGCATTCCGACATCCGATTAATGATCCATTTTCTCCAACCTATAATCCGGGTTGGAGAAATCATCCAATTTTGCATGGAATCGGGGTAATTTCTCGAAATCAAAATTTCACTCCTCTTCAAACCAAAGAATTCCCTAGGGCAACGCAGTTTCTTTTAGTTCTCAAACCAATTTTCCACAATCAAATCGGTCATTTCCAAATCGGTTTCCTCATCATCAATCTACAAATCATATTCCTTCAAATGTTGAAAGCGTCTTAATGTGTTGGAAAGAGGTTTGGAAGCCTTGATTAAAACCTCTACAGACCACGAACTTGTTGACTCAAACATCTAACACGATGAACTCCTTTATGCAATCAGGGACAAATTCTCAACTCCAACACTCAAGCCATAGCTAGATTAGAAACCCGGCTTGGTCAACTAGCTAGCTATAAGTGAGAGAGAAAGGATCATTTCGAGTCAACCCGTGACCAATCCAAGGAACGCGGGTCAAGTTCAACTTTCAAGATCAAGTGAATGCAATCCATTCACAACAATCAGTAACGGGTTAATAATCAAGTCCTTGAGCGAGAGAATTACGTTGAATACATGCATCTTGAAGCCAACATTTGAAGAACCCTTTGTCAATGAACTTAGATTTTTAGAAAATAGAAAACAACAAGATTTCATTTTTGATGAAATTTTTGTTAATAATGAATCTAAGTTCAAAAGCATACAACCATTAATACCTACCTTCCATTCTTTGCAAACATCATTAAAACCACGAAATTCTTAGAATTTAAGCACATCGATGATTATATCATTTTGAAATTCTTTAAATTTGGAGAATTTTCAGCAATAAGGTAGGATTTAATGTAGAATGTGAGCTTCTCATGTTTCATCTGTTATTCTACATTTTTATTTTTGTCCCTCAATAATAATAAAAGAATTTATTCTTCTCTCATGTGAGAGTTTCTTGTTCTTTTCAAAAAAAAAAAACATATGAAGAAAAAAAAGAAAAAAAAGAGAGAGAATAAATTTTTGACTTCACCTTCTCATACCAAAGGTAATTACAGAATTTTTGTCATTGTTCGAAGTCGACCGAACAAATGTAAGTGCTTCCATTCTTATCTGTTTTACTTTGTGCATAATAGAATTTGCATTGAGGACAATGCAAAATTTAGGTGTGGGGTGGGAATTAGTCATTTTATCTTTATCTTAGTTATTTTTTTTTCCTCTTTTTCTTACCATTTTTTTATCATAAAAAAATCACTTGCCAACTTAATAGAGTTGATTAATAATTGATCTATTTGATAGAATTTAAGTCTTCTAATCCTTAGTTAGTTCTATACTCAAGTTTACCTTTTATGATAACTCCAAATAAATTTCTCAAGAAATGATTTTCAAAGTAGTATACTTTACTTAAGTTTTAACTTAGATTTTTAATTAAAGTAATGGAATTTTTGCATGCCTAACTTAGAGTTGAAAATAATTTTTCAAGTTGTCTTGATCCAAATATTGTTCAGAATATATATACATATACACATATATATATTATACTAACTTAATAAAAGAAGAAAAATTTCTCTTAAAATCATTGGTGGTTCTATTTTACTAAGCCTAAGTTGGTGAGTAATTAAGCAGAGGAGTATTTCTATGCTTAATGACCTAAGCCCAATTGGGTTGGGATTCATTGGCCCAAAACTCGCTAAATGGTCACTTAGAAAGCCGATTAAAAGAACAAAACCACCAAGGAATAAAGAGTTAAAAAAATCATACTAACTATGTTTTTATATATAGTTATATTTGTATATGTTCTTGAAAAATTAAATGGATTTAAAGACTTGAAATTTGTTTAAAACAAAGAGTTAGCATGTTATTTTCAAAACTTTTAAATTAAATTTTTAAGTTAAACTTGGTTTTGTATAACTATAATGAAAGGATTTTCTTAAGAAAATTACATTGGAGTTATGATAAAACGTTTTCTTGAGTATTAACCAACTTCAATTGGAATGTTTGAAGATATCAAATGAATTAATTATTTTATTAACTTCTTTAATTTGGCAAGTCATTGAATTTTGTGGGTATATTCACTGCAAACCCTCACGAGACTACAACTCGTCCACTAGGGTAACCTAGGGGTTTAAAGGCTTGTTGTATGTGCTAAATACAACAGCGATTCCTGCGAAAGTGAGTTAGGTTTTCTTTTTATTTTCTTTGCTAGAGGACTAGCAAAAGTTTAGGTGTGGGGGTATTTGATTATCACATTTTAATTACATTTTATACCCTTATTACCTATGTTATATGAATAACGATATTACTAATAATCTTTTTATCTTATTTTGCGGGCTAATAAAGAAATAATGAATAAAAGCCCAAATGACTCAAATTCTCGAATTTCTACCAATATTTAAAGCCCAAATCGAAGACAAACAAAGGCCCAAGATACCAAATTGATCCAAGAGAAATTCGTGAAGAAAAATCAAGAAAAGACAAATTAGGTTGGGAACCAATCGGTTGACCAATCGGTTATTAACCGGTTCGCTAACCGATCGCCAACCGATCGGTTTGCAATGATTCAATTAATGGTGGATTTCTCTTCCTTTTTGGCTAGGTTTGATCCAATGGTTCACATCAACTCCGTTGGGCTATAAATAGGGGTGAAGGCTGAGTGTTTTGAGTGTGAAATATTTTATAAAAACTCCATTTGGAGAGGAGGGTCACTCTTCATTGAGAAGACCTTCCAAAAATTATAACTTTTGTTACACAATAAATGAAATGTTTCACCCCTTCAATTTCCTTTCTCTTCTTCTAATCCAAGGACCAAAAGGAGGATTAGATTAAGATCGAGAGTTGTTGGTTTCTATTTTATTTTCTTTTTCATTTTCTTCTTTATTTTCTTGTTTTAGAATAGATTTACTTTCATGCAATTTACTTTCTTGCAATTTATTTTCATGCAATTTAATTCCTTACAATTTACTTTCATGCAATGTATTTACCTTCTAGAATAGATTTTCCTTTCCTTTAATTCACCTTGAGGCTAGAACCCTCTAGGGATTACCCTTTCTAAGTATGGAGCTAATATTAGGTGGGATCCTAGAGATTTTTGAAACTAGCTAACAAATCCAACTCATTTTCATGAGATTGAGATAAGCTAAGTGGATCTACTCTAGATTCCTCATATCTTTAATTAATCCTCCATACTTTACCTTCTTTGTTTTCCTCTTATCCTTGTTTTCATTTTATTTGTTATTTTCCTTTAATTTTGATTTCATTGATTTTTACTTCTCTCTCAATCTCATATTCCTCCATGTGCATATAATCTCAAACCTAGTTTTGTTGTTATTTGCACATAATCTAACCACATTCTCAACTTCATTTTCTCCTCCTTTGCACATAATCCACATCCACTCTCTCTTATCTCTCCACATCCACTTTCACCCTTTTCTCACTTTCATTTTATTTGTACATAAACTCCTAATTGTCACGCGCATAATTTGAGAACCAAAACTTGAGCAAAACTCTTCCTACTTCCCGTTCCTCGTGGGATCGATAATCTTTTATACTATAACTTGATAAGGGTTGTATACTTGCAACTAAGGAGGTAATCATTTATTTCTCATCAGGGTTCTTATCAAAACCTCCGTATTATCATCAAAAAAGTTATTGAGAAAGGAACTCTCCATGTCATCCCAAAGAAGCAATACTCCCACTTTGAGTCTTCGATACCAATCGGTACTTCGCTGGTGGTGCCGACGAATGACCGAACCATCAAAGGCTCGTTCCCCGAGATCACCCTCAAGTGTGACTTGAAGTAGATCAAGTGTTGTGTGGGTGAGCCTCTTCCGTCGAATGGCGTGAAGTTAATCAAATTGAATTTCGGCGGGTAGGGAATTGAGTCCCACTCTCTCGGGTATGGACACGGGATGCCGGTCTTCTTGACTTCCTGTGCGGACATTAGAGCATTGATCTTTCCTTCAAGCACCTTCATTTTTTTGCCGTCGTCCTCCCGTTGCTTTGGATTACTCCCAGTAGGAGGGCCTGGGCCATCTCCACTTTGAGCACCGGATATAGTTTTCTTCGGAGGTTGGTCGACAAGGATGTGTTCATCCACTTCCGTATCGCTGTCTTCTATAGCATGTGCGATACGGTGATTGGATCCACCTTGTTGACTGGACTCGGGCTGTGCAGCTTTCTGGGTTTGTAACTCCCTCATCTGCTGCATGGCTAGCTCCATCTTAATTTTTATCTCAGCCTTAAGCTCTTCTCTCTGCTTAGCTAAGGCTTCTTGCAGTATTTGAGCCAGGGTCTCGGGAGTGATGGTAAACATTTTCCTAAAATGATGACCCACGCTCGATATTGTGTCATCGGATGCCACTGCTGAGCAGGCGTCGGAGGTCTCGTCTTCAGATGAGTCTCCTTCATGCATCCTTCTATAATCTACACATTTCGAGCTCGCAATTGCAATCGAGACATCTTCTGGGAAACCCGGGTGCTGACTTTTCCTGCAGGAGTGAAGTCAGGGTCCGCGTCCGTTGCTGGTCCTTTTCCTTTGTTCACCATATTAATGGTGACTTCGGGGAATTCATCTTGCCGAATGGCAGATCTTCTTCTTCTTTGGAAGCGTCTTGAATTTGGCTTCGAATCTTCCATCACTAGCGGGGAAAGCCTCTCAAATACTGAAGCTCTTTGTGACTGAGCATTTGACTCAGAGCAGGCACATCCTGATAGCAACGTCTTAATCAGCTGCGCACACGAGCAAGAACAACCTATTTCGTCGATCGCCCTTTTTCGTGTGTTACCACCCCTAGCCTAATGGTGTGGTTGGTGTGGTTTGTCACAGATTGCACTTCCACCCCCTAGTGTAATGTTGCCCTTAATTGGAGGACACGTCTTCTTTTGGGGGTGTCAGCTATTTAACTTAGGAGACAACTTCCATCACTTGGCTTCGTCATCTGAAGTTGCCTCTGCATGAATAACCAGGGTCTGGTCATCTCTCGTGACTTTGCAAGTCACATGCCTCAACTTCTTCTTCTCAGCAGACTCGCAGACCCCCTGAGGGATGCTCAAACGAGAAGCAATAGAAACTCTTGAATCTTGAGATGTTCCAGTTTGCTCGGGACACCGTTGAGCTACAGTTGGAGTCTGGGTAAGACCCCCAGTCCGTTATTGTGTGCGGACTGGATGACCCAAATGTTCCATCACCGGTGCCTTGTCTTTGGTTCCCGGCTTTGGACCAAGGTGACTGAACACCAAAGTTGAAGGATTCGCCGTTGGTACATCAACAGGAGAAGTGGACGGAGGAGGCGGAGAAGAACCCCCTTGGTCGAGACAGTTAGGAGTGTCTCGGTCCTGCGGTCTTTGGGCGCGACAGTTCCTCTTGCCGCCGCGGTGGCGATAGTTTAGACTGTTCACACCTGTGCGGTACCGATCATCGCGGCCAGCTTTGCCCCGCCAAGGCGATTTTGAGCTCCAGACTTGGCAAGTTTGAGTCGACCCCTTGGTTGATTTCGACTCTTGTGCCTTGGCGATGATGGCACGTGCTCGAAGCGACACGCCACATGCTTTGGGCTTCTTTCATCAAACGGGTCCTTTTGATGAGGACCCATTCTTCCTTGGCAGGAGTGCTGACGAGTTGAGACGAGGCGCTGTAGTTTGTTGACGCCTCTGATTACGCGAGTTCGTATGATAGTGAACTCCGTCCTTCGACTCCAGAGCCTTGGCGAACTGACGGGCCAACTTCTGACGCTGTCTTTGACGAGCCCTCTTCATCAGAGCGGTGGAGACCTTGTAAGATGACTTCTTCTGAATAGAGCTACTATGAGCAGAGCTCCCTACGGGCAGTGTTGTTGCGGGGTTCCACGCGAGAAAAAGCGATTCGCTGTAACACATGACGTAACGGACCTCCTCTTTGGAGATGAGATCCTCCGATGCTTGTGGGAAGAGGAGGATTTCGATGAAGAGGAGGAGAGATGCTCTTCGAGCTTGGCTTGATCGAAGACGTAGTCCAACCCATCGACCATGAGGTCGGCTTGATCGCTGCTAGGTTGCGACACGATAGTCTCAACGTTGAGACTATTGACTCCCACTGTGATCGCCATCGTGTTTCGGTCGAAAGCTGGTTTCTTTGTTATTTCCATTAAAAAACATTTTGACAATGAAAACAAGAGAAAATTACACGTGTAACTCTCTATTACAAAGGAATTTGAGTCGCTTTCTCACAAACACGAACAGAAGACACTATACGTGTAGATCTTCTGCTTGCGTGGATTCTTGGCCTGTGCCAGGGACGCGTTGTCCGTGGACCACCTAAGCAACGATCGTCGAATCGACGGGGTTGAGTTAATGCTTCGCTAAGGAAATAAGAACTAAACCAAATATCTTAGGAAGGTAATATATCTACTCTTCCCAAGAATAAGTCTAAGCTTAAACTTGAGGATCTCCACGTGGATGAAGTTCTTGAAATCTTCTTGGCTGAAGCTCAAAATCTCCTTCTCTCTCTCTCTCTATGCAAGGCTCTTAGCTTAGGAAGTTTTTGATCTCCAAAACTCTAATCCCTGATCCCCTACCCAAGTGGGCGTGGGGGTATTTATAGCCTTTGAGGCGTCACATCTGAAAAACACAAATTAAGTAAAGTGTCCAAAATCCGTGAGTGGGCGAGACAAGTTGATCGCCACAAGACCGAACGGTCGCAAGATGTCGGGCGCCGACAGTTGTTGACTACCACCAAGAGGAGATGTCTCTCATTTGTTGTAATGGCTTTCCTCCATTTTAGGTATGATTAAATGCCCTAATTTCATGCTTAGTGGTATTTTCAGCGTGTAACCGCCCACTAGCGTGGTGAAGCGTCTCTTTGCGTTGAAAAAGTCAAGTGGGCCCCACAAGCATTAATTTGAACACTTCAAGAGCACATACGGACATTCTTGATGTCTCACCTTTGTGACACAAGTAAGTGTCGCCAATGGCGAGACACAACAAGGTGTCGCGCCAATAGCGACACAAGAAAGTGTCTCGCCAATGGCGAGACACAACAAGGTGTCGCGCCAATAGCGACACAAGAAAGTGTCTCGCCAATGGCGAGACACAACAAATGTCGTGCCAATAGCGAGACACTATAGGTGTCTCGGGCATTGATTTCACCCTGTGATTGACTTCCTGAGACTTTGTCGACGTCGTCCTTCGATCTTCTCATGATTAAGTCATATTTGGGGTTCTTCAGCAATTTTTGATGCCTACACTCAACATTGCTGTTATGTCTCCTTCAGAGAAGATTCCCAAACCACCTTTGCCCTTCAATGATCAAAGTGAGTGGGCAGGGTGGTCCACTATTGTCACTAATGCCTTACATGGCTCTGATTTGCTTGATCATCTCACGATGCGGGACCGGTTCCTTTGTCTATCGATCTTGTTGCTTCATCGATACTCGCCTCTAGCAGTAGTGATGTCGATCTTCAGACCGCTCATGCTCTCTATGTCAAGGAGAGTTCAGACTGGCAATTGCAGGAATTTCGTGTAATGGATTATCTCACTCATTGTGTTGGCTCTGGTCTCCTTTGTCAAGATTGGTTCGCTTCCCTACGCCGGGCCATGTGGAATCGCCTCGCGGCGTTTCAGCGAGTGTTGGTTGTTATTTCCATTAAAAACATTTTGACAATGAAAACAAGAGAAAATTACACGTAACTCTCTATTACAAAGGAATTTGAGTCGCTTTCTCACAAACGAGCGAAGACACTATCGTGTAGATCTTACGCTGCGTGGATTCTTGGCCTGTGGCCAGACGTTGTCCGTGGACCACCTAAGCAACGATCGTCGAATCGACGGGGTTGAGTTAATGCTTCGCTAAGGAAATAAGAACTAAACCAAATATCTTAGGAAGGTAATATATCTACTCTTCCCAAGAATAAGTCTAAGCTTAAACTTGAGGATCTCCACGTGGATGAAGTTCTTGAAATCTTCTTGGCTGAAGCTCAAAATCTCCTTCTCTCTCTCTCTCTATGCAAGGCTCTTAGCTTAGGAAGTTTTTGATCTCCAAAACTCTAATCCCTGATCCCCTACCCAAGTGGACGTAGGGGGGTATTTATAGCCTTTGGGAGGCGTCACATCTGAAAAAAACACAAGTCGTAAAGTGTCCAAAATCCGTAGTGGGCGAGACAAGAAGGATCGCCACAAGACCGAACGGTCACAAGATGTCGGGCGCCGACAGTTGTTGACTACCACCAAGAGGAGATGTCTCTCGCTGTTGTAATGGCTTTCCTCCATTTTAGGTATGATTAAATGCCCTAATTTCATGCTTAGTGGGCGTATTTTCAGCGTGTAACCGCCCACTAACGTGGCTGAACGTCTCTTTGCGCTGAAAAAGTCAAGTGGGCCCCACAAGCATTAATTTGAACACTTCAAGAGCACATACCAGACATTCTTGATGTCTCACCTTTGGCGCGACACAAGTAAGTGTCTCGCCAATGGCGAGACACAACAAGGTGTCGCGCCAATAGCGCGACACAAGAAAGTGTCTCGCCAATGGCGAGACACAACAAGGTGTCGCGCCAATAGCGCGACACAAGAAAGTGTCTCGCCAATGGCGAGACACAACAAGGTGTCGTGCCAATAGCGAGACACTATAGGTGTCTCGGGCATTGATTTCACCCTGTGATTGACTTCCTGAGACTTTGTCGACGTCGTCCTTCGATCTTCTCATGATTAAGTCATATTTGGGGTTCTTCAGCAATTTTTGATGCCTACACTCAACATTGCTGTTATGTCTCCTTCAGAGAAGATTCCCAAACCACCTTTGCCCTTCAATGATCAAAGTGACTGGGCAGGGTGGTCCACTATTGTCACTAATGCCTTACATGGCTCTGATTTGCTTGATCATCTCACCAGTACGGGACCAGTTCCACTGTCTATCAGTACTGTTGCTTCATCCAGTACTACTGCCTCTAGCAGTAGTGATGTCGATCTTCAGACCGCTCATGCTCTCTATGTCAAGGAGAGTTCAGACTGGCAATTGCAGGAATTTCGTGTAATGGATTATCTCACTCGCTGTGTTGGCTCTGGTCTCACTGTCAAGATTGGTTCGCTTCCCTCTGCTCGGGCCATGTGGAATCGCCTCACTGAGCGTTTCACTGAGTGTTCGGGTGCACGGGAGGCATATCTTCTACAATGCATTGCTCTACAACGCAAAGGTAGTTCCTCTCTGCAGTCCCATTTTGGACAAATGTAAGGTTTTTGGACAGAATTACGCTCCATGCTTCCTGGACGTAATTCCACATATGAAGACTAGTTAGCTTGGTATGAACGGCGTGTGGTGCATCAACTGTTTCAGTCCCTTCCTGAATATTCAACTATGGCTGATCAACTACTTCATTAGCCTCAATTTTCGACTTTGGCCTCAGTTATGGGAGCTCTCAATGCTTATGAGACCCGGCAGCAGACTGCACGACTCAATTTATCAACAGACACTCCTATCTCTTCTCTCGAGACTGCTCTGTCTGTACCTATCACTGCTCCTGTTATGAATCATACTTCTCCATATGCTCCATCTCCACAAGCTCGATCTAAGCTCTCTTGTAAATATTGCAAGAAGGAAGGACACCGCATTGAGACATGCTTCAAGCTTCATCCTGAGTTACGTTCCTCAGGTAGTGGTCGTGGTCGGCGACCCCCTCAGTCTCAACCCTCTCGTACACCAGGATTGCTGGCCAATGCTATACCTTCTACTACTTCAGACTCTACTATTCAAGCTATTGAAAGTCTTCACCGTCAACTTGATGCTTTTCACCATATCACCTCCACATCTGCCTCACAAATCTCTGGTATGCATTTTGCTGGTTCTTCAGCTAATCCTTCGGTCTCTGGTATGAATGATCTCTGGATTTTTGACTCTGGCTGTTCTTTTCATATGACTTGTAATGCCTCACTTTTATCATCTGTCTTCACTTCATCTTCTCTTCCCCCCATCTACACAGCTGCTGGACAACCATTGTCCATTACTCAGTATGGCTCTATTACTCCACAAAATGATCCATCTGGTCGTTTAACACTTGGTCCCGTCTATGTGGCTCCTCAGCTTTGCTTGAATTTGATTTCTATTAGCTCTTTATGTATAGCTCGCCTGTTTGTCTCATTTTCTTCTGATACTTGTATTGTACAGGATCCACAGACGGGCAAGACAGTTGGGGAGGGTCGTAGGAGGCACAAGCTGTATTTTCTGGAATATCTTCATCTTCCAGAGTCCATACGTCTACGTTCTCTTGTTGCTTCTGTTCGTTCATTAAAACCCTCTACCTCGCTTCCTACCAATTTGTGGCATAGACGACTTGGTCATGTGTCTAATAAAAGGCTGGAGAGTCTTATTCAGTCTGGGGTACTTGGTCCTGTATCATCTAGTTCTAGTATTGAGTCATGCACTGGTTGCAAATTGGTTAAATTCACTGCTTTACCATTTAAAATGAGTACATCTGAATCCACTTCCTTATTTGATTTAGTACATTCTGATATTTGGGGGCCAGCACCTTTGCCTTCTTCACCTGGCTACTTATATTATGTTAGTTTTATCGACGATTTCTCTCGTTTTACATGGGTTTACCTTCTTAAGAATCGCTTTGACGTGCTTACTGCATATGAAGCCTTCACTGCTATGATTTTCACTCAATGGCAATCTCGTATTAAAGTTTTCCGTTCTGATTGTGCCAAAGAGTACCTATCCTCTACCATGCGCTCTATCATGTCCTCTCATGGGACTATCTTTCAACACTCATGTCCCTACACTCATGAGCAAAATGGTGTTGCTGAATGCAAACATCGTCATATCCTTGATACTGCTTGATCCATGCTCATTTCATACACTGTTCCTCATCGTTTCTGGGCTGAGGCCATTCTCACCGCGACTCATGCCATTAATATCACCCCATCTAGCTCTCTTTCTGGTGCTACTCCTTATAGTCGTGTTTATACTCATCCTCCTCGTTATGATCTAGTCTGCGTTTTTGGTTGTCGATGTTTTGTTCTTCTGCCATCTCACGAACATGATAAATTATCTCCCAGAGCTATTTCTTGTGTCTATTTAGGAATTAGTTTGGAACATCGAGGTTATTGTTGTTATGATCCAGCAACTCGTCGAGTTCATATATCTCGTCATGTTCAGTTCGAAGAGGATTCTCCATATTATTCTGCTTCTGATGACTTTAATTTCCTCCACTCTACTGATCATGCTTCCCCATCAACTGCATCACCCACTTCTTCACCTCAGTTTTCCTTTCGAGATCTCCCTGACATCTCTCCCTCTCCTTCTGTTGACTCTTCCTCACCCGAGCCTTCTCTTACACCATCTGATCCCTATTCCATGGACACAGCTCTCACTCCAGAACATACTGTTGATCTCCACGCACTTGCGCCAGCATCTTCCCCGCCTGAGGTTCCTCTTGCTCTTCGTCGAGGCAAACGCCCACATGTCATGCCTGCCTGGTATGCTTCTGTTACTTCCTATTCACATATTTTTCATAGTTTTCTTGCTCCCATTCATACTACCGTTGAACCAAAGTCCTTTCAAGAGGCAGTTCAAATTCCAGAGTGGCGACAGGCTATGGCTGAGGAACTTCAAGCCTTTCAGCAAACTCATATCTGGGATGTTGTTCCCTGTCCTCCTGGGATCTCTCTTATTGGCAGTAAATGGATTTATAAGTTTAAGTTTCATCCTGATGGCACCATTGAGCGTCGAAAAGCTTGTTTAGTGGCTCGAGGTTTTACTCAGCAACAAGGTATTGATTATGAGGAGACCTTTGCTCCTGTTGCTTAAATGCCCACTGTTCGTACTCTCCTTACGGTCGTTGCTGCTCATCGTTGGCCCTTATATCAGATGGATGTTAAAAATACTTTTTTTCATGGCTCTTTATCTGAGACAGTATATATGCAACCTCCTCCAGGGGCTAATATTCCTTTGGGACATGTTTGTCTCCTTCGTCGTGCTATTTATGGTCTCAAGCAGGCACCCCGCGCTTGGTTTGAGTGTTTTCATGATGTCGTGCTCAAGGCGGGTTTTATGGAAAGTCATCAAGATGCTTCTCTGTTTGTTCGTACTACCTCGCGTGACAGAGTTTTATTACTCATCTATGTAGATGATATGATCATTACAGGTGACGATGTGGCTGGTATACAATACGCAAAATCTCAGTTGCAATAACAGTTCCACATGAAGGATCTTCGATCTCTTCGGTATTTTCTTGGTCTAGAAATCTCTCAAGGCCCGCGGGGTGTCATACTGTCTCAACAGAAGTACCTCTCAGATATTCTCGATCGAGCTGAGCTAACTGACGATGCAACTATCGATACTCCACTCTAACAGAATGTCAAACTTCGCTCTACTGATGGTGAGCCTCTATCCGATCCTACCCGATATCGACATCTTGTTGGTCGGTTGGTCTATGTGTGCATCTCTCGACCAGATATCTCTCATGCTGTTGGTATTGTCAGTCAATTTGTTAGTGCCCCACGTTTTGTACACTATGCTGCCTTATTACGAATTCTTCGATATCTCCGGGGTACTAGCACTCGGTCTCTTCTGTTTCCTGCTACATCTAAGTTAGAGCTTTGTGCATATTCTGATGCTGATTGAGCTGGTGATCCCACTACCAGGAAGTCTATCACAGGTCATTGCATATTTCTTGGTGATTCTCTTATTTCCTGGCGGAGTAAGAAATAAGATGTTGTTGCTCTTTCCAGCACCGAGGCAGAGTATCGTGCAATGTCCACAACAGCTAAAGAGATTATTCATCTTCGTCGTCTTCTCAGTGATTTCGGTATTTCTGTTTTGACTCCTACTCCTCTATACTGTGATAATAAGAGTGCCATCCAGATTGCTAATAATCCAGTATTTCATGAGAGGACCAAACACATTAAGATCGATGCTCATTTTATCCGTCAACAAGTTATTAAAGATAAAACAATTCTACTGCCTCATGTCTCATCCGCCGACGAGCTTGCAGATTTCTTTACAAAAGTCCTGCCTGTTCATCGGTTCCAGTTTCTTGTACGCAAACTCATTTTGTTTGATCCACCATGAGTTTGAGGGGGGCTATTGATAATAGTATTTATAATAGTGTTAGTAGTGGGTTTTTAGTCCCACATTGGTTGTGAGAACACACCTCACCCTCCTCTACTTGTATAAATATATGTGCACACTCAACATTCAATTTAAGGGAAATTTACCCAAGATTCTCTCTCTCTCTCTCTCTCTCTCTCTCTCTCTCTCTCTCTCTCTCTCTACTTTAACAACATGAACATCTCTTCTTTGATTGTACATATTTTGGAGGTTTTTGGAATGAAGTTATGGCTTTATTTGCAACTAAGGATGAGGAGTTGTGTTGGAGTTGTTAATTAGCTTAGTTTGTTGATAATTTCAGAGGGGGTTCCTTTGTTTCAAATGTGAAGCATCTAGATCTTGCGGCAAATGTCTACTACATTTAGAGTGAAAGGAACTACATGGTTCGCAGAGGTCTTAAGACCGATGTTCAGGTTATTGTCAGAAAAAGCAAAGTTGATGTCCTTATGAATGCGTTACAAGTGAAAGTGCAGGAGAAATTTGTGCATTGCGGTTTCTACTTTGTTTAGTTTTTCTTTCTAGTTTGTGTGCTCCCTGTTTTTCTTTTTTATGAGTTTTGAAGGAGTATAGTTTAACCTGGGTATACTTCGGTTTGAGTTGGTACATATAACGCTCATTGGTAATAGAAGTTTATTCATTTACCAAAAAAAAAGATGATTTGTTTGGAAGTCAGCTTTCTCATGATTGCTGAGCAAACTCCTATCTGCAAGTGCCTAAGAACTATTAGATATAAGATTATAACCCCCGCTATAACTTTAGAGTTTTGGTATAGTGGCAGGAACCTTTGACAAGGTAACAAGGCAACCCCAGTTCCAGTGGCGGAGCCAGGAATTTCGGTAAGGGGGTCCAAACTAAATGAGAGGGACAATGTGAAAAAATAAACTAGGATAACATTTGGTTGAGGCTTGAGACGAAGGGAAGGTAGTCGAATAGGCCAAAAGGAAATCATGAGAATGAGATCTAGCTAGCTGAGTCTTTGGGGATGAGGCCAAAAGGAATGCATGGGAAAGATATCTAGCTAGTTGAGTCTTTGAGGGTATAGTAAACATAGTGGGGTCTTTGGGGATTAGCGCGGATGAGGGGAGTTCACGAGAAATCCAAACGACTTGAGATCTATTCGCAACTTGCTAGAGAAACGGAGGAGTTTTGAGAAAGTTGGAGGGATCTTACACTTTATCCCCTATGAATTATGAAATTATTATTACCATTATCCCCCTTGATTTTAAAAAAAATATTTTTGGGTGTTTTTGTATGTCACTTAAATCATGCATATTTGCAAGACTATCCTACAATCTCAGTATTTGCTAAACTATTCTTAAATTACAATCTTGTTTAAAATACCCCAAAGCAATAAATCATTAACTTTGATAGGCTAATTTATAAGCTGCAATATAAAAATATCAATAAAATAATTAAATATTTTCTCAATATATCCAACAAAATTGATGATTTGTGGATTTGCGACTTTTTTCTAAATTGGATAGTTTTATAAATATTGAGACTTATATAAGAGATAGTTTTGCAAATGCACATAATATAAGGGGGTATATATAAGAACCCTTATTTTTAAGGGGGGGCCAAAGCCCCATGGGCTCTAAGGTGGCTCCGCCACTGCCCAGTTAAATTCCCACCCTCACCAATTTAAATAGGCTTTAAAAAATTTGATATTGTTACATGAGTCTAGTTTTTAGCCCATGAAAAGGGACGCTTAACTTGTAAGGGCATATTATAATATCAAATTAAAACCCTCAACCCTCACTACATGCAGATTTTGTATAGTGGCAAAGTCCTAAGGCTGTCCAAATGGGAGAAAACGAATGAACATTGGAGGTGAGCTTGGTCTAGTCAAAGATTCTCCGACACTCAAGTCAGGGCTTTAAATATATAGATATCAATTGAAATGCTTGATTATATAGAATAAACATAGAACATCATACCTCTACAAATTTTGGAGAAGGTTTTGTATACGGAGAAGAACAACTCTTTCCGTGTTCATTATTGCGGGGACAGCTATGAGAGGACAACTATCATCCCATGACTGTGGAGTTTGTTACTCGCCATTTTTTATTAGTAAAAATTGAGCGCTCAATGATAATTGCATTGATGGGGGTACTTACGCAGCATGTGTTGTGTGATCTAATATTGACACTTAAGCATTCATTGTTAGAGTTTGGTTGCCGGGTTTTGCCCTGTTTGCTGCTGGGTTTGAACCGTCGGAGTATATCCTAACAGTATCCATTGTTTAAATATATATAATTTTCTTTTAACATTCCATGAGAACTGGGTTTGTTGATGTTCTTGTAGGTAAATTGATAATATTAAGTGACTATACTCATGAAAAGATTGATTGGTGTTTTGATGTTTCAATGATGAAATCATGAAATCCATCAATATGATTATTAGTTTGGGGAAAATGGATAATTCGTTGTCTATATTTGATTATTGATATTGACTCTTTGATTTGAAAAGATTATAAGTTCTTTAGATAAATGTAAAAGTATACAGATGCTGAAGGGTGTGGAATAAGAGATTTGCTTAGGCATTTTGGTTTCTGTAGGTCCTTTTTTTGGGTGTATGCTAGATCTAGAATGATGTAGAGGTGTACATATCATGAAAGGAAAAGAAATTTTTTTTAATAATTATTATTCATTTTACGTTTAATCCATAGCTAGTTTAACTAGGTCACCATAAAATTTAACTTGTATTGATTGTTGAAAAAATCTTCTAAATGCATTATGCATGTGTATGTATGTATATGTATGTATGTATGTATTCATGTGTTTGTGCTCATTATTATTTTTGTTATTTATAGTGGGATGGGGGCGTGGAAACTTCTTGTAGGACGTGGATTGAGAAGCGGAGGATGGCATGAATCCTTATCTTAATAATAACATATCATCTAAAAGCTGGGGAGATATATATTTCTATCTTCTGTTCTTATCTCTGTTAAATATTTTATTATTTTTTCATAGCTTTAGGGATGAGGGTGTTGTTGGAAAAATATGGCCCAAATTTCAGACTTCACTGTTCATTCATTTTCATCCGTTCACCACTTTTATTTGGGCAAATAAGAGAGAGTGAAAGATATGATGTCGTGGGAAAAGAGGCTTGGATGAAGAAGGGTGTTGTAGAGGTGAGGGATAGTGAGGGGAAGGGTGTGATGTTTGTTGAGAGTTGACAGGATTGCGAATAGCAATGACAACTGAGATTTCGTTACCAACCCCCACTCCTTGTTTGTGGTTCTATGGGTGGTATCATCTCTAGGTATAATCCCCCTACAATTTTCTTTTATCAAATATTCTTATAAACTGATTTATTGGTCCATGCAATTTAATCTCCTTTTAGGAAAATATACAGGGCTACAACTACCACATTTAAGGAGAAACATGAGGAAATGGTAGTAGAGAACTCTTTTCACGCTTATTGAGAGTGAGAAAAAATAATGACGCAGAGCAATCGAAGTAGGTGCAGTGGACAAGTTGGTTGTTAAGTAGTATCTCAAAGGGCTATGCACTTTTTTTTTTTGAGAAATAGGATGGAGCACCACAAAGGTACCCCAGCCAGCTAAATATCAAAATAGGTTGTTACAAAAATCAGCACATACCCCCAACTCCAAAAGTATGTGCTAAATATTCAAACTATTACATGTCAGGAAGTAAAAACCAACACCCCTGTACATAATACTATGCATAGTGTTCATAAGAAAGTTAAACAAACTATTGCATAAACCAAAAAAAAGTCCCAAAGCAACAAGTTGTAGATGAAAATTTCCTCATTCAAGCACTATTGCACCAGCCACATGACTTCCTAGGCTATGCACTTATATTTTTATTCTTTTTTTTTTTCATTCTGTTTACTGAGTTATACATGCTTATTGATAGAATGTGCTCATTTCTTCTCATACACAATCGAGTCCAACCCATCAAGAACAACTCCTTAACCATCTCCACTCTAATACATGATGCCATGATCTAAATAAGCAAGTTGTAAGATTCTTGTGGACCTTAATTAACCTTTATTTTAGTTTCGAATAGCTTGCTAGAGAGTTTTAATTTGAAGGTTCTTTAAAGATTTCAACTAGTCATTGGTTGTGTTTTCTTAATAACTATTCGGCTCCATATAACTAGAATCGTATCATTCTTTTTGATAGTCAAGTGAAAGATTGAGAATAGTGTTACTATTATTTAAAATCAACAAGTATTATCCCTTCTATAGGATAGATCTTACATGTTAAGAGATATGAAGTCTATTGATTTTTAGAAGCCAACATGAATCAATAATTGTCGTTCTTGGTACATCAGACATCATGAAACACATGACATGATTAAACGATATCTATTGTAAAACACAGAAATTTTATTGGACCTGTAAGACCTCTCAACGCCTATCTTCAACTTAAAAGAGCTTTAACTCTATATTGTAGTTAAATTTTGCAGTTAACGTGATGTTAAATCTCAAACCACACTTGTGTTAAAATACTTCAATTCAAGATGATAACAATATTCACATACAAATCTTTCTCTTTTGGAAGTGCGAGTTACTCTACCTATGTATATAAACTTCATTTGAATGGATGTCTTAACACACCAATCTGAACCCATCGATCCATTTGTATGATTCGTACAGATGTATTGTGTCATGTAAATCAAAGTAAAGCTTCTCATTATTTTTCTTCTGACAATAGTCATCTGATCAAGTGTTAACAGCTGCCTTCTAGACTTGGTTTCAATTAAAGTAGTATCTTGTGTTAAATTCCTTTCAACATTTATAATTATTGAGATAAAAATATTTCAGAGAAATATATTATCCAATTTTTTAAATATAGTTTTAGTTTTGCTCTTTCCCCCGCGTCATGCGGGGGGTTAATTGCTAGTAGGACACGATAAAGAAAAGGGAGAGGATACTACTTGATCAGACACGTTTATAAAATGAAGTGAAATATGTTACTGTCAAATTTCTAGGGAACTATATAGTTTTTGTAGATATATGAGATCTTTTGAACTTCCAAATTTAGGTATGTAGCCGTTGAATTGGATTTGTATGTATTTATGCAAGAACTGTAACTCAAGAGCTTATTAGGTCAAAGTTTCAGCACTAGGATATTGACCAGTTTTTTCTTTTTCTTTTTTTTTTTTTTTCTTTCTATGTTTCGAATAGTACATTGTTTCCATCAGTGTCAAGATAGTTATGTCAAAACTATTTACGTCTCTCTGCTTTCTTAATCATGAAATAAATGGAGTTTTGTTTTGTCTCGGTCTAGACAAATCATTCTGGAGTTGGTGATCGAATATTCGGATTCGCAGTCCCAAACCTGTTCTATGGATGCAAGAATTGATTATATTTATGGAAAAATATAAAACTGGTAGGTTCAACTAACAATATCTTATATTATTTATCAATGTTTTGATATATTATTTTTCAATATGTGACAACACATAAGTTGGAAGTTTCAACCGTGTAATCGTAAAAGTTGGGATTGACAAAATGGAGAGGATAGTTAGGTTTTTGAAACTACTAAGAGGTTAGAAGCTTCTACTGTCGCTGTACTTCTCAGGATTGTATCGAGGATATTTTTATGTATATCTTCTCCTCCTTTCCACTGATGATGATGATGATGATTATTATTATTATTAATTTTGGGACATTGTGAATTTTAAGAGTCAGAGAGATGTTATCTCCTTTCATAGTTGAGAAAAAAAATCAAAACACTAGTCCCAGGCATAGTTTTATGTATCTGATGTAATTTCTCTTTGTTTTTTTTAAATCATTTTGAGATAATATGAGTGTATTTCTTGTTTAGCTTTGTTCGTTATTTGCTCGGGTATGCCTGAGCTCGTCTTGTACTTCTATTTCCATGGTAATAAAAAATTTCACTTGCCTAAAAAAAATTTCAAGATTCAGGACGTATTTAGAGCCTTAATGGTTTGAAAGTATAGGAAAATTGGTGGAGGTCCCTCGTGTATTCCTCAAATATCATCTACACCCTTATGTTTTGAAGTCATCATTAGGAGTCCCTAACATTACCTCCATCATTAGTATAGGTCCTTCTGAAACTTACATTAAAATTTGGATTGTGCAGAAAATACACAGGAAGTTTTAAAATTATAAAAACACCTTCAAAGATTCAAATTTATAGAAAATACCCTAAAAGATATAAACTTACAAAGAAGTATACTTTATAAATTTCAATTTTAGGGTGCTTTTGCAATTTTCAAAACTTTTAGGGTGTTTAAATTTGCTAAACATTCTGGGTGTTTTTGGAAGTTTAAAATTTATAAAATTTTTAGTTTAATGTTTGTATCCTCGAAATTTTAAGTTTTTTTGTAAATTTTAATTTTGAGGTTGTTTATTGTAATTTTTCAAACTTCTAGGATGTTATCCATAGAGTCCAAATTTTCAGGAGGTTGTTAATAATATTATATTGTCTGTATTCTGTTTATAGGTTTGAATTTTCCAAGGTGATGTTTTGAAAAATTTGAAGTATGAGGGTGTTTTTGCAATTTTCAAACTTCTAAGGTATTTTCCACAAATTCTAAATTTTTTAGTGTCTGTTTGTAATTCCTATATTTTCACTATACTATTTGTAGGATTGAAATTCTTAGGGTGTTTTTATAAAATTTTAAATTTGAGGGCATTTTTGCAATTTATAAAACTTTCAAGGTATTTTCTACAAATTTTAATTTTTAGGAGGTTGTTTGGAGTTCATAGAATTTCAATATACTGTTTGTACATTTTGAAATTTTTAGGGCTTTTCATAAATTTCAAAAATTTAGGGCTTCCCTCAGTTTCAAAAATTTTAGAGCGTTTTCTGTTAATTTTAAGTTTGATCGGGGGTTGTTTGTATGTTTTAAATTTTGAGTGTTTTTCAAAGTTTTTGTATTTTTCAGAATTTTTTGTGATTTTTACTGAGTTTTACATTATTGAGAGTGTTTTAGAATGTTACAATTGTTCGGAGGTTGTTTATTATTTTTACTTTACAAGGGATCTTGTAAATTTTGAGGTTTGAGGAGGCCTCTTGCAAGTTTTAGAACTTTTTAGGGATTTTTTTTTAATTCCACGTGCTTAAATAAACAAAGCCTCTTTTCATTCATTTTCCTTCTACCCCCCAAGTTGGCTAAAAGTTTACCCTCATATGGGGTTAAACTTTAACCTTGATGAAGTTTTAGAATGATAACAAATATGCATAAAGATGAGATAATATTTAACAAGGTAAACTTTACCCCCTATACCCATGTACCAACAAGCTCTTAGGGGGTTGTTTCATATAGAAAATCTAAGAATCTCTTTAAGGAAGGACCTGGTTCATAATTACATAGTGTATTTTAAGTGAACCAATGAATTAATGCCTCATTAGTGTCATTCAATCTAAGGGGCAAGTGCGACAAACCAACCACCTTTTGCTTTCTTGTAACTCTCTAACTCACCAAGCTCTCTCAAGCTACTTCCCTAAATGGTGATTGAATGTGTTGTTGTTAAGCTTTCACAAAATTAAGAGTATTCCAATGGAATACATTTTGTCTTTAGTCTCAGAAATAGAAAAATAAATTGTTAGGACTGTGTCCGTACAATTTCTTTTGTTTGGATAATAACAAGCATTCATTTGAATCTTATTTGTTTTTGAGATGATTTGTGCATGTCTAAAAAAGTTAGAATAGAGTTTGAGGAGTAAAGGAATGAAATTCAGCTCAAAATGAGCCATCAGCTGAACCACTCATCGATGAGGAGTTCTGCTCATCAATGAGTAAGGTTGAATCATCGATGAGAGTTGTGATCTTCGATGATCAAATTTTACAGAAAGGAATTTATCATTGATGACATTTTAATCGGTGATGATAAAATTTTATAGCACCTTTTCAATCATTGATGAGCTTGAAGATTCATCGATGAGCCTAAGTCATCAATGACTCCTCCTGCTCATCAATAACATTGGACGCTGATTTTAGATTTTTAAATTTAATCTCAGCCATTCGATGCAACTGAAATATCCCTTCTCTCCACTTGTTACACTAAGTTATTCGAGACCTAATAGAGAGATAGATATATAGATGGATAGATAGATTGAGAGAGAGTATGTGTAACACCCGTGAATTTTCGATACGTATTTTTCTAATATTTTCGGTACGTATTTTTCTAGTATTATTTTTCTAATATTTTTCGATGCATTTTTTCGATATTAAATACTAAATGATATTTTAGATATTTGGATATTATATTAATCATATATATATAATGATAGAGGTTATTAATATTTAGTTGATAATATTATTAGATTTATCGTTACAAAAATTATCATGATTACGTATATAATATTTGATTTGTATTATTAATACATGATTGATGATATTAGTTCCACGTGCATTTCTCTACCACGTGCGTATAACCCTAACCCTAACCCTAACCCTATATATAAATATAATTCTTTTTCTTTTTCTTTTTGAAAACCAGAATCGACCCTCTCCCCCAGACACCCCACCTCTCTCTCTCTCTCTCTCTCTCTCTCTCTCTCTCTCTCTCTCTCTCTCTCTCTCTCTCTCTCTCTCTCTCTCTCTCTCTCTCTCTCTCTCTCTCTCTCTCTCTCTCTCTCTCTCTCTCTCTCTCTCTCTCTCTCTCTCTCTCTCTCTCTCTCTCTCTCTCTCTCTCTCTCTCTCTCTCTCTCTCTCTCTCTCTCTCTCTCTCTCTCTCTCTCTCTCTCTCTCTCTCTCTCTCTCTCTCTCTCTCTCTCTCTCTCTCTCTCTCTCTCTCTCTCTCTCTCTCTCTCTCTCTCTCTCTCTCTCTCTCTCTCTCTCTCTCTCTCTCTCTCTCTCTCTCTCTCTCTCTCTCTCTCTCTCTCTCTCTCTCTCTCTCTCTCTCTCTCTCTCTCTCTCTCTCTCTCTCTCTCTCTCTCTCTCTCTCTCTCTCTCTCTCTCTCTCTCTCTCTCTCTCTCTCTCTCTCTCTCTCTCTCTCTCTCTCTCTCTCTCTCTCTCTCTCTCTCTCTCTCTCTCTCTCTCTCTCTCTCTCTCTCTCTCTCTCTCTCTCTCTCTCTCTCTCTCTCTCTCTCTCTCTCTCTCTCTCTCTCTCTCTCTCTCTCTCTCTCTCTCTCTCTCTCTCTCTCTCTCTCTCTCTCTCTCTCTCTCTCTCTCTCTCTCTCTCTCTCTCTCTCTCTCTCTCTCTCTCTCTCTCTCTCTCTCTCTCTCTCTCTCTCTCTCTCTCTCTCTCTCTCTCTCTCTCTCTCTCTCTCTCTCTCTCTCTCTCTCTCTCTCTCTCTCTCTCTCTCTCTCTCTCTCTCTCTCTCTCTCTCTCTCTCTCTCTCTCTCTCTCTCTCTCTCTCTCTCTCTCTCTCTCTCTCTCTCTCTCTCTCTCTCTCTCTCTCTCTCTCTCTCTCTCTCTCTCTCTCTCTCTCTCTCTCTCCCACCAACGCCTCTCGACCCTCCGCTTTCCACCCTCATTATTTGATTTGTTGATTTCCGCTTGTTTTGATCTTTCATTACAGTTGCTTTTAGCTTAACCTGCCGATACATGACTAATTGACCCCGATTCATTTCTTTGCCATGATTATCCTGCTGCTTTTCTTTCCTTTGCTATCTATTTTCCGCTTAATTTGATTCCATTTCATGATCTTTGTTGCATTCCTTTTGTTGTTCGCTTTCTGATAAGACCGATTACACTAGATTTAACCGACGACTTAACCTCGACGCCCGCTGATCCATTTTCACTCTTCCCTCATTCTCTCATTTCTCTTCTCCTCTGACTTCAGAGTACAGCCGGCGCAGCCCGATCCACGACGCCCACATCCCATTCACCGCATCAGAAGTCGATCCGTTCGACAACCCGAGGCAAGATCCCTCTTGCCTCGTCATGTTTTAATTAATTTTATACCGTATGGATTATTTTGTATATGTATAGTTCAGTTCATGCTAATTTATTATCTTATGTACGCTTATCGATTATATTTTGGTGAATATTCGTAGTATAAAATTATCCGTGATGGTTGAATAGGTCAATTGATCTATGATTAATTTCGTGCTATTTGGAAGTAAGAATGTATTTTTAGGATATTTTTAGTATTTATTATAATTATGAAAATATTTTTAAAGAAATTATTTTGTGAAAATAATTTATTTTGAGTAAAAGTATTTTAATTAATTGTTATGATTAAAAGAAAATTATCGATGAGAAAAGGAATTTTGGAATATTTTAAGAGATTTTGTTGATTTATGAAAATAAAAATAGATATCGTTCATAAATAATATTAAAGAGAAAAGTATATTTTAACGAAATATTAGATAATTATGTTGAGAATTAATTTAAAGGATTTTGATGGGAATTTATGTTGGAAACTACGCCATTTCATGTGGTTAACTTCTCCTTTTCGCATTTTCATGTTGCACCGTTGTCGATAGTTATTCACGCTATCGCTTATGATACATGACGCATTAACGAGAGTAATTGCATCGTTATTCCATGTTGAGAAGTTTTAAGATCCGGATAGTGAGATTTTAGAATTATCAGTTACATGTGTAATTAGCTATTCACGGATCGTGTTCTCGCATCTGTATCGTTATTGATTATTCTTATTTTATGAGCTTCATGCATTTATTATATTCTATTTATATTGTATTATTCATCGTCTTGTTGTGTCCAGAACCGTAGTAGTTCATGACTTAGGGACTTGGTTCGTCATGAACATGACCTAGTGACATGTGTGTGTTGACCATGCTTAGGAGGTGAACCCGTGTTTGATATATCGGTATCGTTGACTTGATTTACCTGAGACCGTGGGATGAGAAAGTCTTGGTTCATGTATTCGGATGTGGTCGTTTATGTATCTTCCGCACCGCGCAAGTGATCTTGTTTTCGCACTTGGGCTGGTTTGTTGGGCCGATGATCTTATTTTCGCGCGTGGCGCTGAAATCGTTCTTCACCGATGCTTGTGTCCGGACAAGCCGAAATCGGATTGCGCGTAGTCCTCAGACCATAGATCCGCGGAAATTAGATGCGCGTGGAGGAATATGATCTGTCAGTTATCCGAATAATATGAACTTCGACTCTTGTGAGATATAGACCCGAGACCTGTTATAGGATGGCTAGACAGTTAGAACACATGAGTTGGACATGTTGATGCTTATTCCCAGTTGTATGTTCCATCCGTGTATAGTTCGGGGTTAATATTTAGTTATTTACAATTCGAGACATATGGTATATACACGAGGGTTTCCTTGTTTGGATTATTTTGCTCGACGTACTACGTCTCGTTTTGTATATTTCTAAATATTAATCTCACCCGGATTTACATGGATGGTTAACCGTATTGTTATACTTGATTTGTTCGCATTTTTCTAATTACTTACATTTTATTCGCATTATTATTATACTGCCATTATTTGTGGGATCTTGCCATGTGTTATACACGCTGACGTACTCCATTCTCTTGGTGTACGTCAGATTTAGATGACGGACAGGTCCAGTATGCAGTCACACCTGAGCCGGAGTCCCTGCAGCAGGAGTGTCTCTCAGATGGTGGAGAGGATCCAGTTAGAGCTTGATTTACTTTTTATTCTCCTTTGTGCTGAACCTTAGACTGATTTTAGTATTTCCATTTTACTAGACATTGTTTAGATTTCTCTAGTTTTTTTAGCCACATGAATTATTTCAGATATGTGGACTCTTTTATAGTCCTGGATGTTATTTCATTTTAGTGATATGTACTCTTCTGCTCTGGATTATTATTTATTATTACCGGCCGGATTGGGACTGTGATTGTGATGTAATATTATTATTCTTGGCGTACTAGATTGAAAAGAAATAGTTTTTATTTGTATTTCTCCTCAACCTAATACGTCAGGACTTGTTCACGCACGCCTCTGTATTTTGGGAAGCGGGCGTGATGAGTTTTGGTGGTGGCCCATGCGGTCCGACCGAACCGTGACCGCATGTGTCTAGTCATCTCGGCCATTCCGAAGTTTCACAAGAAGAATAAGATAAATAATTTAGACGATATCACTATTTCATCCGTAAGACTATGTTTGACCCTTATCTGTAAGTTATATTTTAGTCCCTATCTTACCCAATTTGACTTTGATTTTGACTTGATTTCCTTGCTCTCCCTCGAATAAATTTGATTCCGTCTTTTCTCTAGAACCATGATAGGATATGCTTAAGGGTACTAAGTTAGTTGTATTTATCTTGTCGCATTAGGCAAGGTTCTTGTTTCTTCCGTTCTGCTTTATCACTCTTTGGGCCGGAGCTTTTCACTTTGTTATCCCATCGTTTCATGACTATACTCTCTTCCTATAGCTTCTCTTTCCTCGTCTTTGGTTATTACAATATTTTATTTATCACACATAGTGCTATATTGTATATTTTGACCATGTTACATATACATCCTTCTCGTGTTTAATGATACTTTTGCATGTCTACATTGTGCATGTGTGTATTTTTCTCATAACCGCTTATCATTTGCTCATACTCTATATTATTATATATTATTTGTACTTTTGATATATATTAATAAGTTCATGATTTCAATATTCTACATATGCATTACATTCTTATTCTTTATTGCTTGACTTGATTTCCAAGATATGTATTTTATTGATTTTTCTTTGGCTACAACATTTTTATTTTTGGTTAGAATATGTCGACACTATTTTATTTGATGCATTTATAAGTACTATACACACATTTTACGCATTATATTGATATAATATTTTATGATTGATATACAAACATGATCGATTAATGGATAGCTTTGTGTACTTGCTACTATTAGCGTAAGTTTGTTACCTTAATTTCTTACCTTTACATTTTATCTCTACATCTTGGTTTGTCAATTTTAGCTATGAACCTTTTAGCTAATTCGTTACCTTTATTTATAATTGTTACCGTGTTGACGATGTTGCTACCTTTAGTTATTCAATGTTGCCCCTAAGTTTATTTATTCTCACTGTTGCTTTGAATTGCTACCTTGGTGTCTAATTTATTATGTTTTGGCATAGTTGTTCTTATTTTGTCATCTTTTAATTTTATTATCCTTAGTTGAGATGTACATTTACGCCTATAATCCTTCCGCTTAATCGTGTTACCTTCAAATTTTCTTTTATTTGATACTTTTGAGATAAAGTATATTTTGTTTTGAGTTTTATCACTTTCGGTTAAGCATTGTTACATTTACGTTGGTGTTTGTTACATTTAGCTATTAACTTTTGGTTTAATCGTACTATGCTTATTTCCTATTTGTTATCTTTAAGTTAAAATTTATCAAATTTGATTTAAACTTTGTTACCTTTAACCTTGAATTATTACCTTGTTGGACCTTGTTAACTCTAGCTATTAACTATTACTAGTTTTGAACTTTGTTACCTTTAGTCAGAATTCTTTTCATTGAAGGGTTGTCTACTACACACTTGTTACCAAGATGATATTTTTATTTTTTCCATTTTAGATTTTGGTATCGTTGAGTTGAGATTTAGTATCCATAAGTTGAGGTTTGTTATCTTCGGTTATGATTTTGGCTTAATTGTCGCTTGGTCTTTTTAGATCATTTGTCATAGTCCTTACCTTTATCTTATGACCTTTTGTTGAAATTTATAACTTTTAACTATTAATTGTTATATTCACTTTAAACTTTGTTACTTATAGTTATGAATTGATATTTTCTTTATAACTTTATGCCTTTAGCATATTTTGTTATATTTATTTTCACTTTGAATTTTTGTTAACTTTAAGGTGAGTATTGTCACCGAACCTTGGTATAATTTCGTCACCTTTATTTTATATTTGCTTCCTTTACAGAGTTTTTGATCCATAACTATAAATTGTTACCTTGGTGTCGAAGCTTATTTTTAATTTTACCATTAGAAGAACTGATATTTATTCGAGCTCGATACATTTGTGTAGAAGTTTGTTACCTTTAGCATAATGGTGTTCTTTAGTATTGTTTACACTTTAGATTTTGTATATTTTGGTCAAGGTTTGCTACCTTTTGAAATGAAATTTTTGCTTATTTGAGTTATTTAATTTTGATAGTTTTGTGTTAAATTTTGACACCTATGTCCTTACCACCTTTTGACTTGTTGTCCTTAAGATGCTGCCATCGCCTTCGCTTAATTATGTTACTTTTACTTTTATTTTCTATCGAGGGTTTTCATCTTTAACCATTAAATTTTTGCCTTTATATATTATTTTTACCTTTATGTTTGAATTTTTAACTTTAGCCATTAAATGTTACATTTACTTTTGTTTGTCGTCTTTAACTTTGAATTGTTTTGTTTGTATCTAACTTGTTACCGTTAGCATAATTTTATTCTTATATTTATCGCTTTTGGATTTTGTTATCTTTGGTTGTGTTTCATTGTCCTTCACTTAACTGCGTTGTTATCATATTTATGAATTATCTATTTTGTGTGATTATGTTAATTATAAGATATATACCTTCGATTCCATGACAATGCATATTGTGTACTTCTTACCCTTTATGTAATTTGACTATTATCATGTTTTAAATTTATATATTGATATTTTATTTTCTTTTCTGCTCAATGTTATGAATATATAACTACATGCTTATTACATATAATTTTATGCCTTTTACCTACGTCCATTATTGATATGCTTTTTACTTTCTACTATCTTCTATTAAATGTATTATTTTGCCCTCTGGATTTCCATATGATATTGTACATATTCAAATAATGTATATAATTAGAACCTTGTGGATTTCTCATTATTTTATAATTACCATCTATTTTGACTCTATGCTAATTTGTTCACCCAATATTTATACTTTAATTTGGGTTTTATAATGACTCTTGTGTGTAGTGTAGCGTATTATTGTATTTGACTATCTCTACTAAATGTATGTTGAGTCTTAGTTGTCATCTATTATATCTTATCTTGTGTCATTAACTATTTTTTCTTTTCATTCTTCCCTATTTATGAATATCGGTTTACCTTAAATCTTCTACATATGTGTTACATATCTCTATCATTGGATTTTGTGTACCAATTTTATTTAATTCGAGGACGGAATTTATTTTAAGGGGTAGGATGTAACACCCGTGAATTTTCGACACGTATTTTTCTAATATTTTCGGTGCATTATTTTTCTAGTATTATTTTTCTAATATTTTTCGACACGCATTTTTTCGATATTAAATACTAAATGATATTTTAGATATTTGGATATTATATTAATCATATATATATAATGATAGAGGTTATTAATATTTAGATGATAATATTATTAGATTTATCATTACAAAATTATCATGATTACATTATATAACATTTGATTTGTATTATTAATACATGATTGATGATATTAGTTCCACGTGCATTTCTCTACCACGTGCGTATAACTCTAACCCTAACCCTAACCCTATATATAAATATAATTCTTTTTCTTTTTCTTTTTCTTTTTCTTTTTCTTTTTCTTTTTCTTTTTCTTTTTCTTTTTCTTTTTCTTTTTCTTTTTCTTTTTCTTTTTGAAAACCCGTGAACTCTCTCCTCGCAGACACCCCACCTCTTCTCTCTCTCTCTCTCTCTCTCTCTCTCTCTCTCTCTCTCTCTCTCTCTCTCTCTCTCTCTCTCTCTCTCTCTCTCTCTCTCTCTCTCTCTCTCTCTCTCTCTCTCTCTCTCTCTCTCTCTCTCTCTCTCTCTCTCTCTCTCTCTCTCTCTCTCTCTCTCTCTCTCTCTCTCTCTCTCTCTCTCTCTCTCTCTCTCTCTCTCTCTCTCTCTCTCTCTCTCTCTCTCTCTCTCTCTCTCTCTCTCTCTCTCTCTCTCTCTCTCTCTCTCTCTCTCTCTCTCTCTCTCTCTCTCTCTCTCTCTCTCTCTCTCTCTCTCTCTCTCTCTCTCTCTCTCTCTCTCTCTCTCTCTCTCTCTCTCTCTCTCTCTCTCTCTCTCTCTCTCTCTCTCTCTCTCTCTCTCTCTCTCTCTCTCTCTCTCTCTCTCTCTCTCTCTCTCTCTCTCTCTCTCTCTCTCTCTCTCTCTCTCTCTCTCTCTCTCTCTCTCTCTCTCTCTCTCTCTCTCTCTCTCTCTCTCTCTCTCTCTCTCTCTCTCTCTCTCTCTCTCTCTCTCTCTCTCTCTCTCTCTCTCTCTCTCTCTCTCTCTCTCTCTCTCTCTCTCTCTCTCTCTCTCTCTCTCTCTCTCTCTCTCTCTCTCTCTCTCTCTCTCTCTCTCTCTCTCTCTCTTACTTTAACAACATGAACATCTCTTCTTTGATTGTACATATTTTGAGGTTTTGGAATGAAGTTATGGCTTTATTTGCAACTAAGGATGAGGAGTTGTGTTGGAGTTGTTAATTAGCTTAGTTTGTTGATAATTTCAGAGGGGGTTCCTTTGTTTCAAATGTGAAGCATCTAGATCTTGCGGCAAATGTCTACTACATTTAGAGTGAAAGGAACTACATGGTTCGCAGAGGTCTTAAGACCGATGTTCAGGTTATTGTCAGAAAAAGCAAAGTTGATGTCCTTATGAATGCGTTACAAGTGAAAGTGCAGGAGAAATTTGTGCATTGCGGTTTCTACTTTGTTTAGTTTTTCTTTCTAGTTTGTGTGCTCCCTGTTTTTCTTTTTTATGAGTTTTGAAGGAGTATAGTTTAACCTGGGTATACTTCGGTTTGAGTTGGTACATATAACGCTCATTGGTAATAGAAGTTTATTCATTTACCAAAAAAGATGATTTGTTTGGAAGTCAGCTTTCTCATGATTGCTGAGCAAACTCCTATCTGCAAGTGCCTAAGAACTATTAGATATAAGATTATAACCCCGCTATAACTTTAGAGTTTTGGTATAGTATGCGAACCTTGACAAGGTAACAAGGCAAGCCCAAATGGAGCCGTGAATTTCGTAAGGGGGTCCAAACTAAATGAGAGGGACAATGTGAAAAAATAAACTAGGATAACATTTGGTTGAGGCTTGAGACGAAGGGAAGGTAGTCGAATAGGCCAAAAGGAAATCATGAGAATGAGATCTAGCTAGCTGAGTCTTTGGGGATGAGGCCAAAAGGAAATCATGAGAATGAGATCTAGCTAGCTGAGTCTTTGGGGATGAGGCCAAAAGGAAATCATGAGAATGAGATCTAGCTAGCTGAGTCTTTGGGGATGAGGCCAAAAGGAAATCATGAGAATGAGATCTAGCTAGCTGAGTCTTTGGGGATGAGGCCAAAAGGAAATCATGAGAATGAGATCTAGCTAGCTGAGTCTTTGGGGATGAGGCCAAAAGGAAATCATGAGAATGAGATCTAGCTAGCTGAGTCTTTGGGGATGAGGCCAAAAGGAAATCATGAGAATGAGATCTAGCTAGCTGAGTCTTTGGGGATGAGGCCAAAAGGAAATCATGAGAATGAGATCTAGCTAGCTGAGTCTTTGGGGATGAGGCCAAAAGGAAATCATGAGAATGAGATCTAGCTAGCTGAGTCTTTGGGGATGAGGCCAAAAGGAAATCATGAGAATGAGATCTAGCTAGCTGAGTCTTTGGGGATGAGGCCAAAAGGAAATCATGAGAATGAGATCTAGCTAGCTGAGTCTTTGGGGATGAGGCCAAAAGGAAATCATGAGAATGAGATCTAGCTAGCTGAGTCTTTGGGGATGAGGCCAAAAGGAATGCATGGGAATTTATGTTGGAAACTACGTCATTTCATGTGGTTAACTTCTCCTTTTTCGCATTTTCATGTTGCACCGTTGTCGATAGTTATTCACGTTACTGTTTATGATACATGACGCAGACACGTAGAGTAATTGCATACGTTATTCCATGTTGAGAAGTTTTAAGATCTGGATAGTGAGATTTTAGAATTATCAGTTACATGTGTAATTAGCTATTCACGGATCGTGTTCTCGCATCTGTATCGTTATTGATTATTCTTATTTTACGAGCTTCATGTATTTATTATATTCTATTTATATTGTATTATTCATCGTCTTGTTGTGTCCAGAACCATAGTAGTTCATGACTTAGGTGTCATGAACATGACCTAGTGACATGTGTGTGTTGACCATGCTTAGGAGGTGAACCCGTGTTTGATATATCGGCATTGTTGACTTGATTTATCTGAGACCGTGGGATGAGAAAGTCTTGGTTCATGTATTCGGATGTGGCTGTTTATGTATCTTCCAGACCTGTGCCAAGTGATCTTCTTATCGCACTTGGCGCTGGTTTGTTGGGCCAGTGATCTTGTTTTCGCACGTGGCCAGTGAAATCGTTTCGTCACCAGAGTCCTGCTTGTGTCCGGACAAGCCGGAATCAGATTTCGCGTAGTCCTCAGACCGTAGATCCGTGAAAATTGGATGCGCGTAGAGGAATATGAACCGTCAGTTATCCGAATAATATGAATTTTGACTCTTGTGAGATATAGACCCGAGACCTGTTATAGGATGGCTAGACAGTTAGAACACATAAGTTGGACATATTGATGCTTATTCCCAGTTCTATGTTCCATCCGTGTATAGTTCGGGGTTAATATTTAGTTATTTACAATTCGAAACATTTGGTATATACATGAGGGTTTCCTTGTTTGGATTATTTTGCTCGACGCATTCACGCCTCGCTTTGTATATTTCTAAATATTAATCTCACCCGGATTTACATGGATAGTTAATCGTATTGTTATACTTGATTTGTTCGCATTTTTCTGATTACTTGCATTTCATTCGCATTATTATTATACTGCCATTATTTGTGGGATCTTGCCGTGTGTTATACACGACGCATCCATTCTCTTGGTGTACGCCGATTTAGATGACGGACAGTCCAGATGCGCCACACTCAGCCGAGTCCCCGCAGCAGGAGTGTCTCCCAGATGGTGGAGAGGATCCAATTGGAGCTTGATTTACTTTTTATTCTCCTTTGTACTGAACCTTAGACTGATTTTAGCATTTCCATTTTAGTAGACATTGTTTAGATTTCTCTAGTTTCTTTAGCCACATGAATTGTTTCATATATGTGGACTCTTTATAGTCCTCGATGTTATTTCATTTTGGTGATATGTACTCTTACGTTACGGATTATTATTATTCTTACTAGGCGTGATTGGGATCTGTGACTGTGATGTAATATTATTATTCTTGACGCTTGGCATACTAGATTGAGAAGAAATAGTTTTTTTATTTGTATTTCTCCTCAACCTAATACGTCGCGGACTTGTTCACGTACCGCTTCCGGGTATTTTGGGAAGCGGGGCGTGACAGGTTTTTGGTGGTGGCCATGCGGTGTCCCGATCAACCGTGATCAGCATGTGTCTAGTCACGCCTCGCTCACAATTCCGAAGTTTCACAGTAAGAATAAGATAAATAATTTAGACGCATATCACTATTTCATCCGTAAGACTATGTTTGACCCTTATCCTGTAAGTTATATTTTAGTCCCTATCTTACCCAATTTCGACTTTGATTTTGACTTCGATTTCCTTGCTCTCCCTCGAATAAATTTGATTCCCGTCTTTTCTCTAGAACCATGATAGGATATGCTTAAGGGTACTAAGTTAGTTGTATTTATCTTGTCCGCATTAGGCAAGGTTCTTGTTTCTTCCGTTCCTGCTTTATCACTCTTTGGGCCCCGGAGCTTTTCACTGTTTGTTATCCCATCGTTTCGTGACTATACTCTCTTCCTATAGCTTCTCTTTCCTCGTGCTGGTTATTACAATATTTTATTTATCACACATAGTGCTATATTGTATATTTTGACCATGTTACATATACATCCTTCTCGTGTTTAATGATACTTTTGCATGTCTACATTGTGCATGTGTGTATTTTTCTCATTATACCGCTTATCATTTGCTCATACTCTATATTATTATATATTATTTGTACTTTTGATATATATTAATAAGTTCATGATTTCAATATTCTACATATGCATTACATTCTTATTCTTTATTGCTTGACTTGATTTCCAAGATATGTATTTTATTGATTTTTCTTTGGCTACAACATTTTTATTTTTGGTTAGAATATGTCGACACTATTTTATTTGATGCATTTATAAGTACTATACACACATTTTACGCATTATATTGATATAATATTTTATGATTGATATACAAACATGATAATGATTAATGGATAGCTTTGTGTACTTGCTACTATTAGCGTAAGTTTGTTACCTTAATTTCTTACCTTTACATTTTATCTCTACATCTTGGTTTGTCAATTTTAGCTATGAACCTTTTAGCTAATTATGCTACCTTTATTTATAATTGTTACCGTGTTGACGATGTTGCTACCTTTAGTTATTCAATGTTGCCCCTAAGTTTATTTATTCTCACTGTTGCTTTGAATTGCTACCTTGGTGTCTAATTTATTATGTTTTGGCATAGTTGTTCTTATTTTGTCATCTTTTAATTTTATTATCCTTAGTTGAGATGTAATTACAGCCTATAATCCTTCCGCTTAATCGTGTTACCTTCAAATTTTCTTTTATTTGATACTTTTGAGATAAAGTATATTTTGTTTTGAGTTTTATCACTTTCGTTAAGCATTGTTACATTTACGCTGGTGTTTGTTACATTTAGCTATTAACTTTTGGTTTAATCGCACTATGCTTATTTCCTATTTGTTATCTTTAAGTTAAAATTTATCAAATTTGATTTAAACTTTGTTACCTTTAACCTTGAATTATTACCTTGTTGGACCTTGTTAACTCTAGCTATTAACTATTACTAGTTTTGAACTTTGTTACCTTTTAGTCAGAATTCTTTTCATTGAAGGGTTGTCTACTACACACTTGTTACAACAAGATGATATTTTTATTTTTTCCATTTTAGATTTTGGTATCGTTGAGTTGAGATTTAGTATCCATAAGTTGAGGTTTGTTATCTTCGGTTATGATTTTGGCTTAATTGTCGCTTGGTCTTTTAGATCATTTGTCATAGTCCTTACCTTTATCTTATGACCTTTTGTTGAAATTTATAACTTTTAACTATTAATTGTTATATTCACTTTAAACTTTGTTACTTATAGTTATGAATTGATATTTTCTTTATAACTTTATGCCTTTAGCATATTTTGTTATATTTATTTTCACTTTGAATTTTTGTTAACTTTAAGGTGAGTATTGTCACCTAACCTTGGTATAATTTCGTCACCTTTATTTTATATTTGCTTCCTTTTACAGAGTTTTGATCCATAACTATAAATTGTTACCTTGGTGTCAAGCTTATTTTTAATTTTACCATTAGAAGAACTGATATTTATTCTCGAGCTCGATACATTTGTGTAGAAGTTTGTTACCTTTAGCATAATGGTGTTCTTTAGTATTGTTTACACTTTAGATTTTGTATATTTTGGTCAAGGTTTGCTACCTTTTGAAATGAAATTTTGCTTATTTGAGTTATTTAATTTTGATAGTTTTGTGTTAAATTTTGACACCTATGTCCTTACCACCTTTTGACTTGTTGTCCTTAAGATGCGGTTTATCGCCTTCGCTTAATTATGTTACTTTTACTTTTATTTTCTATCGAGGGTTTTCATCTTTAACCATTAAATTTTTGCCTTTATATATTATTTTTACCTTTATGTTTGAATTTTTAACTTTAGCCATTAAATGTTACATTTACTTTTGTTTGTCGCCTTTAACTTTGAATTGTTTTGTTTGTATCTAACTTGTTACCGTTAGCATAATTTTATTCTTATATTTATCGCTTTTGGATTTTGTTATCTTTGGTTGTGTTTCATTGTCCTTCACTTAACTGCGTTGTTATCATATTTATGAATTATCTATTTTGTGTGATTATGTTAATTATAAGATATATACCTTCGATTCCATGACAATGCATATTGTGTACTTCTTACCCTTTATGTAATTTGACTATTATCATGTTTTAAATTTATATATTGATATTTTATTTTACGTCTTTACGTTCAATGTTATGAATATATAACTACATGCTTATTACATATAATTTTATGCCTTTTACCTACGTCCATTATTGATATGCTTTTTACTTTCTACTATCTTCTATTAAATGTATTATTTTGCCCTCACAGTTCCATATGATATTGTACATATTCAAATAATGTATATAATTAGAACCTTGTGGATTTCTCATTATTTTATAATTACCATCTATTTTGACTCTATGCTAATTTGTTCACCCAATATTTATACTTTAATTTGGGTTTTATAACTGACTCTTGTGTGTAGTGTACGCCACGTATTATTGTATTTGACTATCTCTACTAAATGTATGTTGAGTCTTAGCTGTCATCTATTATATCTTATCTTGTGTCGTTAACTATTTTTTTTCTTTTCATTCTTCCCTGTTTATGAATATACGGTTTACCTTAAATCTTCTGCATATGTGTTACATATCTCTATCATTGGATTTTGTGCACCAATTTTATTTAATTCGAGGACGGAATTTATTTTAAGGGGGGTAGGATGTAACACCCGTGAATTTTCGATACGTATTTTTCTAATATTTTCGGTACGTATTTTTCTAGTATTATTTTTCTAATATTTTTCGATACGTATTTTTCGATATTAAATACTAAATGATATTTTAGATATTTGGATATTATATTAATCATATATATATAATGATAGAGGTTATTAATATTTAGATGATAATATTATTAGATTTATCATTACAAAATTATCATGATTACGTATATAACATTTGATTTGTATTATTAATACATGATTGATGATATTAGTTCCACGTGCATTTCTACGTGATATAACTCTAACCCTAACCCTAACCCTATATATAAATATAATTCTTTTCTTTTTCTTTTTGAAACATAACCCCCCCTCTCCTCACCCGCCTCTTCTCTCTCTCTCTCTCTCTCTCTCTCTCTCTCTCTCTCTCTCTCTCTCTCTCTCTCTCTCTCTCTCTCTCTCTCTCTCTCTCTCTCTCTCTCTCTCTCTCTCTCTCTCTCTCTCTCTCTCTCTCTCTCTCTCTCTCTCTCTCTCTCTCTCTCTCTCTCTCTCTCTCTCTCTCTCTCTCTCTCTCTCTCTCTCTCTCTCTCTCTCTCTCTCTCTCTCTCTCTCTCTCTCTCTCTCTCTCTCTCTCTCTCTCTCTCTCTCTCTCTCTCTCTCTCTCTCTCTCTCTCTCTCTCTCTCTCTCTCTCTCTCTCTCTCTCTCTCTCTCTCTCTCTCTCTCTCTCTCTCTCTCTCTCTCTCTCTCTCTCTCTCTCTCTCTCTCTCTCTCTCTCTCTCTCTCTCTCTCTCTCTCTCTCTCTCTCTCTCTCTCTCTCTCTCTCTCTCTCTCTCTCTCTCTCTCTCTCTCTCTCTCTCTCTCTCTCTCTCTCTCTCTCTCTCTCTCTCTCTCTCTCTCTCTCTCTCTCTCTCTCTCTCTCTCTCTCTCTCTCTCTCTCTCTCTCTCTCTCTCTCTCTCTCTCTCTCTCTCTCTCTCTCTCTCTCTCTCTCTCTCTCTCTCTCTCTCTCTCTCTCTCTCTCTCTCTCTCTCTCTCTCTCTCTCTCTCTCTCTCTCTCTCTCTCTCTCTCTCTCTCTCTCTCTCTCTCTCTCTCTCTCTCTCTCTCTCTCTCTCTCTCTCTCTCTCTCTCTCTCTCTCTCTCTCTCTCTCTCTCTCTCTCTCTCTCTCTCTCTCTCTCTCTCTCTCTCTCTCTCTCTCTCTCTCTCTCTCTCTCTCTCTCTCTCTCTCTCTCTCTCTCTCTTAATACATGATTGATGATATTAGTTCCACGTGCATTTCTTTACCACGTGTATAACCCTAACCCTAACCCTAACCCTATATATAAATATAATTCTTTTTCTTTTTCTTTTTGAAAACCCGTAACCAGCCCCCTCTCCCCGTACACCCCACCTCTTCTCTCTCTGTCTTCGTTCCCTACCCAGCCCCAACGTCTCGACCCCTCCGCTTGCACCCCCACACGACCCCGACTCCGTCGACCTCTCCTCCCTTTCCACCATCCTTGCGGCCACTGCCCCTCCACCCGCCCTGCCTGAACAGATCCACTCGCCGCCATCCGCTTGCCCCTCTTCCCTCCCGCTGCCTTGATCGCCCATACAGATCCACCTCCGCCTCAGATCCTCATTTGACACCCTGCCCGCACATCCGCATCTGTCGCCTCTCCGAGCCCGACCGCCCTGAGACCCAACCCGCGACCTCCTTACGCCGCTGCGCCGCCTCGACCCACACCGCATCCTCTCCTCTCATCCTGCTCCTCTCGGCGGCACAGGCGGCCCGCCCGGCAGGATCCACGACGCTCCACATCCCAATTCACCGTGCCGTAGTCGATCCGTTCGACAACCCGAGGCAAGATCCCTCTTGCCTCGTCATGTTTTAATTAATTTTATACCGTATGGATTATTTTGTATATGTATAGTTCAGTTCATGCTAATTTATTATCTTATGTACAGTTATCGATTATATTTTGGTGAATATTCGGTAGTATAAAATTATCCGTGATGGTTGAATAGGTCAAATTGATCTATGATTAATTTCGTGCTATTTGGAAGTAAGAATGTATTTTTAGGATATTTTTAGTATTTATTATAATTATGAAAATATTTTTAAAGAAATTATTTTGTGAAAATAATTTATTTTGAGTAAAAAGTATTTTAATTAATTGTTATGATTAAAAGAAAATTATCGATGAGAAAAGGAATTTTTGGAATATTTTAAGAGATTTTGTTGATTTATGAAAATAAAAATAGATATCGTTCATAAATAATATTAAAGAGAAAAGTATATTTTAACGAAATATTAGATAATTATGTTGAGAATTAATTTAAAGGATTTTGATGGGAATTTATGTTGGAAACTACGTCATTTCATGTGGTTAACTTCTCCTTTTTCGCATTTTCATGTTGCACCGTTGTCGATAGTTATTCACGTTACTGTTTATGATACATGACGCAGACACGTAGAGTAATTGCATACGTTATTCCATGTTGAGAAGTTTTAAGATCTGGATAGTGAGATTTTAGAATTATCAGTTACATGTGTAATTAGCTATTCACGGATCGTGTTCTCGCATCTGTATCGTTATTGATTATTCTTATTTTATGAGCTTCATGTATTTATTATATTCTATTTATATTGTATTATTCATCGTCTTGTTGTGTCCAGAACCATAGTAGTTCATGACTTAGGGACTTGGTTCGTCATGAACATGACCTAGTGACATGTGTGTGTTGACCATGCTTAGGAGGTGAACCCGTGTTTGATATATCAGCATCGTTGACTTAATTTACCTGAGACCGTGGGATGGGAAAGTCTTGGTTCATGTATTCGGATGTGGCTGTTTATGTATCTTCCAGACCCGTGCCAAGTGATCTTGTTTTCGCACTTGGGGCTGGTTTGTTGGGCCAGTGATCTTATTTTCGCACGTGGCCAGTGAAATCGTTTCTTCACCTGAGTACTGCTTGTGTCCGGACAAGCCGAAATCGGATTGCGCGTAGTCCTCAGACCATAGATCCGCGGAAATTAGATGCGCGTGGAGGAATATGATCTGTCAGTTATCCGAATAATATGAACTTCGACTCTTGTGAGATATAGACCCGAGACCTGTTATAGGATGGCTAGACAGTTAGAACACATGAGTTGGACATGTTGATGCTTATTCCCAGTTGTATGTTCCATCCGTGTATAGTTCGGGGTTAATATTTAGTTATTTACAATTCGAGACATATGGTATATACACGAGGGTTTCCTTGTTTGGATTATTTTGCTCGACGAATACGCCACGCTTTGTATATTTCTAAATATTAATCTCACGGATTTACATGGATGGTTAACCGTATTGTTATACTTGATTTGTTCGCATTTTCTAATTACTTACATTTTATTCGCATTATTATTATCGCCATTATTTGTGGGATCTTGCCATGTGTTATACACGCTGACGTACTCCATTCTCTTGGTGTACGTCAGATTTAGATGACGGACAGGTCCAAGATGTAAATACACCTCGAGTCCCCGCAGCAGAGTGTCTCGGATGGTGGAGAGGATCCAGTTAGAGCTTGATTTACTTTTTATTCTCCTTTGTGCTGAACCTTAGACTGATTTTAGTATTTCCATTTTACTAGACATTGTTTAGATTTCTCTAGTTTTTTTAGCCACATGAATTATTTCAGATATGTGGACTCTTTTATAGTCCTGGATGTTATTTCATTTTAGTGATATGTACTCTTCTGCTCTGGATTATTATTTATTATTACTGGCTGTGATTGGGATCTGTGATTGTGATGTAATATTATTATTCTTGACGCTTGGCGTACTAGATTGAAAAGAAATAGTTTTTTTATTTGTATTTCTCCTCAACCTAATACGTCGCGGACTTGTTCACGTACCGCTTCCGGGTATTTTGGGAAGCGGGGCGTGACAGGTTTTTGGTGGTGGCCCATGCAGGTCGGCCGAACCGTACACTGGTCTAGTCACGGTCTCGATTCAGTCCGAAGTTTCCACAGAAGAATAAGATAAATAATTTAGACGCATATCACTATTTCATCCGTAAGACTATGTTTGACCCTTATCCTGTAAGTTATATTTTAGTCCCTATCTTACCCAATTTCGACTTTGATTTTGACTTCGATTTCCTTGCTCTCCCTCGAATAAATTTGATTCCCGTCTTTTCTCTAGAACCATGATAGGATATGCTTAAGGGTACTAAGTTAGTTGTATTTATCTTGTCCGCATTAGGCAAGGTTCTTGTTTCTTCCGTTCCTGCTTTATCACTCTTTGGGCCCCGGAGCTTTTCACTGTTTGTTATCCCATCGTTTCGTGACTATACTCTCTTCCTATAGCTTCTCTTTCCTCGTGCTGGTTATTACAATATTTTATTTATCACACATAGTGCTATATTGTATATTTTGACCATGTTACATATACATCCTTCTCGTGTTTAATGATACTTTTGCATGTCTACATTGTGCATGTGTGTATTTTTCTGTCATACCGTTTATCATTTGCTCATACTCTATATTATTATATATTATTTGTACTTTTGATATATATTAATAAGTTCATGATTTCAATATTCTACATATGCATTACATTCTTATTCTTTATTGCTTGACTTGATTTCCGATTATATGTATTTTATTGATTTTTCTTTGGCTACAACATTTTTATTTTTGGTTAGAATATGTCGACACTATTTTATTTGATGCATTTATAAGTACTATACACACATTTTTACGCATTATATTGATATAATATTTTATGATTGATATACAAACATGATAATGATTAATGGATAGCTTTGTGTACTTGCTACTATTAGCGTAAGTTTGTTACCTTAATTTCTTACCTTTACATTTTATCTCTACATCTTGGTTTGTCAATTTTAGCTATGAACCTTTTAGCTAATTCGTTACCTTTATTTATAATTGTTACCGTGTTGTGATGTTGCTACCTTTAGTTATTCAATGTTGCCCTAAGTTTATTTATTCTCACTGTTGCTTTGAATTGCTACCTTGGTGTCTAATTTATTATGTTTTGGCATAGTTGTTCTTATTTTGTCATCTTTTAATTTTATTATCCTTAGTTGAGATGTACATTCTGACTATAATCCTTCCGCTTAATCGTGTTACCTTCAAATTTTCTTTTATTTGATACTTTTGAGATAAAGTATATTTTGTTTTGAGTTTTATCACTTTCAGTTAAGCATTGTTACATTTACGTTGGTGTTTGTTACATTTAGCTATTAACTTTTGGTTTAATCGTACTATGCTTATTTCCTATTTGTTATCTTTAAGTTAAAATTTATCAAATTTGATTTAAACTTTGTTACCTTTAACCTTGAATTATTACCTTGTTGGACCTTGTTAACTCTAGCTATTAACTATTACTAGTTTTGAACTTTGTTACCTTTAGTCATAAATTCTTTTCATTGAAGGGTTGTCTACTACACACTTGTTACGGTCGGCATGATATTTTTATTTTTTCCATTTTAGATTTTGGTATCGTTGAGTTGAGATTTAGTATCCATAAGTTGAGGTTTGTTATCTTGGTTATGATTTTGGCTTAATTGTCGCTTGGTCTTTTAGATCATTTGTCATAGTCCTTACCTTTATCTTATGACCTTTTGTTGAAATTTATAACTTTTAACTATTAATTGTTATATTCACTTTAAACTTTGTTACTTATAGTTATGAATTGATATTTTCTTTATAACTTTATGCCTTTAGCATATTTTGTTATATTTATTTTCACTTTGAATTTTTGTTAACTTTAAGGTGAGTATTGTCACCGAACCTTGGTATAATTTCGTCACCTTTATTTTATATTTGCTTCCTTTTACAGAGTTTTGATCCATAACTATAAATTGTTACCTTGGTGTCGAGCTTATTTTTAATTTTACCATTAGAAGAACTGATATTTATTCGAGCTCACGATACATTTGTGTAGAAGTTTGTTACCTTTAGCATAATGGTGTTCTTTAGTATTGTTTACACTTTAGATTTTGTATATTTTGGTCAAGGTTTGCTACCTTTTGGAAATGAAATTTTTGCTTATTTGAGTTATTTAATTTTGATAGTTTTGTGTTAAATTTTGACACCTATGTCCTTACCACCTTTTGACTTGTTGTCCTTAAGATGCGGTTTACTGCCCTTCGCTTAATTATGTTACTTTTACTTTTATTTTCTATCGAGGGTTTTCATCTTTAACCATTAAATTTTTTGCCTTTATATATTATTTTTACCTTTATGTTTGAATTTTTAACTTTAGCCATTAAATGTTACATTTACTTTTGTTTGTCGTCTTTAACTTTGAATTGTTTTGTTTGTATCTAACTTGTTACCGTTAGCATAATTTTATTCTTATATTTATCGCTTTTGGATTTTGTTATCTTTGGTTGTGTTTCATTGTCCTTCACTTAACTGCGTTGTTATCATATTTATGAATTATCTATTTTGTGTGATTATGTTAATTATAAGATATATACCTTCGATTCCATGACAATGCATATTGTGTACTTCTTACCCTTTATGTAATTTGACTATTATCATGTTTTAAATTTATATATTGATATTTTATTTTACGTCTTTACGTTCAATGTTATGAATATATAACTACATGCTTATTACATATAATTTTATGCCTTTTACCTACGTCCATTATTGATATGCTTTTTACTTTCTACTATCTTCTATTAAATGTATTATTTTGCCCTCACAGTTCCATATGATATTGTACATATTCAAATAATGTATATAATTAGAACCTTGTGGATTTCTCATTATTTTATAATTACCATCTATTTTGACTCTATGCTAATTTGTTCACCCAATATTTATACTTTAATTTGGGTTTTATAATGACTCTTGTGTGTAGTGTAATGCATACGTATTATTGTATTTGACTATCTCTACTAAATGTATGTTGAGTCTTAGTCATCTATTATATCTTATCTTGTGTCATTAACTATTTTTTCTTTTCATTCTTCCCTATTTATGAATATACGGTTTACCTTAAATCTTCTACATATGTGTTACATATCTCTATCATTGGATTTTGTGTACCAATTTTATTTAATTCGAGGACGGAATTTATTTTAAGGGGTAGGATGTAACACCCGTGAATTTTCGATCATTATTTTTCTAATATTTTGGTTAGTATTTTTCTAGTATTATTTTTCTAATATTTTTCGATCATTATTTTTCGATATTAAATACTAAATGATATTTTAGATATTTGGATATTATATTAATCATATATATATAATGATAGAGGTTATTAATATTTAGATGATAATATTATTAGATTTATCATTACAAAATTATCATGATTACGTATATAACATTTGATTTGTATTATTAATACATGATTGATGATATTAGTTCCACGTGCATTTCTCTACCATGTATAACTCTAACCCTAACCCTAACCCTATATATAAATATAATTCTTTTCTTTTCTTTTGAAAACCCCTCTCATTCACACCCGCCTCTTCTCTCTCTCTCTCTCTCTCTCTCTCTCTCTCTCTCTCTCTCTCTCTCTCTCTCTCTCTCTCTCTCTCTCTCTCTCTCTCTCTCTCTCTCTCTCTCTCTCTCTCTCTCTCTCTCTCTCTCTCTCTCTCTCTCTCTCTCTCTCTCTCTCTCTCTCTCTCTCTCTCTCTCTCTCTCTCTCTCTCTCTCTCTCTCTCTCTCTCTCTCTCTCTCTCTCTCTCTCTCTCTCTCTCTCTCTCTCTCTCTCTCTCTCTCTCTCTCTCTCTCTCTCTCTCTCTCTCTCTCTCTCTCTCTCTCTCTCTCTCTCTCTCTCTCTCTCTCTCTCTCTCTCTCTCTCTCTCTCTCTCTCTCTCTCTCTCTCTCTCTCTCTCTCTCTCTCTCTCTCTCTCTCTCTCTCTCTCTCTCTCTCTCTCTCTCTCTCTCTCTCTCTCTCTCTCTCTCTCTCTCTCTCTCTCTCTCTCTCTCTCTCTCTCTCTCTCTCTCTCTCTCTCTCTCTCTCTCTCTCTCTCTCTCTCTCTCTCTCTCTCTCTCTCTCTCTCTCTCTCTCTCTCTCTCTCTCTCTCTCTCTCTCTCTCTCTCTCTCTCTCTCTCTCTCTCTCTCTCTCTCTCTCTCTCTCTCTCTCTCTCTCTCTCTCTCTCTCTCTCTCTCTCTCTCTCTCTCTCTCTCTCTCTCTCTCTCTCTCTCTCTCTCTCTCTCTCTCTCTCTCTCTCTCTCTCTCTCTCTCTCTCTCTCTCTCTCTCTCTCTCTCTCTCTCTCTCTCTCTCTCTCTCTCTCTCTCTCTCTCTCTCTCTCTCTCTCTCTCTCTCTCTCTCTCTCTCTCTCTCTCTCTCTCTCTCTCTCTCTCTCTCTCTCTCTCTCTCTCTCTCTCTCTCTCTCTCTCTCTCTCTCTCTCTCTCTCTCTCTCTCTCTCTCTCTCTCTCTCTCTCTCTCTCTCTCTCTCTCTCTCTCTCTCTCTCTCTCTCTCTCTCTCTCTCTCTCTCTCTCTCTCTCTCTCTCTCTCTCTCTCTCTCTCTCTCTCTCTCTCTCTCTCTCTCTCTCTCTCTCTCTCTCTCTCTCTCTCTCTCTCTCTCTCTCTCTCTCTCTCTCTCTCTCTCTCTCTCTCTCTCTCTCTCTCTCTCTCTCTCTCTCTCTCTCTCTCTCTCTCTCTCTCTCTCTCTCTCTCTCTCTCTCTCTCTCTCTCTCTCTCTCTCTCTCTCTCTCTCTCTCTCTCTCTCTCTCTCTCTCTCTCTCTCTCTCTCTCTCTCTCTCTCTCTCTCTCTCTCTCTCTCTCTCTCTCTCTCTCTCTCTCTCTCTCTCTCTCTCTCTCTCTCTCTCTCTCTCTCTCTCTCTCTCTCTCTCTCTCTCTCTCTCTCTCTCTCTCTCTCTCTCTCTCTCTCTCTCTCTCTCTCTCTCTCTCTCTCTCTCTCTCTCTCTCTCTCTCTCTCTCTCTCTCTCTCTCTCTCTCTCTCTCTCTCTCTCTCTCTCTCTCTCTCTCTCTCTCTCTCTCTCTCTCTCTCTCTCTCTCTCTCTCTCTCTCTCTCTCTCTCTCTCTCTCTCTCTCTCTCTCTCTCTCTCTCTCTCTCTCTCTCTCTCTCTCTCTCTCTCTCTCTCTCTCTCTCTCTCTCTCTCTCTCTCTCTCTCTCTCTCTCTCTCTCTCTCTCTCTCTCTCTCTCTCTCTCTCTCTCTCTCTCTCTCTCTCTCTCTCTCTCTCTCTCTCTCTCAGAAAATATTTTTAAAGAAATTATTTTGTGAAAATAATTTATTTTGAGTAAAAAGTATTTTAATTAATTGTTATGATTAAAAGAAAATTATCGATGAGAAAAGGAATTTTGGAATATTTTAAGAGATTTTGTTGATTTATGAAAATAAAAATAGATATCGTTCATAAATAATATTAAAGAGAAAAAGTATATTTTTAACGAAATATTAGATAATTATGTTGAGAATTAATTTAAAGGATTTTGATGGGAATTTATGTTGGAAACTACGTCATTTCATGTGGTTAACTTCTCCTTTTCGCATTTTCATGTTGCAGATTGTCGATAGTTATTCACGCATCGTTTATGATACATGGCCTTGAACCGCGTAGAGTAATTGCATCGTTATTCCATGTTGAGAAGTTTTAAGATCCGGATAGTGAGATTTTAGAATTATCAGTTACATGTGTAATTAGCTATTCACGGATCGTGTTCTCGCATCTGTATCGTTATTGATTATTCTTATTTTACGAGCTTCATGTATTTATTATATTCTATTTATATTGTATTATTCATCGTCTTGTTGTGTCCAGAACCATAGTAGTTCATGACTTAGGTGTCATGAACATGACCTAGTGACATGTGTGTGTTGACCATGCTTAGGAGGTGAACCCGTGTTTGATATATCGGCATTGTTGACTTGATTTATCTGAGACCGTGGGATGAGAAAGTCTTGGTTCATGTATTCGGATGTGGCTGTTTATGTATCTTCCAGACCTGTGCCAAGTGATCTTCTTATCGCACTTGGCGCTGGTTTGTTGGGCCAGTGATCTTGTTTTCGCCGCGTGGCGATGAAATCGTTCGTCACGAGTCACGCTTGTGTCCGGACAAGCCGGAATCAGATTTCGCGTAGTCCTCAGACCGTAGATCCGTGAAAATTGGATGCGCGTAGAGGAATATGAACCGTCAGTTATCCGAATAATATGAATTTTGACTCTTGTGAGATATAGACCCGAGACCTGTTATAGGATGGCTAGACAGTTAGAACACATAAGTTGGACATATTGATGCTTATTCCCAGTTCTATGTTCCATCCGTGTATAGTTCGGGGTTAATATTTAGTTATTTACAATTCGAAACATTTGGTATATACATGAGGGTTTCCTTGTTTGGATTATTTTGCTCGACGTAATACGTCACGTTTTGTATATTTCTAAATATTAATCTCACCCGGATTTACATGGATAGTTAATCGTATTGTTATACTTGATTTGTTCGCATTTTTCTGATTACTTGCATTTCATTCGCATTATTATTATACTGCCATTATTTGTGGGATCTTGCCGTGTGTTATACACGCTAACGTACTTCATTCTCTTAGTATACGTCAGATTTAGATGACGGACAGGTCCAGTATGCAGTCACACCTGAGCCGGAGTCCCCGCAGCAGGAGTGTCTCCCAGATGGTGGAGAGGATCCAATTGGAGCTTGATTTACTTTTTATTCTCCTTTGTACTGAACCTTAGACTGATTTTAGCATTTCCATTTTAGTAGACATTGTTTAGATTTCTCTAGTTTCTTTAGCCACATGAATTGTTTCATATATGTGGACTCTTTTATAGTCCTCGATGTTATTTCATTTTGGTGATATGTACTCTTCTGTTCTGGATTATTATTTATTCTTACTAGCTGTGATTGGGATCTGTGACTGTGATGTAATATTATTATTCTTGACGCTTGGCATACTAGATTGAGAAGAAATAGTTTTTTTATTTGTATTTCTCCTCAACCTAATACGTTGCGGACTTGTTTACATACCGCTTCCGGGTATTTTGGGAAGCGGGGCGTGACAGAGAGAGAGAGAGAGAGCTAGGGTTTGAAGTTTAGAACAATAGATCTCGTCAGAATCATCCAGATGTTGTCTCAGAGCATTTCTCATTGTGTTCTTCATCGTCAAATCATCAACAGTCGAGGAATAATGCCCTAGGATCTCATTATCGACATTATTTTTTCAGAGCATTGCTTTGATCATCAAAGAAAACGACTTGATAATCGAATAGGCTGTTAGATCTTTTTGATTTGTGCTTAACTGATATTAATTCATTGTAAATCTCTTTTCTACGATCATGTGATTAGTTTTATGTGGCATACTCAAGCCAGTGTTGATTGAGGGTTGGACACTAGCTAGGGCTAGGGTTATCCATTTGTGAAGAGTTAGGTTAGGTGACTGGCTTTTAGTAAAACTAGGGTTTCAGTCTTGTAAGCCTACTTAATTGGGTGTGTCATTCAGGTGAACTTTCACATAGTGAGAAACCCCCTTCGCGAGAAGGAAGAGTAAACATAGAATTAATTATTCTAACCACTATAAACTCCTGTGTGCTTTGGTTGTGCTATTCTGTGCAATGACGGAGCGAAGGAGGACCTGAGGTGGCCATGGTCCCATGCTTTTTATAAAGATACATATGAATTTTTCCCATGTTAGCCCCCCACATCTTTCAAATTTAAAACTAGTCCCACAAATCTTTCATATTTGAAATTAGTCAACCAAATCTTTCATATTTGAAGTCTTTCCAATCTTTGAAATATATCCCTTTATTATATCTACCAACCAAATTGCTAAACACTGTTGAGTAATAGTTAATCAAGGATGGGTAATTACAAAATCCACTAAAATTAACATCGAAATCCATCAAACTCAAGTTCAAAATATGTGGATTTAAGCAAGAACACACAAATCATATTTTCATGTGCATTTCTTTGTATTTCGAGTAGAATAGGGAATGAGATTTCATTATTCATATAGTTTTGCATTTAGTAGTAGAACTATAAAATAAGATTTATATATTCCTGTGTGTTTATATTTATGATGCAACAGTTAAACTGAGTTCTCTAAATTTCATGAAGTTTTACCTTAAAAAGTAGATATGTGGAGTGGGTTTTATGTTTGTGTACTTCTATTACTTTATAAATGTGATAGTTAAAATTACTTTATCTCTTATTATTAGTGTATAAAATAAGTTAAATGAGATAATTTATAGTATATTGTCAATTTTCGGATCTTCAAAAATTTATAGTTTATAGTTTGTGATTATGAAAAAGCCAACTATAGTTGATACCTTTTTAAAAAGAAACTGTACAATATTGGAGGTTATTGTGGGTGCACACCTTGAACTTATTTAATTATCCATTAATAAAATTTTATTTGTAGCTTTTATTTTGGTTCTTCTTTCCCCTACGTCATATATGAAAATTTATTGCATATACTCATATTTGATCGCATTTTGATTAATGTATAATACGAAGGTTTACACTGGCCCCTCCGACAAAAAATTTCTGGCTTCATGACTGATTTTGTGGTTTGACTTATGCTCATTGTGTTTGAATTATTATTTTATTTATGTTGCATAATCTGTAATTTTTGAGAAAACATTGATCAGATCCAACATAATCCTAGTCAACCACCACCTGGCTTGCATCTTAGATCCTAACAGTAATGATTGTAACCATTTGTTGCCTTACTTGTAGGTCTTTAGTCCAGTCAAGGAGGAAGTGTTAGGACGTAGTCTATATAATAGCTCTTATTTTAGTAATAACAAACTCTCATTTGGTACTAATATTTATTTGAGATAATATAGTATAGGTAAATATATGTATAAGAAGTGTGCGAGGCGAAATGATGAGAAAATCAGCTCAAATGCTGATTTCAGCCTCCTAACCATCGATGTTTGGCATCCACCATCGATGGTAGGTTAAGCTTATCGATGGTCAATATGCATCATCAATGATTTTTACTTCGGATACTTTTATATCATTGATGGGCCTCTCAACTATTGATGGGGCCTCGACACCAACGATATAGTTGAGAGGCACCATCGATGGTAAACACGACAGAATTACAGTTTTTCAAATTTAATCTTAGCTATTCAGTATTTCATATATCTCCAATATCATTCAAGTTTAGGATATCTCTTTCCTAACCTATTGAGTAGTTTATATCATTGAAAGAGAGAGGAGAGGAGAGTTCTAGGATTTTGATTTGTGAGTGATTTCATTCAAGGATTTGGCCCTAGAACCTTAAGAAACTCTTACTCATCATGCACAATATCTTCAGATCATTTTAGTGAAGAGAGTTTCCTTTAAATTGATTTTCTACACTATTCTTCATTGAGCTATGCTTATATTCATCAAAGGATGGTTTGTTTAACAAATGGGCTATAATATTTTTCCTGATTTTCTGAGCTTTAATTGTTTGCATTGGTTTTGCTTTGAACTTGCTTTTACGGCATACTCAAGGTGAATTAATTGAGGGTTGGAACTAGATAAGGTTAGGTGTTACTCATTTTGGAGAGTTAGGCTAGACGGGTGATTTCGGGTAGATTTCAGGGTACAATCTTATAAGCCTGCTGAATAAGATTTGTGATTCAGAAGAAGTATTTGCATAGTGAGGAGCCCCTTCGTGAGAAAGAAGAGTGAACATAGGATTGTTATTCGAACCACTATAATATCTTGTGTGCTCCTCGTTTGTTGCTATTTGTATTTGATTGTTATTGATCGCTTTTTATTTTATCCTTTTCGCTGCGTATTTTGTATTTTTAATAAAAAATAGTAGCAACCCTATTCACCCCCCCCCCTCTAGGCTTGCTTCTCAGATCCAATAAGTGGTATCAGAACTTCATTATCCACCCTTAGGATTCACAATGTATGGTAGAGATGTTCAGTTTGACCGCTGCAATGACTTTTTCCAAGGAACACGTAGTTAACCAACCCCCACTTTTCGACGGGATAAATTGCACATATTGAAAAGTGCGCATGAAAGTCTTTTTATTATCCACTGATTATGATGTTTGGAGAGTGTAGAGAATGGCTATAGTGAACCTACTACTGTTGTAGGTGATATTATTGTTATCACTCCTAGAGATAAATGGACACCTCTCGACAAAAAGCTTTATTCTATAAATGCAAAAGCTATAAATGCTCTTCATTATTCTTTAAGCGCTAAAGAGTTTAATTGCATGATAAATTGTATTAATGCATAGGAAATTTGGAATACTTTGGAAGTTACATATGAAGAAAATTAAGTAGGTAAAAGAGGAGAAACTTACAATGCTTGTGAGTAAATTTGAGAATTTTAAGATGAAGTCCTCGGAGAGTATTCAAGACATGTTCACCGATTCATGTACATTGTAAACAGATCAAAAACTTTGGAAAAAGAATATGATAACAAGGAGCTTGTAAGAAAAATTCTTTGTTCTCTTTCCATGGATTCGAACCAAAGGTAATGACTATTGAATACTTAATTTTTTCTAAATTAACTCTTTAAAATCTTTTAGGAATCTTCTTACCTATGAAGTATAAGTAAAAGAGAGAGAGAAGATGATTGAGAAGATAACTCTAAGAAGAAGTTGTTAGCCTTGAAGGTCAAAAGTAGAAAACCTAATCTAAGAAGAAAAAGAATCAAACTCAAGTTGAATATGAAAATAGTCAAGTTGGACTAATTGTGAAAGGGTTCAAGTCCTTTTTAGAATAAAGAATGGATAGAAATACCTACAAAATGGACGGAATCAATATACAAATAAGGTAAAGAAATATTCTTCTAGTGAATCAAAATTGAACCTATTTATTATCATTGTAGAAAACACGGTCACTACAAGAGCAAATGCCTATTGAAAAGAAGGATAAGAACATGGAGGGCAAAAGTTTAAAAGTAACAACTTGGGACATTATGAGTGATGAAGAATTAGAAGTTGGCTCAAGCGAGGATGAGAAGAAAGCAAATATATGTCTTATGGAGAGAAACAGTATAACTTCAGATTCAAAACAAGATGAAACACACGACTCTGAAAGTGAAAGTTTAGAGAATAAGGTATATCCTACATATGATTAGCTATATTCCAAATATAATAAAATGTTGGAATAATTTAAGAAAATTGTTGGAAAAATATTAAGTGACATAAAGAGTGAATGCAAATTTGAGAAAAGAAAAGAAAATTTTATGTGAGAAAGTTGAATCTCTTTGACTAAATTTTGGTTCACATAATTGATCTTGTAAGAACACCACAGCTGATTGCACACAATGTTTTGCTTATCAAGAAAAAAGTTCATGTACAATTAAGCAACTGCTTCGGGTCTTTTTGTATTACAATTGACACAGATTATAATTAGAAGACTTATAATGAAACTAAGAAAAATTTATATTTCCTGCGGGTTCTTTTTCGTGTGTCGATGGAGCGTCGATCTTGTATTCTGTTGATGCGCCGCCTGAGCCGATGGGTCTTTTGCTGTTGATGAAAACTTGGTTGCTTGAAAGATAACTCAGTCTCCTCTTAGCAGCGAAGTTGGGTCGATCTCTCGATTCATTCGTGTGTAAGTGGGTTGATCTCTATATGATAAGATCCTCAAAAATGAGCAATCTCCTCTCCTTTTATAGGCTAAAAGAGAGAGTTAATAGCCTTTAATTGTGGGTTAAGTGGCCATCAAAATAGGAGATAGTGGAGAGCAGTTATTCTCTTAAAAATAGCCCTCAAACGACTATTTGGCGGGGTTCGCTGATTCGGCGAAGCTCACTCAAGACATTTAGGCGAGGCTCGCTCAAGACGTGGGTGAGAAGTTCCTTCTGAATAGTGGATGGCGTGGTTCACATGGATGGCTGCTGGTGAAGTTCGTTGACATCAAGTGGCGAACTTTGCATGGTTCACTATTGACTTGTTTGGGTTGAGCAAAAAATGGGCTATATGGTGATGTTCGCATGCTTGTTTGAGAGAGCTTCACTGTAGCCTGTTGTGAGCTCGACCTTGGGCCCATTTGAAGTATTTAACCCATGGACATTCACTTCTTGGCTCCAAGCTGAACATTGGCCTGGATAGAACATATTTTAACCATCTACATGACCCCACCCTCCCCCCCAAAGTTTTTAAGATCCTAGTTTTGACTTGTAGCTAGGATTGAAATACTTTGGGTAATAGCTGGAGGTGTACTATTGAACGTAGCTCGAGTCATCTTGTTGGGGTTGAAAATCATCTTCAATCTACATGGTTGCCAGAGGTGTACTGTTGAATGTGGCTTCTTTTGTTGTAGACTCATATTGAAGGCTCAATGATACTTGTATTCATCTAATTTTGTATTTGGAATGAAGTTCGTTCTCTCTTTTGTTGAGGCAGAGTTGATAAATCAGCAAAGTTTGGCTGATTCTGGGTATCGGCGAAGTTCGCTTAACTTTTAGCTGTGCAGGCGAAGTTCGTCGATTAGCGATATTTGCTAACTGGAGATGGTTGTTGGGATTTCACTTCTGGATTTGCATCGTGATCTGTGGCCGAGATCTTCTGATTGAGATTCACGAGATCCGCTATAGATTTGATCGAGTTTTAGGCTAAGATTTATCCTCTTTGTCCGGTCCAATTAAATCTCAAAAGATGTGATTTTCTCAGAAGTTTGGATTCAGAATAGACTATAAATAGCACTATTTCCCTTCTGACTTTATCATCTCATCTCCATCTTCTTCTTCATCTTCTTCTCCATGTCTAAGTCTCCATTGCTTAGATTGGAGATGCTCCTTGATAGAGGAGCTGAAATAAAATAACTCCAACAGAAACTTGCCCAAGTAGAGGGCACCCAAGCGGATGAACTCCGCATGCTTCGCCAATTGGGGGATCTGTTGTCAGCTGAGAAGGCGAAGCTTGAGCAGATCGTTGAGAATCGGTCAATAGCTTGGGACATGTTGAATCGCGATAGAGATGTGTGGAGCTTCGAGTGCCATGCACTGCGTAAGACTGTTCTACGACTGAGATGGCGGTTGAAGAAGGATCCTTGGAGCTCCACAAGCAAGAACTCTGATAGTAATTAGATTTCACAAATGTGAACCTAAAACGTAATTAGACGTCGTGTGACTATCTCAGGCCCGACGTCAAATTTTGGTTGCAAGAAGTGCTTCTTCCTCTTGACATGCTTCAGTTTGGAGCAACGGGGGCACTTCTTGTGTAATAGGTTTTTCTCATCCCCTGGCATAGGGCGTGAAGAGGAGTAAGTAGGAGCTATTTTTTTACATGGGGAAATATTTCGCTCCCCAAGTTTTGTGAGATCAGAGGAGCAAGGGCTATAGCTTGGTGTAGCTCATGTATGATCCTCAGCTTTCACATTACCCATAGTTAGGAGTATAGAGCAGTAGAAAATAGCAACGAGTACCCATCAACCCTATAATTGGATAGTCTGAATATCGCCTTTATGTAGTAGAGTCTTCGATCAATAAAAATAAACTTTTTTTTGCAATTGTCCATCTTCGTTGTTTGATTTGTGTGAACTTTACTTCTGTGGTGAACTTGAACTCTGCATGAAGTTGTGGTGTTGGAAGCGAAGCTCGAGCTTCCTTATGTCGGTGAGAGTCGAATTGAAATTCGCCAAGTAGGGTCTTAAATAAATTGAGTTAAAATTTTCTCAATTAGGAGACTTAGTGAAATTCACCATGTGATTTTGGCGAGGTTCGCTTTAGTGCCCAACTGAACAGGGCGAAGTTCACTTACTTGAGAAACAGTCGGCTGGTCAAAGCTAAGTAAGTTGGTTAGGCGAAGCTCAGCAAGTTGGTTGGCTGAGGCTCAGCCTGAAAATTCAAAATTTGAATCCTTGACTTCTGCACCTGAAATTGTAGGGAAGTTCATTCAGAGCAAAATTCTCGGCGAAGTTCAAGGCAAGAATCTTTGGCGAAGCTCGAGGCGAGATTTTTAGTGAAGTTAAGGGTGAAAATCTTCAGCGAAGTTCGGGGTCAATCTATAAATAGAACTATTTACCTGCTTTCTTCTTCACTTTAATTTTCAAAAACCCTAACTTTCTCAAAACTCTAGCTTTCTTAGAACCTAAAAGACCGATCTTCAATGGCTCCTCGTCGTGCAATTTCAAGAGGAAGGGGTGCCACTAGGGGACCTCATCGGCCAAGAGCAGAAGATGCGCTGGCGCAGTTGGAGATAACTGTGAGTAAGCTTCAAACCCATTCATGGTGATCTTTAGATCCATCAAAGTTTAGCCCTAATCGGGCTTCAAATAGTGTCTTAGGACACTTTAAAACTTATTCGCTGCCAAAGGCGCGATTTTTATTACCACTTGTAGTCTTTCTGATGAACTTCTATTGGTGAAAAAGTTCTATTAGCTTGCGTTAAAGGCGCTTGATGTGGCGAGCTTTGTTTATCAGGTGGAGCTCATTATTGTTAGTCTTTTGGGCTTCTGTAGCAAACTTCATTTGTCCGGAGATCACCATTCTGACTTGAGTGACCTTCTCTTGAGCGAAGCTCACCAGTTTGATCTAGGTGACCTTCACTTGAGTGAGGCCCGCCAGTTTGGCTTGGGCAGCCTTCGCTTGAGCAAAGTTTGCCAGTTTGATCCATGTGATCTCTTGAGCGAATTTGATTGCGATGCTGAAGTTCGCTGCTTTCATTGTGGGCTTCACTCATCTTGTCAATACTTAGTTGATAGTGATGACTTTTCACTTATGGGTGAGGTTCACCTATGGCGAACTTCGCATTTGAGTGTGAAGACATGGTTGATTTAGATCTTTATCCTCTAACTCATTTTTTTGTTTATATCATGTGCAGTTTGTTAGTCGAAGGCTCCTGTTGACTGTCATAACCACTATGGTCATGAAGTGAGTCATGACTCCAAAGTGACACACGCTTTTGACGGGAGCGTCCCTCTATTTCTAGAGAGAAGTAGTCAAGAAAGGATTGAGGCTAGACGATCGGGGGATTATCAGACTTTGCGCGAGATGATCACGGATGCCAAGTTCTCCATTCCCAATGAGGATACGTCGGGGAAGGCTCACTTTCTATTTGGAGATAGCAATCCCAATGACACCTCCATATTCAATTGGGTGAACGAGCATTGGTACTAAACCCAAGGGGATCGCCATTACTACTTACCGGCGATAGAGCATCATGTAGTTTTCATGTACTTGTAGCCTCTCTTCGTGCCCCGCATTATGCGCTATACCCTTACCAATAAAGAAGATAGCGTCAAGGTGGGCTCTCTAAAATATGACAATGGCTTTCGTCAAGAGGGACTCTACGGAGTCAATGTCATAGGCTTGCGTCCGGGCTTCGTTCATGAGGATGCCCCCGTTAACGAAGTTGCTGTTGTCCCGAACATCTTTGGGAACGAACTCGCAAAGACCGATGCACAATATCCTGATGGAGAACTAGATTCCCTGGTGGGATCAAATCAACGGATATCCAATAGTGGACCCATCTGGTGAATTTCACTCTCATGACTTTGAAGGGGAGGTTAAGAAGATCGGGGCTCTACTCTGTAGTAAGAGCCTCAAAATATTGTGTAGAGATTTGTGCGCCTGTGTTGTATGGCATCTTGGAGTTGTATAACATTGATAGGAATACTTTCTTCACTCCGGCGGGCGAGATTGGGATCGCTTTGCACGAAACATTTGAAATGTCGCGTTTGCCCATGGGTGATCGTCCATATGAGGAGTTCTTCCCGACTAATGCAGACTTGAGCACTTACTCAGAGACTGCTCAAGTTGGGGAGGCATTCCAGAAATTAGTTTGACACTTCCTTATCTATCAAAAGACCAATGCAAACGCCGGACATGATTCTACTGTTGCTCGCGTTTCTTGGACTGAATATCTATTCCCCAACGTTAGTAAAAAGGGGAATGTGGACTTGATCCATTTGGTGGCGGAGGCTAAAATTGGGACGCGAATCTTCAATGAAGGTCAAGTGCTTCATACCGCTAAATCAGACGAATGTGGATTTCATGCGGGTGATAAGTTCACGAGCTTCCACCACCAGACAAAGGAGCCGATATCTGAGTTGGCTCTGCTTGCAGGATTTTTCTCGATATGGTTGAAATTTTGCGTTATGCCTTCTTGACCAAAGGATCGCATCTCTATTAAGGTGTTATTCCCTACCGTGTTACTCGCTGCTGAGTATAACTTGGCCTTCTTCCGGCGATGGTTAGTTGCATACATCATGGACTAAGGGAATTAGCTACTAAATACCTGAAACAAGAAGATAACACTTCGCGAGATCAGGTGCTGAATCCTAGAGTGGAGTTACCACATACCTATTTCATGATATGGTTCACTTCACACTGCTCCTCATTAATGTTGGCTGCTGCACCAAGTGGAGAGGGCGTCTCATTTCTCCAAAGATATGAACGCTCAAAGTGGATGATCAAATACCCCGCAGGGGTTCGTAGACTTCTTCAGAACAAAGATCACTACCGCCTTTACTGTTGTTTTCCCGAGATTGATGATATAAGCTCCGGGGATGAGTTTGAAGATGGCACAAGCAGCAAAGATTTTACTTGCTTACCCAGCGGGTGTTTTAACTTGTTGGTCAATATCTGGCCAGGTCACCTTATTGCTAGGTTGAATGAGACTGAATGTTATATTGAGCCCTACCTGCCTTGCTAATTTGCTAGTCAATTTGGATATAACCATCTCTACGTCGGGAATCTGAATCTAGGATTGTGGCACATGGGAAGCTTGGTAGATGGGGCTCCTGCTTGGTATCATTTTGCTGTCGGGGCTACATGGACCTGATTTTCGTTCCCCCATCACATACCCAACTATTATATGACATTAGGGTTCTGTAAGTAGTATAACAGGGTAATTGTTCCCAATCCCGACTTTTATGTGAACAAAGCTGCTTTATGATGGATCACCCGAAAATACAGGGAGCATTATAGTTAGGGTTCAAAAAGTAGGGTTCATGGACTTCAAGATTTTCTGGCGGAAGGCATGCCAAAGGATGAAGATTGAGAGGCACCGAGTAGGCATCCTACTCCTCAAAGACCGATTAGTGTTAGCATCTGAGAACCGTCTGAATCTATAGTCCATCAAGGAGCACCTGGCAAAGGCAGGGGAAATAGGGGAAAGTGGCCATTGCGAGCTTATCCCTCTCAACAACCTTCAAAGAAACAACATTTGGCGCTTTTGAAGCCTGAGCCTGTACCCGGGGACTCTTCAAGGATCAGAGAAGAGTCTCTTATGATCCTAGTGCAGGAACCTAGAGCTGAACTCTTAGGTGAGTTCTACTCATGTGTTTGTGTCAAGCTGTCTGAAGTGCATTTGATTGACATGCGATTCTCATATGTAGGTAAAGAGCTCATTCTTCTCGATCAAGAGAATCCAGATGATGAGGAGAAGATGGATTATGAGGGTGACACTGACGCCTATTTTACTGAGCCTGATGATAGGGGCTTCGAGTGCGACGCTGGCGGATCTTCTTATATGCCAGGTATACTTTTCTCTGACCAATCTTGCGTAATTTCTTTGCTTCGACAATTGACGCTTCATCTATTTCTTTAGTAGATGATGAACTCGGTTTGGAGACTATGGGTGGAGCATCTCCTACATCTCTTCCTGCTAGTGGCGAGTTTGAGCCCGCAGCTAATTTTGACGGCACTTCTGGTGTTTTGAAGTCTGATCTAGCTATCGATATGATAGCCGATCCTGTACCAGTACCTGTGTCAGCAGTACGGCGTAGATTGGTTATTTCCGAGTTATCTAATGAAGATGATGATTCTTCAGTCTCTCTAATTCCAGTAGGAGTTGGAAGGGTAGCACCGTCGAGTTCTGAGCCTCATTTTGATGAGGACCTGATCATAGGGGCGGATATGTCTGATGAGCCAGAGGTCACAACTACAGGCATTGAAGTTGTGCTTATGAATGTGCCGATGACCACAGCACTAGTTGTGAGGACTGTCGTCCCATCAACCGGGGTGACGTCTATGGTTCCTTCCATTGTAGATCTTTCTAGTGTATTGGTCACGCTCGCGCTATTCCTCCTATCTGGTGACGAACAAATGCAAGTCTTGCCAACTGCTTTTTCAACCACCACAGATGCGTTGGTGATTTCTGCAGGAGCGGGTCCTTCAAGTCCTGTGGAGATTCCCTAATCTCCCGATTCTGATAATTTGATCGAGTTGGAGATTCAGATCCTGACCGAGAGCTTGGAAAAGTTGTTCAACCGAAGCGTTGAATCCGCTTTGACTATGCGGAAAGGCTTATCAGCTCGCACTCTTGTCTTGTTGAAGAATCAACTTGGCCTTTTAACGTCAGTCGCAGGTCCTGCACATACTAAACTATTTAAGATGATGATCGACGAGGTTGAGCTCTAATTTCAAGAGTTGTAACGGCTTCGTGCAGCTGATGTTGATAGTATTGCTGAACTTGAATTCTGTCAACTTTCGGTGAAGCACCGTGAGGTTGAAGAATCTGCTCACAAAGAAATGGAGCGGATTAAGATGAGGCTTCAAGGGTTGAATGATAGCCTTGCATCAGTTGATGACAATCAAGTAGAGCTTCAGAACGCCATTCTGGAGAAGGAAGCCACAATTAATGAGGCTAAGGCGGTCATTGCTGTAGCTCAAGCACAGTTGGAAGTAGCTCAACAGTAGAAAGAAGAGCTTAATCTTAAGTCAACCGAGCTGGCTAAGGAGTGGGACCTCAGGGTTACGAAACTTGAGACCAAGACAACTAGGCTGGCAGCTGTTAGAACCCAAGCTGCTCCCATTGAACCTAGGGCTCTGAGAGAAATGGCCCAAAAGAATGCTCACAAAGCTAGGGATTCTAGGATAGTTGCATGTATCACTCGAATACACACCTTTTATCTATATTCCCTTTGAAATCTTTGTAAGCAGTTAGCTCTTTCAATAATAAAAGAACTTTTATCTCCTTTGATATGTATATGATAGAGGTGTAATGTTAACGTATCGTAGTGACATCTTTGCTGGGGATGAAAATGATGGAATCAGATTGATAGAGATGTAGTGTTAACATATCAATGTTGATCAAGTTGGTACTATACAGAGGTATAATGTTAACATGACAGTATTAGGGTATTTGACAAAGGTGTAATATTAACGTGCCAAATAAAATGACCGAGAAAGGTGTAATGTTAACCAGCCAATTTTGAAAGAGTCTAAAGGATGACTACCATTTGGAAGTGTAGTGTTAACTTAACGGTAGAAAATTGATGAAAGTATAATATTAACTAATTAATTTTTGGCAAAAACGGATTGATAGAGGTGTAATGTGAATGTGTCAAATCCGAAAAGACAAGTCGACATAGGTGTAATGTAAACCGGTCGACGAAATGGTCCGACAGAGATGTAATGTTAACCGATAGGATCACTTGAAGGGAAATTGTTTAGAAGTATAATGTTAACATGAATGGCTAAGACTAGGTCACCTTCTTTGAATGATCATTCTCTGACTCTCCTGTTGAAGGCTCTCGAAATTCATGACCGGTAGATCTCAAGTCGTTGCTGAGCTTAGAGTCTCAATTCATCTAGTGCCTCAAGTTTGCTTTTGTTGATGTTATTCGGTTGTCATCTTCTCAGCAATAGCAATTCTTAATTACGGCACCTGAATTTCCAGAGGGATCAAGGCTTCACATCCGTAAACCAAGAAAAAAGGCATAGAGCCAGTGGGAGTGCGGACTGTTGTTTGATAAGCTCATAAACACTCTCTAAGTTTCTTGTCCCAATCTCGTTTGTTAGAAGAGATGAACTTCTTCAGAAGGTTGATGATAATTTTGTTGAAAGCTTCAGCTAGAACATTAGCAGCTGGGTTGTATGGCGTAGAAGTCACATCTTAAATTTTGAACTTGTTACAGAATTTGAAGAGGTCGACTGATGAACTGTGGACCATTGTCATGGACTATTCGTCTAGGGACGCTGAATCGATAAATCACATGATGCTTCAAGAACTTGACAACATTAGATGTCTTGAGCTCTCTTAGTCGAACAGCTTCATCCCATTTGGAGAAGTAATCAGTAATGGCAAAATGAATCGATGGCCTTTAGCGGACGGTTGACTGATTGGCTCGATGATGTCCATACCCCTTGTTTCGAATGGCCATGAGGCAACAGTCTGATGCAATTCTTTCGGAGGTTGCTGTAGAAAGTCAACATGGACTTTGTAGGCGTATAAAATTGCCTATAAGTTCCCGAACATAACTCGTGGCGGTAAGTTGATAATTGACGAGCCATCCGACAACGAGGCGACCGACCATTGACGTCATAAAACAATGTCAACGCATAAAGTGAGTCGGCAAAGTGCCTGAAGCGAGTCGACAAGGCGTCCAAGTCGGAGAGACAACGAATCGCCTCCAATCGGCGAGATGAACCAACCGCGAAGCGTCAGATCAGCGAATGACGCGAATCGACGCAAACCGTCAAAATCGACGAAGCGATGGGTCGCGTGTAAGTGACAGAATAAATCCAACCGCAAGCGCGCGAATCGACGAAACCTACAACTCAGAGTCAAATTAGACGTGGATCAACATAATCAGAATGTCGAAAACTCAAATCGACAGGATTGGAACATCGAAAAGTTAGAAAAAGATTAGAAAACGGCAGGCGAAGGGGAACCACCTCGGCCGAGGCCAAGGTGGCTCGGTGGCCGAGCCACCTCGGCCAAAGTGGCTCGCCAAGATGGCTCGGCCAAGGCCAAGCCACCTAGGTGGCTAGCGGTTTTTTGGGCCCAGTTTCGACCCGTATCCGCATGAGAGGCTATAAATATGAGGTGCAAGGCTTATTTGCATAGATCTGGATTTTTGGGAGAAAGGGGAGACTCTACCAAAGTGAGATATGGATTTGTTGCAAGAAGCCGAAGCTCTGCCAAATTGAAATCAAGCTTCAGATCTAGATCTCGGGAAAAAGGGAGGACTTTTCGACCATCTTCTTGGACAACCAGATCTTAGCGAACCCTAGGGCTATTATCCTCCTTCGTGAGATAATCTCCTGCAAAATTTCGAGAGATCTCATTCAGATCTACACCATTTCCTCCGGATCAAAACCTTATTTTTGATCCCGAGAAGAGCTTTGATTTCGCTGAGTCGATTTCATTCGCTTCGGGCTATTATTTCCTTCGTAAAATAATCTCCTTTACCGTGTAGATCTGTCATTAGATCAGATCATGCGATGGTCCACGGACAAAACCAAGTCCCCGGCACAGGCAAAGATACCCACGCAAGTGAGGACCCGATAAACGGATCCCGCGTTTGTTTAGAGGAGTAAAGTTGTAATTTTTATTTGATTTTCATTGTAATCGGCTTATAAAAAGACTTAGTTTTATTTTTGAATTCGTTTGGAAACCCATAAAGGTGTAATGAGTTCAAAAGCAATGAAGATCACAGCAACTTTTCCCGCGAACAGACTTGACATGCATGTCATCATTTAGCATAGGCCACCGCATCTGGTATCATTATCGACCAGTAATAGCCTAGATGACGAAGTCAGTCCTGAAGTTTGGGACCTGGTTGATGAGTTCCACATGTACCGTCGTGAGCTTCCTTTAGAGCCTCTTTAGCTTCACCTGGTGATAAACATCGAAGCAACACACCATCGAATGATTGTCAATATAAAGTCTGTGTAGCAGAATCATAGAAGAAACATGAAGCCCTTCTTTGAATAGAGATTGCTTGCTTCGGATTATCAGTTAATATTCCGTGCATGGCATAATCAATGATTGAGAAACGCCAATCATTAGTCTCGAAGTGAGTTGGCATGACAAACACTTCGTTAACTTCTAGAATTTTCTCTACGGAGCATAATTGATGGCTATCTGCTGTAACGCACCTAGTGGACTTAGGCGTCAAGGCCAGAGTGGCTGCAAGGGACACCAAAGCATTTGCAAGAGTATTTTCAAGGCGGGCTACGTAACTGATGTAGAAACCTTTGAATGGATGAGCGAGCTTCATTGTTACTTCTTGGTAGGGTATAAGGTCGTTGTGGCGGACCTCATACTCTCCTTTGATCTGGTTAACAATCAACTTAGAATCAATGTAGCCTTCTAGGTATTTGATACCCATGTCTTGAGCAAGTTGCAAACTAATTACGAGGGCATTATATTTAGCCACATTATTGGAGCATGGCTTGGTCAATGAGTAGGCCTAAGGAAGGACATGTCTATAGTGATCGATCATCATTACCCCCACTGTGAGAATCATACTATCGTCCTCGTCCAGATCGTCCTCCCCCCGTATATCCCGAAAGGCCTCCGCTGCAAGGAGGATCCGTTGGTCATCAGATCTAGAATCACAAGGCGAGGATTCTGATCCCGCCGCTGCCAAAGTCGCAGCAAGAAGCATCCCTCCGGCATCCAAGACGACCGGAGAGGAATATTTGAACTCCTCCGTGCAGGAGTTGACCACCGACGGTGCGCCAATTCTTTCAAAGAGAGCCCGCCAGCGACGACGCCAAAATTTAGCGCGCCGATTCGCCAAGGCTATGGAATCGGTGGACGGGATCTTCTACGAGGCGGATCTCAGATCCAGAAGAGACATTCTCGTCAGACAACGAGGACGTTATACCAGAGGAGTCATGCCAACACATGATGGGTTGCTCCGGTATTCATACCGATGAGTTGTACTATCGTCTTTGAAGTGCAGTAGATCTCAAAAAGCTCCCAGGCGAACCGCGTGTCCATGCCCCAAATTGATTAGGGCGGTGTTGTCGGAATGCAGCTGCACCAAGACAGCTCGGAGAAGGCGTCGGTCTTTGATAGGCTTGACGCCAAAATGCCAGAACCCAGGTTAAGGCGCTTTCGCAAGAAGAGATCCGTGCCTCAAGGTGATGAATTGCCAAAAGTCACCATCAACATGACTACTAGAGGGACGTCGTCACGTGTCGTTCCTAGGGCATCGCAACGAATGACTCGTTTGTGGTTCGGAACTATCAGACGGCCCAATTACAGCAATGTGCGGAGGGGGTTACCCTCAGATGATGAAGCATCGGACACCGGCTCGACGATTGCCTCCGACAATACGGTTTCCAGCGTGGGACAATCCCGTGAGGCATTCATGATCAATGCGGAACAAGTGGCCCAGATGCTTGAAGAGGCTATGGCCAAGCAAAAGGAGAACTTTCAGTTCGAGATGTAGATGGCTATGCAGCAAATGAGAGAGATGCATGACAAGCAAATCCAAGCACTAATGAATCGCCAGGGTGAATCAAGTCGTCGCAATAACGTCCACCAAATGGACAGTGACACGGACAGGGATGAAGACCGTAACGCTGATAAACAGGATGCGAGAGGTAATCTCGAGAACGACAGTGGTAACACCGTCATCCCTCCTTAAAATCACCCGAATGGAGATGTAGGTGATAATGAGATGATAAGGGACCTTGAGAGTAAGATCAACGCTTTGATTTTCGCCCAAGAGGTAAAGAAGACGGGTATACCGTGTCCATATCCGAGGGGGTGGGAATCAATCCCGTATCCGGCTAAGTTCAATTTAATTAACTTTACGCCATTTGACGGGAAGGGTTCACCCACTTAGCACTTGATTTACTTCAAGTCCCACTTAGGGTCATTCCGTGCGAGCCCTTGATGGTTCGGTCATTTGTTGGCACCCTTCGAGGAAGTGCCTTCGATTAGTACCGCCGTCTCAAGCCAGGGAGTGTTAACAGCTGGGACGATATGGAAACCATGTTCCTCACCAATTTCTTCGATGACGACACCGAGATATCCATCGGCACGTTGTTGGATGAAAGCGAAAGATGGAAGCGTGGATAACTTCATCAAGCGGTTCGAAATAAGGCAATGAATTATCGGGACTTCGCTAACTGAGGAGTTCATCCTCCAGACCTGCCATAATAATCTCTCATTAGATGTACTGGAAGCAATGGGAACGGCACCGTCCAAAACATGGAAGTACTTGAAGGTCTTGTGAGGAGCAAGCCAGCGATTCCTTAAGAGGAAAAAAGCGAGAAAAGAGGCGGTGGCGAATGCTCGTAATCAAAACTTCATCCCACGGCAAAGCGGTGGACACAAACCAAATGTTCCACCAAGAACCCCAATGGCAAAGAACGACCTCAAAATAGAAGTCGTCGGAACCAAGGTTCCTCAAAGTCTATTCTTTCAAGGAAGATGAGGTTCGGTATTTTTAAATACCTCTGAAGAACTTCGAGATGTTGGATGAAAAATGCACGGAAGCTCAACGGCACATTGAATTTGACCGGGCTAGAATGTCGAGAGCTTTCAACGGAGAGTCCGATAGAAGCTTCAAAGAATGAGACGATCCTCATTTGCTTTCGGCGATAGATAATTCTCACTTTCAAGAAGAAGGGTAAGTTTAAACCCAAATGGGAAGGACCGTTTGTGATGGAGCGATCTATTCAAGCGGTGCATATTGCCTAATCGATCAAAATGGCGGCAGGCAATTAATGCCGATAAATGGGAAGTTCCTAAAAAGTACTACCCTTAGTACATATGGGATAACCTATCTTGAAGGGAAGTTTCTCAGGAAATAATCCACCCATTGTCCTTGAGGATAACCCTAAAATTTATCCTCCACCAAAAATTCCCTCACCGATCAAATTTATTGGAGGTGAGCCCACTAAATAAAATCTTTCGGTCCAATCCACCGTGAGAATCTCCTCTTGATTCCTTTCAATGAACAAGAGGCCCACTTTCAAAATTAAGATCACCTTCGATAAGCGAAGGATTCCATCTTTTCCTCTTGGTCCGCCTTCCAGTGCAGTAGAATTTAGAATTAAAATCTCGATAAATGAGAAATTCATTGTCATCTCGATAAATGAGAAAATCATTTCCAGTTAGATACTTGAATCCTATAAAAGTGAAAGTTATCTGAATCTCTTTGACTCTCTGAGTGGAGATCCCACTCTTAGTTTCACCTTTTGAGATTTTCGAAGTGGAGATCCCACTTTTAGTTCACTCCTAGAGATAGAATATAAAATTCTTCCTCTCCAGGTGCAAGAGATAGGATATAAAATCCTTCCTCTCTTGTTTCGGGTTCGTCTTTACCTTAAAAGAAAACTTGGAGACAGGATATAAAATCCTTCCTCTCCATCGTTGGGAAACAGGATATAAAATTCTTCTTTTCCCACATCAATTCCATCTTGCGTCATCGGTTTAGTCTTTTATCCGATTGAAAAAGACACCAAGCTCATCTTGGGGCATTTTATCCCGAAGTCTAAGTAGGGATAAGCCGATGCCTAACACGCGTCGCCGGTTTAGTCTTTTATCCGATTGAAAAAGACACCAAGCTCATCTTGGGGAATTTTATCCCGAATCCTAAGCAGGGATAAGCCGATGCCTAACAGCGTCGCCGGTTAGTCTCTTGCCCATGAAAAGGATGATAAAGCCTCATTATTTAATATCGTAGCATTAAGTCTAAAGAGTTTCATTCTTTTAGCATAGCGTCCGCGTCTTGAGCGGGTTGGATAATCCGTGCGCTAGTCCGATTCAAACGGTAGTCGGTAAAGAATTATCAAATCTGTTGATGGCTGAGGGTTTGCTAAAAATCCTATAAGTATTATGGTGGATTATTTCAAAGGAAATGAGAAATTATAATAAACAACAAATGAAGAAAAAGAAGAATGGAAATTTATTCAAGAGTCGAATCTTTTAAATTGCGGCTATTCAAACATTAAGCTTATGGCCTTAAAATTTGTTGTTCTAGGTGAGACAGCATTGTGGTAAGCTTGGTGGAGCTCCCCTATAACTTAGCCACGAAAGACTCCTCATTCGCATTCAGCATCGTCGTAGCTCCTTCTTCGATTTCGGCCAGCTTCTGCCCTCAAAGCTCAAGTTTCTTGGATAGGACGGTTCGAGCTTCCTCTTCGTTGGCCCTGGTCAACTCTAGAATGCCTAAGTTCTCTTCCTTGACTTGAAGTTCCCATTTAAGTTAGCTATCTCGGCCTCACTCGAAGCAATAAGAGAGTGAATGTTGCTTTCGAGGATGTTAATTTCTCGTGAGGCGGCCTTAACGATCTACCCAATCCGTTGCATCTGAACCTCTAGTTCATTAAAAACCGAGAATCCGCATGCGTCTCGGACGAGGCCCGGTTAGGTAGCTACATATGAAGAAGCATCTGGCATGCGCAGCTCTGTAACCGAGCACGAGTCCCAGCGATCAAGGTTATCGGTAATAGCATTGGCTAGCTTCGGAGTAACCGGCATCCCTATAAAAGCTATCTTTGAGTCAAGGGCGATCCTATTTATAGGGGAGAGGAGTTTATTTGAGCCCAAACCTAATCAAAGGTAGATTTGGCTAAACCTAATCAAAGGAGGATTTGGCCAAACCTAATCAAAGGTAGATTTGGCTAAACCTAATCAAAGGAGGATTTGGCCAAACCTAATCAAAGGTAGATTTGGCTAAACCTAATCAAAGGAGGATTTGGCCAAACCTAATCAAAGGAGGATTTGGCCAAACCTAATCAAAGGTAGATTTGGCTAAACCTAATCAAAGGTAGATTTGGCTAAACCTAATCAAAGGTAGATTTGGCTAAACCTAATCAAAGGAGGATTTGGCCAAACCTAATCAAAGGAGGATTTGGCCAAACCTAATCAAAGGAGGATTTGGCCAAACCTAATCAAAGGTAGATTTGGCTAAACCTAATCAAAGGTAGATTTGGCTAAACCTAATCAAAGGTAGATTTGGCTAAACCTAATCAAAGGTAGATTTGGCTAAACCTAATCAAAGGTAGATTTGGCTAAACCTAATCAAAGGTAGATTTGGCTAAACCTAATCAAAGGTAGATTTGGCTAAACCTAATCAAAGGTAGATTTGGCTAAACCTAATCAAAGGAGGATTTGGCCAAACCTAATCAAAGGTAGATTTGGCTAAACCTAATCAAAGGAGGATTTGGCCAAACCTAATCAAAGGTAGATTTGGCTAAACCTAATCAAAGGTAGATTTGGCTAAACCTAATCAAAGGTAGATTTGGCTAAACCTAATCAAAGGTAGATTTGGCTAAACCTAATCAAAGGAGGATTTGGCCAAACCTAATCAAAGGAGGATTTGGCCAAACCTAATCAAAGGTAGATTTGGCTAAACCTAATCAAAGGAGGATTTGGCCAAACCTAATCAAAGGTAGATTTGGCTAAACCTAATCAAAGGAGGATTTGGCCAAACCTAATCAAAGGTAGATTTGGCTAAACCTAATCAAAGGAGGATTTGGCCAAACCTAATCAAAGGAGGATTTGGCCAAACCTAATCAAGAGTCGAATCTTTTAAATTGCAGCTATTCAAACATTAAGCTTATGACGCAAAATTTGTTGTTCTAGCTGAGACAACGCATTGTGGTAAGCTTGGTGGAGCTCCCCCTATAACTTAGCCCTGAAAGACTCCTCATTCGCATTCAGCATCGTCGTAGCTCCTTCTTCGATTTCAGCCAGCTTCTGCCCTCAAAGCTCAAGTTTCTTGGATAGGACGGTTCGAGCTTCCTCTTCGTTGGCCCTGGTCAACTCTAGAATGCCTAAGTTCTCTTCCTTGACTTGAAGTTCCCATTTAAGTTGCGCTATCTCGGCCTCACTCGAAGCAATAAGAGAGTGAATGTTGCTCAGGGATGTTAATTTCTCGGCGAGGGCAGCCTTAACCTGATCTACCCAATCCCGTTGCATCTGAACCTCTAGTTCATTAAAAAACCGAGAATCACGCCACGTCTCCGGACGAGGCCCCAGTTGGGTAGCTACATATGAAGAAGCATCTGGCATGCGCAGCTCTGTAACCGAGCACGAGTCCCAGCGATCAAGGTTATCAGTAATAGCATTGGCTAGCTCGGAGTAACCAGCATCCCCTATAAAAGCTATCTTTGAGTCAAGGGCCGATCCTATTTATAGGGGGAGAGGAGTTTATTTGAGCCCAAACCTAATCAAAGGTAGATTTGGCTAAACCTAATCAAAGGAGGATTTGGCCAAACCTAATCAAAAGGGGTTTTGAAAACTAATCGGAGGAGGATTTGGCCTAACCTAATCACGATAGGATTCGGCCAAACCTAGTCAAAGGAGGATTCGACCAAACTCAAATCCTCATCCGTTTGCCTCCTCCTTTTTCTCTCTCTCTCCCACACAAGGTTGTTACCCATTAAGGGTCAATTTTCACCCAGTTTGAATTATGCAGGCATCAATCCTACTCCAATTAGGTATATGAGTATAAACTATTTCCTATTTTTGTTGAGAAGTTTCTGGAGAATATTTTTATAAAATATTCTTAAGGATAACTCAACAACCCCCAATTCCCTCCCACTGTGATACTCTAATAGGGAATACGAGTATAAACTATTTCTAATTTTGGCGAGAAGTTCCTGGAAAATATTTTATGTTTTAAGGATAACTCGACCACCTCCAAATGGGTATATGAGGATAAACTAATTCCCGAAACTCCAGTTAACATATGAGTATAATCTGTGTTGACGCCGGTCAACCTGTCGTAACGAAAAATCACAGGTCGGAGGTAGAAATTCAAGAGAAAATTTCTGACACTGGTCAACACGTCACATCTCAAGAAAATTCCTCCCGCTGTGGTCAGTCCTACAACAAGCATCACAATAGAGAGTTCACCGATTAAAGAATAAAACCCTCAATCTTCCCCCCCACTGTGGTTATCCCTACACCAAATGCGATGCAATGGAGAATTCGTCGATTAAAGGTTTTAAAGAATCAGATGGTCGGTTCGACGACAACTCACCAACACGAGTTAGAACAAAACTCATTCATCGACTTTCGATTCAAGATTTTGACAGCGGTAAGACAATAAATACAACACCATAACACCTTCAGGCATTTGACAAAGCACCGGATAGTCTGAAGTGATTGGAAAAATCAAGATTCGAAGCCACTTCGCAGGTCCTGTTACACCGACTAAAGGTTTGGGCCTATCATATCAAAGTATTTGGCTTCTTCTATAAAGGCGAGGCAGAAACACTTTGGAGAGGGTATCTGGCGTATAAAATTGGCTATAAGTTCGAACATAACTTCGTGGCGGTAAGTTGATAATCGAGCCATCCGACAACGAGGCTAATCGACCATTGACGCCATAAAACAATGTCAACGATAAAGTGAGTCGGCAAAGTGCACGGCGAGTCGACAAAGGCGTCCAAGTCGGAGACAACGAATCGCGTCAATCAGTGAGATGAACCCAGCGTGAAGCGTCAGATCAGTGAATTAAGCGAATCGATGCAAACCGTCAAAATCGACGAAGCGATGGGTCGCGTGCAGCGGCGAATAAATCAACATGGCCTTGAATCAATGAAGCCGACAACTCAGAGCCAAAATTAGGCGTGGATCAACATAATCAGAATGTTAAAAACTCAAATCGACAGGATCGGAACATCAAAAAGTTAGAAAAAGATTAGAAAACGGCAAGCCAAGGCGAACCACCTCGGCCGAGGCCAAGGTGGCTCGGTGGCCGAGCCACCTCGGGCAAGATGGCTTGGCCAAGGCTGAGCCACCTAGGTGGCCAGCGGTTTTGGGCCCGCCACCCGTGATCCGCATGAGAGGCTATAAATATGAGGTGCAAGGCTTATTTGCAGATCTAGATTTTGGGAGAAAGGGTGACTCTGCCAAAGTGAGATCTGGATTTTTGCAAGAAGTGAAGCTCTGCCAAATTGAAATCAAGCTTGGATCTAGATCTCGGGAAAAAGGGAGGACTTTTCGACCATCTTCTTCGACAACCAGATCTTAGCGAACCCTAGGGCTATTATCCTCCTTCGTGAGATAATCTCACGCAAAATTCGAGATCTCATTCAGATCTGCACCATTTCCTCCGGATCAAAACCTTGTTTTTGATCGAGAAAAACTTTGATTTATTGAGTCGATTTCATTAAGCCGGGCTATTATTTCCTTCGTGAAATAATCTCCTTTACCGTGTAGATCGTCATCGGATCAGATCATGCGATGGTCCACGGACAAAACCAAGTCCCCAAGACAGTAAAGATACCCATCGCAAGTGAGGACCCGATAAACGGATCCCGCGTTTGTTTAGAGGAGTAAAGTTGTAATTTTTATTTGATTTTCATTGTAATCGGGTCTTATAAAAAGACTTAGTTTTATTTTTGAATTCGTTTGGAAACCCATAAAGGTGTAATGAGTTCAAAAGCAATGAAGATCACAACAACTTTCCATGACGGACTTGACATGCATGTCATCATTTAGCATAGGCCACCGTGATCCGGTATCATTATCGGCCAGTAATAGCCTAGATGACAAAGTCGGTCCTAAAGTTTGGGACCTGGTTGATGAGTTCCACATGTACCGTCGTGAGCTTCCTTTAGAGCCTCTTTAGCTTCACCTGGTGATAAACATCGGAGCAACACACCATCGAATGATTGTCAATATAAAGTCATTGTAGCGTAATCATAGAAGAAACATGAAGCCCTTCTTTGAATAGAGATTGCTTGCCGGATTATCGGTTAATATTCGTGCATGGCATAATCAATGATTGAAAGCGCCAATCATTAGTCTCGAAGTGAGTTAGCATGACATGAACCGTTAACTACTAAATTTTCTCTAGGGAGCATAATTGATGGCTAGCCATGCTTAGCACCTAGTAGACTTTGGCGTCAAGGCGAGTGGTACAAAGGGCGTAAAGCATTTGCAAGAGTGTTTTCAAAGGCGGACTCGTGTGATGTAGAAACCTTTGAATGGATGAGCAAGCTTCATTGCTACTTCTTGGTAGGATATAAGGTCGTTGTGGCGGACCTCATATTCTCCTTTGATCAGTTAACAATCAACTTAGAATCATTGTAGCCTTCTAGGTATTTGATATCCATGTCTTGAGCAAGTTGCAAACTAATTACGAGGGCATTATACTCAGCCACATTATTGGAGCATGGCTTGGTCAATGAGTAGGCCTAAGGAAGGACATGTCTATAGTGATCGATCATCATTACCCCATTGTGAGAATCATACTATCGTCCTCGCCCGCATCGCCCTCCCCCGTGATATCCCAAAGGCCTCCGCAAGGAGGATCCGCTGGTCATCGATCTAGAATCACAAGGCGCAGGATTCTCGATCCCGCCACGCCAAAGTCGCAGAAGAAGCATCCCTCCGCATCCAAGACGACCGAGAGGAATATTTGAACTCCTCCGTGCAGGAGTTGACCACCGACGGTGCGCCAATTCTTTCAAAGAGAGCCCGCCAGCGACGACGCCAAAATTTAGCGCGCCGATTCGCCAAGGCTATGGAATCGGTGGACGGGATCTTCTACGAGGCGGATCTCAGATCCAGAAGAGACATTCTCGTCAGACAACGAGGACGTTATACCAGAGGAGTCATGCCAACACATGATGGGTTGCTCCGGTATTCATACCGATGAGTTGTACTATCGTGCTGGGGGTACGAGTAGATCTCAAAAAAGAAGCTCCCCAGAGCAGAACACGCATTGTCCATGCCCCAAATTGATTAGGGCGGTGTTGTCGGAATGCAGCTGCACCAAGACAGCTCGGAGAAGGCGTCGGTCTTTGATAGGCTTGACGCCAAAATGCCGTAACCTGTGTTAAGGCGCAAGAAGAAGAGATCCGTGCCTCAAGGTGATGAATTGCCAAAAGTCACCATCAACATGACTACTAGAGGGACGTCGTCACGTGTCGTTCCTAGGGCATCGCAACGAATGACTCGTTTGTGGTTCGGAACTATCAGACGGCCCAATTACAGCAATGTGCGGAGGGGGTTACCCTCAGATGATGAAGCATCGGACACCGGCTCGACGATTGCCTCCGACAATACGGTTTCCAGCGTGGGACAATCCCGTGAGGCATTCATGATCAATGCGGAACAAGTGGCCCAGATGCTTGAAGAGGCTATGGCCAAGCAAAAGGAGAACTTTCAGTCCGAGATGTAGATGGCTATGCAGCAAATGAGAGAGATGCATGACAAGCAAATCCAAGCACTAATGAATCGCCGTGGTGAATCAAGTCGCCGCAATAACGCCCACCAAATGGACAAAGGACACCTGACAGGATGAAGACCGTAACGCTGATAAACAGGATGCGAGAGGTAATCTCGAGAACGACAGTGGTAACACCGTCATCCCTCCTTAAAATCACCCGAATGGAGATGTAGGTGATAATGAGATGATAAGGGACCTTGAGAGTAAGATCAACGCTTTGATTTTCGCCCAAGAGGTAAAGAAGACGGGTATACCGTGTCCATATCCGAGGGGGTGGGAATCAATCCCGTATCCGGCTAAGTTCAATTTAATTAACTTTACGCCATTTGACGGGAAGGGTTCACCCACTTAGCACTTGATTTACTTCAAGTCCCACTTAGGGGTCATTTCCGGTAACGAGCCCTTGATGGTTCGGTCATTTGTTGGCACCCTTCGAGGAAGTGCCTTCGATTAGTACCGCCGTCTCAAGCCAGGGAGTGTTAACAGCTGGGACGATATGGAAACCATGTTCCTCACCAATTTCTTCGATGACGACACCGAGATATCCATCGGCACGTTGTTGGATGAAAAGCAGAAAGATGGAGAAACTGTGGATAACTTCATCAAACGGTTCCGAAATAAGGCAATGAATTATCGGGACTCGCTAACTGAGGAGTTCATCCTCCAGACCTGCCATAATAATCTCTCATTAGATGTACTGGAAGCAATGGGAACGGCACCGTCCAAAACATGGAAGTACTTGAAGGTGCGCGGGGAGCAAGCCCAGCGATTCCTTAAGAGGAAAAAGGCGTAAAGAGGCCAAAGCGCTAATGCTCAGAATCAAAACTTCATCCCACACCCAAAGCAAAGGACACAAACCAAATGTTCCACCAAGAACCCCAATGGCAAGAACACCTCAAAATAGAAGTCGCCGTAACCAAGGTTCCTCAAAGTCTATTCTTTCAAGGAAGATGAGGTTCCCTGATTTTTAAATACCTCCAAGAACTCGAGATGTTGATGAAAATGCCCGAAGCTCAACAAAGACATTGAATTTGACCAAAGCTAGAATGTCGAGAGCTTTCAACCAGAGAGTCCGATAGAGAAGCTTCAAAGAATGAGACCTGATCCTCGCTGCTCGACGACCGATAATTCTCACTTTCAAGAAGAAGGGTAAGTTTAAACCCAAATGGGAAGGACCGTTTGTGATGGAGACAGTCTATTCAAACGGTGCATATTGCCTAATCGATCAAAATGGCGACAGGCAATTAATGCCGATAAATGGGAAGTTCCTAAAAAAGTACTACCCTTAGTACATATGGGATAACCTATCTTGAAGGGAAGTTTCTCAGGAAATAATCCACCCATTGTCCTTGAGGATAACCCTAAAATTTATCCTCCACCAAAAATTCCCTCACCGATCAAATTTATTGGAGGTGAGCCCACTAAATAAAAATCTTTCCGGTCCAATCCACCAGCAGAATCTCCTCTTGATTCCTTTCAATGAACAAGAGGCCCACTTTCAAAATTAAGATCACCTTCTGATAAACAGAAGGATTCCATCTTTTCCTCTTCGGTCACGCCTTCCCACGGTCTGAGCCGAATTTAGAATTAAAATCTCGATAAATGAGAAATTCATTGTCATCTCGATAAATGAGAAAATCATTTCCAGATTAGATAACGAATCCTATAAAAGTGAAAGTTATCTGAATCTCTTTGACTCTCTGAGTGGAGATCCCACTCTTAGTTTCACCTTTTGAGATTTTGAAGTGGAGATCCCACTTAGGGTCATTCCGTGCTGAGCCCTTGATGGTTCGGTCATTTGTTGGCACCGCCGAGGAAGTGCCTTCGATTAGTACCGCCGTCTCAAGCGAGTGTTAATTTGGGGCGATATGGAAACCATGTTCCTCACCAATTTCTTCGATGGCGACACCGAGATATCCATCGACGCGTTGTTGGATGAAAGCGAAAGATGGAAGCGTGGATAACTTCATCAAGCGGTTCCGAAATAAGGCAATGAATTATCGGGACTCGCTAACTGAGGAGTTCATCCTCCAGACCTGCCATAATAATCTCTCATTAGATGTACTGGAAGCAATGGGAACGGCACCGTCCAAAACATGGAAGTACTTGAAGGTGCGCGGGGAGCAAGCCCAGCGATTCCTTAAGAGGAAAAAAGGCAGAAAGAGGCCAGCAGGCGGCGAATGCTCGTAATCAAAACTTCATCCCACACGGCAAAGCAGTGGACACAAACCAAATGTTCCAGCCGCAACCCCAATGGCAGCAACGACCTCAAAAATAGAAGTCGTCAGAACCAAGGTTCCTCAAAGTCTATTCTTTCAAGGAAGATGAGGTTCCCGGTATTTTTAAATACCTCCTGAAGAACTCGAGATGTTGGATGAAAAATGCCTGGAAGCTCAACAGCACATTGAATTTGACCAGGCTAGAATGTCGAGAGCTTTCAACCAGAGAGTCCGATAGAGAAGCTTCAAAGAATGAGACGATCCTCATTTGCTTTCGGCGACCAGATAATTCTCACTTTCAAGAAGAAGGGTAAGTTTAAACCCAAATGGGAAGGACCGTTTGTGATGGAGACAGTCTATTCAAACGGTGCATATTGCCTAATCGATCAAAATGGCGACAGGCAATTAATGCCGATAAATGGGAAGTTCCTAAAAAAGTACTACCCTTAGTACATATGGGATAACCTATCTTGAAGGGAAGTTTCTCAGGAAATAATCCACCCATTGTCCTTGAGGATAACCCTAAAATTTATCCTCCACCAAAAATTCCCTCACCGATCAAATTTATTGGCGGTGAGCCCACTAAATAAAAATCTTTCCGGTCCAATCCACCAGCAGAATCCCCTCTTGATTCCTTTCAATGAACAAGAGGCCCACTTTCAAAATTAAGATCCCCTTCTGATAAACAGAAGGATTCCATCTTTTCCTCTTCGGTCACGCCTTCCCACGGTCTGAGCCGAATTTAGAATTAAAATCTCGATAAATGAGAAATTCATTGTCATCTCGATAAATGAGAAAATCATTTCCAGATCAGATAACGAATCCTATAAAAGTGAAAGTTATCTGAATCTCTTTGATTCTCGGAGTGGAGATCCCACTCTTAGTTTCACCTTTTGAGATTCTCGAAGTGGAGATCCCACTTTTAGTTCACTCCTAGAGATAGAATATAAAATTCTTCCTCTCCAGGTGCAAGAGATAGGATATAAAATCCTTCCTCTCTTGTTTCGGGTTCGTCTTTACCTTAAAAGAAAACTTGGAGACAGGATATAAAATCCTTCCTCTCCATCGTTGGGAAACAGGATATAAAATTCTTCTTTTCCCACATCAATTCCATCTTGCGTCATCGGTTTAGTCTTTTATCCGATTGAAAAAGACACCAAGCTCATCTTGGGGCATTTTATCCCGAAGTCTAAGTAGGGATAAGCCGATGCCTAACAGCGTCGCCGGTTTAGTCTTTTATCGATTGAAAAAGACACCAAGCTCATCTTGGGGAATTTTATCCGATTCCTAGCGAGGGATAAGCCAGCGCTACCAGCGTTGTCGGTTAGTTCGTAGCAGTAAAAAATGAGAGCCCATATATTCAAAATTGTGGCAGGTTGTTATTAATAACACCATAATCCGCGCCTCACACGCGTGGAGAATTTTATCCCGAAGCCTAAGTAGGGATAAGCCGATGCCTAACACGCGTCGCCGGTTTAGTCTTTTATCCGATTGAAAAAGACACAAAGCTCATCTTGGGGAATTTTATCCCGATTCCTAAGCAGGGATAAGCCAACGCCTACCACGCGTTGTCGGTTAGTTCGTAACCGTAAAAAAAATGAGAGCCCACATATTCAAAATTGTGGCAGGTTGTTTTTAATAACACCATAATCCGCGCCTCACACACGTGGGGAATTTTATCCCGAATCCTAGGCAGGGATAAGTCAACGCCTACCACGCGTTGCCGATTTAGTCTTTTCTCCGGTTGAAGAAGACACCAGAATCCGTATCTGGGGAATTTGATCCTGAAGCCTAAGTAGGGATAAGCCGATGCCTAACAGCGTCGCCGGTTAGTCTCTTGCCCATGAAAATGATGACAAAGCCTACGTATTTAATATCGTAGCATTAAGTCTAAAAGAGTTTCATTCTTTTAGCACAACGTCACGTGCGGAACGGGTTGAATAATCCGCACGCTAGCCCGATTCAAACGGTAGTCGGTAAAGACTAATCAAATCCGTTGAGGGCTGGGGGTTGGCCAATAACACTAAAGCCAGCGCTTAACACGCGTCGCCGGTTAGTCTCTTGCCCATGAAAAGGATGATAAAGCCTACGTATTCAACATCGTAGCAATAAGCCTAAAAGAGTTTCATTCTTTTAGCATAACGTCACGTGCGGAACGGGTTGGATAATCCGTACGCTAGTCCGATTCAAACGGTAGTCGGTAAAGAATTATCAAATCTGTTGATGGCTGAGGGTTTGCTAAAAATCCTATAAGTATTATGGTGGATTATTTCAAAGGAAATGAGAAATTATAATAAACAACAAATGAAGAAAAAGAAGAATGGAAATTTATTCAAGAGTCGAATCTTTTAAATTGCAGCTATTCAAACATTAAGCTTATGACGCAAAATTTGTTGTTCTAGCTGAGACAACGCATTGTGGTAAGCTTGGTGGAGCTCCCCCTATAACTTAGCCCTGAAAGACTCCTCATTCGCATTCAGCATCGTCGTAGCTCCTTCTTCGATTTCAGCCAGCTTCTGCCCTCAAAGCTCAAGTTTCTTGGATAGGACGGTTCGAGCTTCCTCTTAGTTGTACTGGTCAACTCTAGAATGCCTAAGTTCTCTTCCTTGACTTGAAGTTCCCATTTAAGTTGCGCTATCTCGGCCTCACTCGAAGCAATAAGAGAGTGAATGTTGCTCAGGGATGTTAATTTCTCGGCGAGGGCAGCCTTAACCTGATCTACCCAATCCCGTTGCATCTGAACCTCTAGTTCATTAAAAACGAGAATCCGCATGCGTCTCGGACGAGGCCCGGTTAGGTAGCTACATATGAAGAAGCATCTGCATGCGCAACTCTGTAACCGAGCACGAGTCCCAGCGATCAAGGTTATCAGTAATAGCATTGGCTAGCTCGGAGTAACCAGCATCCCCTATAAAAGCTATCTTTGAGTCAAGGGCCGATCCTATTTATAGGGGGAGAGGAGTTTATTTGAGCCCAAACCTAATCAAAGGTAGATTTGGCTAAACCTAATCAAAGGAGGATTTGGCCAAACCTAATCAAAAGGGGTTTTGAAAACTAATCGGAGGAGGATTTGGCCTAACCTAATCACGATAGGATTCGGCCAAACCTAGTCAAAGGAGGATTCGACCAAACTCAAATCCTCATCCGTTTGCCTCCTCCTTTTTCTCTCTCTCTCCCACACAAGGTTGTTACCCATTAAGGGTCAATTTTCACCCAGTTTGAATTATGCAGGCATCAATCCTACTCCAATTAGGTATATGAGTATAAACTATTTCCTATTTTTGTTGAAAGTTTAGGAGAATATTTTTATAAAATATTCTTAAGGATAACTCAACAACCCCAATTCCCTCCTTTGTGATACTCTAATAGGGAATACAGTATAAACTATTTCTAATTTTGGCGAAGTTCACGGAAAATATTTTATGTTTTAAGGATAACTTCGACCACCTCCAAATGGGTATATGAGGATAAACTAATTCCCGAAACTCCAGTTAACATATGAGTATAATGCGTGTTGGCCGGTCAACTGTCGTATGAAAAATCACAGTCGGGTAGAAATTCAAGAAAATTTCGACCTTTGGTCAACACGTCACATCTCAAGAAAATTCCTCCCGCTGTGGTCAGCCCTACAACAAGCATCACAATAGAGAGTTCACCGATTAAAGAATAAAACCCTCAATCTTCCCCCCCACTGTGGTTATCCCTACACCAAATGCGATGCAATGGAGAATTCGTCGATTAAAGGTTTTAAAGAATCAGATGGTCGGTTCGACGACAACTCACCAACACGAGTTAGAACAAAACTCATTCATCGACTTTCGATTCAAGATTTTGACAGCGGTAAGACAATAAATACAACACCATAACACCTTCAGGCATTTGACAAAGCACCGGATAGTCTGAAGTGATTGGAAAAATCAAGATTCGAAGCCACTTCGCAGGTCCTGTTACACCGACTAAAGGTTTGGGCCTATCATATCCAAAGTATTTCGGCTTCTTCTATAAAAGAGCGAGACCGAAACACTTTGGAGAGGGTATCTGTAAGCGTATAAAATTGGCTATAAGTTCCCGAACATAACTCGTGGCGGTAAGTTGATAATCGAGGAGCCATCCGACAACGAGGCGAGCGACCATTGACGTCATAAAACAACGTCAACGCATAAAGCGACTCGGCGAAGCGCCTGAAGCGAGTCAACAAGGCGTCCAAGTCGACGAGACAACGAATCGCGTCCAATCAGTGAGATGAACCCAACGTGAAGCGTCAGATCAGTGAATTAAGCGAATCGATGCAAACCGTCAAAATCGACGAAGCGATGGGTCGCGTGCAAGCGACAGAATAAATCCAACCGCGAGCGCGCGAATCAATGAAACCGACAACTCCGAGCCAAAATTAGACGTGGATCAACATAATCAGAATGTTAAAAACTCAAATCGACAGGATCGGAACATCAAAAAGTTAGAAAAAGATTAGAAAACGGCAAGCCAAGGCGAACCACCTCGGCCGAGGCCAAGGTGGCTCGGTGGCCGAGCCACCTCGGGCAAGATGGCTTGGCCAAGGCTGAGCCACCTAGGTGGCCAGCGGTTTTTTGGGCCCAGTTTCGACCCGTATCCACATGAGAGGCTATAAATATGAGGTGCAAGGCTTATTTGCACAGATCTAGATTTTTGGGAGAAAGGGGTGACTCTGCCAAAGTGAGATCTGGATTTTTTGCAAGAGGCCGAAGCTCTGCCAAATTGAAATCAAGCTTCAGATCTAGATCTCGGGAAAAAGGGAGGACTTTTCGACCATCTTCTTCGACAACCAGATCTTAGCGAACCCTAGGGCTATTATCCTCCTTCGTGAGATAATCTCCTGCAAAATTTCGAGAGATCTCATTCAGATCTGCACCATTTCCTCCGGATCAAAACCTTGTTTTTGATCCCGAGAAGAGCTTTGATTTCGCTGAGTCGATTTCATTCGCTTCGGGCTATTATTTCCTTCGTGAAATAATCTCCTTTACCGTGTAGATCTGTCATCAGATCAGATCATGCGATGGTCCACGGACGGAACCAAGTCCCCGGCACAGGCAAAGGTACCCACGCAAGTGAGGACCCGATAAACGGATCCCGCGTTTGTTTAGAGGAGTAAAGTTGTAATTTTTATTTGATTTTCATTGTAATCGGGTCTTATAAAAAGACTTAGTTTTATTTTTGAATTCGTTTGGAAACCCATAAAGGTGTAATGAGTTCAAAAGCAATGAAGATCACAACAACTTTCCCCGCGAACAGACTTGACATGCATGTCATCATTTAGCATAGGCCACCGCATCTGGTATCATTATCGGCCAGTAATAGCCTAGATGACAAAGTCGGTCCTAAAGTTTGGGACCTGGTTGATGAGTTCCACATGTACCGTCGTGAGCTTCCTTTAGAGCCTCTTTAGCTTCACCTGGTGATAAACATCGGAGCAACACACCATCGAATGATTGTCAATATAAAGTCTGTGTAGCAGAATCATAGAAGAAACATGAAGCCCTTCTTTGAATAGAGATTGCTTGCTTCGGATTATCAGTTAATATTCCGTGCATGGCATAATCAATGATTGAGAAACGCCAATCATTAGTCTCGAAGTGAGTTCGCATGACATGAACTTCGTTAACTACTAGAATTTTCTCTAGGGAGCATAATTGATGGCTAGCCACTGTAACGCACCTAGTAGACTTTGGCGTCAAGGCCAGAGTGGCTGCAAGGGACGCCAAAGCATTTGCAAGAGTGTTTTCAAGGCGGGCTACGTAACTGATGTAGAAACCTTTGAATGGATGAGCAAGCTTCATTGCTACTTCTTGGTAGGATATAAGGTCGTTGTGGCGGACCTCATATTCTCCTTTGATCTGGTTAACAATCAACTTAGAATCGCTGTAGCCTTCTAGGTATTTGATATCCATGTCTTGAGCAAGTTGCAAACTAATTACGAGGGCATTATACTCAGCCACATTATTGGAGCATGGCTTGGTCAATGAGTAGGCCTAAGGAAGGACATGTCTATAGTGATCGATCAGCATTATCCCTACTCCTGTAATAATTTCTCCTTTGTGCTTGCATCTTGACGCACCGTCGAAGTAAAGTTGCCATATCTGGCGGTCTGAGATAGCACTTGACTCGAATACTTTATCTGGAATGTCTTCACAGAGCTTAGAAGATTCGGGGATGGGGTGGTCTGCTAAAAAGTCAGCTATTGCTTGGCCATTAACTACTTTTTATGGCACGAATGTGATGTCGTATTGTGAAAGCAGTATTAACCATTTGGCTAACCTAGATTTCAGCGATCTGGGTTTCGTCATGAGTATCCGTAGAGGATTAACACTTGAAATGATGTGGATAGATTGACCAGTAAGGTAGTGTCGGATCTTCTGAATTGCGAAGATTAATGCTAGACATTCCTTTTTGTTTGGATTGTAGCGATGCTCGGCACCAATCATGGTCCGGCTGAGGTAGTAAATAGCTTGTTCATGGCTATTGTCATTCTTCTAGGCAAGAAGTGCTCCAAGAGAGTGATCAATTGCCCTGACATAGATTAGGAACAGTTTACCTGATACTGGTGCGGCTAGAATGCATGGTTTCGTGAGATAATCCTTGATCTCATTGAAAGCTTCTTGACAGACGTCGTCCCAAATGAATGAAACACCTTCTTCATCAGCCTTTGAAATGGTTGATATTTTCAAAACAAGTTAGCGATGAACCTACGAATATAGGCTAATCGTCCTTGTAAACCTCTGAGTTCTTTGAGATTTCTCGGAGGTAGCATCTCTTGGATGGCTTTCACTTTTTCGGGATCGACATGTATTCCTTTAGATGTTATAATAAATCCCAAGAATTTACTTGGCGACCCTAGGAAAGCCTTCATTGGATTCATCTAGAGTTGATATTTTCTCATGATTTCGAACACCATTCTCAAGTTATTGACATGGTCTTGTTTGTGACGACTCTTAATTGCGAGGTCATCGACATAGCATTCCACTGTCTTGCGCAAATTCTCATGGAAGATTGTGTTTATAGAGCATTGATAAGTTGCTCCAGTATTTTTCAGTCTTAAAGATATTACTGTATAACAGAATACTCCTAAGGGTGTCCTAAAAGATGCATGCTTCTGATCATATGGATGCATCTTGATTTGGTTGTATTCAGAAAAGCCATCCATGAATGACATCCTCTCAAACCCGAACGTATTACCAACCATGACATCCGTGATAGGGAGAGGGAATTCGTCCTTTAGACAAGCAAGATGAGATCCCTGAAATTAATACAGATCCGAATCTTGCCATTCTTTTTCATCACTACGACGATGATGGCTAGCCAATCCGGATGTTGTCCCTCACAAATGAATCGACATTCGATGAGTTTGTAGACTTCTTTCTTGATCTGCTCCATCAACTCAGGATAGAAGCATCACTGTTGTTAGGGCTGTGCAAAATTCGGTCCGAACCGAAAAAACCGACCGAACCAACTGAAATTCAGCAGTTCGGGTCAGTTTTCCATATAGATCGGTTCGGGTCGGGTCCAAAACTTCTCAAACCGAAATACCCGAACTGACCGAATATTACCCATATTTTATTTCTTAACTCGTAAGGCCCGTAACCCATACTCAATTCCCTGAAACCCTAAGTGACTTTTCCCAACTCCGCCTCTCCCTTTTCACTCTTCGTTCTTCACTCTTCCTCCCTCAATCGCCTCCAAGAGTCCAAGTCATCGAGTCGCCGCCTCGTCGCCAAGTCACCGAGCTTGCAACTTTGCCTCCGAGTCGCTGCCTTGACACGGTCCGTAACTTCTCCCCAAAATCCTAAGTCGCCTCAGTTGCCTCCAACTCGCCGACGTCTCCTCTAGTCACTGCTTCGTCACCGCATCTGATTTTCTTTATCGCAGTCGCTGATTTAGGGATCCACTCATCATCATCATCGCTGATTCATGGCCGAACCACATCCTCAAGATTCGTCTCCTGCTTTGGAGACACTCGCACCTGTAATAGAGGTATAAATTGAAAACACTAATTTGATTCTATGCTTTCACTTTTAGAGGGAACCATCTTCCTCAAGATCCGTTCTTTTTATGCATTGTCTATTTTATCTTCTATATGTTGTTTCAAGGAACAATCTCTGCTTATAATCTAATTGGCATTTATTTGGATTGGTAGGAGAAAGAAGTAAAGATGAACTGTCTCTTTAATTATAGCAATTAGCAAGTCCTGTTCAATGGTCAAGTACTGAAAAAGTAAAAAATGCATGGTAATAAATTATAGACTATCAAGAAATAATTGGTTTAGTTAAATTTTATGATTTTATGCATGTTACGATCATACTATGTTAGTATGCCAACAAGCCTAATGTAGTTAAAATAATACGCAGTGCTTCTCAGAAGGAGAATCCCAATGCAAATGCAAGTCAAGTTGATTCTAATCAATCTACACAAGGCTCTCAGACTTTGACAAAAAGAAAGGCAATAAAAGAAGATCGGAGGTATGGGATCATTTTTCTCTAAGTTTAAAGATAAAAATGGTGACCCAAAAGCAAAATGCAACTATTGTGAAAAAGTGTATTTCGCACATTGCAAAAAAAAAATGGTACTACATCACTACTCAATCACATGGAGTCTTACAAAAGCACCCACATAATATCGACACTTGACAGAAGCTATTAAATTTATAAGCAAATCTTGATTCGCGGAGTGGAGGTCGTACGAAAATGGGAGTACTTGGTAGTTGGAGTTATGATGAAGGAGCCATAAGAAAAGCCCTTAATTATTTTATCATTTTAGACGAGCTTCCATTCAAGTTAGTAGAGGGTTTAGGGTTTAAAAATTTCATGTCCACTGCTTGCCCTAGATTTCATATTCCATCTCGTTGGACAATCCAAAGAGATTGCTATGAGATTTACCTTGAAGAAAAAAAAATTAAAGAACTTGTTGAAAGCAACATGTCAAAGGGCGTGTCTTACAGCCGATACTTGGACTTCCATTCAAAATATTAATTATATGTGTCTAACGGCACATTGGATTGATAATGATTGGAAATTGAACAAAAGAATAATAAACTTTTGTCCTATTTCGAGTCATAAAGGCGATGATCTTGGGAATACGGTAGAGAAGTGTTTACTAGATTGGGAAATTGAGAATGTTTTCACAATCACGGTTGATAATGCTAGTTCAAATGATACCATGATTACATACTTGAAAAAAGGTTCAATAATTGGGGAGGCACAATGTTGGGTGGGAAATATCTTCATATGAGGTGTATTGCTCATATTATTAATCTTGTTGTGAATGATGGGCTTAAAGATTTGGGGGTTTCCGTTGCTCGTGTTCGTTCGGCAGTGAGATATGTGAGGCAATCTCCATCTAGATTATCTAAATTCAAAACTTGCATTGAACTAGAAAAAATTGAATGTGGTTCATCTTTATGTTTGGATGTATGCACTAGATGGAATTCCACTTTTTTGATGTTGAACATTGCTCAAAAATATGAAAAAGCTTTTGAAAGATATGGTGAAGAGGATCTCTTCTTTAGATTTGAACTAAGTAGTGGAAATGAAGCTCATGGAATTCATCAAAGATGTTGCATATCTTTTCAATTTCCACTACTTAGTAATTTCCACTACTTATGATTGGGTTAATGTGAACAATGGTGAAGAGGATCCCTTATTTAATTTTGTAATCATTGAACAATGCAAATGCAACATCTTTGATGAATTCCATATTTAATTTTGTACTTATTGGAGGATGATTGGGTTAATGTGAGAAGGTTATGCAGTTTACTTGAAAATTTTCATAAGCTAACATTACGTGTTTCGGGTTCTTCATATGTGACAAGTAATTTTTTTCTTCAAGAAATTGGTAATGTTGCTTGTAATTTGCAAAAATGGCGATTGTCTGATGATGCATCATATCCTAGAATTGCTAATAGAATGACAGATAAATATGAGAAGTATTGGGGAAGTTGGGAGAAGATGAACATGTTGATTTACATTGCGGCACTTCTTGATCCATGAAATAAAGAAGATTTTGTGACTTTTATTCTTGAGCTTACATATGGTGAGAAAGAAAGTATTGATAATTTAAAATTCATCAAAGATGTTGCATTTGCATTGTTCAATGAGTACAAAATTAAATATGGAAATGAAGTAGGTGCAAGTGGGCAAACAGTTGGTGCTTTGTCTAATAATATTGACAATGATGATGCTAATCAAATAACCGATGTAAGAAGTCGGTTTAAAATGTTGAAAACTGCAAAAGGAAGTGTCGACGCAAAATCAGAGTTGGAAAGATTTCTAAGCGAGGATGTTGTATCTGATCAAAGTAACTTTGATATTTTAGCTTATTGGAAAGTAAATAGTGCAAGATTCTCAATTCTCTCTCGGATGGTTCGTGATGTATTGGCTATTCCCATCTCTACAGTTGCTTCTGAGTCTGCATTTAGTATGGGTGGCCGAGTACTTGATCCATTTGGCAGCTCATTAACTCCGAGAATGGTACAAAGCCTAGTATGCACTTCCGATTGGCTTCGAAACTTGTTGGCTACGCCGGGTTCAAGCAAAATTTGCTTTGAAGAAGATTTGGATGCTCTTGAGAAGTTAGACATAGGTATTTACCTTGTAATCTTGTATGTGTTTGTATTTAAAATGATTTTGATTTTTTTTATTAATTTGTTATCTATTCACCTTTCAGATTTGAGTAAGCTTTCAATTGAACCAACAATCACAGATTTGTAAGAGCATTGCACAGGTATTTGTTGTTTCTATTTTACATTGTACTGAATTGAGATGATTGTGATTTAAGTTTTTTATTTTGCAATCTTGCAGTCTAGCATTAGAGCAAGGAGACAAGTTGATGAGATCTTGGAGAGAGGATGAAAGCTGATGGGATTTAACTTCTTCTTCTTAGTCATGGCTTTGGTTCTAATAAGTTTAATTTCTATGATTGTGGTTTTATTTGGAGAATATATTTGAAGAACCAAAATGCTCCATTTCCTTTTATTTGGACTTATGTATCATCTAGCTAGCACTATTATTTGCTTTATCTCATGATATCTACCGATTACTAAGTTACGATATTATGACATAATGGTTGGTTGTTTGTAGGAGTAATATAGTACTTTACATTTTCTTTTGAGGCTTTCTACTCTTTAAATGCAATGATATAGATATTTGTTTGTTATGCGAGACATGGAGAATGCCAGAAATGGATATTAAGCTATTGTGTTTTGTTGCTAAGGTACATTCTTTCATTAATTGCTGGTATAGCATTTATCTTTGTCATTATCCTTTTAATTATTGGATACTTGTTCAAAAATAGGTTGTTGACTTTGGCCTTGCACATGCTTCAGAATTGGGGCAATAAGTTTTGAACCAGCGAGCACAGATATTCAAGGAACTATTCTTTAAATAAATCAGGACATTTTGGTTAAATGCTGTGTTTGAGCTCCCTTATGAGCTTCATTGGCATGTTGCATAGGTGTGCTAATTCACTTGTATCTGCTATGCAGCTCTTCACATGTCTACACAGGAGAATGCAAAGGATTCATCAACTCAGTCTGATGCGAGCAAGGTTCTGGAAGACCAATCACGACTCATTTGTTTCTTCAATCCTAAATTCGGTAAGCAGATTGATCTGTATAACTCTGCAAATTTCAGTTTTTTATACATACAAATTAGAATAGTTAGATGTAGAATTTAGGATTATGTGTGAACAAACTGACCGAACCGCCCTGAACCGACTTCGAGCGGTTCGGTTCGGTTTTGAATAATTGGCAATTCGGTTCGGTGCGGTAAAATTTGACCAAAAACCGACCCGACCGACCGTTTGCACACCCCTAGCTATTGTTGCTTGACCGACTTAACATTGGGGTTAATATTAAGGTGATGTACGGCCACGTTGGGATCTAAACCGGGCATGTCTTTGTAACTCCAGGCGAAGACGTCGATGTACTCTCGAAGGAGAGTTATGAGTTCTTCTTTTATAGCGAATGATAAACTTTCATTGATAAAGATGGGCTTGGGATTGACTTCGTCATCTATGTTGACTTGAACCGCCTTATCTTCTATAGGTGGTTCACTGACTTCAAAGCGTGACTCCCATTATTTTTCAAGGTGTTTTGCCCATGAATCATCTTAAGAATCTTCAAACACTTCAGATTCATCGAGCTCCGTAGTTAGATTGTACGAGACCATGTTAGCCGTGAATTCGCCAATCAAGGATTTAAGGCTGGTGTCAGAATCCCAGTTGGACGTATCTGAAGAACTGCTTAGAAAGTCATCAGATGCTGGTCCTATTTGTGACTCAGCTTCCAGAGAAATATAACCGAGTCCTTATTTGGTTCGATTATAATAATAAAAAATTTCCCCTTCTGGTGTAAAGGGGATTAGAAGAACCTTTAGTCCTTGATTGAAATTCAATCCTTATCTTGCAGTGAGACTACATCCCATTTTTGCCATTATGTGCTGAGATTGTTGGCTATAACGGGAAAATTCTGGTATTCCTTTGGGTTCTTCATCTGAGCTTGATAAGTGAGATCGTAGCTCAACTTTTTCAAAGATAATCGGATTTAGGGCACCTCCTTTGGGTTGGACCGTGAAAGTGGCATCTTCTGAGTTACCTAGCTGCTTATAAGCTGAGTACGACTCGCTTATTGGCGTGTGTAATGCTGGTTCTAAAGCTAGCCTAGACATCAGAGTTTCGATCCTTGAGTTTTCAGACTCACAGTCTAAAGAGTAATCCTAAGTAAACTCTTCTTCATTAAAGATCCAATCGCCCTGATGTACGGCTGTCTGGTCAATACGTAGGCCCTCAAGGGTAATTACAAGGGGATCTATTTTCCAGATCAGATCATCATTGGGATCTAGCTCGATGTTTGCTTCATTACTGTTATCCTCATCATTGGAAAGGACAATCTCGATTGTAGGATTTTCATCATACTAGAGGGAGTCGGTAAAGTAGTTCTCTACTCCCTTAAAAGGATGGTTTTTAACTTCAACTCCTTGTTGGACCCCCTGTCCATCAATGTATTTGAAGCAGTAATGAAGTGTTGAGGGGACGAGCATGTTGGAATTGATCCATGGTCATCCGAGGAGAACGTTGTAAGGTGTTTCAACGTCGATGACATAACAAGTCACTTCCGTCTTTAAATTACTGATCTGACATTTAAGTCGGATCTTTCTAAGAGATCGGCTACTATTGGAGTTAAAGCTGAATATAGTGGCAGATGTCTTTGAGAGCTTGTGAAGAGGGATACCCAAAAAGCTCAAGAGCCTTCGCAGAATTATGCTCAATACAGAGCCCGGATCGATGTGAATCCTTTCGACCTTTGCCGACCCTACATACTCAGTATAGTAAAGGGATCGGTTGTGATGATGGTCTTTGATGAGCGTATCTTCTAGAGTGAAGATGATACAAGACGTCTGCCGTTGGCACTGATAGCACTGCTTGTGTTCTTCATGTTGAGGAGGCTCGACCATGTGGGAGAGGAACGCTTCACTGTCGTTCAGAGCTTCTTTGAAAGCTTCCCTCATTTCCTTAGACAAACATAGAAGTTTGAAAAAGGTTATACAAGCCGGGGTATTAGCTAATTGTGCCATGATATCATATCGGAATGGGTCTTTAGGATCATCTGAGTGGCGCTGCAGCACCTTGTCGAACCAAGTCTCCGTTTGCTTGGACGGTTCGGGTTGTTTGGAAGGTCCTGGCTGATCATAATTCTTCAAATAATCTCGGCCACACCTTGTTCCTACCATGATAATTTTCTCTTCCTCTGAATCAGAGATTGAAGAGACTTGTAAAGATTCTTCCCCAATGATTACGGAGATGGCGTTGCAAGTCTTTATTTTGTGCTTGGTCTTGGACTTCTAAAGAGTCCAATGCTCATCTTAGAGAAGATCGGGATGTACCCACATTATTTCTCCTCTTACTGTAGTGAGAGGGACTAAGCCTTGATTTTGTCAATTTTACTGGTCATAATTGATCACTTCCATCCTTGCAGTAGGGGTAGGGACAATGTCATTTTGGGCCTTAGATTTCTGGCATGGAGCCAAATTAGAGAGTCACTATATTGGCAGTGACTTTCTTTTACTTAGGCTTGAGCTTGAGAATTCCTGACTCGATAAAGGTCTGAATTTTATCCTTGAGGATATAGTTGTTCTTTGTCGGATATCCCAACATTCTGTGATAAAGACAGTAATTGGGGATTTTTCTGACTTCTTCAGGGCGTCGAGCTTCAAGAAGCTTTAACCGATTACCCTTATTAAGAACATGGAAGATGGCCACTGTATGTTCGTCTTTGAATGAATAATTACATTGAACATTCTTCCTTGGTTCCCTTTTCTAGTTGTTGGGATTTTGTATCTCGACCGGGAAAGTCTCTTTGGCTTTCGATTGGGAGGTATGCCCTTATTTGCCTTTGTTGCCCTTCAAGTTTGTGCGAGACTCGAATTTGTTGAAATGTTCTGATGAATTTTTTGCTATCTCAGCTTGTTCTATCAAATTCTTCCATGTGTGGGCTGTAACAGCGCCTATGTGAGCTTCTATCCATCCAACAAAATTGTGTCAACAAGTTTGAAGCAACATCGGCAAAGGCATATCTCGACATCGCAATGTCAGATTGCGATATCTCTCGATGAATTCCCTGACCAGCTCATTTCTGTTTTGCTTTTCAGAGAGGAGTGTGGCCATGGTAACATCAGATTGTTCCTTGTGGAATTGTGAGAGGAACTTTGATTCTAGATCTGCCTAGGATTTGATTAAGCCCTCAGGCATATTCTGGAACTAATCGAAGGCTACCCCCTGGAGGGTGCCAATAAAAAGTCGCGCCTTAATGGCATCGTTACCCACTACATTCCCAGTTTATTGGTGTAAGTAGTAGATTTGTTGATTAGGAGAGCCTTTACTATCAAACGTATGCAACATTAACGGCTTAACTTTCATCGGATAGGGAACCATATCCCACTTGATGGGATAAGGTCGGGTAATTCTAACCTTCTTGAGCTTGGTTCACTGAGAAAGAACATTAAGCTATTTTTGGATGTCCTCCAGGGCATTTCTTCCTTGCTTGGTTTCTGAGGCGTCAACGTTTCTGATCCTAAGTGGTTAAAATCTGCGTCATCTTGGTTCGCTTGATCTTCTTGTGGAGAGGATTCGTCGACTCGTCTCTTCCCCTTTGAAGAGCTTGGGTGAGGTTGAGATATTGATAGGAGTTGCTCAAACATCTTTTCCAAGCACTCAAATCGCTCATCTAAAGCTTTCTTCTGAGCTGTCATTTGAGCAAGAAGATCTTCTCGATCCGTCATGTCAGCCTCCCATTGTCGTCCTTGGCTTGAATTAGGGGTTGCGTTTGATGCTATGGCGGAATTGGCATCACTAACAGTAGGTTGGTCCACTTGAGATGGATCCTGCAATGTCCGTGTTTGGAGGAAGGAGTAGTCAAAAGGAATCGCTGCTCTTTGCCTTAATCTGGTATGGCAATACACACCATCAGTCTCTGGCAATACCCCCGATACCAGGAGAGTATACTGGGTCTGGTGAGCTGTCCGCACCTTCTTTCTCATCTCTAGAGGTTACACTAGTCATGTTGATAATGAATTCTTGGGATTTACCCTTTCGGGTACGTCGTCATCGTTTAGTCTGAATCTTTGAAGGCTCAAGACCGTGACTAAGACGGTTGAAAACTAATTCCTTTTTAGAAATAGCTTTGCATTGGTAATTCTTCTGAACTATCGTAACTACTGTAGGCGTTGAAAAATACTTACAAGATCCCCGAAACCAACTTCGTGGCGAAGTCGTGAATGACAACCCATCGAATAATCTGGACGTCGAGCAGTTGAGGCGAACTTCGGCAACAAACCACGAAGTCTACAAGCAGTTCGCCGGACTTGAGCAGACGTCAGTTCGGGACCGTTGAGCGGAGCGAACCAAATTAGTCCGGAATCAAGTATAAGCGGAACCAAGCCGAAGGCAGGCGAACGGCCGCCAAAGCGGCCGGCGCCTCGGCCAAGTGGCCAAGGTGGTTCGGCCACCGCCAGGAAACTTACCAGGAGCGAATTAGCTGGCTGCAGGCAACTGGCAGCACAGCAGAATTGGCTCGGTGGTAGAGCCACCAACACCGATTTGTATAAATAGGGGGTGGCTTCTTCGGGGGATCTTTTGGATTGGGGGCCAGTTTGAGGGATTTTGGAGGAATTCTTGCGAGATCCACGGCGATCGGCCTTGCGGTTCGAGCACCGGCGAGCACAAGTTCGATCGGCGTCGATCTGGCGGAAGGTGGCGAATTGGGTCGAACTCTGAGATACCCTCTAGATTAAGCCGTCTTAATCTCGGGGATAGCTGTGATTTCTCCTAGTAGATCTCACCGCTCGTGATCCTCTCGCCGTGAGTGAGATCCCGGCGATCCTCTCCTTCGTGAGTGTGATCCCCTTAGGCGTTTTGTTTCCTTCGTGAAGCGAGCCCTGCGTCTGTAGTTCGAACAGGGTCTCTACGGATCGAATTGCGGTGGTCCACGGACACAAAAGTCCGACGCAGGCAAAGAACCACCATGGCGAGGACCTCGATATAACGAGAGATCCTCGTGTTTGTTCATAAAGGAAAAAGTTGTAATCTTTTTGATTTTCATTATGCGCCTTAAAATAAAAGCGATATTTTTCTTTGAATTTGTTTCGGTGAAGTTTGTAATAGTTCAAATCAATGACAATCAAAGCAACTTTCCCTCACAACAAGCCGGGCACCACAAGGGAGGAGATTAGGTCGTGTGCCGCAGCCCACGGATTCCTATCGGTGGAGGAAGAGGTCGAGTTCGAGTTCGACCGGCCACGAGGAGTATCTTTCCTCGTCCTCCGGATCGGCTCTCCCGCGCTCCAAGAAGGACTCGGCGCAAGGAGAACCCGATGGGACTCCGATGTAGAGCCCGGAGACGGCGAGTCCAACCCATTGCCGTAGGTAGCGAAAATCCCTTCTGCCAAGTCCGGATGGTGCCGAGATGAGCGCCCGATGATCGCCTACACTCTCAAAGCGAGCCGCCAAAGGCGGCGACAAAGCATGGCGCAAACATGCCAAGGCCATGCAATCCGTGGATGGGGTCCTTCTGAAGTGGATCTAAGATCGGACTTCGAGGCTTGACCTCAAGTGATCGACGGTCTATCCAAGCCGTCAACCGACGAGTGGGTCCGTGTCAAACGGAACCACTCCACACTTCAGGAGCGCATCCGGAAACGCCGCGCACTCCTTGCGCAGGCACGAGCTTTGGTGCAGCAGGCTCGTGAATTGAAGAAGGAGGTGGTAAAGAAGCCACCAACGTATCACCAGGTTTGGAGGCCCAAGTCTAACGGTGCCCCAACCCCAGTTGCCCACGCTCCTGTCTCGGCACTTAAGCCGAAGGCTATAGGTGTCTCAAGTTCAACACCAAAGCCCAAGACCGACGGCGCCTCAAGGCCAAAGGTGCCTGCACCTGAACCGGTGGTGAAGCCAACTCCCGTCATCACCACCAAACCAACTATCAAGGATCGCTTGGGTCCTCACGAAGGGATCCGCGGGTCACTCCTCATCTGGCGGTACGCACCGTTCGAAAGGACGGAGATTCCTGCAACCCCACCAACCGGATTAAAGATCGAAGTCAGAGTCCTGAAACTTCAGCCCACATAGCGGAAGTCAAGGCGAGTTACTTTCGGTAGTTTTGGCCATTCTGGAAGGAGGCGGCTCGTCGATGGCGGCGGCGTTATACAGAGATCGGCGCCAACACGGCGGATTTCTCCGGTACACATCTTGATGAGCGGTATTGCGGCGAAGTGCGAGGAAATCTCGGAGGATTCCCCAAACTCATCACGGTCGTGCTTGTGCTCTAAGCTCATCAAAGCGGTGCTCTCGAGTGCAATTGCCGGCGAAAAACTCGAAAGGGTATCAGTCTTCCGAGGCTTAGCACCAACAGCGAGACCTAGGTCAAAGGCGACTCCATGAAAAGGTGACATGCGGGAGGATGAATGCGAAGGTCACTAATAACATGGCCAGGCAAAGAATGCGTCGTCCACGGGCCATCCGTACTTGCTCGCCAGTTAACTTCGTTCGCGGTCCGGGACTATCCGGCGGTCGAATCGACAAACTTCTAAAAGGGATACCGCGAGAGGATGATGCATCGGATATCGGCTCCATGTCGCCTCGATCATCTGTATCTAGCGAAGGAGCCCCAAAGCGCTCATGATCGATACAGACCAAGTGGCTAAAATGCTAGACGAAGCGTTGGCTAAACAACGGGAAAACTTCAAGCTAGAAATGGACTTGGCCATGCAGACAATGAGAGAAATGCGACCAACGGATCAAGCCTTGACAAAGCATCGAGGTGAATCAGTCGGTATCGGCGTCGATCAAGATGGCGATTGAGGACGAGGAGGAAGCACAAGAAGATGATAACCCTCTGAACCACACAGCGCACATAGCGTAGATCTTTGTTGCTCATGAGAGCGAAAATCAAAGACCTCGAGAGCAAAATCAACTCATTGATTTCCGCTCAAGAGGTGAAGAAAACGGGTATTCCTTGCCCATACAGGGAGTGGGAATCAATCCCATACCGTCAAAGTTTAACTTAATAAACTTTACACGTTTGTGGGAAGGGTTCCCCGTAGCGACACTTGATTTATTTCAAGTCGCACTTGGGGTAATATCAGGAAGCTTGAGCCCACGATGGTTCGGTCATTCGTGGGTACCCGCCGGTACGCCTTGATTAGTACCGCCGTCTCAAGCGGGAGCATTAGCGGTGGGGCGACATGGAATCTAGTTTCCTCACCAATTTCTTCGGCGGCGATACGAAGTATCAATTGGGACATTGCTTTCGACAAGCGAAGGGCGGAGAAAGCGTGGATATCTTAGTCAAGCGATTCGAAACAAGGCAATGAGCTGGGATCAATAAGCGAGGAGTTCATCCTCGGACCTGCCATAGCAACTTGGCGATAGGCGTGCTAGAAGCAATGGGGACAGCACCATCTATAACATGGAAGGATTTGAAGGTTCGTGGAAACAAGGCGAAAAGATTCCTCAAGAGGAAAAAGCGAGGAAAGGCCAGCCCGGAGCGGCTCCGGCGTAACTTTGTCCCAGCGGCAAAGGGAAAGAAGCGAGCCAAGGCGGTTCGCGAACCAAGCGTTCAACTCCAACCCAGCGGTAGCGGCAGCGATGGCAACAGCGGCTGGGGCACAATCAGCGTGGCAACTGGACCCGAAGCGAAGGCCTGAGGCGAGATTCGAAGTCCTATTCCTTTAGGGACGGCGAGATTCCGGTCTCTTCAAGTATCTTGTCGAAAATAACAAGATCAAGCTCCCTCAGATTCGAGAATCAAGAAGAAGCAATGAGGATGAATGACCCAAAATACTACAGCGTATCACGGGGCAATTCATCACCCACTAAATCTGTTTGACCTTAAGGATAAAATCGGGCTTTAATTGGCGTAGGGTCATCACTATGAAGCCGTCAAAGAAAGAAGGTCGAACAAATGTGGTGTCCATAAGCTTTGGAGTCGATGCCATTAACATGGTTTGAACCTAAACCGGTGGTCAAAGTCGCAATGAAGGCGGTGAGCGGCGACCCACATAAGCAGCGCCGAGAAAGGACTTGTATCATATCTGACCCCAAATGGCGAAGTCACGTGGATCCACCGGACACCTTGAGGATGAGCAATGGGTAGCCTCTTCTTCATCGAAGAAAAATCAAAGCGGAAGGAAAGGCATGCCATGCTACTTCCTTAGTCGGAGGAAGGCGAGCGGTGGTAGCATTCCGGTTGTCAGAAGGAGAACACGAAGCCACGCCACCGAGGCGGACACAGTACAAATACAAGTACCGGAAGCCCCGACCCTAATGCCAAGGCTATTGTCCGGCTGGGGTGCCAGCGATTCCCCTCACTCGCACCGAGGCGCCTTGGCCAGTGGCGCCAAAGAAGCCACAATGAAGCGACCACAAGAAGTTCAACTCGGCGGTCTCGGTTCAATCACCCGATTAGAAGAGACAAGCGGGAGCTCCAACACCCCATATCAGCCCGATGTTATGGCCCAATTGGCTAATATTCTGCGAGGATCACTCTTCACAGTACATTGCGGTTGTCAGCGAGACAAAGCTCTTCAAGAGGCTCTAGGCGATTGGAAGTCTTTCTCACTCGAGATCAAGCCGATTAGGAAGAATCGCCCAACAATGCAACCTTAGGCTAAACACTTTCCTGCATCACCTTTACAAAGGAGGATATGCGGACAAGGAATTCAAGCACGATAGGCCACTTTACTTCACGGGTATATTGGCTCTAGTGAAGTTAGCGGATCCAAGTCGATCCGGGTTCGTATGAGCATCATGCCCTGCGCCTCATGTATCACCTTGGAATCCTGCTTGAAGCTATCGGCGAGAAGCGATGATACGGATTTAACACCGGTGGCGCTTGGTAAAATCGGATAAAGTGCCAAATGGGGGACTTAAAGTCGAAGTCACTGCTATGTGATTGTGAGACTTCCTATAACTTATTGTTGGAGTGGACCTTGGATCCGCAGTAACATTATAGTCCCATCTACTCTTCATCGATGTCTCAAGTATGTAGAACACGAATAATGAGTCAAGGCGGTGGTGCGGACAAACAACCGTTTAAGGGGATGGAGAATTATTTCAGCGATTCTCTCCTCTACGGTAATGAGTCAGCTGAATCATCGGCCCAAGGCACGGGCATTGGAGAAAGGCGTCTGGCCGGGCTTGGTTATAGTGGAGGTTTTGTTTTAAATGACATTGTACCTTGTAATCAATCTTGGCGATGAAGAATTGTCGGATGAACATTGTAATTGGCAACTTGCCGATGAATCAATAAATGGCGATTTAGAGTATCCTTTGTCTTTGAATGATGTAATAGCGAGGTTTATACAGCGATCGAGTTGCACTTACCAACTTCGGTCATCTTGCTTTACACAAAAGCGGTTCAAGACTCCCGGGACAACACTTCGTCATCCACGAAGATCAAGTAATGAAAAGACTTGGTTTCACGGAAAAGGAGATCACGGTTCAATGCGAATCATTTCTTAGAAGAAGATCAAGGCGACAATGGGCCTATCCTCCACACCTTGAGATATAGTCAGGAAACAGGTATCATGAAGAAATGGGGGTATAACTTGACACAAGGAGAAGGTCTATGTTTTGGGCGAGGTCCTCGAGTCCCTCGAGCGACATATGTCCCAAGAGGAAGCGGATAACTATGCGCGTTGAGGCGGGGAATGGGATCTGAATCCTCCTCGAGAAGGCGAATGCTGCGTGGTGATTGATAATAATCCACGGTGGAGACGGACATGTGCGATTCTTGGCTTGGGATTACGACACCCGGCCTCGGAGAAGCTTTCAAGGCTTTAATGTCAAATATGGCTTGATTGATCACACTCTTGTTGAGAGTGATGAAGACATGCCAACATGGGAAGACCATGGATCCATCAACTCAAAGCGGTTTGGGGATAGGTTGAACAAAGAGAACCCCCACTAAGGATGAGTAGTCGAGGTTAATATGGGTGATGAAGAGCATCCTAAACTCATAAACATCGGTAATACTCTCCCCTCGGAAGAAAGGAAGAGTTGATTGCCTAATCGGGGAGTATATCGATGTATTAGCACGGAGTTACGAGGACATGCGGGACTTCGACCCTAATGTGGCGACACATCGCCTCAACATCAAGATGGATGTCAAACTGTCAAGCAACGGCAAAGGCGGTTTAGATCCACAAATATTGCAAGCAATGCGTTGGCGAAGTGAAGAAACTCATAGAATGGGATTCATCGAGAAAATTCAACATCGGGTTGGGTGGCGAATATAGTCGATCATGAAGAAGAATGGTTCGATTAGGATGCAGTATGACTCTGAGACCTAAGCGCCGCTTGCGAAGGATGATTTCCCTCTGTCAATCACCGGCGTCATAGTTGACAATACATGTGGATTGAAGAATGTCGTTCATGGATGGTTTCGGGATACAATCGGATCAAGATGCACCCGATGGCGCTAAACACGGCGTTGAGAACACCCATCGGTATATTTTGCTACGGTCATGCCGTTCGGCTTAAAAACGTGACATACCGTGGCGATGGCGGAGATTTTCAAGATCATCTCAGGAAAAGCGATCGAATGCTACGTTGGCGATTTGGTGCGTGAAAAGCGTGACAAGAGATCACATCAAAGATCTTAGAGCGGTTTCGAGCTCATGCGACCCATCGACTAAAGATGAATCTGCCAAATCCTTCCTTGGGATGTCGGTGGCAAGTTCCTTGGCTTTGTCGTCACCAACAAAGGAATCCATGTCGATCTGATAAAGTAAAGGCGATTCAAAATTGCAACCCACGAAATCGAGAGAACTTCGGGGAGTTACAAGAAGGCGATTGGCGTACATCCGGCGGTTCATATCGAACCTATCACGGGAAGTGCCAACCGTTCTCAAAGTTGAATAAGAAGAGCGTGTCATTTATTTGGGGCGGCCTGCGGAAGAGCATTGAAGAGATCAAGTCTTATCTCGCTAAACCTCTGTTCTTGTTGCACATGATCGGAAGCGGTTTTGATCTCGTCAAGGCAGCGGATCACTTTCGTTAAGTGCTTTACTCGCACAAGGCGGCGGCGGCGGTCCGAACGGGCGATGTATTACAGGCGAACATTAGTGGTGAGTCTCGATACCCAATGGTGAAGCGGTGTCTTGCATTAGTGTTAGCGATTGAGAAAATCGGCACTATTTAGTCGGACCGGGCGATTTATGTTATCTCTAATGTAAATCCGGTCGAATATTTATATTAACCGGCCTCAATGAGTTGGCGTTTGGCAAAATGGAGCCTTACTCTTGTCCCAATATGACTTGCACTTCAAACGAAGTCGGTCAAAGACAAGCGATTTGCGATCTCTTGGTGCCCGACGGATACGGATTGATCTATATGATGATCTTCGGATGAAGTTCACGAAGTCAACACTACATCGCACCAACAAATATGGTGATTGTATTTTGTGAAGCCTCTCGAGCTACCAATGTGGCAAGTGCCCGGATGTTCTAAGATTTCGCCGGTCGGGGTTGTCTTAGTTTCCCAGGGAATCATGTCATGCCGTGCTTATTCACTCGAACCTTGCTCTAATAGCGTAGCTGAATACAATCGCCATGTGAGAGTGATGAAGACATGCCAACATGGGAAGACCCATGGATCCATCAACTCCAAGAGCAGCTTGGGATAGGTTCAACAAAGAGAACCCCCACTAAGGATGAGGTAGTCCAGTTAATATGGGTGATGAAGAGCATCCTAAACTCATAAACATCGCTACTTCTAAGAAAAGGAAGAGTTGATTGCCCTAATCGTGAGTATATCGATGTATTCACCGAGTTACGAGGACATGCCAGACTCGATTCCTATGTATGACACATCACCAACATCAAGATGGATGTCAAACCCGCCAAGCAACAAGAAGACGGTTTCGGCCCACAAATATTGCAAGCAATCGCTGACGGTGAAGAAACTCATAGAATCGGGATTCATCGAGAAAATTCAACATCCGGGTTGGGTGGCGAATATAGTCCCAGTCATGAAGAAGAATGGTTCGATTAGGATCTGTGTCGACTACAGAGACCTAAACGCCGCTTGCCCGAAGGATGATTTCCCTCTGTCAATCACCGACGTCATAGTTGACAATACATGTGGATTCGAAAGAATGTCGTTCATGGATGGTTTCTCGGGATACAATCAGATCAAGATGCACCCCGATGACGCTAAACACACAGCGTTCAGAACACCCATCGGTATATTTTGCTACACGGTCATGCCGTTCGGCTTAAAGAACGCCGGCGCGACATACCAGCGAGCGATGACGGAGATTTTCCAAGATCATCTCCGGAAAACAGTCGAATGCTACGTTGACGATTTGGTCGTGAAAAGCCGTGACAAGAGAGATCACATCAAAGATCTTAGAACGGTTTTCGAGCTCATGCGAGCCCATCAGCTAAAGATGAATCCTGCCAAATCCTTCCTTGGGATGTCCAGTGGCAAGTTCCTTGGCTTTGTCGTCACCAACAAAGGAATCCATGTCGATCCTGATAAAGTAAAGGCGATTCAAGAATTGCAACCCCTGAGAAATCTGAGAGAACTCAGGGAGTTACAAGGGCGATTGGCGTACATCCGACGGTTCATATCGAACCTATCTGGGAAGTGCCAACCGTTCTCAAAGTTGAATAAGAAGGGCGTGTCATTTATTTGGGACGACGCCGTAAGGCATTCAAGAGATCAAGTCTTATCTCGCTAAACCTCTGTTCTTGTTGCACGCGTCCGGAAAAGCGGTTTTGATCTACGTCAAGGCAGCGGATCACTCGTTAAGTGCTTTACTCGCGACAAGATCGACCATACGTCACGCACAGCAAGTATTACCCGTTTAACATTAGTCGGCGCCAGTCTCGATACCCAATGGTGAAGCGGTGTCTTGCATTAGTGTTCGCGATTCGTAAAATGCGCACTATTTAGTCGGACGAGCGATTTATGTTATCTCTAATGTAACCGTCCGAATATTTATGACCCAACCGCCTCAATGAGTTGGCGTTTGGCAAAATGGGCCTTACTCTTGTCCCAATATGACTTGCACTTCAAACAACGAAGTCGGTCAAAGACAAGCGATTCGCGATCTCTTGGTACCCGACCCGACAACGGATGCGCTTGATCTATATGATGATCTTCCTGATGAAGTTCACGGTCAACACTACATCGCACCAACAAATATGGTGATTGTATTTTGTGAAGCCTCTCGAGCTACCAATGTGGCAAGTGCCCGGATGTTCTAAGATTTCCGTAGTCGGGGTTGTCTTAGTTTCCGGGAATCATGTCATGCCGTGCTTATTCACTCGAACCTTGCTCTAATAGCGTAGCTGAATACAATGCGCTACTTATTGGACTTAGTTTCGCCAAGGAGCTGGGGTCGAATATCTCGGCGTATGGAGATTCTGGCGATAGTTAAGCGGTCGTGGTGACTCTGAAGTTAGGAACCACGATGCAGTCCCCTATCATCGGTAGCCGTGGAAATGGCGGGCTCGTTCGAAGAGTTCTTCATCGAATATATCCCACGCCCAAACGCTTACGGGATGCATCAAGGCATGTGTCGTAGCACAACCTTCCGAGACCGAAAGCAACCGGTTACGGTCAAGACTCACCACTCTTCGTACCGATATATGATGGGGTACAAGAAGACAAAGGGATAGTTACCAAAGAGGTAAATGCAACCCAAACCAAGTTGGAGCCCCGAGATTGGCGCTTTCCTATCATCGGTTACGTCTTACATGGTATTCTGCCAGAAGACGTGAAAGAGAGAGAGTCAATACGGCGAAGAGCTCCAAGATTCTTTTACGACACAGAAACCCAGATGCTATATCGCCGGGGGTACGATGGCCTTTTACTCCGATGCCTCTCAAACAAAGAGGCAGAAGAGGTCCTTCGGGAAGCACACGAAGGTGAATGTGGTGCGCACCAGCCTGGTCCCAAGCTCTACGATCGAATCAGGAGAATTAGCTACTTTTGGCCCACGATGATTAATGACGCAGTCGAGTACGCTCGGAAATGCCACGCGTGTCAGATTCACGCGAATTACATGCATCACCTCCCCGAAAGCAGCTGTATCCTTCGCCACATCCTCGCCATTCGAGACATGGGGAATGGACGCTAGGTCCCATTTTCCTCCGGCTACCAAAGGCGATCGGTTTATTCTAGCCATCACCGACATTTCCAAGTGGGCGGAAGCAATCCCGCTAAAGGAAGTAAAGGCGAGTACCGTCGTCAAATTTATCAAACACCATGTCATCTATCGACATGGTGTCCCGAGACGGATCGTGCATGACAACGGTCCCCAATTCATCAGCAATTTCTTCATCAGGTTTTGCGAGAAATTCAAGATACAGGACGTCTCGTCGACAGCCTATAATCCAGCTGCAAATGGATTAGCCAAGGCATTCAACAAGACGATTATTAAGATTCTGTCGAAGCTCGTGAAGAATAACAAGCGAGACTGGGATGATAAACTCGGAGAAGCACTTCCTCATCGACGACGACCAGACGCGACGCCAACCGAGACCCCGTATTCTCTCGGTCCACTGATGTGAAGCGCTTCTCCTGTTGAGATCCAGATCCCGGCCACTCAGACGCCTTTCAAATGCAGATGACGACCGAAGAACAATATCAGAAATGTCTCGAAGAGCTCGAGATGTTGGATGAAAAGCGCCTGGAAGCTCAACAATGTATTGAGTTTTACCAAGCTAGGATGTCGAGAGCTTTCAACAAGAAAGTGCGACAACGGAGTTTCAAAGAAGGAGATTTGGTCCTCGCTGCTCGACGACCAATAATCCTCACTTCCAAAAAGAAAGGTAAATTCGAACCTAAATGGGAAGGTCCGTTTGTAATAGAAACGGTCTACTCTAATGGTGCATACCGCCTAATAACACAAAATGGCGGCCAGGCAATTAATCTTAGATAAATGGGAAGTTCCTGAAGAAATACTACCCTTAGTATCTTCAGGATAACCCGTTTCAACGGGAAGTTCCTCGTGGGATGTGTTACCCACTTTCCTTGAGGATAACCCTAGATTTGTCCTCCATCTTAATTTCCCCACCGATCAAATTCCTTGACGGTAGGTCTACAAATTTTCTGGTACATTACCAAAATCCCCTCTTGATTCTTTCTATGAACAAGAGGCCCACTCAAAATTCCTTTCCTGGGAGAAAGAATATAAAATTCTTCCTCTCCAAGCGTAAGATCCTTTCGTGACAAGCGGAAGGGTTCTATCCATCTCTCTCTAGGTAGCGCCCGTGAAGGTATCGCGGATTTTCGGACCAGGTTGTCGCTTTGAAGGTCACTGAGTCTTTTCGGTTCTCGAAGTGGAGATCCACTTTTAGTTCCATCTCTCTCTTAGGTAGCGCCGGTGAAGGTATCGTAGGGATTGTCAAACCGGGTTGTCGCTGAAGGTCACTGAGTCTTTTCGGTTCTCGAGTGGAGATCCCACTTTTAGTTCCATCTCTCTCCTAGGTAGCGCCGGTGAAGGTATCTTGGGGGATTTTCGAACCGGGTTGTCCAGTGCTTCGGAGTCCGGTTCTCGGTGGAGATCCCTCTTAGTTCCACCCTTTTCGGTAGCGCCGGTGAAGGTAAGCGGAACTTTCATCTTAAGTAGCGCCCGTGAAGGTATCGCGGATTTTCGGACCGGGTTGTCGCTGAAGGTCACGAGTCTTTGGTTCTCAAAGTGGAGATCCACTTTTAGTTCCATCTCTCTCTTAGGTAGCGCCGTGAAGGTATCTTGGGGATTGTCAAACCGGGTTGTCGCTTTGAAGATCACGAGTTTCTTCGGTTCTCGGTGGAGATCCTCTTAGTTCCACCTCTCTCTAGGTAGCGCCGGTGAAGGTATCTTGGGGATTGTCAAACCAGTGCGTCCGCTGATGGTCACGAGTTTCTTCGATTCTCGGTGGAGATCCCACTCTTAGTTCCACCTCTCTCACGGGTAGCGCCGTGAAGGTATCTTGGGGATTGTCAAACCAGGTTGTCCTTTGAAGGTCACGAGTTTCTTCGGTTCTCGAATGGAGATCCCACTCTTAGTTCCACCTCTCTCTAGGTAGCGCCGGTGAAGGTATCGTAGGGATTGTCAAACCGGGTTGTCCTTTGAAGGTCACACGAGTCTTTTCGGTTCTCGAGTGGAGATCCCACTCTTAGTTCCACCTCTCTCCTAGGTAGCCGATCAAGGTAAGCACCGAACTTTCATCTTAAGTAGCGCCCGTGAAGGTATCTTGTAGGGATTTTCGAACCGGGTTGTCGCTGAAGGTCACGAGTCTTTTCGGTTCTCAAAGTGGAGATCCCACTTTTAGTTCCATCTCTCTCTAGGTAGCCGATCAAGGTATGCGCCGGATTGTCAAACCAGTTGTCCGCCCAAGGTCACCTCGAAGTCTTTTCGGTTCTCGAGTGGAGATCCCACTCTTAGTTCCACCTCTCCTAGGTAGCGCCGATCAAGGTATGCGCCGGATTGTCAAACCAGTTGTCGCTGAAGGTCACGAGTTTCTTCGATTCTCGGTGGAGATCCCACTCTTAGTTCCACCTCTCTCCTAGGTAGCGCCGGTGAAGGTATCGTAGGGATTGTCAAACCGGGTTGTCCTTTGAAGGTCACGAGTTTCTTCGGTTCTCGGAATGGAGATCCCACTCTTAGTTCCACCTCTCTCCTAGGTAGCGCCGGTGAAGGTATCTTGTAGGGATTTTCGAACCGGGTTGTCGCTTTGAAGGTCACACGAGTCTTTTCGATTCCTACAAAGAGGCCCCTACTATTGGTTTCATTCTGAGAAATAGAACATAAAGTTCCTTCTCTCTCACCAATTTACTCCGGTTCAGTCATTCTACGGTCAAAGAAGACACCAAGATTCATCTTGGGGCATTTTATCCCGGCCTAAGAAGGGATAAAGCCAGCGCCTACCGCAGCGTTGCGGTTTAGTCTTTTCTCCCATTGAAGAAGACACCAAGATTCATCTTGGGGTATTTTATCCCGGCCTAAGAAGGGATAAAGCCAGCGCCTACCGCAGCGTTGCGGTTTAGTCTTTCTCCGATTGAATAAGACACGAGTTAGATTACGGGGCATTTTATCCCGGCCTAAGAAGGGATGAAGTCGACGCCAACACGCCGGGTTTAGTCTTTCTCCGATTGAAGAAGACACGAGTTAGATTACAGGGCATTTTATCCGAAGCCTAAGAAGGGATAAAGCCAGCGCCTACCGCAGCGTTGCGGGTAGTCTATTCCGTGATAAAGGCGAAGCCTACGTATTCAACATCGTAGCATTAAGTCTAGAAGAGTCTCATTCTTTTAGCACAACGTCACGTGCGGAACGGATCTAGATAATCCGCACGCTAGCCCAACTCAAACGGTAGTTGGTAAAGGCACATCAAACCCGTTGAAGGCTGGGGGTTGGCCAATAACCCTAAAGTCGACGCCTAACAGCGTTGCGGTTTAGTCTTTCTCCGATTGAAGAAGACACGAGTTCGATTACGGGGTATTTTATCTCAAACCTAAGAAGGGATGAAGTCGGCGCTAACAGCGTCGCCGGTTTAGTCTTTCTCCGATTGAAGAAGACACCGTAGATCGATTCGGGTATTTCATCCCAAGCCTAAGAAGGATAAAGCCAACGCCACACGCTGCTGTCGCGGTCTCTTGCCCGTAAAGAGTATAAAGCCTATGTATTCAATATCATAGCAACAAGTCTAGAAGAGTTTCATTCTTTTAGCACAACGCCACGAGCGAACGGATCCGTGATAATCCGCACGCCAGCCCAACTCAAACGGTAGTTGGTAAAGGCACATCAAACCCGTTGAAGGCGGGGTTGGCCAATAACCCTAAAGTCGGCGCCTAACAGCGTTGCGGTTTAGTCTTTTAGATTGAAGAAGACACGAGTTCGATTACGGGGTATTTTATCTGAAACCTAAGAAGGGATGAAGTCGGCGCTAACAGCGTCGCCGGTTTAGTCTTTTAGATTGAAGAAGACACGAGAGATCGATTACGGGGTATTTCATCCGAAGCCTAAGAAGGGATAAAGCCAGCGCCTCACCGCAGCGTTGTAGGGTGGTCTCTTGCGGTAAAGAGTATAAAGCCTATGTATTCAATATCATAGCAACAAGTCTAGAAGAGTTTCATTCTTTTAGCACAACGTCCGGCGGAGCGGATCGGATAATCCGCCGCTAGCCAACTCAAGCGGTGGTTGGTAAAGGCTAATCAAACCCGCTGATGGTCGAGGGTTTGCCAAAATCCTATAAGTATTATGGTTAATTATTTACGGCGAGTAAAAGAATCATAATAAATAATGAAAGGAATAAATCTTATTCATTTGAAGATAGAAGGAGCTACAAGCTGTTTAAACATCAAGTCTATGACAAAGGATTTGTTGTTGGTGAGATACTTCATTACTATAAGCTGGTGGAGTCCTCCACGCAACTCACCCACGAAGAGCGCCTCATCGGTATTGACCTTCATTAAGCGTAATCTAGTAATGTGAAGGAAGCGAGGTCAGCTTTGGCGGCTAGTTTTCCTCTGTTTAGCTCGAACCCGAGCTTTGGCTTCCTTTTCAAGTTCCTCTTCGAGTTAGCGGCGATAGCGGCCGCATGTTCGACGCGTCGCCTCGAGGACTTGCTTCTCCGCGTTCGATGGCATACGGACTCACGGTACACTCCGCGTGAAACTTTTCAAAGTCTTCTCCTTGAGCAGTCGATTCTGTGCGATTGACATGGGTGTGATACCAATCTATCGGCTGGCTGCAAGTGGCCGCGCTCATAGGAGTTAGCAAAAATGACCTCTTGCTCGATATTCTCCTCTCGCGAAAGGTGCGTTCGACAAGCCTTGATCCGAGCCTCGCCGATGAGTCGTGTCACCTCATTGCATGATTCAAAAAGGCTAAACTCTCCACCGCGATGCGCAAGAGTTAGCCCGCTAGTGAGCTTTGCTCACACCGATTAACTAGGCGAGGGCCACCAACCGCTGAATTTCCTCCAAGCTACTCAATATGAATGGGCGAAGACCATAGCGATTAGCCCATCTAACCTCAATAATAGAGATGCTGTTTCAAACCATTCTCCAACGGTGAAGGAGACCCATCACGTAACCGAGTCGAACGCAGATTTTGGCCCGGCAATCTCGCGATAGGTTGAATCCGTGGAAGGGGTCCGTCAAGATTAACACAGGGCCTCCACCCCTATACTCGAAGGGTGGAAATCTGGTTTCGGCCAAGGTAAGGAAGGCGGATCGGATGATGAAGCGATCCCTCAAACTCATCATCGAAATTATGATGGTAGGCTCGAGGCTTATTTGGTTTCTTCTGCGGGTGTTAGCCTCGGCTGCGGTTAAGCTTCCTCGGTGGAAAGAGGTGTTCTCGGATGACCTTAAGAATCGAGACTTGACATTTGGAGCCTTGAAATAGGCGAATAATCATCAGACATCCGCCTACCACAAGGAACAAAGGGTTAACGAGATCATTTAGGAGGAATATCTTGAAAAGGAAGCGGCATAAAGTAGAACTCTTCTCGAAACCCATGAGATTGAGTCACAACCTTATAGCAGTGCGATGATTTCATCCATATCGAATACGGGAGAAGCGATAAATATAGTCAGCGTAAACAAAGCGGCAATATATTTCGTTCTCTGAGCAAAATGCGATGCTGAAATCGCTCCCGTTAAAGATATCGAGGCAGATGATCTTTGAAGGCGAATCCCGAGGAGGATTGGCTCTTCTATCGCCTCCTAAAGAGGGCGAAGCGAGTGCGTGTGAGAACGTGCGGTCCCACAAAGGAGGATTCGGCTCTTCAATCGCCTCACAAAGGAGGCGGCGGGGATATGGTATATCTGAAGATATCATGGCACCACCAAAGAATGCATTCAGCCTGGCGGAATTGATCGACCCTCAGGGCGAGATCTGCGGCGACATCCGAACACAGGAAGAAGACAAATAAAGTCGGATATGCTCTTGAAAATCAACAAAGGGCATCGAAGACACCGGATCCGTGATAATCCGACGCTAGCCCAACTCAAACGGTTGGTAAAGGCTAATCAAACCCGCTGATGGTCGAGGGTTTGCCAAAATCCTATAAGTATTATGGTTAATTATTTCGACGGCAAAAGAATCATAATAAATAATGAAAGGAATAAATCTTATTCATTTGAAGATAGAAGGAGCTACAACTGCTTAAACATCAAGTCTATGACAAAGGATTTGTTGTTGGTGAGATACTTCATTACTATAAGCTGGTGGAGTCCTCCACGCAACTCACCCACGAAGAGCGCCTCATCGGTATTGACCTTCATTAAGCGTAATCTAGTAATGTGAAGGAAGCGAGGTCAGCTTTGGCGGCTAGTTTTCCTCTGTTTCGCTCGAACCCGAGCTTTGGCTTCCTTTTCAAGTTCCTCTTCAGAGTTCGCAGCGATAGCAGCCGCATGTTCGACGCGTCGCCTCGAGGACTTGCTTCTCCGCGTTCGATGGCATACGGACTACGGTACACTCCGCAGCGTGAAACTTTTCAAAGTCTTCTCCCCTTGAACAGTCCTGATTCTGTGCGATTGACATGGGTGTGATACCAATCTATCTGACGCTGCAAGTGACGCTGCCGCTCATAGGAGTTCGCAAAAATGACCTCTTGCTCTGATATTCTCCTCTCGCGAAAGGTGCGTTCACGAGAAGCCTTGATCCGAGCCTCGCCGATGAGTCGTGTCACCTCATTGCATGATTCAAAAAAGGCTAAACTCTCCACCGCGATGCGCAAGAGTTAGCCCGACTAGTGAGCTTTGCTCACACCGATTAACTAGGCGAGGGCCACCAACCGCTGAATTTCCTCCAAGCTACTCAATATGAATGGGCGAAGACCATAGCGATTGCCCATCTAACCTCAATAATAGAGATCGCTGTTTCAAACCATTCTCCAACAAACAAGGAGACCCATCACGTAACCGAGTCGAACGCAGATTTTGGCCCGGCAATCTCGCGATAGGTTGAATCCGTGGAAGGGTCCGTCAAGATTAACACAGGGCCTCCACCGCCCTATACTCGAAGGGTGGAAATCTGGTTTCGGCCAAGAGTACGTAAGAGGCGGATCGGATGATGGAAGCGATCCTCAAACTCATCATCGAAATTATGATGGTAGGCTCGAGCTTATTTGGTTTCTTCTGCGGGTGTTAGCCTCGGCTGCGGTTCGCTTCCTCGGTGGAAAGAGGTGTTCTCGGATGACCTTAAGAATCGAGACTTGACATTTGGAGCCTTGAAATAGGCGAATAATCATCAGACATCCGCCTACCACAAGGAACAAAGGGTTAACGAATCATTTAGGAGGAATATCTTGAAAAAGGAAACAAAGATAAGGCGAGAACTCTTCTCGTAAACCCATGAGATTGAGTCACAACCTTATAACGGCACGATGATTTCATCCATATCGAATACGGGAGAAGCGATAAATATAGTCAGCGTAAACAAAGCGGCAATATATTTCGCTCTACGAGCAAAGGTACGGCACGAAATCGCCCCGCTAAAGATATCGAGACGGTGATCTTTGAAGCCCCAATCCCACAAAGGAGGATTTGGCTCTTCCCAATCGCCACAAAGGAGGACGGCTGGGTCGAACGAGGGAACACAATGTGAAGCGTCGGTCCCCACAAAGGAGGATTTGGCTCTTCCCAATCGCCACAAAGGAGAGCCGGGATACAACGGTATATCTGAGAAGATAATACTTGGCGCACCACCAAAGAAGGAGGCGTGCATTCCGCAGCTGCGGCGAGTTGATCGACCCTCGGGCATGAGATCTTTGCGGCGACGCCGGAAGCACAAGAAGACAAATAAAGTCAGATATGCTCTTGAAAATCAACAAAAGGGCATCGAAGAAGACCGGCCCACAACCGGTGCACAACAAGCAACCGACGAATACGCTCACGCCAGACAGCGCCAGTAGCGGCCAAGTGCGCCGAACGCCAATTTCGGTCGAGCACGGCTGATGCGCCGAGCCGCGCCGAAGCGACTGATGCGCCGAGCAGCCAGAGCTCGGCCAGGCGTAACTGAATACCAGGCAGCGCCAGTACGCCTGAGCAGCTGGTCGCATGACTCGGCCGGACCTGACTGGCCAGTATTTGCCGCCCGGCAGCCGCGCCATACGATTCTTATGGCCGGTCGTCGTCGACATCGTTCTCTCGCCTTGCGATTGCACACTGTTCATGCACTAAACAAAACAAGAAAAAAAGAGAGAAGAAAAGAAGAAAAAGAATTTACAAAACCCGTGCACATACCTCGTTGATCGAAGGAGGCGAGGCAGTATGAAGGAGAAAACAAGAGGAAAGCCTGAGAGAGGGGGCGGCCTAGGTCAAAGAAAAGTGATTTATGGGTATTTATAACAACCCATATGGACCCAATCCTCTTTGAACAAGGACTCCTATTTGGCAAGTAGGAATTCTAATTGAAGCCCAAATCAATTCTAATGGGACTCTAATCAGCCCCTAATTAGGAGTCCTAATTGGAACCTTATCAGGATGTCAAAATAGTGCCAAATCAGTCCGTTGATTGGCTCCTACTCCCTCCGCCAAGTTTGGAAAGATTACGAAGATTTATTGGAGAATAACACCTCATGAAGGCCCCATCGGCGCCGATCAGCATTAAGCCTAATCCTACTCAACTAGGATTACGGTATAAGCTGTTTCCTAATTTGTAGAAGTTCGGAAGAATATCCTCACAAGAAATATTCTTAGGGATAACTTCGATCGTGCGGATTGCACCGGCGCAAATCAGCGTCGCTAATCCTACTCAACTAGGATTACGGTATAAGCTGTTTCCTAATTTGTAGAAGTTCGGAAGAATATTCTCACAAGAAATATTCTTAGGGATAACTTCGATCGTGCGGATTGCACCGGCGCAAATCAGCGTCGCCTAATCCTACTCAACTAGGATTACGGTATAAGCTGTTTCCTAATTTGTAGAAGTTCGGAAGAATATTCTCACAAGAAATATTCTTAGGGATAACTTCGATCGTCGCGGATTACACCGGCGCCAAATCAGCGCGTCGCTAATCCTACTCCAACTAGGATTACGGTATAAGCTGTTTCCTAATTTGTGAAGTTCGAAAGAATATTCTCACAAGAAATATTCTTAGGGATAACTTCGATCGTGCGGATTGCACCGGCGCAAATCAGCGTCGCCTAATCCTACTCCAACTAGGATTACGGTATAAACTGTTTCCTAATTTGTCGAGAAGTTCAGGAAGGATATTCTCACAAGAAATATTCTTAGGGATAACTTCGATCGTGCGGATTGCACCGGCGCAAATCAGCGTCGCTAATCCTACTCAACTAGGATTCAGTATAAACTGTTTCCTAATTTGTCGAGAAGTTCCTAAGAATATTCTCACAAGAAATATTCTTAGGGATAACTTCGATCGTGCGGATTGCACCGGCGCAAATCAGCAGCGTCGCCTAATCCTACTCAACTAGGATTACAGTATAAACTGTTTCCTAATTTGTGAAGTTCGGAAGAATATTCTCACAAGAAATATTCTTAGGGATAACTTCGATCGTGCGGATTGCACCGGCGCAAATCAGCGGCGTCGCCTAATCCTACTCAACTAGGATTACGGTATAAACTGTTTCCTAATTTGTCGAAGTTCGGAAGAATATTCTCACAAGAAATATTCTTAGGGATAACTTCGATCGTCTTGGATTACGCAGCGCCAAATCAGCGGCGTCGCCTAATCCTACTCCAACTAGGATTACGGTATAAAGCGTTTCCTAATTTAGAAGTTCGAAAGAATATTCTCACAAGAAATATTCTTAGGGATAACTTCGATCGTGCGGATTACACCGGCGCAAATCAACGCGTCGCTAATCCTACTCCACTAGGATTACGGTATAAGCTGCTTCCTAATTTGTCGAGTTCAGGAAGGATATTCTCACAAGAAATATTCTTAGGGATAACTTCGATCGTCTTGGATTACACCGGCGCCAAATCAGCGCGTCGCTAATCCTACTCAACTAGGATTACGGTATAAGCTGTTTCCTAATTTGTAGAAGTTCGGAAGAATATTCTCACAAGAAATATTCTTAGGGATAACTCAATCGTATGATTGCACCGACGCAAATCAACGCGTCGCCTAATCCTACTCGACTAGGATTACGGTATAAGCTGTTTCCTAATTTGTGAGAAGTTCGGAAGAATATTCTCACAAGAAATATTCTTAGGGATAACTTCGATCGTCTTGGATTACGCAGCGCCAAATCAGCGTCGCTAATCCTACTCAACTAGGATTACAGTATAAGCTGTTTCCTAATTTGTCGAAGTTCAGGAAGGATATTCTCACAAGAAATATTCTTAGGGATAACTTCGATCGTGCAGTTACCGGCGCAAATCAGCGTCGCCTAATCCTACTCAACTAGGAATACAGTACAAACTGTTTCCAAAGCTGTTCAGCGAGGAGTTCTGGAGAATAAACCCATATTCTTAAGGATAACTTCGATAACCCTTAATTTCCTCCCACCATAATATCCAAGAGAGGAATAATCGGCGTGAAAGTCATGGCGACAGGACAATATGTCGATCGAAGAGACTTCTCCCACGTGGATAATCATATCCCAACAACGGTCAAAGCGTCGCTTTCATTGTTGAAGGCTAGGGCGATGGTTGAAAGCCAAATGGTCTCTGTTTCAACAAAGGAATCCTCGGAGGATATCTCCATGAAAAGATCAGTCCTCCCACTTTGGTTAAACCAACAACACCGTGATGCGGAAGAAATAGCCGGCGGGGTTATGAAATTCCATGTATTGACACAACCAGCGTGTAAGCCAACAAGGAGTTAGCCGACATATGGATAAGTCAAAAGTCGATGGTTAGTCAAACAACAACCAACCGACACGAAGTTACAAACAAGACTCACCCACGACTTGAATCAAGATTTTAACAAGCGGTCGGACAATAAATCGACGCAAGTGATCTTATCGAGAAATCCTACAAAGAAGCTGGATGGTGCGAAAGAATCGAAGACTTGAAGCTATCTTTTGGGACCCTCGGCGTGAAGGCGGGAACCATCATGTACAAAGCATCGGACTCATTAAGAATCGAGGCTGAAGCGCTTTGGAGGGTATCTGTGGCGTTGAAAAATACTTACAAGATCCCGAAACCAACTTCGTGGCGAAGTCGGCGAATGACAACCCATCGAATGATCTGGACGTCGAGCGGTTGAGGCGAACTTCGGCGGCAAACACTGGCGTCTAAGCAAAGGTTCGCCGGACTTGAGCGGACGTCAGTTCGGGACCGTTGAGCGGAGCGAACCAAATTAGTTCGGAATCAAGTATAAGCCGGAACCAAGCAGAAGCCGAAAGGCGCGGCCTCAAGGCCCGAAGGCGAGGCCTCGGCCAACTTAGCAGAGGTACCTCGACCAAGTGGCCAAGGTGGCTCGGCCACCTTGGCGAGCCACCTCGACCAACTTGGCGAGCCACCTCGACCAACTTGGCGAGGCACCTCGACAAGGGCGAGGTGGCTCGACAAGGGCGAGGTGGCTCGGCCACCTTGGCGAGCCACCTCGACCAACTTGGCGAGGCACCTCGACAAGGGCGGTGGCTCGGCAAGTGGAACACCTGACCCCGATTTGTATAAATAGAGTCGGCTCTTCGGGGGATCTTTTGGATTGGGGGCCTTGGTTTGAGTTTTGGAGGAATTCTTGCGAGATCCACGGCGATCGGCCTTGCGGTTCGAGCACCGGCGAGCACAAGTTCGATCGGCGTCGATCTGGCGGAAGGTGGCGAATTTGGGTCGAACTCTGAGATACCCTCTAGATTAAGCCGTCTTAATCTCGGGGATATGTGTGATTTCTCCTAGTAGATCTCACCGCTCGGCGATCCTCTCCTTCGTGAGTGAGATCCGAAGGCGATCCTCTCCTTCGTGAGTGTGATCCCCTTAGGCGTTTCGTTTCCTTCGTGAAGCGAGCCCACCTGCGTCTGTAGTTCGAACCGGGTCTCTACGGATCGAATTGCGCGGTGGTCCACGGACACAAAAGTCCGACACGGGCAAAGAACCCATGGCGAGGACCTCGATATAGCGAGATCCTCGTGTTTGTTCATAAAGGAAAAAGTTGTAATCTTTTTTATTTTCATTGTATGCCTTAAAATAAAGGCGATATTTTTCTTTGAATTTGTTTTGGTGAAGTTTGTAACAGTTCAAATCAATGACAATCAAAGCAACTTTCCCTTGAACAACTACTTCTCGAGGGTCATTACAATCTTACGACATTGGTGAGCTCTCTTTAGAGATAGGAACTCTCTTAGATCACCGGTAGTTCCAAGGTCAAAGCACTTTTCAATACCAACTTTGCTATTTTTAGCCTTGATCTGCGAACATCACTTACGGTGGCGTTGACCGGGCTTTTGTTGGTTTCATGGACCATCATTAGCGATGTTATTCCCTTGTGGGAATTTAGATGAGGATTACGCCCATTCTTAGCTTCTATTGAGGAAGCATAGCGAGCATCGCGAAATATTTTAAATCAAACTTCCAAAGGAGTTATGGACTGATGTCAAAGATGAAAAGGCGTAGTAACATCTTGACCTTCGAGATGAGGGTTGAGTTTTCTTAAGCTCTGGGCAAAGTTAGTTTAGCTTCGGCTAAGCTCAAAGCTGTCCTTGGTGAAGGTCGCCTTTACACCGCGAGGTCGGTTAAGACCGAGATTCACCTCATATGGATAAGTCCAAAAGTCGATGGTTAGTCAAACAACAACCAGCGACCACGAGTTACAAACAAGACTCACCCACCGGCTTGAATCAAGATTTTAACAAGCGGTCGGACAATAAATGCGGCAAGTGATCTTATCGAAATCCTACAAAGAAGCTGGATGGTGCGAAAGAATCGAAGACTTGAAGCTATCTTTTGGGACCCTCGGCCGTGAAGGCGGGAACCATCATGTACAAAGCATCGGACTCATTAAGAATCGAGGCTGAAGCGCTTTGGAGGGTATCTGTGGCGTTGAAAAATACTTACAAGATCCCGAAACCAACTTCGTGGCGAAGTCGGCGAATGACAACCCATCGAATAATCTGGACGTCGAGCGGTTGAGGCGCGAACTTCGGCGGCAAACACCGCGTCACAAGCAAGGTTTAAACCGGACTTGAGCGGACGTCGGTTCGGGACCGTTGAGCGGAGCGAACCAAATTAGTTCGGAATCAAGTATAAGCGGAACAAGCCGAGGGAAGCGGAGCGCGGGCTTAAAGCGGCGAGGCGTCAGCGCCTCGGCCAACTTGGCGAGGTACCTCGGCAAGTGGCCAAGGTGGCTCGGCCACCTTGGCGAGCCACCTCGACCAACTTGGCGGGGCACCTCGACAAGGGCGAGGTGGCTCGACAAGGGCGAGGTGGCTCGGCCACCTTGGCGAGCCACCTCGACCAACTTGGCGGTGACTCGACAAGGGCGAGGTGGCTCGGCCACCTTGGTAGAGCCACCAACCCTTTTCGATTTGTATAAATAGGGGTCGGCTTCTTCGGGGGATCTTTTGGATTGGGGAGCCGATTTCGGGATTTTCAGAGGAATTCTTGCGAGATCCACGGCGATCGGCCTTGCGGTTCGAGCACCCGTGAGCACAAGTTCGATCGGCGTCGATCTGGCGGAAGGTGGCGAATTTGGGTCGAACTACAGATACCCTCTAGATTAAGCCGTCTTAATCTCAGGGATAGCGCTGTGATTTCTCCTAGTAGATCTCACCCGCTCCGGCGATCCTCTCCTTCGTGAGTGAGATCCCCGAAGGCGATCCTCTCCTTCGTGAGTGTGATCCCCTTAGGCGTTTCGTTTCCTTCGTGAAACGAGCCCCTGCACGTCTGTAGTTCCAGAACCCGGGTCTCTACCTGGATCGGAATTGCGCGGTGGTCCACGGACACAAAAGTCCGACGCGGGCAAAGAACCCATGGCGAGGACCTCGATATAGCAGATCCTCGTGTTTGTTCATAAAGGAAAAAGTTGTAATCTTTTTTTATTTTCATTGTATGCCTTAAAATAAAAGGCGATATTTTTCTTTGAATTTGTTTCAGGCGACTGAAGTTTGTAACAGTTCAAATCAATGACAATCAAAGCAACTTTCCCCGCGAACAACTACTTCTCTGAGGGTCGTACAATACTGACATTGGTGAGCTCTCTTTAGAGATAGGAACTCTCTTAGATCACCAGTAGTTCCAAGGTCAAAGCACTTTTCAATACCAACTTTGCTATTTTTAGCCTTGATACGCGAACATCACTTACGGTGACGTTGACCAGGCTTTTGTTCGGCGAGTTTCAACAGACCATCATTAGCGATGTTATTCCCTTGTGGGAATTTAGATGAGGGATTACGCCCATTCTTAGCTTCTATTGAGGAAGCATAGCGAGCATCGCGAAATATTTTAAATCAAACTTCCAAAGGAGTTATGGACTGATGTCAAAGATGAAAAGACGTAGTAACATCTTGACCTTCGCTCGAGATGAGGGTTGAGTTTTCTTCGCTCTGGGCAAAGTTCGTTTAGCTTCCAGCTAAGCTCAAACTGTCCTTGGTGAAGGTCGCCTTTACACACGCGAGGGTCGGTTAAGACCCGAGATTCACACTACGGTGAATTTTATGACAACTCTGTATAGTCATGTAAATGAAAATTGGTTTAAGAAAATGAATTCCTCGAACTTGGTTTGGTCAAATTCAATGACCAATAATTCAGCAAAAGACCCGAGTGTCTTAGTGTCAATGTGCGACACGATTTTCTCATCAGAGGAGAAAGAAGTCCCCAGCAGAGTTGCCATCCTGTTTCAGGTCTTTTTGTATTACAATTGACACAGATTATAATTAGAAGACTTATAATAAAATTAAGAAAATTTTATATTTCCTGGGGGTTCTTTTTCGTGTGCCGATGGAGCGTCGATCTTGTACTCCATTGACGCACCGCCTAAGACGATGGGTTTTTTGCTATTGAAAAAAACTTGGTTGCTTGAAAGATAACTCAGTCTCCTCTTAGCACCAAAGTTGGGTCGATTTCTCGATTCGTTCGTGTGTAAGTGGGTTGATCTCTATATGATATGATCCTCAAAAATGAGCAATCTCTTCTCCTTTTATAGGCTAAAAGAGAGAGTTAATGGCCTTTAATTATGGGTTAAGTGGCCATCAAAATAGGAGATAGTGGGGAGCGGTTATTTCCTTGAAAATAGCCCTCAAATGGCTGTTTGGTAGGGTTCGCTGATTCAGTGAAGCTCGCTAAAGATGTTTAGGCGAGGCTTGCTGAAGACATTTAGGCGAGGCTCGCTAAAGACGTGGGTGGGCTGTTGCTTCTAAATAGTGGATGGCGTGGCTCACATGGATGGCTGCTAGAGAAGTTCATTGACATCAAGTGGCGAACTTCGCATGGTTCACTATTAACTCATTTGGGTTGAGCAAAACATGGGCTGTATGGCGACGTTTGCATGCTTGTTTGAGCGACCTTCGCTATAGCCTATTGTGAGCTCGACCTTAGACCCATTTGAAGTGTTTAACCCATGGGAATTCACTTCTTGGTTCCAAGCTAAACATTAGCCTGGATAGAATATATTTTAACTGTCTACAATAACTAGATGATAAGATCATTGAAAATGAAAATTGGTTGCTAAAGTAAATGAATTATTGTGTGAATTGTATTGAAACTAAGTGCACCACTATTGTTTTTAAAAATGAGCAACTAAAGTCCAAAATATTAATTTGGAAAATGTTGTGAAAAAATTTTCATTGGGTTCTAAATGTTTAAACATAGTTATTTCCAATCAACAGCTTGCAAAAGCTAAAATTGGACTTGGTTATTCATATTAAGGAAAATGTAAAAGTTTCAACCTTCAATTGTAAAGGAGATAATTTAACTCTTTTTGCACCCATTTCAAATGTGTCATCTATAATGTGTACTTTATGCGGTAGAATGAGTCATATTTTAATAAATTATCATTATGTAATATAGAGTTAAAACTATTAAGCGATTTGATTACCTAAAGATATAATTGCTAACCAACGTGGACCTATGTTGATACTTAGATTACACCTATCTGCTTTTCTATAAGAGTGCACGAAGACCGAGGATTAAGGCTACACATAGGAGTTCCTCGAAAGAGTGCGAGATTGATATCTAATCCTTGGTCTAAGAGAAAAATAAGGAGAAACAGGTTTTCAATAATTTTTTTTCTCCTTCTATGGGTAATTTTTTATCTCAGGTATATTTTTTACCAGTTGTATCATATCTTTTCTTTTCTTATTTAATTTTTCCGTTTCTTTTTATTTTTTAATCCTTTGTTAAATATAATAAAATTTCGGGGTTACCATTGACGGTGAAATTTGACCATCGATGGTCAAATCCGACCATTGATGGTGGACCATCGATGAGGACAGTAAAAGAGCGCTGTAGTTTATTATTTTTATTTTTATTTTTTACTTTTTACCCTCATTTACTCATCACCTCTCTAATCTATCGCTTTTTTCTTCGATTCTCTTGAGTTTTGGCTGAGCTCTAACGAGTTTTTAGAAGTTTCTCATTGCTATATTGTGATCAAATCTCATTTAAATCATCAAGGTAATTTCAAAACCCTAATCTCTATTTTTGATTAAGTTTTTGGGTTTTGTGCATATTTTGTGGTATATCTTGTTGACTATGAATGATATGTGGTTGGGATTGTTATTTGGAGCTGAAATAATTGAGAATTTTGCATGAGATGGACGTCTTTAGGATGAAATTGATGGTTTTTGTTCATCAACCATCGATGGTCGATGAACATCATTGATGGCGACTGCTCACCATCAATGATATGCATGAAACCATCGATGGTCAGAGAGCAGAATTGTTGATTTTTGACCTTTTATCATGAGTTTTTTCAATTCTATTTTATTCTAACGCTTGCCTATGTGTATTCTCTATATTAAGTCAGGCTTATTTACTGTTGTAGAGAATGTCAACCTCAAAATGTAACCAAGGTGATTAGTTTTCTTTGAGAACTATACAAGAGAAGTATGAGAAACATCTCATTATTTTTGAGAGAGGAGTTAATGCACATCATCTCGAGGAGTATGCGAACATCATCGGGATACTTTGATAGAGCTAGTCTAAGCTCTATAATGGATACAGGGGTTGAGAGAGCAACCGTTACCTTTGTGAGAGAATTCTATATGAACTTCAACAGAGAGCTGGGGAAGGAGACTGCCACTACCAAAGTAAGAGGAAAGGAGATCAAAATCACATCGGCCAATATCAGAAAGATCCTTAATCTCCTTGAGGCTCCTATGAATAGTGGGGACGTTTTTGCTTATTCTACAGTTTTAGTTGTGGGTATTCTGAGAGCTACAACACGATGATGGAGTATTTCTATGGAAGGATACATCCTAATATCTTCAACTCAAGACACCCCAAGCCAGAGTTCATTATCCTCAACCTATTCCTCAAGTTCGATTCATATCCCACTGCAGCTTACACCACTCTTAGTAGAAGACTCAGCTCGTACATCCCTCTCTTATTACTCAGATTAGCCACGACCAAAGGATCCCCTTTCTCTCTTGTGGCTGATATGAGGAGGGAAGAGCTTCACTTTCTACTGAGACTATGAGGAAGAGCTTAGGTGCAAGTGAGAAGGGCGAGATCACTGCCGAGCAATCATCTAGGCGACGCGTTGATTAGCGTCGATGCAATCCGCACGATCGAGTTATCCCTAAGAATATTATTTTATGGAAATATTCTTCCGGGAACTTCTCGACAGATTAGGAAACAGTTTATACTCGTATTCCTGATTGGAGTAGGATTAGGCAACGCATTGATTGGCGTCGATGTGATCCATACGATCGAGTTATCCCTAAGAATATTTTTTGTGAAAATATCCTTCCGGGAACTTCTCAACGAATTAGGAAACAGTTTATACTCGTGTTCCTGATTGGAGTAGGATTAGGCAACGCGTTGATTGGCGCCGATGTGATCCATACGATCGAGTTATCCCTAAGAATTTTTTTTGTGAAAATATTCTTCCGGGAACTTCTCGACGAATTAGGAAACAGTTTATACTCGTATTCCTGATTGGAGTAATTATGAGGCTCGAATAAACCGAACCGGATGAAAAGTGACCCTCAATGGGTGATAACCCTGCTGAATAAATATCCAGGGCCCCTCCGGATGTGTTGGAGGGAGAAAGAAGGAATCAATCGACGGACTGATTCGGGGCTGTTTTGATGCCTGATTTAGTCCTGGTTTGAATTTTAGTCCAGGGTCTGGTTCAGGATTGGTTCGGTCCATGACCCTAGAACAGCTTTGATAAGGGATGCTGGTTACCCAGAGTTGGCTAAGGCAATTGCTGATGATCTTGATCGTCTGGAACTCAAGCTTTAGAGATTACAGGAGTTGCAAGCAGCAGGTGCTTCTCCGTATATAGCCGGTCGAGTGGAAATATCATCTGGAAGCATGGCGCGATGCTCGCGTTTTTACTGGACTCGAGGTTCAAATGCAGCGGGGCCGGGTAGATCAGGTTAAGACCGCCCTTGCCGAGAAATCAACATCTCTGAGCAGCCTTCATTCTTGTATTGTGTCAAGTGAGGCCAAGATAGCGTAGCTCAGGCGGAAACTTCAGATGGAGGAAGAGAACTTAAGTGTCTTGGAGCTGACAAGGGTTAACGAAGAAGAAACTCGAACCGCTATATCCAAGAAACTGGAGCTCTCAGAACAAAAGCTGGCTAAAGTTGAGGAAGAAGCTCTCGCCGTCGCGTCTAGGGAACTCGAACTGTCGAAGTAAAGCTGAGATCGAAGAAGCGACCGAAGACGAATACCGATGAGGAGTCTTCGGGGCTAAAACTGCGGGGAGAATTCCACGGGCTTATAGTGATGAAGTATCTCAGCTCGAACAACAAATCCTTTGTCATAGACTTGATGTTTAAACAGTTGTAGCTCCTTTTATATTTGCTTCAAATGAATAAGATTTATTCCTTTCATTGTTTATCATGATTCTTTTACTTCGTCTGAAATAATTAACCATAATACTTATAGGATTTTTGGCGAATCCTCAGCCATTAACGGGTTTGATTTGCCTTTACCAATTACCGTTTGAATTGGGCTAGCGTGCGGATTGTCTAAATCCGTTCCGCACGTGACGTTATGCTAAAAGAATGAGACACTTCTAGACTTGTTGCTATGACATTGAATACATAGACTTTGTCTTCTTTTACAGATAAGAAACTAACCGGCGACGCGTGTTAGGTGTCGACTTTAGGGTTATTGGCCAACCCCCAGCCCTCAACGGGTTTGATAAGCCTTTACCAACTACCGTTTGAGTTGGGCTAGCATGCGAATTGTCCAAATCCGTTCTGCACGTGACGTTGTGCTAAAAGAATAAAACTCTCTTAGACTTAATGCTACGATGTTGAATACGTAGGCTTGTCATCTTTTACGGGAATAGACTACCCGAACGGTTAAGAATTAACCGGCAATGCTTATTAGGCATAGACTTATCCCTACTTAGGCTTCGGGATAAAATACCCCAGAATCAAACTCTGGTGTCTTCTTCAATCGGAGAAAGACTAAACCGGTAACGCGTGGTAGGCGTTGGCTTTATCCCTTCTTAGGCTTCGGGATAAAATGCCCCAGAATCAAACTCTGGTGTCTTCTTCAATCGGAGAAAGACTAAACCGGCGACGCGTGTTAGGCATCAGCTTTAGGGTTATTGGCCAACCCCCAGCCCTCAACGGGTTTGATAAGCCTTTACCAACTACTGTTTGAGTTGGGCTAGCGTGTAGATTATCTAAATCCGTTCTACGCATAACGTTGTGCTAAAAGAATGAAACTCTCTTAGACTTTTTGCTACGATATTGAACCGTAGACTTCATTTTTTCACGGGAAGACTAACCGGCCTTAAGTTAGGCGTCGACCTATCCTGCTTAGGATTAGGGATCAAATTCCCCAAGAAGAATCTTGGATTAAAGAGTTCGGCCGATAGAATTAATCATGAGAGGAAGAACTTCATGTTCTATCTCGAGAATGAAACCAATAGCGGGGTCCTGCCGTAGGAATCGAAAAGACTTCGAGGCGACCTTGATCGGACAACACAGTGCGAAAATCGGCGCATACCTTCGGTCGGCTACCTAAGATGAAAGATGGAATTAAAAGTTGGATCTCCACTTCAAGAACCGAAAAGACTCGAGGCGACCTTGATTCGGACAACTGGTCACGAAAATCTCGGCGCATACCTTCGGTCGGCTACCTAAGATGAAAGATGGAACTAAAAGTGGGATTTCCACTCCGAGAACCGAAAAGACTTCGGCGACCTTGATCGGACAACACAGTGCGAAAATCTCGGCGCATACCTTCGATCGGCTACCTAAGATGAAAGATGGAACTAAAAGTGGGGTTTCCACTCAGAACCGAAAAGACTCGAGGCGACCTTGATTCGGACAACACAGTGCGAAAACCTCGGCGCATACCTTCGATCGGCTACCTAAGATGAAAGATGGAACTAAAAGTGGGGTTTCCACTCAGAGAACCGAAAAGACTCGAGGTGACCTTGAGGCGAACAACACAGTGCGAAAACCTCGGCGTACCTTCGGTCGGCTACCTAGGAATAGGATGGATAGAACCCTTCCGTTTATCCGCGAAAGGGATCTTACGCTTGGAGAGGAAGAATTTTATATTCTATCTCCGTGAAAGGAATTTTAGTGGGCCTCTTGTTCATAGAAGGAATCAAGAGGGATTTTGGTAATGTACGAGAAAATTTGTAGACCTACCGTCAAGGAATTTGATCGGTGGGGAAATTATGATGGAGGATAAATCTAGGGTTATCCTCAAGGAAAGTGGGTGAAACATCCCACGAGGAACTTCCGTCGAAGCGGGTTATCACGAAGATACTAAGAGTAGTATTTCTTGAGAACTTCCCATTATCGGCATTAATTGCGGTCGCCATTTTGGGTAATTAGGCGTCACGCACCATTAGAGTAGACCGTTTCTATTACAAGCGGACCCTACCATTTAGGTTGAATTTACCTTTCTTTTTGGAGTTGAGGATTATCGGCCGTCGGCGGCGAGGACCAGATCTCCTTCCACGAAACTCCTTTGTCGTACTTTCTTATTGAAAGCTCGACATCTAGCTTGGTAGAACTCAATGCATTGTTGAGCTTCCAAGCTTTTCATCAACATCTCGAGCTCTTGAGATGTTTTGATGATGTTCCTCGATCGTCATCTCGTTCGAGGCGTCGCGGTGGCGAATCTGGATTTCCAATGGGAGAATTGCTTCACGCGTGGAGCCGAGAATCTGGGGTCTCTCGATTGGCGTGCGTGCGGTTGTCGCGATATGCGAGTGCTTCTCGAGTTTATCATCCCAATCTAAACATGTTATTCTTCACAAGTTTCGACAAAATTTTGATGATTGTCTTGTTGAGCGCCTCGGCTAATCCATTTGCGGTGGATTATAGAACGTCGATGAGGCGTCTTGTATCTTAAATTTCATAAAACGATGAAGGAATTGCGATGAATTGGGGACCGTTGTCATGCGATCCGTCTTGGAACAGGTGTCGGTAAATGACATGATGTTTGATAAATTTGATGGCGGTACTTCGCCTTTACTTCTTTTAGCGGGATTGCTTGACCCACTTGGAGAAGTAGTCGGTGATCGCTAGAATAAACCGATCGCCTTTGGTAGCCGGAGGAAAAATGGGACCTACAGCGTCCATTCCCCATGTCTCGAATGGCGGGATGTGACCGAAGGATGCAAGCTGCTCACGGAGGTGATGCATATAATTGGCGTGAATTTGACAGCGTGGCATTTCGGCGTCTGCGGCTGCGTCGATAATCATTGTTGGCCAAAGTAGCCCATTCTCTGATTCGATCGTAGAGCTTGGGACCAAGGCTGGTGTGCGCCGCATTCACCTTCGTGTGCTTCCCGAAGGACCTCTTCTGCCTCTTTGTTTGAAAGGCATCGGAGTAAAAGACCATCGTACCCGTGATATAACATCACGGGTCTACGTGTTGTAAAAGAATCTTGGAGCTCTTAGCCGGATTGACTCTCTCTCCCTTACGTCTTCTGGCAGAATACCATGCAAGACGTAGTTGATGATAGGAAAGCGCCAATCTCGGGGCTCCAATTTAGTTTGGGTCGTATACACTCCTTTGGTAACTACCCCCTTATCTTCTTGTACCTCATCATATATTGGTACGAAGAGTTGGTGAGTCCTGACCGTAACTAGTTGTTGATTATCGAGAAGGTTGTGCCGGCGATCGCTAATCGCGGCCAATGCATCCGCATAAAGCGTTACGAAGGCGTGGAATATATTCGATGAAGAATTCTTCAAATGAGTCCGTCATTTCAATGGCTATCTGATGATAGGGGACCGGACCGGGGTTCCTAACCGTAGTCACCGGATCGCTTAACTATCAATTGCGGCGCCGTGCGCCGAGATACTCGACCCCGGCTCCTTGGCGAAACTAAGTCCAATAAGTAGCGCATTGTATTGACTCGTTATTAGAGCAAGGTTCGGTGAGTGAATAAGCACGGGGCATGACATGATTCCACGGGAAACTAAGACAACCCGACTCCGGCGGAGATCTTGGAACATCAGGGGCACTTGCGTTAGTAGCTCGAAGCCCGTCAAAATACAAGCGCCATATTTCTTTGGTGTGTTGTAGTGTTGACCGTGTACTTCATCACGGTAGGTCATCATATAACTTCAGTGCGTCCGTCGTCGGGTTGGCGGCCGGAGGTCTAAATTGCTTGTCCTTTAAGCGACTTACATTGTTTGAAGTGCAAGTCATATTGGGACAAGAGCAAGGCCCATTTGCCAAGCGCCAACTCATAGATTTGGGTCATGAATATTCGGACGGTTCGTTGGAAATGACATAAATCGTCGTCAGGCTAAATAGTGCCGCATCTTGAATTGCGAACACTAGTGCTGAAACGCGCTTCTCAACCGGTGGATATCGAGATTGGCACCGACTAGCGTTAAACCGGGTAATACTGCGCACGTTATTGACCGCCGTCGTCGTCTGCTTGAGTAAAACGAAGTGATCCGTTGCCTTGATGTAAATCGAAGCGGTTTTCCGACCAGCGGTGCAACAAAACGGGGAGGTTTAGCGAGATACGATTTGATCTCTTCAAATGCCTTACGGCGTCGTCCCAAATAAATGACCGCCCTTCTTATTCAATTTTGAGAATGGTTGGCACTTCGGATAGGTTCGATATGAACCGTCGAATGTCATGTCGCCCTTGTAACCCCGAGTTCTCTCGATTTCTTGGAGGTGCAAATCTTGAATCGCTTTCACTTTATCGGGATCGACATGGATTCCTTTGTAAGTGGCAATGGTAGGAACTTGCCCTTTGGACATCCCAAGGAAGGATTTGGCAGGGTTCATCTTTAGTTGATGAGTGTGCATGAGCTCGAATACCGTTCTAAGATCTTTGATGTGATCTCCTTTGTCACGGCATTTCACGACCAAGTCGTCGACGTAGCATTCGACCATTTTCCGGAGATGATCCTGGAAAATCTTAGCCATCGCTCGCTGATATGTGGCGCCGGCATTTTTGAGGCCGAACGACATGACCGTGTAGCAATATATACCGATGGGTGTTCTGAACACTGTGTGCTTGGCGTTATCGGGATGCATTTTGATCTGATTGTAACCCGAAAAACCATCCATGAATGACATTCTTTCGAACCCACACGTATTGTCAACTATGACATCGGTGATTGGGAAAGGAAAGTCATCTTCGGGCGGCGACATTGGTCTCGTAATCAACACAGTCGATTGACCCATTCTTCTTCATGGTGGGGCGATATTTGCCACCCAATCAGGATGTTGAATTTCCTTGATGAAACCCGATTCTATTAATTTTTTCACCTCTTCAACGATTGCTGTCAAGAGCTGTGGATGAAACCTTCTTTGCGATTGTTTGACAGGTTTGACATCCACTTTAATGTTGAGGCGATGTGTCGCCACATTAGAGTCGAGTCTGGCATTTCCTCGTAGCTCGGTGAACACATCGATATACTCTCGATTAGAGGCGATCAACTCTTCTTTCTCTTTAGGTGGGAAGACTATTGCGATGTTTATGAGCTTAGGATGCTCTTAGTCCCCATATTAACTTTGGACTACCTGGTCCTTAGTGGGGGTTCTCTTTGCTCGAACCTATCCCCGAACTGTTCTTTGAGTTGATGGATCCATGGGTCTTCCCATGTTGGCATATCTTCTTCATCCTCAATAGTGGTGGGGTCGACTGTAGCCATATTTGACATCAAAGCCTTGAAAGTTTCTCCGAGGCTGGTGTCGAAATCCCAAGCCGAAGAATCAGACGAATGTCCGTCTCCCTCATCGGGTGGATTATTATCAATCGACCATGAGCATTCATCTTCGAGGAGGATTAGTATCCCAATCCCCTTCTAAATGCATAGTAGTTATCCGGCTTCCCTCTTGGGACATATGCCGCTTTGGGAGGGACTCGAGGACCTCGTCCAAAACATAGACCTTCCCCTTGTGTCAAGTCATACCCCCACTTCTTCATGATATCCGTGTTTCTGGGCTATATCTGAATGTGTGTAGGATAGGCTCGTTATCATTTACACCTTCTTCTAAGAAATGATTACGTTGGGCGCATCTCCTCTTAGTAGATCAAGTCTTTTCACTACGATCTTAGGTGGGATAATGAGTGTTGTCCCAAAAGAGTCTGGGCTGCTTTTGCGTAATGCAAGGCGGCCAGAGTCGGTAAGTGCAACTCCGGTTGTTATATAAACTGTCATCACATCATTCAAAGACAAAGGGTACTCTAAATGCGTCATTTATTGATTCATCGGCAATTTGCCAATTACAATGTTCATCTGACGATTCTTCATCGTCAAGATTGATTACAAGGGGCACAATGTCATTTAAAATAAAACCACCACTATAATCAAGCCCGGCGGTGTCGGCTTCTTCACCTGTCAGGTGCCTTGGTAGATGATTGATTTAGGACTCATTACCGTAGAGGAGAGAATCAGTGAAATAATTCTCCGTCCCCTTAAACTGCTGTTTCTCCGCGACCACCGTCTTGACTTCATTGTTTGTGTCTACATATTTGAGAGACTGATGAAGAGTAGATGGAACTATAACGTTACTGTGGATCCAAGGTCGACCCAATAATAAGTTATAGGAAGTCTCTGCGTCAATCACATAGCAGGTGACTTTGGACTTTAAGTCCCCCATTTGGCACTTTATCCGGATTTTATCCGGTAGAGACCGGTGTTAAATCCGTAGATCCGTGCTGTTGATGCCGACTTCTTGGCGGGGATTCAAGGTGATACATGGTAGCGAGGGCATGATGTTCCTGTGGAACCGGATCGACTTGGATCCGGTTAACTTCACTAGAGCCAATATACCCGGTGAAGTATAGCGGCCTATCGTGCTTAGAATTCCTTGTCTGCATATCCTCCTTTGTAAAAGTGATGCAGGGGAAGTGTTTAGTCGCAAGGTTGCATTGTTGAGCCGACTCTTCTGGACTCGGCTTAATCTGGGTGAGGAAGACCTCTGAATCGGCCAGGGCTTCTTGAAGAGCTTCTCTTATCTCTTTTGATAACCGCAGCAACTCGTAAAGAGTGATCCTTGCGGGGATATTGGCCAATTGTGCCATCACGTCAAAGCGGTACGGAGAGCTTGAAGTTCCCGGTTTATCTCTTCCAATCGGGCGATTGAAGCGAGACTGCTTCGGGAGCTAAACTTCCTGTGGCTGCTTCTCTTTTGCCATAATCTCTTTGGCAGCGCACATTGTTGTGCCTTTTAGCGAGTGAGGGTGTTGTCGGTACCCCGGCTCGGCGGCGTTTTGGCATTTGGATCAGGAACTTCCGGGTACTTGTATCGTACTGCGTGTCGCTCACGGTGGCGTGGGCTTGAGTTCCCCGCCGGACGGTGGAATGTTGCCACTGTTCGTCATCTCCCTCGAGCTGCGGAGTAGCATGGCATACCTTTGCCTTCGGCTTTGACTTTTCTTCGATGAAGAAGAAGCTACCCATTGATCATCTTCAAGCGGTGCGGGTGGACCCACGGGACTTAGCCATTTGGGGCCGTATCGTCTGAGTCCTTTTGGCGTTGCTTGTGTGGGTCATCATTCACCGTCTTCATTGCGACTTTGACCAGCGGTTTAGGTTCAAACCATGTCAATGGCGACCCAAAGCTTATGGACACGCATTTGCTCCGACCTTCTTTTCTTTGGGCGGCTTCATAGTGATGACCCTACGTCAATTAAGGCACGGATTTTATCCTTAAGGTGAAACCGATTTAGTGGGGTGATGAGCGCCTGTGGTAGCGATATTTTGGATCGTTAGTCCTCATTGCTTCCTCTTGATTACGAATCGGAGGGAGCATGATCTTGTTATTTTCCACAAGATATTTAAAGAGACCGGGAATCTTGTCATCCCTAAAGGAATAGGACTTCGGGAATCTCGGCTCACGAGGCCTTACGTTTACGTGGCTCCGGTTGCCCTGCGATTGTGCTGTTGCGCCGTTATTCTTATTCTTATTCTTTGCTGCTTTGGGGTTGGAGTTGGAACATTTGGTTATAACCGCCGTCGACCTGCTCTTTCCCTTTGTCACAGGACAAAGTTACGTTCGGGGCTTCGGTGTCGGTGGCCTCTTTCGCCTTTTCCTCTTGAGGCGTTAAACTTGTTCAGCCGCACTTTCAAGTCTTTCGGTATTGGGCGGTCTTTGTTCCCATTGCCTCGAGCACGTCTAGCGACAAGTTGTTGTGGCAGGTCTGGAGGATGAACTCCTCTGTTATCGGATCCCGGCAGTTCATTGCCTTGTTCCGGAATCGCTTGACGAAGGTATCCATAGTTTCTCCGTCCTTCTGCTTTTCGTCGAGTAACGTTCCGATGGATATTTCGGCATCGTCATCGAAGAAATTGGAGAGAAACAGGGACTCCATATCATCCCAGCTGTTGATGCTCCCCTGTTTAAGACGGTGGTACCAATCGAAGGCAGCTCCACGAAGGGTGCCAACGAATGACCGAACCATCAGGGGCTCATTGCCGGAAATAACTCCGAGGTGCGACTTGAAGTAAATCAAGTGCTGCGTCGGGGAACCATTCCCGTCAAACGGTGTGAAGTTTATTAAGTTAAACTTAGACGGGTACGGGATTGGTTCCCACTCCCTCGGGTATGGGCAAGGAATACCCATCTTCTTCACCTCTTGAGCGGAAATCAATGAGTTGATTTTGCTCTCGATGTCTTTGATCTTCTCGCTCTCATGAGCAACCACATCTACATTATGCCCAGCGTTGCGTCGTTCAGGAGGGTTATCATCCTCTTGTGCTTCCTCACAGTGCGAATGTTGTAATCTTGGTCGACGTCGATGCGCTGACTCGATTCACCTCGATGTTTTGTCAAGGCTTGGATCTGTTGGTCATGCATTTCTCTCATCGTCTGCATGGCCATATCCATCTCTAGCTTGAAGTTTTCTCGTTGCTTCGTCAATGCTTCGTCTAGCATTTTAGCCACTTGATCTGTACTGATCATAAGCGCTTCTTGGGGGCACCCTTCGCTAGATACGGTATTATCAGAGGCAACTGCGGAATCGCCTTGACCTAGGTCTTGGAATGTTGGTGCTAAGTCTCTGGAAGACCGAAACTCTTTCTGGAGTTTCTTGATGGCAATTGCACTCCGAGAGCACTGTCTTGATGAGCTTAGAGCACAAGCATGACCGTATTAGTTTGGGGAGCCCTTGAGATTTCTTCGTACCCCTGCGGTAGTACAGCTCGTCGGTATGAGTACCAGAGCAACCTGCCGTGTATCGGCACGATCCCTCGGGTATAACGTCGTCGTCATCAGATGAAAGCATCTCCTTCCGAGAATGGACTTGTTCACCGAAACTACCGAAAGTGACTCGCCTTGACTTTCGCTTATGTGGCGTGAAGTCTCGGTGGACTCTCGGACCGACCTTTAGTCGGTTGGTGGGGCTGTAGGAATTTTCCTATCCTTCTTGGAGCGGGTGCGACCTCACGCATGAGGAGTGACCCGTGATTCTTTGAAGGACCCAAATGATCCTTGATAGTTGGTTTGGTGGTGGTGGCGGAGTTGGCTTCACCATCGGTTGAATCTGAGCATGCTGACTTTGGCGCCGTCGGACTTGGGCTTTGGCTGAATTTGAAAGCATGTAGCCGGCTTAAGTCTTTGGGGCGAATTGGAATGTTGGCAGTCTTAGGTTTTGAAGCCGTGCCAGCTAGGGTTGGAGCACCGTTAGATTTGGGCCTCCAAACCTGGAAGTATGTTGGCGGCTTCTTTACCACCTCCTTCTTCAATTCACGAGCTTGTTGTACCAGCGCTTCGTGCTTGTCTAGAAGTGCCGCGGCAGCTTCGAATCGTTCTGGCGTGGAAGCGGTTCCGTTTGACACGGACCCACTTGTTGGTTGACGGCTTGGATGGACCGTCGATCACTTGAGACTGGAGCCTCTGCGTAAGTCTGGATCTTAGATCCGCTTCGTAGCGGGCGCCATCCATGGATTACCGCGGCCTTGGCGTACTTCGTGGCGCCATGCTTTGTCGTCGCCTTTGGCGAGCTTGCTTGGAGAGTCGCGGTAGCGTCATTGGCGTTCATCTCGGCGCCGTTGTAGTCACGGACTTGGTAGGGGATTTTTGCTACTGCGGCGGCGAGGTTGGACTTCGCCATCACGGTGCTCTACATCGGAGGCCCATCGGGTTCTCCTGCGGCGGAGACCTTCTTGGAACGGCGGGGGGAACTGGATCTGGAGGAGGGTGAGGATAGGTACTCCTCATACTTCTTCAGTCGAACTCGAATTCGACCTCTTCCTCCATCGGGATAGGAATCCGCGGTTGCGGCACGATGACCTCCGATCTGAGGCCGGTGGCTCCCACTGTGGTCGCCAGCTTGTTCGATAGGAAAGTTGTCTCGATTGTCATTGATTTGAACAGTTACAAAGTTTAGTCGCCTGAAACAAATTCAAAGAAAAATATTACCATTTTATAAGGCTTACAATGAAAAAATCAAAAATTACAACTTGTTAACCCTTTGGTGAACAAACGCGGGATCCATTTATCGGATCACCGGCGTGTGGAGTTCTTTGCTGTCTTGGGGACTTGAATCGTCCGTGGACCAGCGTAATCTCGATCTTAGTGGAGATCCGGATCTTTGGATCTGCGGTCTGAGTGTTTATTTCCGCGAAGGAAATAGAGCGTCGGCGGGGATCAACTCACGAAGGAGGTGATGTGGGGCCAGTGAATCTACTAGGAGAAATCATGCTTTCATACGAGTCTAAGACCAAGCTTAGACTAGAGGCGGATCTGGAACTTGACACGGATCGGCGTGACTCGAGTGGATTCTCTACCTTCTTTGTGTAGATCGAGGCATAGCGAACTCTTGAGATCTGGATCTCGTCTCTTTTCTTGATCAGCTTCGAATCTGTGCCGAAGTCTTGATCTTCAGAACTTCAAAAATTCGGATCTGCAGGGCTCTCCAATCTCCAAAACTCCAGCCAAAGTCCTTGAAAATCCCCGAATCCCCTTCGGTGAGGAAGAACCCTATTTATAGGATCGGGGGGGGGGTAGATGCCGGCCACACAAGTGGCTCGGCCACTTGGCCGAGCCACCTCGGCCAAGTTGGCCGAAGTGGCTCGGCCATGATTGCCGAGCCACCTCGGTCACTTGGCCGAGGCACCTCGGCCAAGTTGGCCGAGGCACCTCGGCCAAGTTGGCCGAGGTAACTCGGTCGCGTGGCCTTGGTTCGCCGTTTTTGCCGTTTTTCTCGATCTTCCGGGTTTAGGTCCTGCCTATTCTGACTCTTGGTCTTCCCCGGATTTAGATTCCGTCTGTATTGGTTCCGGGACTAACTCTTGGTTTGTTCCGGTTCAACAGTTCTGAAATCTGATCGTTTGTTCAAGTCCGGTTTAAACCGTGCTTGTGACGCTGTGGGTTTGCCGTTGGGTTCGTGTCTCAATGATTCGACGTCCGTATTATCCGATGGGTTTTCATTCGCCGACTTCCCGTCACGAGTTAGTTTCGGGGATCTTGTAAGTATTTTTCAACGCCTACATATATTCTTCATGATTTTGGATTCAAAAGGGTTATTATATTTTGAATTTTGTGAATCCAATTTAGAAGAATTCATGTTTGATTGAAAACTAGGGTTTGATCATCATGTCATGAATATGCATGAATTTTTTGAGAAATTTGGATGTTTTGATTTAGTTTTTTTTATGGTGTTTCTATTACTAAACTTTAATCTCCAATCAATAGCAGACAAGTATCCCGCATTAAACACCTAATCAAATAAACTTAACACCTCAGGATGGCCAAAATCTTCAGCATGGTCGACTCGATGAGTCGACATCTCGCGAAGTCGACTCGAAAGTTGGTACATGTCAACCATCTTCTTAGGCCGACTCAGCGAGCGGTCCACTCATTCATCTCTTTGGATGACATCTCGCGGGGTCGACTCGAAAGGCGGTACTTCTCGACACTCGGCCAGGTGAGTAGGAAGGTGACGATATACCTCGAGGCCCCCGCTGATAGCTCGTCACCATCACATTAAATGCATGGACTGACACATTATTTCTCCATCTCTGAAGATCTTTATGACACATCGGATCACGTCGGCACCCCATGCATCGAGTCACTTCACATTAAATGCCGAAGTGACTCTATCCACTCAGTAGCCGCCACCTGTTAAACAAGTGCTGACTCAGCCGCCAGCCCATACTCGACCGAAGTTACCAAATCGCCCCCTATTGCCACTATAAATAGGGGGACTATTTCTTACATCTAGGTAAGTGATTTCTAAGCCTTTACACAGCATTCTTCACAGTTCACTGCACTTGAGAACTTTCACAGTTCCATTTACTTCTCCACTCAAGCACTTTGTTGACTTGATCGTTGGAGGAACAACAGAGGAAACCAACCCCACCATCTCACGAACTTTTACTTGTGCAGGGAAGAACAACTTATCTCAAAACCGGATATTCAGGGAAGTGAGCGGCCCCTGATCATCCTTAACTCCGAAACAATTGACTATGTTATTTAAACCATCAACAGTTTTTATTTTGTATTCATGATTATTTGATGTTTGGATTTGGATCAAAGGCCATCAAAGAAAGATTTCAGGTTAGAAATCTCAAAAAAAAAGAGGCGCTACAACGCCGGTGAAACAAAAAAAAGGGGAAAGGATTCAAGTAGGCCGCAGTTCCATAACTGGCCCATTACAAAAAGAGGATTCAAGTGGGCTGCAGTTCCATAACTGGCTCGTTTATATATATATATATATATATATATATATATATATATATATATATATATATATATATATATATATATATATATATATATATATATATATATATATATATATATATATATATATATATATATTTACATAAGCATATCCATTTTCTATATATATATATATATATATATATATATATATATATATATATATATATATGTGTGTGTGTGGAATGATGGATATGAGGTGGCAATTTCATTTTATTAAATGAGCTATCAAGAGATAGAGTGGTGAGGTCCACACCTTTTGATGTGACTAGAAATGGGCCTCACATACTTATCTCTTGAAATTTCATTTAAGAAAATAAACCGCCACCTCATATACATTATTTATATATATATATATATATATATATATATATATATATATATATATATATATATATATATATATATATATATATAAAATTCAAGTGGACCGTAGTTCCATAACTATCCCGTTTTAAAATAAATAAATAAATAAATAAAAGAAAGCACAGCCAGCTCACTTGAATCTCTACCCAACTTGTTCAGGTGGGCCAGCAATGGGCCTGGTTGGGTGTTTGGGCTCCCATTTGGATATATAATATTTTTTTTGGATCCAAACTAAAAAATATTAACCTTAGTTTTGATATATGATTGATGTCTTTGGATCCAAACTAAAAAGAAAGGTTTGGAGTTTGATTTTTTAATTGGATTCAAATTTTGGCATTAAAGTTTATTAAAGATATATGATGTATTGAAAAGAATTGATTAAAATAACATATTACCAAAATAGCCTCTCTTATGTAGATCAATTTATTTTAAACATCAAAATAGTAGTGTGTATATGGTTCATGCAAATATTAATCACCTAATGGAAGGTTAATATTTGAATGAATCATATGCATACAATGGTGATAAATAAGGACAATTATTAGGTTTTACATGTGAACAATAAATCGGTCCAAATAAAGGTTTATTGTTTGACATGTTTTATTGTCAATGTTTGATCACTACACTAAGAGTACCATTTGTAAATTAATATTTCTATCCAAAGACTAACTATTAATGTTGTGTTAGGTATCTTGAGATGGGTATTGCTAATTTTAAATTCATAAATTTTAATTTTATTTTTTATGTCAGCTTATTTATTTTCTTATTTTGCTCTGTGATTTAGCTGCTAGTTCTGCTTCGAACATCACTGTCAATATTAATTCCATTCCTATACACAATGACACCAACTTCAAGTCATGGAAAGAGCATGTTATAATAGTTCTTGGAGTCATGGATCTCGACCTTGCGTTAAGGCTTACTTCTACTGAACCTCTTACGGACAAAAGTTTCACTGATGAGAAAAGGGACATGGAGAGGTGGGGGAAGTCAAATCGCATGTGTATGATATGATCATGTAGAGGGCCATTCTAGAAGCATTCAGGGGCACTATGTCTTAGAAGATAACTACTGCCAAAGAGTTCCTTGAGGACATTGAGAAAATGTTTGCTTAGAATGAAAATGCTGAAACTAGTACACTTTTGATAAATCTTATCTCAATGAGAAATAAAGGGAAAGCAAACATTAGGGAGTACATCATGGAGGTGTATCACATTGCTTCAAAGTTAAAATCACTTAAGTTTGAACTCTTTGAGGACTTGCTTGTGCATTTGATTCTTATATCTCTTCTCACACAATTCAGTCAATTCAAAGTGAGCTACAGAAGCTCAACCACAAAAGAAACAACACAAGGACAAAGAAGACAAAATGTTGGAGCAAGAGAAGACAGAAAATGCTCATTTGGCTAATACTTCCAAGGACAAAGGGAAGAAAAGAAAGAAAGATAAGGAAGCTGCAGAAGCTCAACCATAAAAGAAACAACACAAGGCAAACAATGGAGATGGTTATTTCTTCTATGGGCTGCGGGACATAAGAAGAAGAGCTGTACCAACTATCAAGCATGGCGTACAAAGAAAGGTATACTTTTCAATTTTATTTTTTTTGAGGTTAATTTATCTTCGGTACCTAGACACACGTGGTGGTTAGATTCTGCTGCAATAACTAACATCAGTGAGTCTATGCAGGATTGCCTGAGTTGCCGAAAGCCAAGTGATGGTGAAAGATACATCTATGTGGGCGATGACAAGAAGGTTGAAGTTGAGGCAATTGGGAGATTTATGTTATTGTTAAAGTCCGGTTGTTATTTGGATTTGAAAGAGACTTATATAGTATTGTCATTTAGACGGAATTTAGTTTCTATTCTTGTATTGGACAAATTTGGTTACTTTTGTTCTTTTGGAAATGACAAGTTTAGTCTTTTTCAAAATTTAAATTTGGTTGGTACCGATTCTTTCTCTTATACTGATAACCTTTATTTGCTTGATACGGTTGCTTCGTATCATGAAATCTTGCAATTAAGCACTCTAGGTGTACAGAAAAAAATGACCAATGAGAATTCCACTTTATTATGACACAAGAGATTAAGTCACATCGCCAAACGGAGAATTGAGAGACTTGTGTCAGACAGGATTCTAGATTCCCTTGATTTTTAGGACTTTGATATTTGCACTACTTGTATAAAGGGGAAATAAACAAACGTAAGGAGATTTGGTGCCTACAAGGCTACATGCATCTTAAAACTGATCCACAGTTATCTTTGGGCCATTCCCTACAGTTTCTTAGAATGGTCAATAATATTTCATCACATTCATAGATGATTTTTTGCGTTATGGCTACCTTTATCTCATACATGAAAAGTCCTAATCACTGGACGTGTTCAAAGCTTACAAAGCTAAAGTTGACAACCAACTCAACAAAAGTATCAAAAGTGTCAGATCTGACCATGGTGGTGAGTATTACGGCAGGTATGACGATTCAGGTAAACAACGTCCGGGACCGTTTGCTAAATTTCTAAAGGAGTGTGGTATCGTCCCACAGTGCACCATGCCTGGTTCTCCTCCCATGAATAGTGTTGCTAAAAGACGTAACAAAACACTCAAGGACACGGTGAGGAGTATGATTAGTCATTCCACCTTACCAAAATATCTCTAGGGAGAAGCACTAAAGACTGCAGCTTACATACTCAATACAGCACTCACTAAAACAATTGCCAAGACCCCTTATGAATTTTGGATAGGCAAAAAGCCTAGTCTAAAGCATCTACATATTTGGGAATGTCCAACTGGGGCTAGGCCTTACAGATCAAATAAAAAAAATTGGACTCTAGAATAGTCAGCTGCTATTTTGTTGGGTACTCGGAGAGATTCAGGGGTTACAAGTTTTATGATCCTGCTGCTAAGTCAATATTTGAGATGAGATACGCCTGGTTCTTTGAGGATGTTGAGTTTGCGGGAGGAGATAAGGTTAATGACTTTGTCTTTGAAGAGGAATATGTTAATATTCCTATGGCTGCTATTGACATTGATCAAGCTTCTATTCCCGAAATTGTTCAAGAAACAGATCCTAATCAAGACAATATCACAACACCTCCCTTTCTAGAAATTATTTCAGAAGAATAAACTCTACCATCTCAAGAACCTGTGCCACAAAGAAGATCCACTAGAGAAAGGAGAAGTGTGGTTCAAAATAATTACATTATATTTCTCCAAGAACATGAGGATGACATCGGTATGGTGGAAGATGATCCAATCAACTTTCGTCAAGTCATGGAAAGTTCTAAATCTCAATAGTGGATTGATGCTATAAATGAGGAGATAAAGTCCATGAAGGACAATCATGTTTGGGATCTTGTCATGTTGCCTGAAGGTGCGAAGCCCATTGGTTGTAAATGGATATTTAAAACCAAAAGCGACTCGAAAGCCGATGTGGTGAGGTACAAAGCTTGTCTTGTCACTAAAGGCTTTACACAAAAAGAATGCATCGACTATAAAGAGACTTTCTCTCAGGTTTCATTGAAAGACTCTTTCAGGATAATAATGGCACTTTTGGCACATTTTGACCTTAAGCGACATCAAATGGATGTAAAGACTACATTTCTCAATGGCGATATTGATGAAACAATTTATATGGTGCAACAAGAAAATTTTGTGTCGGGAGATGCAAAGAAGATGGTTTGTAAATTAAAGAAATCCATCTATAGGTTTAAGCAAGCTTCTCGTCAGTGGTATCACAAGTTTTATCAAGTTATCATCTCATTCAATTTTGAGATAAATGCAATCGATGATTGTGTATACCACAAGTGTAGTGGGAGTAAGCATATTTTTTCGGTTTTATATGTCGATGACATATTGCTTGCCAGCAACGATATAGGCTTATTGCACGAAATCAAGAGATTTCTATCAAAAAAATTTGAGATGAAAGATCTTGGGTATGCTTCTTTTTTATTAGGCATACATATACACCGGGATCGCTCTCGGGGTATACTTGGATTGTCACAAAAGAGCTATCGAGAAGGTTCTTAAAAGATTTGGCATGCAAATTATAAATTAGGTGACACCCCTGTGGCTATGGGAGACAAAGTCAGTCTCAGTCAATACGCCAAGAATAATTTTGAGATTAAGAAGATGCAGCAGATTCCTTATACATCAGCAGTAGGGAGTTTGATGTATGCTCACGTGTGTACGCATCCGGATATTGCATATGTGGTTGGAATGTTAGGAAGGTACTTGAGCAATCCTAGAATGGATCACTGGAAAGTAGCCAAGTGAGTCATGAGGTATTTACAGAGAACAAAAGAATACATGCTCACATATCGAAGGTCGGACCAGTTAGAGATCGTTGGGTATTTTGACTTTCATTTTGCTGGATGCTAAGATAGCATGAAATCTACTTTGGGCTATATCTACCTACTTGCTGGAGGAGCTATCTCTTGAAAGAGTGCTAAGCAGACACTCATAGCTTCATCCATCATGACAGCTGAGTTTGTAGCATGCTATGAGGCATCTAATCATGGAATATGGCTGCGGAACTTTGTCACTGGGCTGTGAATTGTGGATGGTATTGAAAGGCCACTTAAGTTATTTTGTTACAATAAGTTAGCAGTGTTGTATCCCAACGACAATAGGAGCTTGACGAAGTCGAAACATATAGATATCAAGTCCTAGTTGTTAATGAAAGAGTTCAGAATGGACTTGTGTCTATAGAGCACATTGAGACAAACTCCATGATTGCGGATCCGTTGAGTAAGGGATTACCATCCAAGGTCTTTCATGAGCACACTGCTTACATGGGTGTTTTATCTCTTTAGGATATGTCATTTTAGCGGGAGTTTGTATTTTAGATGCTTTTGTTCATAGACACATTTGTTATGGTTTTATGAATATTGTATGGTTATTTGCTACAGCATAAAGTATTCAATTCATATTCACTCTAATTTTTGGCATGGTTTGATCTCACTAAGGTTTTAAGGTGGACCAATTGAAAATAGGCATGTTAAGATCACATTGCATGAAATTTCCATGCTACACAGCCATGCGTGATCTGTGTCATTGTTTGTATTGATATACATGACTATTGATGGGTCTAGTTGCAACAAATTCAATGAAGATCACTTTGATCCTATGTTGATATAACTGATGGATGAGATTGTTAAGGATGCATATTGTTTGATAGAAAAATTCATGAGCTCATAAGGTTATATCATAATTCACATTTATGTAGTAACATATATGGCCCAAGTGGGAGATTGCTAGATTAAATCCAATATATGGGCCAATATATTAAATAAATATGTATTATGTGCTGTCAATTAAGGTTAGCCCATTAAAGTGATCTAATTTAAGGTTTGGTCTTTTAAAGCATCATTAAAGTATAGGCCTCCTATGTGTAGAGACCAAAATATAATTACTAATTCTATGATGGGCTGAATTGATAATTATGAATAACTGAAGAAGTCAATTATTAAAAGGGTTGTGGTTCCTCAAATCTCTACGTACAGTTTCTTTCTGACATCCCATCTTCAGAAAGTTACAAAGAAAATAAAAAGGGTTTCTCTAAGGAGGACATACGTACAAGATTTGGAAGATTTGCATCTCTAAACTTAAGAATCACATCCTCCTCCATGGATTCAGGTATGGTTCCGCATCTTCTAAATTCTCTCAATAGTTTGACATGAACGATCTTGGGTTTGATTAGGGTTTCATCTCCTAAAGCAAAAGGTTTTTTTTATCTAACAGTAGATGGATCCCGAGTATAAACTATTTCCTAATTTGTCGAGAAGTTCTCGGAATAATATTTCCATAAAAAATATTCTTAGGGATAACTCGATCGTGCGGATTGCATCAACACTAATCAACGCGTCGCCTAATCCTACTCCAATCAGGAATATGAGTATAAACTATTTCCTAATTTTTCGAGAAGTTCCCGGAAGAATATTTCCATAAAAATATTCTTAGGGATAACTCGATCGTGCGGATTGCATCGACGCTAATCAACGCGTCGCCTAATCCTACTCAATCGGAATACGGTATAAACTATTTCCTAATTTGTCGAGAAGTTCCGGAAGAATATTTCCATAAAAATATTCTTAGGGATAACTTCGATCGTCTTGGATTGCATCGACGCTAATCAACGTCGCCTAATCCTACTCAATCGGGAATATGAGTATAAACTATTTCCTAATCGTCAAGAAGTTCGGAAGAATATTTCCATAAAAATATTCTTAGGGATAACTTCGATCGTCGCGGATTGCATCGACGCTAATCAACGTCGCCTAATCCTACTCAATCGGGAATATGAGTATAAACTATTTCCTAATTTGTCGAGAAGTTCCGGAAGAATATTTCCATAAAAATATTCTTAGGGATAACTTCGATCGTCGGATTGCATCGGCGCTAATCAGCGCGTCGCCTAATCCTACTCAATCGAGAATACGGTATAAACTATTTCCTAATTTGTCGAGAAGTTCGGAAGAATATTTCCATAAAAATATTCTTAGGGATAACTTCGATCGTCGGATTGCATCGGCGCTAATCAACGTCGCCTAATCCTACTCAATCGGGAATATGAGTATAAACTATTTCCTAATTTGTCGAAGTTCTCGGAATAATATTTCCATAAAAATATTCTTAGGGATAACTTCGATCGTGCGGATTGCATCAACACTAATCAGCGTCGCCTAATCCTACTCAATCGGGAATATGAGTATAAACTATTTCCTAATTTGTCGAAGTTCGGAAGAATATTTCCATAAAAATATTCTTAGGGATAACTTCGATCGTCGCGGATTGCATCGGCGCTAATCAACGTCGCCTAATCCTACTCAATCGGAATACGGTATAAACTATTTCCTAATTTGTCGAAGTTCGGAAGAATATTTCCATAAAAATATTCTTAGGGATAACTTCGATCGTCGCGGATTGCATCGGCGCTAATCAACGTCGCCTAATCCTACTCAATCGAGAATACGGTATAAACTATTTCCTAATCGTCAAGAAGTTCGGAAGAATATTTCCATAAAAATATTCTTAGGGATAACTTCGATCGTGCGGATTGCATCGGCGCTAATCAGCGCGTCGCCTAATCCTACTCAATCGAGGAATACGGTATAAACTATTTCCTAATTTGTCGAGAAGTTCCGGAAGAATATTTCCATAAAAATATTCTTAGGGATAACTTCGATCGTGCGGATTGCATCGGCTAATCAGCGCGTCGCCTAATCCTACTCAATCGAGAATACGGTATAAACTATTTCCTAATCGTCAAGAAGTTCGGAAGAATATTTCCATAAAAATATTCTTAGGGATAACTTCGATCGTCTTGGATTGCATCGGCTAATCAGCGTCGCTAATCCTACTCAATCGAGAATACGGTATAAACTATTTCCTAATCGTCAAGAAGTTCGGAAGAATATTTCCATAAAAATATTCTTAGGGATAACTTCGATCGTCTTGGATTGCATCGGCTAATCAGCGTCGCTAATCCTACTCAATTAGGAATATGAGTATAAACTATTTCTTAATGCATAGAAGTTCGAAAGAATATTTCCATAAAAATATTCTTAGGGATAACTTCGATCGTCTTGGATTGCATCGGCGCTAATCAGCGTCGCCTAATCCTACTCAATCGGAATACGGTATAAACTATTTCCTAATTTGTCGAGAAGTTCGGAAGAATATTTCCATAAAAATATTCTTAGGGATAACTTCGATCGTGCGGATTGCATCGGCTAATCAGCGTCGCCTAATCCTACTCAATCGAGAATACGGTATAAACTATTTCCTAATCGTCAAGAAGTTCGGAAGAATATTTCCATAAAAATATTCTTAGGGATAACTTCGATCGTCTTGGATTGCATCGGCTAATCAGCGTCGCTAATCCTACTCAATCGAGAATACGGTATAAACTATTTCCTAATCGTCAAGAAGTTCGGAAGAATATTTCCATAAAAATATTCTTAGGGATAACTTCGATCGTCTTGGATTGCATCGGCTAATCAGCGTCGCTAATCCTACTCAATTAGGAATATGAGTATAAACTATTTCCTAATCGTCAAGAAGTTCGGAAGAATATTTCCATAAAAATATTCTTAGGGATAACTTCGATCGTCTTGGATTGCATCGGCGCTAATCAGCGCGTCGCTAATCCTACTCAATCGAGGAATACAGTATAAACTCTTTCCTAATTTGTCGAGAAGTTCCGGAAGAATATTTCCATAAAAATATTCTTAGGGATAACTTCGATCGTCGGATTGCATCGGCTAATCAGCGTCGCCTAATCCTACTCTAATCGAGGAATACGGTATAAACTATTTCCTAATTTGTCGAAGTTCGGAAGAATATTTCCATAAAAATATTCTTAGGGATAACTTCGATCGATGCGGATTGCATCGGCTAATCAGCGTCGCCTAATCCTACTCAATCGGAATACGGTATAAACTATTTCCTAATCGTCAAGAAGTTCGGAAGAATATTTCCATAAAAATATTCTTAGGGATAACTTCGATCGTCGGATTGCATCGGCGCTAATCAGCGTCGCCTAATCCTACTCAATCGGAATACGGTATAAACTCTTTCCTAATTTGTCGAGAAGTTCGGAAGAATATTTCCATAAAAATATTCTTAGGGATAACTTCGATCGATGCGGATTGCATCGGCTAATCAGCGTCGCTAATCCTACTCAATCGGAATACGGTATAAACTATTTCCTAATCGTCAAGAAGTTCGGAAGAATATTTCCATAAAAATATTCTTAGGGATAACTTCGATCGTCTTGGATTGCATCGGCGCTAATCAGCGTCGCCTAATCCTACTCTAATCGAGGAATACGGTATAAACTCTTTCCTAATTTGTCGAGAAGTTCGGAAGAATATTTCCATAAAAATATTCTTAGGGATAACTTCGATCGATGCGGATTGCATCGGCGCTAATCAGCGTCGCCTAATCCTACTCTAATCGAGGAATACGGTATAAACTCTTTCCTAATTTGTCGAGAAGTTCGGAAGAATATTTCCATAAAAATATTCTTAGGGATAACTTCGATCGTCGCGGATTGCATCGGCTAATCAGCGTCGCCTAATCCTACTCAATTAGGAATATGAGTATAAACTATTCCCCAATTTTCAACGAAATTCACGGAGAATAAATCCATATTCTTAAGGATAACTTCGATAACCCTCAATTTCCTCCCAGTGATACTCCAAAAGGTATCTGAGTCTAAAGCTGTTTCCTGTTTTGATGAGGAGTTCCCGGATTCCATAAAAAGTATTCCTGGGGATAACTCGATCATCGCCAATAAAGTTTGAGGGTCATAACGACGCCGGTCAACGCGTCTCGGAAATCCCTCCCACTGCGAAATTCCAGAAATAAGGATTTGCAAAGCCAGATTGTTTCCTGTTCCAACCAGGAATCCTTGAGGGGTATTTTCCATAAAAATACTCCCACAGATAATTTGATTATCATCGATAAAGTGCGAAGATTATCCCAATACCGGTCAACACATCGCGGTCAGATGCTCCGGAAAATGATATACAAGGCCAAATTGTCTTCTATTTCGACAAGTAATCCTCGGAGGATATTTCCATGAAAAGATTTTTCCTCCCGCTGTGGTCAAACCAACAACACACGTGATGATGGAAGAATTAACTGATTGAGGATTATGAAATTCCACGTATTCGACACCAGTCAACGTGTCGCCAACAAGGAGTTCGCCGATATACGGAGAAGTCCAAAAGTCTGATGGTTAGTTAAACAACAACCAACCAACACGAGTTACAAACAAAACTCGTCCACCAGCTTTGAATCAAGATTTCAACAAGCGGTCAGACAATAAATGCAGCACCGTGACCTTATTAGAAATCCTACAAAGCACTGGATGATCTGAAAGAATCAAAGACTTGAAGCTAACTTTTGGGACCCTCTGCCGATTGAAGGCCGGGAACCATCATGTCCAAAGTATTCCAGGCTCGCCTATAAAAGAACGAGACTGAAACACTTTGGAGGGGGTATCTGTAGGCGTTGAAAAATACTTACAAGATCCCCGAAACCAACTCGTGGCGGGAAGTCGGTGAATGACAACCCATCGGATAATACGGACGTCGAATCGTTGAGACACGAACCCGACGGCAAACCCACAGCGTCACAAGCACGGTTTAAACCGGACTTGAACAGACGATCGGATTTCAGAACTGTTGAACCGGAACAAACCAAGAGTTAGTCCCGGAACCAATACAGATGGAATCTAAATTCGGGGAAGACCAAGAGTCAGAATAGGCAAGACCTAAACCCGGAAGATCGAGAAAAACGGCGAAAACGGCGAACCAAGGCCACGTGACCGAGTTACCTCGGCCAAGTGGCCGAGGTGCCTCGGCCATCATGGCCGAGCCACTTCGGCCAACTTGGTCGAGGTGGCTCGGCCAAGTGGCCGAGCCACTTGTGTGGCTGGCATCTACCCCCCCGATCCTATAAATAGGGGGGTCTTCCTCAGTTCGGGAAGGGGGATTCTAGGGGAATTTTCAAGGACTTTGGCTGGAGTTTTGGAGATTGGAGAGCCCTGCAGATCCGGATTTTTGAAGTTCTGAAGATCAAGACTACGGCACAGATTCGAGCGTTGATCAAGAAAAGAGACGAGATCCAGATCTCGAAGAGTTCGTTAGCGGCTCGGATCTACGGCAAGGTAGAGAATCCACTCGAGTCTCGCCGATCGAGTCAAGTTCGGATCGCCCTCTAGTCTAAGCTTGGTCTTAGACTCAGGGCGAGCGTGCGATTTCTCCTAGTAGATCTTACCCGCTTCGGCGATCACCTCCTTCGTGAGTTGATCCCCGTCAGACGTTCTATTTCCTTCGTGAAATAAACACCTCAGATCTGCAGATCCAGCATCTGGATCTCCACTAAGATCGGGATTACGCGGTGGTTCACGGACGATTCAAGTCCCCGGCACAGGCAAAGAACCCACACAAGCGAGGATCCGATAAACGGATCCCGCGTTTGTTCACCAAAGGGTTAACAAGTTGTAATTTTCAATTTTTTCATTGTAAGCCTTATAAAAAGGCAATATTTTTCTTTGAATTTATTTCAGGCGACTAAAGTTTGTAACTGTTCAAATCAATGACAATCGAGACAACTTTCCTATCGAACAATATATAAGAGGATGAACTACCAAATTTTACTCTCAATATAAACGGTTCAAAAGGATGGATTGTTAGATTTGAGAACATATAAGAGAATCACATCACAAATCGAATTGATTCTCAATAGTTTAACATGAACATCGCTCTAATATCAATTGTTAGATAAAAAAAAGTTTTGCTTTAGGAGATGAAACCCTAATCAAACCCAAGATCGTTCATGTCAAACTATTGAGAGAATTAAGAAGATATGGAACCATACACGAATCCATAGAGTATGATGTGATTCTTGAGTTTAGAGATACAAATCTTCCAAATCTTGTACATATGTCCTACTTAGAGAAACCCTTTTTATTTTCTCTGTAACTTTAGAAGATAGGATATTAGAAAGAAATGCGTGAGATTTGGAGAACCACAACCCTTTTAATAACCGACTTCTTTAGTTATTCATAATCATCAATTCAGCCCATCATAGAATTAATAATTATATTTTGGTCTCTACACATAGGAGGCTTATACTTTAATGATGCTTTAAAAGCCCAAACCCTAAATTAGATCACTTTAATGGGCTAACCTTAATTGACATCACATAATACATATTTATTTAATATATTGGCCCATATATTAGATTTAAATCCAACATCTACTTCACAGGCCCAGGGTTCCTCTCATTCTACTCAAGAGACTATGTAGTCTCTTAGAGAGAGTGTAGAGACGATTAGGAGGGATATGACCATGCAAACACCTACTATGATGCTTCTCTGCAGCATATTATGGGAGCTCTTCATTGCATAGATCCATCTCTAGACAGTCAGTCTGTGTATGGTGATTGCTACACAGAAGCAGCGCAGCCTACAGGAGCTCCTCATCCATCCATTTCACACAGCTGATAGCGAAGAGGATTAGGATGAGGAGATGCAGGGAGATGACAGAGATGATGAGTAGATGATCGAGCTGCTTTCAGGAGTTGGAAGTTGTATTTCTTTTGTTTTTTCTTGCTTTTTAAGATTTTTTTTCTTGTTATTTTGGACATATTTATTCTTTTGTGATGCTTGAGATACTTAGACTGTACTAACTTATTATCGTATTATGGTTGATGATAGTTAGTTCCATATATTGCATGCTCACTTTCATGTTATATGTATATATTTTGGATTTTTATCTCTTTCTCATTTTCTTTTTAGGGTTATTTTTAGATATTTTTTCTTTTCTAGTTTTGAAAAGTCTTTCTTTCTTTTATTTTCTTAAAAAACTTTTAACATGTCTATGTATATGCTTTTACAAGATTGATTTCGATGATATTATCTTCTTGGTATACATGCTTGATTGTGTCACGAAGTTCACATATGATTTTTCAATCTATCATTATGTATTTTTCATGCAATGACCAAAAGATGATTACATGACACTATTTATATGAGATATTTCATGCTATAATTTCACACACCTATTTCTATACTTTTCATGTTTTGTGTTGTGAAATAGTGGTAGAGAGTCTTATATTTACTTTATAGATATTTTTTAGTTATATCAAGTATTTTTGAGTTTATTTTTGACTTGGCTAATGCATAATTCTTTATCTTTTTATGTACAAAAGTGCATTTATTTAAAATATCAATCAAATAATAAGAGTGTATTTATTAAAAGATGATCAAAATTCACATTAGTATGAATCCATGGAAAATTGAATGTATTAGTTAAAAGATGGTCAAAGATCCATACTCATAGATTTGTATTTGTGCATATCTCATAGGGTTTTATCTTGAATATGTTTTATATTTAGAGATATTGTGAATCGCCCACCAAACAATATCATTCTTCTTCCTAAATCATGTATGGTTGAGTCGATAGGGTGACACTTTGGTCTTTAGCTACTAAGGTTGAGATATTTCAAATCTTATTAATTGCTGGATATTTACTTTGATATACCTAAATTTGTCCAAAGAACTAGTATAAGCCTTTTCGCTATTTGTTTCACACAATTTACATTAATATTTAATCTTTTGCGTGTGTTTTTCGACATGTTTTCTCTTATATTCATGTGCTTTGTCGTTAAATTTTAATCTTTTGTGCTATTTTTCTATAAATTTGTTGCATGAATAATTAAGTTTTTCTCTCCATTACACCTTTTGAATAATTTTTATCTAAATTTCTCTTGTTTGAAGTATATCCGTTGGCATATTTTTCCACTATTGCTAATAACAAAAGGGTATAATTTGGTGAAAGTTGATGATTTTGTGTTTTTGGTGAAATTTGATGATTTTATGCACAAGCGAGTTTTTGCCTAAGTGGTTTCATGTTTAGATTTTTTTTTAATTTTTGAAACACTCGATGCATAGCTTTAGGGGGAGTTTTTACAATACCTATGCATGTTTACACTTTTCATGAATGCATGAATGCAGGGGAGATTTGTGTTTTTTTTTTTTGCATTAGAGTGTACTTGTACTTATTATTGCTATTTATATATCTCAAATACGCGTGTTCGATATTTAAATTTCACGTTTGCTATTATCAATGGGGGATATTGTTAGGACGTAGTCCGTATAATAGCTTTTATTTGAGTAATAACAAACTCTCATTTGGTACTAATATTTATTTGAGATGATATAGTATAGATAAATACTGGTATAAAAAGAGTAGGAGACAAAATGACGCGAAAGTTAGCTCAAAAGTTGATTTCAACCTCCTAACCATCGACGGTAGACATCCTCCATTGATGGTAGGTTGAGCTCATCGATGATCAATATGCGTCATCGATGATTTTTTTTCTTCAGAGACATTTATATCATCAATGAGCCTCTCAACCGTAGATGGGGCCTCAACATCATCAATGGTCGAGAGGCACCATCCATGGCAAACATGGTAGAATCACAGTTTTTCAAATTTAATCTTAGCCGTTTGTTGTTTCATGTATCTCTAATCTCTATCAGATTTAGAATATTTATTTCTGACCTATTGAGGAGTTTATATCATTGAAAGAGAGAGAGAAGAGGAGAGTTCTATGGTTTTGATTTGTGAGAGATTTCATTGAAGGATTTGACTCCCAGAGCCTCGACAAACTCTTACTCGCCATGCACAACATCTTCAGATCGTTTCAACGAGGAAAGTTGCCCTTAGATTAATTCTCTACATCGTTCTTCATTGAGCTACGCTTATCTTTATTGATTTTCTGAGCTTTAACTGTTTGTGTTGATTTTACTCTGAACTTGTTTTTACAGCATACTCAAGCCGGATGAAGTGAGGGTTGGAACTAGCTAGGACTAGGTGTTACTCATTATGGAGAGTTAGACTAAATGACTGGTTTCGGGTAGATTCTAGGGTGCGGTCTTGTAAGCCTACTAAATCGGGTCTGTGACTCAGGAGAACTCTTTGCATTATGAGGAAGTCCCTTCGCGAGAAGGAAGAGTGGACGTAGGGTTGTTATCCGAACCACTATAAAATCTTGTGTGCTCATGGTTGGTTGCTATTTGTGTTTCATTATCATTTATCACTTTTATTTTATCCTTTTCGCTGCATATTTTGTGTTTTTAGTGAAAACAGTAGCAACCCTATTCACCCCCCTCTAGGCTTGCATCTCAGATCCAACAAGCAGGGCATTTTTATCGGCCAAAGCCTATGTCTGCATGTTGATATACCAAACCCTCTTTCCAACAACAGGGCCAATAGACAGAAGGATTTTCAAACTCGATAGCTTACTGGCTTAACAAGTTTCTGGAACTCTGATAGCACTCTCCTTCGCCTCCCAAAGTCATTAGTAGGGCACTCAACACTTCAATCGCGAATTCTCAGTTGGAATCTTCTTTGGATCGTCCTGGTACAGAATCCTAGGTTCTGTAGTGTTTATTTAGATACTTAACCCGCATATATACTTGGCTGGCCGGTGAACTGGGTACATAGTCCGAAGGCAAAATTCCCATCATCGCTCCTTTAGGTACCTCCATGAGCAGGTCCATGAGAAAGGGTATGACTTATACAAGATCTACGAAAAGACAATTAATATACAACAAACAAGAACAACCAATAACAACTTACGTTTCCCCCATAAACAACAAATAAACAAAATAACTATGGGATCAACGAGACAACATATTCTTTTATTGAAGGATCAAACAGTTCATTTGGAGAACAATAAATGCTCTTCTAATAAAAATTAATAGAGCGATAAGTTCCTAATGAAGTTGCTCATTGCGGGTTGCAGATGCATCATTGAACCTACTAAATCAGATACCTGCAAACTTATCTAGTGAGTCCTCCGCAAACCGATGCGCTACACAATACTGGCGAAAATCTTGATAACGAAATGGCTTGAAACGAAGAGGGTGGTCTTCATCGATGAGCTCACGAGGAGTCTCTACAATTTGATCTGGCTTAGCACGCAAGAATAAAGCGCACGATTGTCGAGCCTTATAGCCCCTAACGATTACCTTATGTGGACAAGCATGAAGATGACCATTACTCCAAGCCTACACCATCAAATATTAAGCATGAACCCTATTAAATTAAAACTTAGCCGTTTGTTGTTTCATGTATCTCTAATCTCTATCAGATTTAGAATATTTATTTCGACCTATTGAGGAGTTTATATCATTGAAAGAGAGAGAGAGTTCTATGGTTTTGATTTGTGAGAGATTTCATTGAAGGATTTGACTCCCAGAGCCTCGACAAACTCTTACTCGCCATGCACAACATCTTCAGATCGTTTCAACGAGGAAAGTTGCCCTTAGATTAATTCTCTACATCGTTCTTCATTGAGCTACGCTTATCTTTATTGATTTTCTGAGCTTTAACTGTTTGTGTTGATTTTACTCTGAACTTGTTTTTACAGCATACTCAAGCCGGATGAAGTGAGGGTTGGAACTAGCTAGGACTAGGTGTTACTCATTATGGAGAGTTAGACTAAATGACTGGTTTCGGGTAGATTCTAGGGTGCGGTCTTGTAAGCCTACTAAATCGGGTCTGTGACTCAGGAGAACTCTTTGCATTATGAGGAAGTCCCTTCGCGAGAAGGAAGAGTGGACGTAGGGTTGTTATCCGAACCACTATAAAATCTTGTGTGCTCATGGTTGGTTGCTATTTGTGTTTCATTATCATTTATCACTTTTATTTTATCCTTTTCGCTGCATATTTTGTGTTTTTAGTGAAAACAGTAGCAACCCTATTCACCCCCCTCTAGGCTTGCATCTCAGATCCAACAAGCAGGGCATTTTTATCGGCCAAAGCCTATGTCTGCATGTTGATATACCAAACCCTCTTTCCAACAACAGGGCCAATAGACAGAAGGACTTTCCAACTTGATGCTTACTAGCTTAAAAAGTTTCTAGAACTCCGATAGCAATCTCCTTCACCTTACTAAGTCATTAGTAGGGCACTCAACACTTCATTCGTAAATTTTCAATTGGAATCTTGTTTGGATCGTCCTGGTACAGAATCCTAGGTTCTGTAGTGTTTATTTAGATACTTAACCCGCATATATACTTGGCTGGCCGGTGAACTGGGTACATAGTCCGAAGGCAAAATTCCCATCATCGCTCCTTTAGGTACCTCCATGAGCAGGTCCATGAGAAAGGGTATGACTTATACAAGATCTACGAAAAGACAATTAATATACAACAAACAAGAACAACCAATAACAACTTACGTTTCCCCCATAAACAACAAATAAACAAAATAACTATGGGATCAACGAGACAACATATTCTTTTATTGAAGGATCAAACAGTTCATTTGGAGAACAATAAATGCTCTTCTAATAAAAATTAATAGAGCGATAAGTTCCTAATGAAGTTGCTCATTGCGGGTTGCAGATGCATCATTGAACCTACTAAATCAGATACCTGCAAACTTATCTAGTGAGTCCTCCGCAAACCGATGCGCTACACAATACTGGCGAAAATCTTGATAACGAAATGGCTTGAAACGAAGAGGGTGGTCTTCATCGATGAGCTCACGAGGAGTCTCTACAATTTGATCTGGCTTAGCACGCAAGAATAAAGCGCACGATTGTCGAGCCTTATAGCCCCTAACGATTACCTTATGTGGACAAGCATGAAGATGACCATTACTCCAAGCCTACACCATCAAATATTAAGCATGAACCCTATTAAATTAAAACTTTAAGCATTAAATAAAACGATAAATGATTCTTTTCTCACCCTAATTAAGAAGCCGGCCAAAACGATGAAAGTGTTATTGCTTAGGATAACTTGATGCCACTCCCCATTTGAAGATTTAGTTAAGAGCCCATCCACATCGTTCTCACATAGTATAGTTATAAAACTGCTATCAATATGCTCACAAAGTCTCTCAGTAGGCTCAGTGTTCATGGGAGCTGAATATGTTGTCATGTTGAAGTTTGTTTCTGTGGTATCAGAATAGGAGTCACAGTATTTACTGAGGCCGTAACTTTGAAAGATCATCTTCTTCAGTGCAAGAGCCAATTCTTCCATCTTCTTGCTCATTGACTGCAAGGCTTGGCTAAGAGACCATATAGAATATCAAGTGAAGTATAAAAAAGAGAGTATAAGTACGAGCAGAATAGGGAGAAAACTCTTACATATTTATCTCATGGTGTCATATAGTTTTGAGTCTGAAGATAATTTCTTTTTAGCTTGGCCAGCCAAAGTATTAAGCTTGGCCCTAGTTACTCCCTGAATTACTTTTATCTTACTTACTTTGCCTCTTAGACTATTAAACTTATCTCTGATACGCCCCCCCCCCCAAAAAAAAAACCTCAAAACCACCAGACAAAACAAAAAATAAAAAACCAACAAAAACCCCAGCGCACACGAACCAATATCCCACCTTTCCTCTGATCTATCACTTTCCTATCATAAATGCACTTCAAACATGCACAAAGCAATTAACAAGAAATTGAAATCGGGTATTTAAAGTGATAGTTAGAAGGCTAAGCATGGACGAATATAATAGTTTAAGAGGTAATGTGGGATTGAAATAATTCAGCTGGTAAGTAAGAGACCTATTCAATAATTTAGGGATACGTAAGAACTAATTAAAATAGTTCTAGATGTAACCTGAAGCCTTCCTTTTTAAACTATCCTATAGTTTCATCCTATCATTAGAATAACAAAATAAAGGGGAAAGGAAAAAAGAGATCACTAGCTAGAACTCGTAAACTAACTTTATTTGATAAATTACCGGAATTTGTCGTTACCATCAGGCCACAAGAGTTCCGTCAGAGCCTGAGCAATCTCAGGTTCCTCCACGCCCACAGTAGCAAGCACTTGATGCGGTACTGGCGCATCCGGATTTTGTCCGGGCAACACCACAGCTGTCCGCGGCAATCCCTCGGCCGCCTTGCGCTTAGTCTCGGCCGGAAGAGCAAACAGAGACTCCATCTCCTCAAACATAGCCTCCCGCAGCTCGCGGGAGACGGAGTCATAGTCCACCAAGAAGCAGCCGTAGGTCTCCAGAGCTTGGCGAATGGTTTGGGATGTGGCCTCCCATTGAGGAGTCCCTGGCTCTAGAGCCTTTGGATCCTTGGTGAGATCAATGTGAGGGAGCAGTGATGAAGATGAAAGAGTATCCTCCATGGAGTTTCTTGATTAATCGATTAATTTCTCAGTGCTTTTTTTCTTCTCAGATGCGTTTGTGTAGATTTAGATTGCAATGTAGTCTATTAGATTAATAGAAGATGCAACCATCCCGTGTCTATATTTTTCTATGCACTATAGAACGTGCACCTGGAGTAAAAAGACAAAAAGAAACTTAGTTTATAACTTTCAGTATAGTCCATTTTTCATTTAAACTTCTGTGCGCTACAATTGTATTAAGTCTAGTTTAATCCTCAGTTTAGTCTCACATCGGCTATGTGTAGAGAAGTATGTAGAGAAGTAGTTTTATGCACATCTATATATTTAGCCTTGAATTAATGGGAGTAACATATTGAGTTTCCCCATATCTTCTCATTTTGACATGGTATTTGAGCCTTGGTACTCTCAGCCGCACACCCAAAAATCAATTTAAGGGTTGTTTGGCTACTGGATTTGTATTTTGGATTTATGACAATCCAAGAAAGCTTTAACAATCTAAAATTTTTATTTTCAGTTTGGTTGGTCGGATAATGGAAGATAAAGTTTGTTTTCAATAAAGAATCTTGGAATTGTTGTTTGTTCGTAAAGAAATTGATAAATTTGGAAAGTTATGTGTGGGCCCCATTTGTAATTACTTTTTGTATTAAAATAGAATCTTTGAGTTGTTATTAGTAATTTTACTATCTAAAAGACTAAAACAATTAAATGAAAAGAATAAAAGTAACAAAATGACAAAAGTTTGGTTTTTAAGAATCTTTAGGGACTGTTTGTTTGATAGATTATTAAGAAAATCCATCAACAATGTGGGGCCCACTTTTTTATTATTATTTTTTTGTGTCAGAATATGCCAGAATATGAATTACCCCAAAGCCAGAATATGAATGCCCCCAAACAAATTTATGTTTGGTCCCCATTCGTTTTGAGATTTGAAAACAAAAAAAAAGTTGATTCCAACTAAGAAAAGCACTGTCACTAATCCTATCAAAAAACGAAGGATTTGGAGAAGAAATTATACTCTCACATGTTAAAAAGTACTATAAAATCTTAAAATATTCAGAACATATACCAAAAAACTGTCAAAAAGTCTTGAGAAATAAACAAGCTTTTATGAATTTTCTTTTCAAAATCAATTTTCTACTACACTATCTTAAGAACCAAACAAAAAAGTTTGAAAAAACTTGAATTTCATGGATTTATGACATTTCATAAATCCTAAATGCAAATCTAAGAGCCACAGCCCCTTAAAATATTTGTTTAAGTTTGTGTGCCCCACCAACTACAAAATTTCTTCCGAATTCTTTCTGTTAGGCAGACTTCTAACCGCCCGACCATTTCGATGTGGCAATGCCATGTCACCCTCAGATTCAATTTCACAATTGGAGAAACAAACTTATTTTGACCTCTAGAGATTTTATTTCTAGACAAACCAAGACGCGGTTCCCCACCATTTGAGTATAATCCTTGTATAATCCCACTAACCAAGCTACCCCTTAATCTCAACCCTATAATCCCAAAACAGCTCAGCTACCTAATTGATCTCGTGCGTCCCACATAAGATTTTTTTTTTTTTACTTGTGATTTCTCAATCACGAAATACACTCTAGCACTGACTGTGTACGATCGCGCAACTAGCGATCATCCTCTGCTCATGAATCTTCCTTAGAATCTAATCATTGAAAAATAAGCTGTGGTTGAGGGTTTGGAAGAACAAACTGATCTATAATATAGAGACCATCTCTTTTATGACTTGTCCTAATTTGTTTTCCTGTGTGAAGATCTTGCATAGAACAAGATGTGGAATTGAATGAGACAACATAGTTCATCGCAGATAATTATAAAATATTTGTAAGTTTTGGAACGTGAAGCACACTGGGGACAGAAAATAAAGGAGGCAATTGATGGGAAATAAATGATTACCTCCTAAGTTGCAAGTATACAACCCTTATCAAGTTATAGTATATAAGATTATCGATCCCACGAGGAACGGGAAGTAGGGAGAGTTTTGTTTAAGTTTTGGTTCTCAAATTATGCGCGTGACAATTAGGAGTTATTGTACAAATAAAATGGAAGTGAGAAAATGGTGAAAGTGGATGTGGAGAGATAAGAGAGAGTGGATTGTGGATTATGTGCAAAAGAGGAGAAAATGAAGTTGAGAATGTGGTTGTGATTATGTGCAAATAACAACAAAACTAGGTTTGAGATTATATGCACATGAAGGGAATATGAGATTGAGAGAGAAATAAAAATCAATGAAATCAAAAATAAAGGAAAATGACAAACAAATGAAAAACAAGGATAAGAGGAAAATAAAGAAGGTAAAGTATGGAGGATTAATTAAAGATATGAGGAATCTAGAGTAGATCCACTTAGCTTATCTCAATCTCATGAAAATGAGTTGGATTTGTTAGCTAGTTTCAAACAATCTCTAGGGATCCCACGAATATTAGCTCCACACTTAGAAAAGGGTAATTCCCTAGAGGGTTCTAGCCTCAAGGTGAATTAAAGGAAAGAAAAATCTATTCTAGAAAGTAAATACAAGAATTAAATACATTGCATGAAAGTAAATTGCAAGGAATTAAATTGCATGGAAGTAAATTGCAAGAAAGTAAATTGCATGAAAGTAAATCTATTCTATAAACAAGAAAATAAAGAAGAAAAAGAAATAAAATAGAAACCAACAACTCCTGATCTTAATCTAATCCTCCTTTTGGTCCTTGGATTAGAAGAAGAGAAAGGAAATTGAAGGGGTGAAACATTTCATTTATTGTGTAACAAAAGTTACAATTTTGGAAGGTCTTCTCAATGAAGAGTGACCCTCCTCTCCAAATGGAGTTTTTACAAAATATTTCACACTCAAACCTCTCCCCCTCAACCCCTATTTATAGCCTACAGCAATGCACATGAACCATTGGATGAAACTTGGGCTCCAAGGATCAAATCTTAGCCACAAATCGAGTTAGTTATGGACCAATCGGTTGGCCAATCGGTTGGCCAACCGGTTGGTGAACCGATTGGAATTTGAAAAAACTAAAAATGCAGTTAGCTCCGTCTCGTTGAGATAGGCGATTTTCATATATTATATGTTAAATTCGCCTTCGGATTGAGAGATATCGTCATTTCTTTGTGGCTAACATCTTGAACATTATTTTTATTTGATTTCTTTTATATTTGATCCTTGCATCTTCGGCTTCAGATTGTTCGGCTTGATCTCCGCTTCAGTAAAGGTTGACAAATGAGGAAATTTGAGTTCTCTTTTTAGCTTTTATTCATTAATACTTTATTAACACGCAAATTAAGATAAAAGCGATTATTAGTGATATCTTTATTCATATAAAATAGGTAATGAGGGTATAAAAATGTAATTAAAATGTGATAATCAAATACCCCACACCTAAACTTTTGCTAGTCCTCTAGCAAAGAAAATAAAAAGAAAACCTAACTCACTTTCAGAGAATCGCGGTTGTATTTAGCGATACAACAAGCCTTTAAACCCCTAGGTTACCCTAGTGGGCGAGTTGTAGTCTCGTGAGGGTTTGCAGTGAATATACCCACAAAATTTAGTCAACTTGCCAAATTAAAGAAGTTAATAAAATAATTAATTCATTTGATATCTTCAAATATTCCAATTGAAGTTGGTTAATACTCAAGAAAACGTTTTATCATAACTCCAATGTAATTTTCTTAAGAAAATCCTTTCATTATAGTTATACAAAACCAAGTTTAACTCAAAATTTTAATTTGAAAGTTTTGAAAAGAACATGCTAACTCTTTGTTTTAAACAAACTTCATGTCTTTAAATCCATTTAATTTTTCAAGAACATATACAAATATAACTATATATAAAAACATGATTAGTATGACAATTTTTTTTAACTCTTTATTCCTTGGTGGTTTTGTTCTTTTAATCGGCTTTCTAAGTGACCATTTAGCGAGTTTTGGGCCAATGAATCCCAACCCAATTGGGCTTAGTTCATTAAGCATAGAAATACTCCTCGGGCTTAATTACTCATCAACTTAGGCTTAGTAAAATAGAACCACCAATGATTTTAAGAGATTTTTCTTCTTTTTATTAAGTTAGTATAATATATATGTGTGTATATGTATATATATTCTGAACAATATTTGGATCAAGACAACTTGAAAAATTATTTTCAACTCTAAGTTAAGCATGCAAAAATTCCATTACTTTAATTAAAAATCTAAGTTAAAACTTGAGTAAAGTATACTACTTTGAAAATCATTTCTTGAGAAATTTATTTGGAGTTATCATAAAAGGTAAACTTGAGTATAGAACTAACTAAGGATTAGAAGACTTAAATTCTATCAAATAGATCAATTATTAATCAACTCTATTAAGTTGGCAAGTGATTTTTTATGATGAAAAGAGAAAAAATGACATAAAAATGGTAAGAAAAAGAGGAAAAAGATAACTAAGATAAAGATAAAAATGACTAACTAAGATAAAGATAAAAATGACTAATTCCCACCCCACACCTAAATTTTGCATTGTCCTCAATGCAAATTCTATTATGCACAAAGTAAAAATAGATAAGAATGGAAGCACTTACATTTGTTCGGTCGACTTCGAACAATGACAAAAATTCTGTAATTACCTTTGGTATGAGAAGGTGAAGTCAAAAATTTATTCTCTTTTTTTTTTTTTTTGACATAAATAACAATAAGGAACTCTCACATGAGAGAAGAATAAATTCTTTTATTATTATGAGACAAAAATAAAATGTAGAATAAAAGATGAAACATGAGAAGCTCACATTCTACATTAAATCCTACCTTATTGCTGAAAATTCTACCTCGAAATTTAAAGAATTTCAAAATGATATAATCAATGATGTTCTCAAATTCTGAAAATTCTAAGGTTTGCAATGTGTTTTGCAGCAAATTAAGGTAGGTTTTATTGGTTGTATGCTTTTTAGACTTAGATTCGTTAACAAAAATTTCATCAAAAATGAAATCTTGTTGTTTTCTATTTTCTAAAAATCTAAGTTTATTGACAAAGGGTTCTTCAAATGTTGGCTTCAAGATGCATGTATTCAACACAATTCTCTCGTTCTGAAGGACTTGATTATTAACCTGGTTACCTGACTGTTGTGAATGGATTGCATTCACTTGATCTTGAAAAATTGAACTTGACCCCGCGTTCCTTGGATTGCTCACGGGTTGACTCGGAAATGCTCCTTTCTCTCTCTCACTTATAGCGCTAGCTAGTTGACCAAGCTGGGTTTCTAATCTAGCTATGGCTTGAGTGTTGGAGTTGAGAATTTGTCCTGTTGATTACATAAAGGAGTTCATCGTGTTAGATGTTTGAGTCAACAAGTTCGTAGTCTGTGTAGAGGTTTTAATCAAGGCTTCCAAACCTCTTTCCAAAACATTAAGACGTTTCTCAACATTTGAAGGAATATGATTTGTAGATTGATGATGAGAAAACTGATTTGGAAATGACTGATTTGGTTGTGGAAAATTGGTTTGAGCTGAAAGCTGCGTTGCCCTAGGGAATTGTTGGTTTGAAGAGGGAGTGAAATTTTGATTTCTGAGAAATTACCGATTCCATGCAAAATTGGATGATTTCTCCAACCCGGATTATAGGTTGGAGAAAATGGATCATGTCGGATCTTTGGAATGCGGCATTCATCCATTCTAGAGATTGAGTATTTCCTAAGAGTGGACATTGCTCAAGCATGGGTCAGAAAGACAGCTATGACAACCCGAGGCGTAAACTTGATTGATTTGAGCCGGAGCTCGTTCTTTGGTCTCTAAAGTTTCTAACCTGCGTAGAATTGTAGCCATCTTAGCTTCAGAGGCTATGTTTGACTCTAAGGAAGGACCTCTAGAATTGGATTGGGTAACTGATGAATCACAGTGTTCCCCTTGCATAGTTTTCTGGATAAATTCTCTAAGAAGTCCCAAGCTTCACGTTTTTCTTCATGAAATCCCCTTGACACATTGACTCTAAGGAAGTTTTTGAAGAATAATCCAATCCTTCATAAATGATTTGGCATAATCGCCACTTTTCAAGACCATGGTGAGGACATTGGATAAGAAGATCTTTGAATTTGTTAAAATACTTCCAAAAAGGTTCTCCCGGGACAATTTTAAAATTTTGAATGCTGTTTCTAAGCTTGATTGTTTTATGGATAGGAAAGAATTTTTTCAGAAAAACTGTCACAAATTCACCCCAAGTTGAGATGGAATCTGTGGGCAAGCTATACAGCCATTTTTTGGCTTTGTCCTTAAGGGCAAATGGAATAAATCGGAGTTTGATCGCATCTTCAGTTAAGTCCCTCATATTAATCATGAGGCAAACTTCTTCAAATTCGGAGATAAAGATGTATCGTCTTGGTTTGACTCTAAGAATTTGGGAAGCATGTTTATGAAATGCGGTCGAAGTTCAAAATTGGTTCCATTTACCTCGGGGAGTTTTATGCAAGAGGGATTGCATTTCTAGTGGGGTAACAAACATCTTGAAGAACGGTGGGTTGGTATTAGCCATTTCGTTTGGTTCAAGAGATGAATCAAAAGCAATTAAACGATTAGTATTATCCCTAACCCAAGTTTGCATACACCAAAATCAAAATTTTTTTTATTTGAAAAGGATAAGAGAAAAAGTTAAGAAGATGATGAGAAAAAAATAAGGAAAAACTAACTAAAATAAATCAAGGCAATCACTTTCCAATCACCCTAACTCTAGGGTTAAGCCTAAAGTTGACTTAGACCAGCTCCTAACCAAAAATTCCCTTAGTGAAAAGATCAAAGTTTACTTGGGTAATTAGCCAGGTAAGGATAGTACTAGAGGGAGATCAAAGATCAATTAAGTACCTCTTTCCTTTGGAGCCTTACATAACCCCTAAACCTTGCCTTAGACACCAATTAATCCAAATAAACTTGGACCGGTTCACTTAAGAAATTATTGTTCCTTAATGAGCTCGAATCCTTAGGGGCCAACGTCTAATCAATTTTAAGAGGCTTGGGTAAGTGTAGTGAGGAATTAGTGATTTTTGGGCTAAGGAAAGGGTGATGAAATCCCTCACCTTATCTTGATTAGTGGGTTTTGCCCTTAAAATATTTTCAAGTGTGTGCCAAATCAAGATGCTCAAATCACTTTGGTGAATTCCTACTATTATATGAAATGCAACCCTAGAAATTAAAAGCAACTAAAAGGATGCAAAATAAAAATCTTTTTATTTATTTTTTTTATTATGGTCGACAATCAAAGAAATGAAGTTTATTAGGGTCGACAAGGGTAAAAATCTTTTATTTTTTTATTTTTATTTTTTATTTTTTTATTTTTTTTATCCTAATTGTCTCTAATGTATATGAACTATCTAAAGGGTGGAATTGAAAATACTAGATAGAGAAGTTACCCACGCAAAAGCAATGCAAAGCCTCGTTGGAGGCAATTCTTCAATCTTGAATCTTCAACTCTTGATCTTCAAGCTCTAAGTTCCTACACAAAAGAAAACACACAAAATAAAAACCAAACTTAATGAAAATCCTACTTATGCACCGTTCCCCGGCAACGGCGCCAAAAACTTGATGGGAAATAAATGATTACCTCCTAAGTTGCAAGTATACAACCCTTATCAAGTTATAGTATATAAGATTATTGATCCCACGAGGAACGGGAAGTAGGGAGAGTTTTGTTTAAGTTTTGGTTCTCAAATTATGCGCGTGACAATTAGGAGTTATTGTACAAATAAAATGGAAGTGAGAAAATGGTGAAAGTGGATGTGGAGAGATAAGAGAGAGTGGATTGTGGATTATGTGCAAAAGAGGAGAAAATGAAGTTGAGAATGTGGTTGTGATTATGTGCAAATAACAACAAAACTAGGTTTGAGATTATATGCACATGAAGGGAATATGAGATTGAGAGAGAAATAAAAATCAATGAAATCAAAAATAAAGGAAAATGACAAACAAATGAAAAACAAGGATAAGAGGAAAATAAAGAAGGTAAAGTATGGAGGATTAATTAAAGATATGAAGAATCTAGAGTAGATCCACTTAGCTTATCTCAATCTCATGAAAATGAGTTGGATTTGTTAGCTAGTTTCAAACAATCTCTAGGGATCCCACGAATATTAGCTCCACACTTAGAAAAGGGTAATTCCCTAGAGGGTTCTAGCCTCAAGGTGAATTAAAGGAAAGAAAAATCTATTCTAGAAAGTAAATACAAGAATTAAATACATTGCATGAAAGTAAATTGCAAGGAATTAAATTGCATGGAAGTAAATTGCAAGAAAGTAAATTGCATGAAAGTAAATCTATTCTATAAACAAGAAAATAAAGAAGAAAATGAAAAAGAAATAAAATAGAAACCAACAACTCCTGATCTTAATCTAATCCTCCTTTTGGTCCTTGGATTAGAAGAAGAGAAAGGAAATTGAAGGGGTGAAACATTTCATTTATTGTGTAACAAAGTTACAATTTTGGAAGGTCTTCTCAATGAAGAGTGACCCTCCTCTCCAAATGGAGTTTTTACAAAATATTTCACACTCAAACCTCTCCCCCTCAACCCCTATTTATAGCCTACAGCAATGCACATGAACCATTGGATGAAACTTGGGCTCCAAGGATCAAATCTTAGCCACAAATCGAGTTGAATTCACGGACCAATCGGTTAGCCAATCGGTTGGCCAACCGATTGGCCAACCGGTTGGTGAACCGATTGGAATTTGAAAAACTAAAATGCAGTTAGCTCCGTCTCGTCGAGATAGGCGATTTTCATATATTATATGTTAAATTCGCCTTCGGATTGAGAGATATCGTCATTTCTTTGTGGCTAACATCTTGAACATTATTTTTATTTGATTTCTTTTTATATTTGATCCTTGCATCTTCTTACGTAGATTGTTCACTTGATCTCGGCTTCATAAAAGGTTGACAAATGAGGAAATTTGAGTTCTCTTTTTGCTTTTATTCATTAATACTTTATTAACCCGCAAATTAAGATAAAAGCGATTATTAGTGATATCTTTATTCATATAAAATAGGTAATGAGGGTATAAAAATGTAATTAAAATGTGATAATCAGCAATTAAATGCACACTGTATGTAATAGATAATGGTGTGCCAATAGCAGTACGAACTATAGTTAATGGTGATACATGAGAGGTAGAGACTAAATATGATGAATTAGCAGTCAAGTGATGAGTTACACTAGAATTCAAAATCCATGTTGAAGGAGATTTACATGAGGGCATAAGAAAAGTAGATGCAACAGGGATAATTTTAGAAGAACTACCACTAATGTTTGAGTGAAATAGTTTTACAAATTGACGCAAACAATCCTGATGATCAGTTGGAACTTCTGGTCTGGAGATAGATAATGAGGAACAAGCAAACACAGCTCATGGGGAATCATAAGGGCGACGTTGGTTTAGACATCCAGTACAGGTCTCCGCAGCACGCTCCAAAGCAATTACTCAATATTCTTCAGTTGAATGAGTTTTTTTCTTGTGAAGGTGACACCAATTTGACTTTGAGCTCCATGGAGTGGAATTTGATGGCCGAGAAAATTGCCTAATAGTAGCAAGAACAGACTCTGAGATGGTTGCGGAGATAAAGAGAGAAGTCTCGTCCCTTCAACAAGAAACTTTATAGAGCAAAGTCTCGTCTCTTTAGTAAGTCTCGTCTCTTTAGTAAGAACCTCAGTAATAACATTAATCAAGGTGGGACGTATTACACGATGAATCGGTTTTCTAAGGAAAGATTCATATTCAGGACAAAGTTCCATGAGAAATTGAAATAGACGTCATCAGTCCCGATATGAATTGAAACTTTTGGCTGATTTTAGATTTATTTTAAATGATCTTACCCCATTTGAGAAACTCTATGAAAAAGAACTTGATTATTCTGCACTTTGCATTTTTGGTTGCACTTGGTTTGTTCATCTTTTCACTCATGAGCTATAACCCATAAATTTTGATCATTTTTATTTATTTTGACCCATTGAAAATAATTTTCCAGAGTCCAAAACTCATAATTTAATGAGCTATAACTCATGATTTTTTTTATCATTTTTAGTCATTTTGACTCGTTGGTAAATAATTTTGTGAGAGTCTAAAATTCATAATTTCATAAGCTACAACCCATAAATTTTGGTGATTTTCAGTCATTTCAACCCATAAAAAATAATTTCACAGAGTTCAAAATACATAATTTCATGAGCTATAACTCATAATTTATTATTATTATTTTAGTCGTTCCTCTCCATTGGCAAATAATTTCACGAAGGTTAAATTTCACTATTTCATGAGCTATAACCCACGAATTTTGGCTCTTTTTAGTCGTACAAACTCACTTCACAGTCAATTATGTGTGTTTTTCTCTGGTATAGTACTAATCACAAAGGTTATCATTGCTATGATTCTAAAGTGCAAATAGTACGTATCACTTATCATGTTACCTTCTATGAGCATCTCCCATATTATGCCCAACTAAAAGCACCATTTTTGCTTATACCATCTATACCAGAGTCTCTCATTTTCCTTGATCCTGGTCCTATGATCCTCCACCAAGCAGCTCGCATGATCTTGTTAGTCTTAATCCTTCATCTTAGTTTGATACTGTAACTCCTGATCCTCTATCTCAACAATCTGAAGCTAATGTCCCTACTACAGAGACTATCACTCCTGATCCTGATATGCAACCTGTTTCTGAAGATCCTCCTCTATGACTGTTGTGTGAGAAAATGTATGTGTTGTAAATGCACAACCAACTTATAGTATAGAAAATATCGAACAACAAGGAGGAATTTTTAAAATTTTAAATTGGAAATTTTATTTTTGAAAGTTATTTAAAACAAAGTTTTTCATGAAAATGTGTTGAGAAAGGAGTTTTGGATTTTGATAAAGAAAAGAAAATAGAACTAGAGAGAGGGAGAGTGGAGAGAATAGAAATGCAAATCAGAAAAGAGAAAATAAAAAATAAAATAAAACAAATAAAATGAAAAATAAGACAAAAAGGGAAAAGAAAATGGAGAGGTAAAAGAACCATAAAGAAAATGCAAAAACTAAAAGAATTAGAAAAAGAAAGAAAAGATAAAACTAACAAAATTAGAACTAAAAGATAGAAAGAGCAAAATAATTAAACTAGGAAGTTAGGATAGATTCCACTAGATAACTATTTATTAGATCTAGAAATTACTCTCTTTTTATTTATTTTAGAATTAAAAAGCATAATATATCAATCTAATTAAAGAAAGAATAGATTATCAAGATAGATTCTAAAAATTAAATTTTAAATTTATGCATCTGTGATCAATTAAATATAATAATTAGAATAATAATAAGCATAGATTATCAAACCACTTAAGGAAAGCATAATATATCAAATTAGAATATTCTATAAAAGGAAAGTATAACATATCAAATTAGAATATTCTATCAACTGTTACTTTGATTGATTAATCACTACATAAATAATTAAGGCATAAAGAGAACAATTCTAATTCTAATAAATAAGTTATCTGATTACCTCTTATTCAATTATCATAAAAATTTAACCACACATTTTATTAAATCCTAAATTGTGAGCAAATAAAGAAAGCATGAATAAACACCTAAGAATTGAAACTAAAAAATAAATAAAAAGTAAGAAAATAAACTAACTATCTAAGCATTAAAATAAATCTACTCAAATTGAGCAAGAAAAATTAACTAAGCACAAAACTTAAATAATTAAAGCAAAACATGAATTAAATATTAACTATTTTCTAAACATACAATTCTAATTAACAAGAAAATTTAAAACTAAAAGAAACTCACATTGCAAGGGGTTGGCCCTTGTGTAAACCAAAAGAAAAATCTTCAAGTCTTCATCAACACAAGAGAAGAAGAAAAATTTGAAGAGGAAAAATATTTTTATTTTTATTATAAAACTAAAATTTTACAATATTTGGAAGGTCTTCTCAAAGAGTAGCCCTCCTATCCTCTAAAAGAGGATTTACAAAATTTTCACATCTTTGCCATCACTCTCTCTACCCTATTTATAGAATATATAAACTAATATGAGCCCTTAGATTAAACTTGGTCCCAAGTATTAATTTTCGACCATAAGATGCAATGCTAGAAAACTTTGCACTATATTTTATGATATTTATAGTTACTGTTTGGTTTACTAAAATGGTCATATCTTGAGTTTTACAACTCAATTTAACTCAAAATTAATTTGTTGAATTCGTAATTGAAAGAAAAACAACCTTATATGACTCTCAGCTAGATCAAACAAAACTATCATGTGTCCTTCCACTTGAAACACGTTCTGACACCTCCAATGATGAGCTATTGTGGTCATTTTGCACCAATTTTTCTTGGGCTTTACTTGGATTTTTCTTGGGCATTATTGAGCTTCAATTGGGCTTAAGATACTTCATTTAAGCTATTTTTTCGTAAAAATAAGATAAAAGCATACTATTAATCATTTATTTACATGAAACTTATTTGAAATAGGAGTATAAAAATGCAATAAAACATAATAATCAAATACCCCACACTTCAAATTTTCTAGGCCTCTAACAAAGAAAGAAAATATCAAAGAAAGAAAGATAAATCCTAACTCACTTTCGTGAATCGTGGTTCTATTTAAGCGTATACAATAAGCCTTTAAACCCTAGATTACGTAGAGAATGATATGTAGTCTTGTGAGAGCTTGCGTGAATGTACCCATAAAATCGATCAACTTGCCAATTTGAAGAAATAAGTATAGAATTAATTTACTGATATCTTTAAACAATCTAATTGGAGCTATTATTTACTCAAGAAAATATTTTTAAATATAACTCTAAAGTAAACTTCTTAGAAATTTTTTTGTAGTTATAAAATCGAGTTCAACTTAGAGACTTTATTTTAAAATTTTAAAAAGAACATGCTAACTCTTCACGCAATCAATTTCCTAGCCCCTTGACAACTTTTATTTGCCAAGAATATATATATATATATATATATATATATATATATATATATATATATATATATATATATATATATATATATATATATATATATATATATATATATATATATATATATATATATATATATATATATATATATATATCTTCTTTTAATATATATTTTCATTTATTGGTGATTTTTTGTAATTTAGTGGGCTTTTCTAAGTGGCCATCTAATGAGCTTTGGTCAATGGATCCCAACTCGGTTGGGCTTAAGTCAATAAGTATAGAGATACTCCTCGGGCTTAATTGCTTTCGGTCAACTTAGGCTTATTAAGATAGAATCACTTTGAAATTTAAAATTTTATTGGTGCTCATTTTTCAGTATTCTTCTTTTTTTAAATATATATATTGGCATTTATTTGCATCAAAAGGACTTGAGAAATTGTTATCCACTCAAAGTTAAGCATGAAATTTTTTATTACTTTAAATAAAGTTCTAAGTTAGAGCTATAGTAAAGTATAATACTTTAAAATTATTTCTTAAAAATTTATTCAAAGTTGTCATAAAAGGCTAACTTGAGTATAAAACTAACTAAGAACTAGAAAGTTTAAAAACTAATCAAGTAAACCAATTACTAATCAACTCTATCAAGTTGGATGGCGTTTTTTTTTTTGAAAAGGAGAAAAGCAAAGAGAAGGAAAAACAAATTTCAAAATTTTTAAATAGAAAATAAAAGATAACTAATCCCTCCCCACAACTAAATTTTGCATTGACCTCAATGCAAATCAGAATAATGATGCAAAATAAAAGATAACTAATCCCTCCCCACAACTAAATTTTGCATTGACCTCAATGCAAATCAGAATAATGATGCAAAATAAAAGATAGGAAATGAAAAGCTCACATTCTACATCAGTTCTCACCTTATTGCTGAAAATTCTACCTCGAATTTTAAAGAAGTTTAAAATTATAAACTCTACATTGTCCTTAAATTTTATTTGCACGTTCTCTGAGGTCTTCAATAATTTCTGCAGCATTTGATGGCCAGTCGGCGGAGGGTCATCTGTCAAATCAAACTTATTCTGCTCTTTGTCTTGAGTTGAAATGGACTCACATAGTATCACGCTCTGATGCTGCTTAGCTCGAAAGTCAGGCTCAGATTGGAACTCAGGTTCCACATGCCCAAAAGGTTATCCTAACTCTTCTAACAACTTGAACTCATCAGTGAAAATCTCCTCAAAACTAATATTCATCATGTCTAAACCCTCAAAAACTTAAACTCATCAAAGAAAATGACATGTTGTATCATAAATTTTTTTTACTTTTATTTATTTATTGTTTATAAGAAAACCTAAAGAAAAATCTATTCTAGAAAGTAAATACAAGAATTAAATACATTGCATGAAAGTAAATTGCATGAAAGTAAATTGCAAGGAATTAAATTGCATGGAAGTAAATTGCAAGAAAGTAAATTGCATGAAAGTAAATTGCAAGGAATTAAATTGCATGGAAGTAAATTGCAAGGAATTAAATTGCATGGAAGTAAATTGCAAGGAATTAAATTGCATGGAAGTAAATTGCAAGAAAGTAAATTGCATGAAAGTAAATTGCATGAAAGTAAATTGCAAGAAAGTAAATTGCATGAAAGTAAATTGCATGAAAGTAAATTGCAAGAAAGTAAATTGCATGAAAGTAAATTGCAAGAAAGTAAATTGCATGAAAGTAAATTGCAAGAAAGTAAATTGCATGAAAGTAAATTGCAAGAAAGTAAATTGCAAGAAAGTAAATTGCATGAAAGTAAATTGCAAGAAAGTAAATTGCAAGGAATTAAATTGCATGGAAGTAAATTGCAAGGAATTAAATTGCATGGAAGTAAATTGCAAGAAAGTAAATTGCATGAAAGTAAATTGCAAGAAAGTAAATTGCATGAAAGTAAATTGCAAGAAAGTAAATTGCAAGGAATTAAATTGCATGGAAGTAAATTGCAAGAAAGTAAATTGCAAGAAAGTAAATTGCATGAAAGTAAATTGCAAGAAAGTAAATTGCAAGAAAGTAAATTGCAAGGAATTAAATTGCATGGAAGTAAATTGCAAGAAAGTAAATTGCATGAAAGTAAATTGCAAGGAATTAAATTGCATGGAAGTAAATTGCAAGAAAGTAAATTGCAAGAAAGTAAATTGCAAGAAAGTAAATTGCATGAAAGTAAATTGCAAGGAATTAAATTGCATGGAAGTAAATTGCAAGAAAGTAAATTGCAAGGAATTAAATTGCATGGAAGTAAATTGCAAGGAATTAAATTGCATGGAAGTAAATTGCAAGAAAGTAAATTGCAAGAAAGTAAATTGCAAGAAAGTAAATTGCATGAAAGTAAATCTACTCAAATTGAGCAAGAAAAATTAACTAAGCACAAAACTTAAATAATTAAAGCAAAACATGAATTAAATATTAACTATTTTCTAAACATACAATTCTAATTAACAAGAAAATTTAAAACTAAAAGAAACTCACATTGCAAGGGGTTGGCCCCTTGTGTAAACCAAAAGAAAAATCTTCAAGTCTTCATCAACACAAGAGAAGAAGAAAAAATTTGAAGAGGAAAAATATTTTTTATTTTTATTATAAAACTAAAATTTTACAATATTTGGAAGGTCTTCTCAAAGAGTAGCCCTCCTATCCTCTAAAAGAGGATTTACAAAAATTTTCACATCTTTCGCCATCACTCTCTCTACCCCTATTTATAGAATATATAAACTAATATGAGCCCTTAGATTAAACTTGGTCCCAAGTATTAATTTTCGGCCATAAGATGCAATGCTAGAAAACTTTGCACTATATTTTATGATATTTATAGTTCTGCAACTGGTTTACTAAAATGGTCATATCTTGAGTTTTACAACTCCAATTTAACTCAAAATTAATTTGTTGAATTCGTAATTGAAAGAAAAACAACCTTATATGACTCTCAGCTAGATCAAACAAAACTATCATGTGTCCTTCCACTTGAAACACGTTACAGCACCTCCAATGATGAGCTATTGTGGTCATTTTTGCACCAATTTTTCTTGGGCTTTACTTGGATTTTTCTTGGGCATTATTGAGCTTCAATTGGGCTTAAGATACTTCATTTAAGCTATTTTTTTCGTAAAAAATAAGATAAAAGCATACTATTAATCATTTATTTACATGAAACTTATTTGAAATAGGAGTATAAAAATGCAATAAAACATAATAATCAAATACCCCCACACTTCAAATTTTCTAGGCCTCTAACAAAGAAAGAAAATATCAAAGAAAGAAAGATAAATCCTAACTCACTTTCGCGAATCGTGGTTCTATTTAGCGTATACAATAAGCCTTTAAACCCCTAGATTACCGTAGAGAATGATATGTAGTCTTGTGAGAGCTTGCAGTGAATGTACCCATAAAATCTGATCAACTTGCCAATTTGAAGAAATAAGTATAGAATTAATTTACTGATATCTTTAAACAATCTAATTGGAGCTATTATTTACTCAAGAAAATATTTTTAAATATAACTCTAAAGTAAACTTCTTAGAAATTTTTTTTTGTAGTTATAAAATCGAGTTCAACTTAGAGACTTTATTTTAAAATTTTAAAAAGAACATGCTAACTCTTCACGCAATCAATTTCCTAGCCCCTTGACAACTTTTATTTGCCAAGAATATATATATATATATATATATATATATATATATATATATATATATATATATATATATATATATATATATATATATATATATATATATATATATATATATATATATATATATATATATATATATATATATATATATATATCTTCTTTTTAATATATATTTTCATTTATTGGTGATTTTTTGTAATTTAGTGGGCTTTTCTAAGTGGCCATCTAATGAGCTTTGTCAATGGATCCCAACTCGGTTGGGCTTAAGTCAATAAGTATAGAGATACTCCTCGGGCTTAATTGCTTTCGGTCAACTTAGGCTTATTAAGATAGAATCACTTTGAAATTTAAAATTTTATTGGTGCTCATTTTTCATTCTTCTTTTTTTAAATATATATATTGGCATTTATTTGCATCAAAAGGACTTGAGAAATTGTTATCCACTCAAAGTTAAGCATGAAATTTTTTATTACTTTAAATAAAGTTCTAAGTTAGAGCTATAGTAAAGTATAATACTTTAAAATTATTTCTTAAAAATTTATTCAAAGTTGTCATAAAAGGCTAACTTGAGTATAAAACTAACTAAGAACTAGAAAGTTTAAAAACTAATCAAGTAAACCAATTACTAATCAACTCTATCAAGTTGGCCGCTTTTTTTTGAAAAGGAGAAAAGCAAAGAGAAGGAAAACAAATTTCAAAAATTTTAAATAGAAAATAAAAGATAACTAATCCCTCCCCATTAACTAAATTTTGCATTGACCTCAATGCAAATCAGAATAATGATGCAAAATAAAAGATAGGAAATGAAAAGCTCACATTCTACATCGGGCTTCACCTTATTGCTGAAAATTCTACCTCGAATTTTAAAGAAGTTTAAAATTATAAACTCTACATTGTCCTTAAATTTTATTTGCACGCTCTCGAGGTCTTCAATAATTTCTAAAGATTTGATGGCCGGCCTAGGAGGGTCATCTGTCAAATCAAACTTATTCGCTCTTTGTCTTGAGTTGAAATGGACTCACATAGTATCACGCCTCGATGTCGCTTAGCTCGAAGTCGCTCAGATTGGAACTCGTGTTCCACATGCCCAAAAGGTTATCCTAACTCTTCTAACAACTTGAACTCATCGGTGAAAATCTCCTCAAAACTAATATTCATCATGTCTAAACCCTCAAAACTTAAACTCATCAAAGAAAATGACATGTTGTATCATAAATTTTTTTTACTTTTATTTATTTATTGTTTATAAGAAAACCTAAAGAAAAATCTAAAAGATAAAAAAATTCTTTTAGAAAACCTAAGAAAAGATCTAAAAGATTTTTGAGAAAGAAAAGGAAATCCTAACTAAACAAAACAAAAGACAAAACACTCAATCAACCACTCCTAATTTCTAACCCTAAACCCCACTAGACCAGCTCCTAAATCCTAACCAAAGACTCCTTCAGGCCATACTGTATTCTAGTTCACTTAACTAGTTGACCATGTAAGAGTAAGTTCAAAGGGGGCTCTTCCTGAGCGTGACTCAGGTGCCAATTACGTAACCTCTGTTCTTACGAAGGCTTTTGTCACCCGAATTTTTGCCTTAGACACCAACTAAATTAATTGAAGGTCGAATCAGTTCACCTCCAAAGATAATCTTTGTTTCCTTGTGAGCTCAAGTTCCTAGTGAGCTAAAGTCCCTAAGGCTCAATATTTAACCCGTTAATCTTTGATCCAACTTCAATTAAAAATAAGCTTAAGAGTTTGACATCTCAGATGCAATTAACATTGGGCTTATAATGACAAGCCCATACGAGAACATATTACTGTCGTAGCTATAAAATTTTGAGATAGTACTACGGTAGCTATAAAGTTTTAAGTTAGAGCTATAGTAAAGTATAATACTTTAAAATTATTTCTTAAAATTTATTCAAAGTTGTCATAAAAGGCTAACTTGAGTATAAAACTAACTAAGAACTAGAAAGTTTAAAAACTAATCAAGTAAACCAATTACTAATCAACTCTATCAAGTTGGCGGTGGCGTTTTTTTTTTTTTTTTGAAAAGGAGAAAAGCAAAGAGAAGGAAAAACAAATTTCAAAAATTTTAAATAGAAAATAAAAGATAACTAATCCCTCCCCACAACTAAATTTTGCATTGACCTCAATGCAAATCGAATAATGATGCAAAATAAAAGATAGGAAATGAAAAGCTCACATTCTACATCAGTTCTCACCTTATTGCTGAAAATTCTACCTCGAATTTTAAAGAAGTTTAAAATTATAAACTCTACATTGTCCTTAAATTTTATTTGCACGTTCTCTGAGGTCTTCAATAATTTCTGCAGCATTTGATGGCCAGTCGGCGGAGGGTCATCTGTCAAATCAAACTTATTACGCTCTTTGTCTTGAGTTGAAATGGACTCACATAGTATCAGCTCGATCTTTGCTTAGCTCGAAGTCGGGCTCAGATTGGAACTCGGTTCCACATGCCCAAAAGGTTATCCTAACTCTTCTAACAACTTGAACTCATCAGTGAAAATCTCCTCAAAACTAATATTCATCATGTCTAAACCCTCAAAAACTTAAACTCATCAAAGAAAATGACATGTTGTATCATAAATTTTTTTTTTTTACTTTTATTTATTTATTGTTTATAAGAAAACCTAAAGAAAAATCTAAAAGATAAAAAAATTCTTTTTAGAAAACCTAAGAAAAGATCTAAAAGATTTTTGAGAAAGAAAAGGAAATCCTAACTAAACAAAACAAAAGACAAAACACTCAATCAACCACTCCTAATTTCTAACCCTAAACCCCACTAGACCAGCTCCTAAATCCTAACCAAAGACTCCTTCAGGCCATACTGTATTCTAGTTCACTTAACTAGTTGACCATGTAAGAGTAAGTTCAAAGGGGGCTCTTCCTGAGCGTGACTCAGGTGCCAATTACGTAACCTCTGTTCTTACGAAGGCTTTTGTCACCCGAATTTTTGCCTTAGACACCAACTAAATTAATTGAAGGTCGAATCAGTTCACCTCCAGCATAATCTTTGTTTCCTTGTGAGCTCAAGTTCCTAGTGAGCTAAAGTCCCTAAGGCTCAATATTTAACCCGTTAATCTTTGATCCAACTTCAATTAAAAAATAAGCTTAAGAGTTTGACATCTCAGATGCAAATTAACATTGGGCTTATAATGACAAGCCCATACGAGAACATATTACTGTCGTAGCTATAAAATTTTGAGATAGTACTACGGTAGCTATAAAGTTTTGTAAAAGACTGCTTGGATAAATAAGTAATACTTCGTATTACTGTCAACAAATAGTTTATGTAGCCTACTTGCTCAATATTTAACCCGTTAATCTTTGATACAACTTCAATTGAAAAGTTAGCTTAATGAGTTTGACATCTCGGATGCAAATTAACATTGGGCATATAATGACAAGCCCATACGAGTGACATAAAAGAACATATTACTATGGTAGCTATAAAATTTTGAAATAGTACTTACTGAATGTCAATTTTTATGTAAGAGGCCTCATGTACACAATGAGTGCTAGTCGACATAGGTTAGTGAATCTATAATCATGTCGGGGTTTTAACCCTTGGTTTCTTGCGATGAATAATGGAATGATGTTTCCATTATTGTATGCGGTTTGGTGTAAAATAGTTGTCAATCCTCCTCACTATTGAATGTGAGGCCTGACACTAGAGTGATATTTCTTCTGAGGTTAACTTTTAAGCTAGTATAACTTTAAATGGCATATATCTTAGGTTGAAGGACCAAAATATTTTCCTCGATAAGATAAAACTAGCTAGGATTTTATTTGGAACTTCTTTGAATTTCACATATATCATTTTTATTTAGAATACTTGGGCTTATAATCCCTTGTTTCCAAAGAACATAATTCGAAGATTTGAGCCCAGGTGCCTTTGAAAGTCTTGTTTTTGAAATATTGGTTTTTGAAATACTAACAATCCAATATTTCAAAACCAAGAAACAGGTGCCACAATTGTTTTTGAAGAAAGTCCTTATTGGGTTGCCGATAAATTATATTTTCATTTGTCTCTGATTGAGAAATCTTGAGTTGATGTTATCATTGCTAGATCTGAGATGCAAGCCTAGAGGGAGGGTGAATAGGGTTGCTACCGTTTTTTATCAAAAACACATAATATGCAGCAGAAAAAATAAAATAAAAGCAATCAACGATAATCAAATAAAAATCGCAACCAACCAGGAACATACAAGATTTTATAGTAGTTCGGATAATAATCATACGTCCACTCTTCCTTCTTGTAAAGAGACTTCCTCACTATACAAAGAGTTTTTTTAAATCACAAACCTGATTCATTAGGCTTACAAGACCACACCCTATAATCTATCCGAGATCAATCGTCTAACTGATGGTAATGGTTAAATAATGCAAAGTTACAAGTGCACAACTATCAAGTTATAGCATAGAAAGATGTCGATCCCACAAGGATAGTGTGTAGGAAATATTCTAAGTTGGATCCAAGAGTTGTGTGTGGACAAAGAGGAGTGAAAGTATGGAGATATAGAAAGTGTGTGACTATTTGCAAATAAAAGAAAACTGGGACAATAGGGGAGAAAGAGAGTGAACAAATAAAAGAAAATGAAAATAAACAAGGAGGAGAAATAAGAAAATAGAAAAGAATTAAATCAAAAGAGAAAATTAACCAAAAGAGGAAAATCACAACATGTAAAAGATGGAGGAAATCAAGTAGAGAAATGAGGAATCTATAATTGAATCCACTAGTTAATTTCATTTATGATTTATGAATTATTCTCTTTTATCATATTTTAATCTAGATTTATTAAGCATAGATTATCAAACTACTAAAAGAAAGCATAATCTATCAAATTATCATCCAAGCAAAATTCTATTCATGAAAATAATAATAACTAGATAGTAATTCTAGAATTCATAAGCATAACCTATTAAACCACTTAAGATAAGCATAGATTATCAAATTATTCTTCTACCAATTAGTTCTCTAATTGATTATCCTAAATATGATCATTTTAAGCATAAAGTGAGCTATCCACAAATCATAAAAACCAGACTAGGTTCATACAATTCTAGAATTCCTACAAAATTTAGTGGCATATTTTAGAAAATAAAAATAAGAAAATAGAATCTAGGCTGGAAAGCATAAAAGAAAGAGAATAAAAATAAAACTAACTACAAAAAATAAGAACAAGAGCAAGAAAATAAAGATCTAAACTATGAGCATAAAGAAAATCTAACCAAAAAATAAAGAGTATAAAAATAAATCCATACAACAAAAAAATACAAAAAATAAATTCTACAAAGCATAAAAATAAATATTAAAAATAAAGAGTATGAAAGTAAATCTACACTACAATGCATGAAATAAATCTAATCTACCAACATAAATATAAAAAGAAAATAAAATCATAAAACATGAATTTCTACAAAGAAGAAAATAAAGGAGAAAAATAAAATTTACATTGCAAAGGGTAGACCCCTTGGAAGCAAATCTTCATCTTCATCTTCATCTTCATCAACAAATAAGAAGAAAAGAAAATTTAAAAGGTGAAAAAAAAAATTATTGCTTGCAAATAAAGTTTATAATTTTGAAAGGTCTTTTCAATTAAGAGTAACTATTCTCTCTAAATGGAGTTTTTATATAAATTTTTACACTCGAACCCCTCACTCTCTACCCCTATTTATAGCCTATAGCAATCAATAAGAGCCATTGGATTAGCCTTGGACTCCGAGAATTGATCTCAACCGTTCGTTGTTTCCATTATGAACCAATCGGTTGGTCGACTGATTGGTTCCTAACAGAATTGATTCCTTAGTTGACTTGTTAACTCGATTTTTCTTGATTCCTTAGTTGACTTGTTGACTCGATTTTTTCTTGATTCCTTAAGTTTTTGTAGGCCTTCTCTTGGCTTGATATTGGGCTTCAATAGTTGATAAAAAAATAAGAGAATTTGATTCTTTTGGGCTCTTATTCAATAATTCTTTATTTCTTGAAAATTAAGAGAAAAATATGTTATTAGTGATATATTTATTCAAATAAAATAGACAATGATGGTATAAAAGTGTAATAAAATATAATGATCAAATATCCCCACACCTAAACTCTTGCTAATTCTCTAGCAAAGAAAAAATAAAAAGAAAAGAAAGAAAATTCTAACTCACTTTCACAGGAATCACGGCTGTATTAAGCACATACAACAAGCCTGTAAACCCCTCGGTTACCCTAGAGGACGGGTTATAGTCTCGTGAGGGTTTGTAATGAATATACCCATAAAATTCGATCAACTTGCCTATTTAAAGAAGTCAATATATAATTAATTCACTTGATATCTTTAAACAATCTAATTAGAGCTAGTTTTCACTCAAGAAAATATTTTTATGTATAATTTTAAAGTAAATTTCTTAGAAAGTCCTTTCATTATAATTATACAAAACAAAGTCTAACTTAGAAATTAAATTAAAAGTTTTGAAAAGAACATGCTAACTCTTTGTTTTAAATAATGTTTCAAGCCTCTTGATCAACTTATTTTTCAAGAACATATATATAAATAATAACTATATATAAAAATTCTATTTTTATTTATTTATTTATTATTATTATTATATATATACCCTTTATTCCTTGGTGCTTTTATTCTACTTTATCGGCTGTTCTAAGTAACCATTTAACGAGTTTTGGGCCAATGGATCCCAATCCAATTAGGCTTAGGTTATTAAGTATGAAAATACTCCTCGAGCTTAATTACTAGGTCAACTTAGGCTTAGTAAGATAGAATCACCTTGGAGTTCAAGAGAATTTTTATTGGACCCATTTTCATTACTCTTCTTTTTGCAAATATTATATATATATATATATATATATATATATATATATATATATATATATATATATATATATATATATATATATATATATATATATATATATATATATATATATATATATATATATATATATATATATATATATATATGCACATATTTATCTTGACAAATATTTAGATCGAGAGGACTTAAAAATTATTTTCCACTCTGAGTTGCATGCAAAAATTTTATTACTTTAATTAAAAGCCTAAGTTGGACTATAGTGAAGTATACTACTTTAAAAATCTTTTCTTAAAACTTGTATTTAGAGTTATCATAAAAGGTCAACTTGAGTATAGAACTAACTAAGAATTAGAAAATTTAAAATTGATCAAGTAATTTAATTATTAATTAACTCTATCAAATTGGCAAGTGAGATTTTTTTTTGATAAAAGGAAGGAAAGGGAAATAAAATAATAAAATTAAAAATAAAAGAAAAATGAAAAAGAAATAAAAGAAAGAAAACTAGTCCCCCCACACCTAGACTTTGCATTATTCTCAAGGCAAATACTAGCAATAACACTCAAACACATAACCATCACAGTATCTAATATTAGTACATGCCTGAAATAAAAGTCAAGTAAGGGGTGATATGAAATGAAAACATCCCTCACTGCTGATCATCACTAGACTGATCCTGATCGTCATCGTCATCATCCTGATCATCGGTCCCTGTGATATCAACATTCTCATTATCCGTCTCTGTATCGATACTATCGATATCCTCCTCATCCTTGGGTCGCGTAGTGGTGGTGGTGATGGTAGTGGATCTTACTGTGATGGAGGAGGGGGTGGAGGCTGATAAGGTGGAGAGGCCTCTAATCCTGGTCTCATCTCATGAAGGGCTGAGGCTATATAATGCTGGTACTAGTAAAACTGGTCAAACTAAGCTGTGAGGCAGGCCTGATCGACTATGTACTAGCTCTGAAATTACTAAAACCCTATCTAAACTGGTGGAATCCCATTTCAAGAGCATAGAGATAATCACCAAGCATCTGGGGTGTCCATTCTGTCGGTGCATCACTAGGTGGTGGAGGCGGTGTAGGTAAGGTCTACTGGGCTGGCGATGGTCCATGTGAAGAAGTAAAAGTGGAAGCAATGGGCCCCTTGCCACTTGCGAAAACACTCTTCTTCACTGTCTTCGCTATCAATGGTGCTGTCCCTACCTCTAGTCTATCTGTAGAAAATACCGATACACCGAGAGACTCACAAATCCGGATATTGAGAAATGGGTAGATCAGCTTGACCTTCTGCCTAAACTACTGGCTGAGATACTCCTTGGCACTGGTCGTCGTACTCGCAATCATCCTAAATATCAAATCTACCACATTAAAATTCTGACCAATGGCGATCCAGTGTAGAAGGAGAAGGTCTCGGGTGGTGATAACTAAATATGAGGAGCTCGGATATAGGTCAAACTGAAGAAAGAAGTTAAGGAGGATACACTCTTTCTTAAGCATGCCTAAATGTAAGACCCCACCCCTAGGTACTGTAGCAAATAGATACTCCACCATCGGATTGCATTCATCTAAGGCTATCCCTAACTCAGCAAAAACTCGAAAGAAATCGGGGTAACCTCTAGGGGGCCTGGGGAGTCCTAAGATCTTCTGGATAATCCTAGGTGTGACTATGATAGTTATTCCCTAAACAGTGCAGAAGCTGAGTTCTCACCTGATCTAACCTAACTAGCATAGAACTCTCGAACAAGTGTAGAATTGGCCTTATTGGGTTTTCAAGTCGTCATTGAATATATCTCGGCTTTTGTAAACACCTCAACAATGGGTTATAATTCAAACAATTTATCAAGGTTGAACCCTCTCTCAAAGTGAAACGGTAAACTGTCGAAAGATAGAGAGGATTCTACAGTTCTTTATTATTTTCCTGAAGCCATTGTCTTGAATTACAAGAAAGTGTGTTAATTGAGGTAATTAGGGTTCAAATTTGTAAGAAATTCCAAGTTTTAGGATTTAGATTGGAAAACTTTAAGTTTCTGGATGCCAATCGATTGGCTAACAGATTGGCCAATCGATTGGTTCATCACTGGGATGAACAAATCGATCCGTTTTTATAGTCGTTTCCAGCAAAAATATATCACAACTTCACCATAATTTTTTCTATAATGATTTGCAACAATTCAATGCTCACTTTGCACCATAAAGTAAAGAAAATTTTACGAAAATTTGCAAGATTAGGGCTTGAGTGTTTATACCTTGAATTCAGTTGTTTTGATTGCAAGATCGTTGCAATTCTTTGTTAATATTGTCCCCAATCCCTTTATCTTCGTTAAAGAGGAGATTTGAGAGAAACATTTCATTTTTGAGAAGATTTGAGAGGAGGAACTGACGGGGATGAAGAAATTCAAAGATGCCCTAATCGGTTAGGGCTTTTTAATTTTTTTTTCTTCCTGTTGTGGGCTGGGCTACAGCCCACAATAATTCTATTAATATTTTTTTTTTCATTGGGCCGTTCAAAATGTTGGGTTTTTTTCTGTTGGGCCAAACATTATTATTATTCTTATTATTATTATTATTATTACTATTATTATTATTATGAGCCTCTCCCAAATTGGACCTTGGAAATTTTTTTTTATGGGCTAACAAACAAGGAAAAAAATTTCTCTTTTTTTCTTTTTTTCATTCATATATTTTTTGCAAAAATAATGTGGTTCATGAAGAACCAACACCTTCTCTTCTCCCAGCGTAGAAAATTCTAAAAATAATTTTAAACATTGACCATTGACTTTGAAAACATAACCATTTTTAGGATTTTCTATCTTGATAGCCCCATGAGAGAAAACTTGTTTAACAATAGACAGACCCGTCTATCGTGATCTCAATTTCCCGGAAAGAAGATGAAGTTTTGAGTTGTAGAGTAAAAGTTTTTGTCCTGGTGTAAAATTATTTTGTATTATTGAATTATCGTGAAAAATCTTAGTTTTCTCTTTGTTTATTTTTAATTTTATAAATGTATTATTTTGAATCTCTTCTAACTCGTTTAATTGGAGCATCCTTATTTTTTCTGCGAGTCTAAATAAAAATTGAGCTGTTTGATTGACCATATTGCTCGGTGTTCTAGTTCAATCGGTAGATAACACGCCTTTTCGAAAATAAGCTTGTATGGTGACGTGTCCAATTTGGTCTTGAAAGCTGTCCGATAGGCCCATAAAGCATCACATAATTTAACAGATTAATCTTTTCTATTCTGATTAATGCTTTGTTCTAAGATTTGTTTGATATGTCTATTTGTGACCTCTACTTGACCACTGGTTTGGGGTTGATAAGGAGTTGGCAATTTATGTGTGATTGAATATTTCCTCATCAAAGCCTCAAAGGAACGGTTACAGAAATGTGTACCGTTATGACTAATGATCGCTCGAGGCACTCCAAATCAGGAAAAGATACTTTCAGAAACTTGACAACCACCTTGTTGTCATTAGTTCTACAAGCTACCGCATCAGCCCATTTGGACATGTATTCTACTGCTACTAGAATATATAAATTTTTAAAAGAGTTTGGAAATGGTCCCATGAAATATATACCCCACAGATCAAAAAGTTCAATAGCTAGGATTGGTTGTAAGTGCATCATATTTATTCTATTGATTTTTCCTAAGAGCTGACAGCGGTTATAGGCTTTACAGAACTCGTATGCATCCTTAAATTTGGGCCAATATAGCCCACATTGGAGGATTTTCTCGGGTATTTTTCTTGGGCCAAAGTGGCTCCCACAAGCTTGCTCATGACAAAAGGAAAGAACACTCCTAATCTTTTTGTTCGGTATACACCTTCTAAAGATTTGGTCGGGATAATACTTAAGCAGATAGGGGTCATTCCAGTAGAAATATTTTACCTGGGAGAGGAAACGGGATCTATCCTGTTTAGAACTATGTGAAGGGATTTGTTTTGTGACCAAGTAATTTACAATATCTGCAAACCACGATACAGATTAAACTTGTAGGAGTTCTTCATCTGGGAAATGATCGTTGATTGGAACATTTAGTGTTGGTGCATTAGGTAGCCTAGACAAATGATCTGCTACTGGGTTATTTGCTCCTCTCGTATCAAGGATCTACAAATTAAAATCTTGGAGCAAGAGTATCCATGTAATGAGTCGTACTTTAGCATCTTTCTTAGCTAAAAGATACTTCAGCTCAGCGTGATCGGTTAAAACCTTGGACAAAGACCCGATAAGATAGGACCTGAATTTTTCTAAGGCAAAAACAACAGCTAAAAGCTCTTTCTCTGTGACAGAGTAATTTTGTTATGCATTGTTTAGTGCCTGACTTGCATATTAGATCAAATGAGGTTTTCCCTCAATTTGTTGTCCTAAAACAGAACCAATTGCAAATCGGATGCATCACACATTAACTCAAGTGGTAGGGTTCAATCCGGTGCATGAATGATAGAAGCTGAGGTGAGCTCCTTTTTCAGATGATCAAAGGCCCTAAGGCATTCAGGAGAGAAATCGATGGGTGTATCCTTGGCTAAAAGATTGGTCAAGGGCCTAGTAATTTTGCTAAAGTCTTTGATGAACCGTTGATAAAAAGCAACATGTCTAAGGAATGATCGAACATCCTTGATATTTTTGGGAGGAGGAAGGTTAGAAATGAGATCTACCTTAGCTTTGTCAATTTCTATATCCTTATTGGAAACTACATACCCTAAGACAATTCCCTGTTTGACCATGATGTGACATTTTTCCCAATTGTGAGTCAGATTTTTCTCCTTACACTGAGTTAAGGCTAGTTTGAGATGATGCAAATACTTAAAAAATGAGTTACCAAATATTAAAAAATTATCCATGAAAATTTCTAAGAATCGCTCAACCATATCAGAAAAGATACTGATCATGCACCGTTAAAAAGTGGCGGGTGCATTGCGTAACCCAAAGGGCATGCGATGGTAGGCAAAAGTTCTGTACCGGCATGTAAAAATAGTTTTCTCCTAATCTTTAGGGGAAATTGGAATCTGATTGTAACCTAAATAACCATCAAGCATTTGGTCTATGAAAGGGAGAGGGAAGTGATCTTTCCGGGTGGCTAAGTTAAGTTTCCTATAGTCGATGCAAACTTACCATCCAGCTTGGATTCAAGTAGGAATCAGCTCATTAGCCTCATTCTGGATCACGGTGATCCCAGATTTTTTTGGAACTACTTGGACTGGACTTACCTAAGAACTATCCGAAATGGGATAAATGATCACATTATCAAGATATTTCAAAATGTCTTTCCTAACCGCTTCTTTTATGACTGGGTTCAACCTACGCTGGGGATTCCCAGTAGATTTGGCATCATCTATCAAATGGATTTGGTATTGAATAATGGTTGGGTTAATCCCTTTGATATCAACCATGATCCATTCAATAGCTTCCCTATTCTCTCTCAAAACATCTAAAAGTGCTTCCTTTTGACCGGGTGTCAAATTAGAAGATATGATGACTGGTAAACTCTCATTCTCCCCTAAGTAGGCATATTCTAAATTTTTGGGTAAGGTTTTGAGCTCTAACTTAGGGGGTTCCTCATATACAGACGAAGTTGGACTCGGAGTTCTATATCCAAAGGTTTAGGTTACCAACTTAGTGCAGATACATGATCTACTAATGGATATAGCTCTTCTAACAGCTTAATATCCTCAAAACTCAAGTTAGATAAATAAAGATCAGACTCACGCTCTCCCTCTTGCTGTTCACTAGAAATTTTCTGGATAAAATTCACCTCTAGGGGTTGATCAGATGGGTCACTGGGCTATTTCCCTAGATTGAAAATGTTGAGGTCAATAGTCATGTTCCCAAAGGATAAGTTCATTTGGCCGGTTCTGCAATTGATCAAAATATTTGAGGTTGCTAAGAACGGTCTACCTAAGATAATTGGGATTTAACCTTTAAGATTGGAAACGGGCTGCATTTTTAAAACTATGAAATCAACTGAAAAAATAAACTCTATGAAATCAACCGGAAAAGTAAACCCTCCTACCTTGATCAAAACATCCTCTATCTCTCCCTTGAGAATTTTCACGGATCTATCAACTAATTATAGGGTGCATTTGGTCGGTTTCAGTTCACCTATCCGTAGTTGTTGATAGACTAAATAGGAAAGAAGATTTATACTAGCTCTTAATCTAGAAGTGCCTTATTAATGAAGGTATTTGCTATGACACATGCAATAGTAGGACAACCAGTGTCCTTATATTTTAGGTGCATGAGCTTTGAAAGCATATCACTGAGATTAGAAGCTAAAAAGACTTTCTTGAAAATATTAGTGGTTTTTTTCTTAGTGCATAATTCTTTCAATAATTTTTCATAAGAGGGGATTCGTTCGATTGCATCTAAGAGAGGAATGTTGACCTTGACTTGTTTGAAAGTTTCTAGGATTTTCTCCACCTGGGAGAGTTTTTTCTAGGTCTGAGTCTATCTGGAAAGGGAGCAATGGGCTTATACTTATCTAGATTAGGCTCAGTCTCGGATTTAGCTTCTTGGTCATCAAAAGGAGTTAATTTATTAGAATGAGTGTTTTGGACAGGAGAAGAGGAAGAAGGGGTTTGATCCGGAGGCATTCTAACTTAGTTGTATATCTGTTTTCCTGATCGCAAGGTATGAACTGCATTCATCTGAGTTGGGTGGGCTGAACTTGATCCTGTGTCCTTAGGGTTTGCAATAGGTTGACTTGAGAAAAAAAATTTGTCTCTTTCACTCATGGCACTAGCTAGCTGACCAAGTTGGGTTTCTAACCTAGCTATGGCTTAAGTATTTGAATTGAGCATTTAATCGATTATTTGCATGAAAGAATTCAGAGTGTTGGATGACTGAGTCAACATTTGGTGGTCTACGTAGAAGCTTTAATCATGGCCTCTAAACCCTTTTCTAAGATACTGAGACGTTTATCATGATCAGAACTCGGAGGAATAGGATTTACTGTTTAATGATGAGGTGGCTGGTTTGGGTAAGGCAGATTGGGTTGTTGAAAATTGTTTGGTGAGTTGAATAGAACCGTGTTTCCTCGAGGAAATTGTTGGGTTGAAGTGGGAGTGAAGTTTTAATTTTCGGAGAAGTTTCCCTAATTCCATACAAATTGGGATAATTTCTCCAACCCGCATTGTAGGTTGGAGAAAATGGATCATTTCTAAGACACTGGAATGCAGCGTTCATCTACTCTAGCGATTGATTATTGTAGGCGTTAAAAATTGCTTATCAGTACCCGAACAAGACTCGTAATGGTGGGTTGACAACCGACGATCCATCCGACAACGCGACTCGAAAGTGTTGGCGATTGACTACGCCGCAAAACGCATAAAGCGAGTCGACGAGCGTATGTGAGTCGGCGAGGCGTACAAATCGACAAAGACTTCGTAATGAGGAATTAATCTAACAACGGCGCCTCAGGTCAATAAGATTTGACGATGCAAGATCGATCAGATTCGAACGTCGATGAGGCCAAGTTCAAATGACGACCAATCGTCATTTAAGCCGTTGACGGGTTGAAGTCAATCAAATGAATCGAGCACAGACTTGAACAGACGGAATCTAAGCCCGGAAGACTGAGACAATAACGGCGAAATGACAAAACGGCGGAAAAAAGCGAGACCTCGGCCAACTTGGCCGAGGTACCTCGGCCAAGTGGCCGAAGTGGCTCGGCCAACATGGCCGAGCCACCTCGCCAACTTGGTCGACGCACTTACCAGTGGCGGTGGTGCTCACCATCATGGTCGGCCACCTCGGCCAACTTGGCCGAGGTACCTCGGCCAAGTGCCCGAGGTGGCTCGGCCAACTTGGCCGAGGTGGCTAGGCCAAGTGGCCGAGCCACTTGTGGCCGACCCCCCCTCTCGATCTTATAAATAGGGGGGGTCTTCCTCAGTTACGGTGGCTGGATTTTTTACTGATTTAGCTGGATTTTGGGGATTTTCTGAAGAGTTCTCGCGAGATCCACGAGCCGTCAACGCACAGTTCCGAGCACCGGCGAGCACAAGTTCACCGACGCCGATCTACAATCGCAGGTGTTTAATCCGGTCGACTACGATTACCCTTCGGGATAGCGCAGGATTTCTCCTAGTAGATCTCACCCGCCCGCGATCCTCTCCTTCGTGAGTGAGATCCCCGCAGCGATCCTCTCCTTCGTGGAGGCGATCCTCAGCGCTTCGCTTCTTCGCGGAAACGAGCCCTTCACGCCTCAGAGTTCCGTAACCCGGTTTCCACTTGGATCTGAATTGCGCGGTGGTCCATGGATGAATAAAAAGTCCCCGGCACAAGCGAAGAACCCACACAAGCGAGGATCCCGTATAATAGAGATCCGAGCGTTTGTTCACTCAGGAAGAAGTTGTAATTTTTTTTGGTTTTCATTGTACGCCTTAAATAAAAGGCAATTTTTCTTTTGTTCGAATTTTGTTGTAGGCCCAAGAAGCTGTAAACAAGTTCAACAACAATGAATAACAAAACAACTTTCCCCGCGAACAAGCTGGCGACCAAAGTGGGAGCCAACGGCTTCAACAAAGAAGCCGTCGTGTCGCAACCGCGGATCCAGATCCCGGTGATAGAAGAGGTCAAGTTCGAGTTCGACCAAAAGAAGTACGAGGAGTACCTCTCTTCCTCATCCGCATCCAGCCTCAAGAAGTCCAAGATGGTCTCCGCTGCAAGGAAGACCCAATCGGCCTCGATGCGAGGCGAAAATCCACCACCACCGCCAAGACCGCAGACAACGGTGGTTCCTCGGCCGACAAAGCGCCAAATTTTCGTAACCTCTATCTCCTCAAGAGGCGTGTCCCGCCAATGGCGCCGCGGACTCTCTAAGAGAGCCCGCCGAGGCGACGCCAACGCCTGGCAAAACAAACTGCCCAGGCAAAAGAATCAATGGATGGGGTTCGCTATGAGGCGGATCTAAGATCCAGGTTAACTCAGAGACTGAAGTCTGAGATCGTAACCGACTCCTGCAGGCCGGCGACAAATGAATGGGTTCGAGTCAAACGGAATCGATCCACACTTCAAGAGCGTATCCGGAAGCGCCGCGCGCTCCTCGCACAAGCACGAGCACTGGTACAACAAGCTCGTGAATTGAAGAAGGAGGCGGCCAAGAAGTCGTCAACAAGTCGGCTAGTTTGGAAGCCCAAGTCCGTCGACGCTTCACCTCCGACGAACCTGGCATCCAAGCCCAGCTCTGCCAGCAGGCCAACTCCTGCTCCTGTGCTCAAATCAGAAATTGTGAGCACCTCAACAAAAGTTGTAGCGACGCCGAAACTACCTTCTGCGGTTCCAGATCCGCGGCTGGTCAACTCGCCATTTACCGCAGTGCTTACCATCAAGGATCGCCTGGGTCCGCTAAAGGAATCGCGGGTCACTCCTAATACAGGGGGTCGCACCCACAAAGATAAGAAGATTCCTACAGCTCTGCATACCGGATTGAAAATCGAAGTCCGAGAGTCCGCCGAGACTTCGCGCTCACATCGGCAAAAGTCTAGGCGAGTCACTTTCGGAAGTTTCGATGAATTGATCCGTCCTCGGAAGGAGACGTTTTCATCTGACAATGAGAGCGTTATACCCGAGAGATCGTGCCGACTTACAGAAGATTGCTCCGGCACCCATACCGATAAGTTATACTACCGTACTGAGGGTACGAAGAAATCTCGAAGAGGTTCCCCCAAACCAATACAGTCATGCTTATGCTCCAAGCTTATCAAAACAGTGCTCTTGGAGTGTAATTGTTGTCAAAAAACTCCAGAAAGAGTCTCGGTCTTCCAGAGACTTAGCACCGACACGCCAAGACCTAGGTCAAGGCGACTCCACAGAAGGATGACATCCCGGGAGGATGAATTGCCAGAGGTCACTAATAACATGACCGGCAAAGAACCATCGTCGCGGACTATCCCCAGCGCATCGCAACGGTTAACTCGGTCCGGGACTATCCGACGGTCCAGATACGACAAACTTCTGAAAGGGATACCCGCGGAGGATGATGCGTCGGATATTGGCTCCGCGATTGCCTCTGATCATACTGTATCTAGCGAAGGGAGCCCCCAAGAAACGCTTATGATTAGTACAGATCAAGTGGCTAAAATGCTAGACGAAGCGTTGAATAAGCAACGGGAAAACTTCAAGTTAGAGATGGAGTTGGCCATGCAGACGATGAGAGAAATGCATGACCAACAGATCCAAGCCTTGACAAAACATCGGGGTGAATCGAGTCAGCGCATCGATGTCGATCAAGATGATAGCGATTCAGACCAGGAGGAAGTACGAGAAGATGATAACCCTCCTGAACCACGCAACGCTGGACATAACGTAGGTGTGGTCACTCATGAGAGCGAGAAGATCAAAGACCTCGAGAGCAAAATCAAGTCATTGATTTCCGCTCAAGAGGTGAAGAAGACGGGTATTCCTTGCCCATATCCTAGGGAGTGGGAATCAATCCCATACCCGGCGAAGTTTAACTTAATAAACTTCACGCCGTTTGATGGGAAGGGTTCACCAACTCAACATCTGATATACTTCAAGTCCCACTTAGGGGTAATATCCGGAAACGAGCTCCTGATGGTTCGGTCATTCGTTGGTACCCTTCGCGGGGCTGCCTTCGATTGGTACCGCCGTCTTAAGTCGGGGAGCATTCACAGCTGGGACGACATGGAGTCTAGCTTCCTCACCAATTTCTTCGACGACGATACCGAAGTATCGATTGGGACATTGCTCGACGAGAAGCAAAAGGACGGAGAAACAAGAGACGCTTCACAAACGATTCCGTAACAAAGCAATGAATTGTCGGGATCCCATCACGGAGGAATTTATTCTCCAAACCTGCCATAATAATCTGTCCTTGGATGTGCTTGAAGCGATGGGGACGGCACCATCCATAACGTGGAAGGACTTGAAGGTTCGTGGAGAGCAAGCTGAAAGGTTCCTCAAGATGAAGAAAGCAGAAAGAGGCCAGCCAACAACAAACACGAACAAACAGAATTTTGTACCACGCGGCAGAGGTAAGGCGCCATCAAAGTCTGTAGACGCCAATCAAATCTTTGAACTACAATCACAACAGCAGTCGCAACAGCGTGCATCGCAGCAATCGCAGCCTCAATGGCGCCAACAAACTCAAAATCAGAAACCTTCCGGTTCGAGGTTTCCCAAGACTTACTCGTTCAAAGACGAGGAGGTTCCGGGCATCTTCAAATACCTTCTGGAGAACAATAAGATCCAGTTGCCCCCAATTATGAACCAAGAGGAGGCAAAGAAGGTTACAGATCCTAAGTACTGCGCTTACCATAGGGCAGTACATCATCCTACAAAGTTCTGCTACCATCTCAAGGACAAGATTCAAGCCTTGATCGATGTTGGAGTCATTACTCCAAAACCCTCTAAAGAGAAGAAGGTGGGAGCAAATGTAGTCTCTATAAGCTTCGGATCAGTTCCTTTGGATTGGTTTCAACCGACGCCAGCCAGAAGGTAGGAATGAAGATGGTGAATGAGGATCCTCACCGCAACGGAGAAGGGGCTCAGACGCACACCTACAAAGAAATGGAGAAATCCTTTGGGTCCACCCTGACTTGCTGGAAGACGATCAGTGGACTACATCTTCGGCCAAAAAGAAGTCCAAGGGAAAAGGCAAACTATGCCATGCTGCTTCAGCAATTCCAGAGAAGAACGATGAAGAAGTGGCGACTTTCCAGTTTTCTGAAGAAGAGCATGAAGTCTTTGCCACAAGAAGTGGACATGAATACAGCTACAAGTATCCGGAGACTCCAGATCCCAACGCGAAGATGTTGGCGTAACCGGGTGGCCGCGACTCTCTCACTGCAGAAAGGAAAACAGCCAGACGATCGCTAAAGAAAAAGCGGTGAAGCAAAGGAGAAACAGCCTCAGTCCGTGAATTCAACTCCGGCAGCCCCGATTTAATCGCCCGACAGAGGGATAGACCGGAACATCGAGCTCTCCATACCGCCGACATCATGGCCCGGTTGGCAAACATCCGGCGGGATAACTCTCTGAGTTGCTCCGATTGTCAAAGGAAACCGGAAGCTCTACAAGAAGCTCGGGCCGACTCGAGGTGTTTCTCACTCGCCTGCCGATTCGAAGAATCGCACAACAAAGGCAACTTGAAACCAAGCACTTTCCTGCATCGCCTTTATGAAGGAGGATATGCATCTAAGAACTCAAGCATGATAGGCCATTGTACTTCATTGTGGTATATCTTCCAAATAAGTTAACCGGATCCAAGTCGATCCGGTTCCGGCCAGGAGCATCATGCCCTCATACCATGTATCACCTTGAATCCCCGCCAAGAAGTCGGCATCAACAGGCACGGTGATTTATGGATTTAACACCAGTGGTTCTCGGCCGCTTGGTAAAATCCGGATAAAGTGCCAAATGGGGAACTTAAAGTCCGAAGTCACCTGCTATGTGATTGACGCAGAGACTTCCTATAACTTATTGTTGGGTCGACCTTGGATCCACAATAACGTTATAGTCCCATCGACTCTTCATCAGTGTCTCAAATATGTAGACACGAATAATGAGGTCAAGACGGTGGTCGCGACAAACACCGCTTAAGGGATGGAGAATTATTTCATTGATTCTCTCCTCTACGGTAATGAGTCCGAAACTGAATCATCGGCCCAAGGCATGGACAGCGGTGAAGAAGCTGATACCGAAGCCGGGCTTGGTTATAGTGGTGGTTTTGTTTTAAATGACATTGTACCCCTTGTAATCAATCTTGACGATGAAGAATCGTCAGATGAACATTGTAATTGGCAAATTGCCGATGAATCAATAAATGACGATTTAGAGTATCCTTTGTCTTTGAATGATGTAATGACAGGTTTATACAATAATCCAGAGTTGCACCTACCAACTCGGTCATTTTGCTTTACACAAAAGCAGTTCCGAGACTCATTTGGGACAACACTCATCATCCCACGAAGATCAAGTAGTGAAAAAGATTTGGTCTACGGAAAAGGAGATGCAATTCCAACGCCGAACCATTTCTTTAAAGTAGATGAAGATGACAATGGGCCTATCCTCCACACATTCAGATATAGTCCAGAAATACTGGGTATCATGAAGAAGTGGGGGTACAACTTGACATAAGGGGAAGGTCTATATTTTGGGCGAGGTCCTCGAGTTCCTCCCAAGGCGGCATATGTCCCAAGAGGGAAGCCGGATAACTACTATGCATTCAGACGGGGATTGGGATACGAATCCTCCTCAGAAGATGAATGCTCATGGCTGATTGATAATAATCCACCCTATGAGGGAAACGGTCATTCGTGCGATTCTTGGCTTGGATTAGACGGCCTGGAGAAGCTTTCAAGACTTTGATGTCAAATATGGCTACGGTCGATCCTGCTACTATTGAGGGTGATGAAGATAAGCCAACATGGGAAGACCCATGGATCCATCAACTCAGGGAACAGTTTGGAGATAGATTCGAACAAAGAGAACCCCCACTAAGGACGAGGTAGTCCAGGTTAATATGGGTGACGAAGAGCATCCTAAGCTCATAAACATCAGCAATACTCTTCCCTCGGAAGAGAAGGAAGAGTTGATCACCCTAATCAGGGAGTATATCGATGTATTCGCCTGGAGTTACGAGGACATGCCAGGACTCGACCCTAATGTGGCGACACATCGCTGTAGGCAATAAAAATTGCCTTAATCCCTACACAGCAACTCGGAATGAGCAAAAGAGCTTAAGAGCCCATCTAAGTGGAGTCAGGCCCGCCTAAAGGTTAAGTTTACGGATGATTGACTTTACCAAATAAGACAGAAATGATGATATCTCTTAAACCAAAAGGAACTGGGTAAGATGGCCGGGGCAATTGGCTCCGTCTGCGTCGAGATGGTCGATTTCCATATATAATTCGCCTAATTCGACGCACGGTTTGAAAGTTACGACCTGTTCTTAAGCGCGACGAGGCTTCGTCTCTTTTCAAGGGACCTCGCGTTGCGGCGAGGTTCGCCATTTGGCGAGGCTCGTCACTTCTTGAGGACCCGTTGTGGCGAGGTTAAGCCACTTGGGCGAGCTCGCGGCATGAAGCGACTTAGATCTTGTGGGCGAGGTTAGCGGTAGGGCGGCGTTCGTCTTGTTTGAATGATCCTCTTGATGATGGCGAGGTTCAGCGGCTTTCTTCGGACGATAGTGGAATCCGTCGCGAGACCAAAAGCTTCGAGCACATCGGCGAGCTTGGTTCTGCCCGGTGGCGCGTTATGCAGTGCGCTGGATAGGGAACCGTTAGTAGGATCGGTCTCCCCATAGGCGGTGAGCTGCCCGAAGCAAAACGGCTAACAACATCGAAGTTGACTTGGGTTGCTTAACAACCCACTTCTTAACTGGCGGCTAGCTTTGGAGCCTCGTCCTTGAGAGCGAGAATTTCGTCGAGGATTCACTCGAGAGGATTCGACAAAAGCCACGGGGCTGAAGTCTCATCACGAGACTTCGGCGACACTGCGTGCCTTTCTTGGGCTAGATGCGGAGGAAAGGAACTCCTCGTTACTTTCTCGATCAAATTCAATGACCAAGGTCGAACCTCGGTTCCAATTGCAACCGTCGATTAGCCACCACCAGTTCATCGAATGAATGGTTGCTCCCCGCGTGGTCGCCATCTTACGTAGGGTCGAAAAAATATTTATTGATTGAATGAATGTCTTACAATCAAATTCCTTTGATTCTGAGAGGAAGATGATTTGATTGGCGTCTGAGACTTTCTTTGGCGCTTACCTGTAGCGTGGTACAAAATTCTGTTTGTTCGTGTTTGTTGCTGGCTGGCCTCTTTCTGCTTTCTTCATCTTGAGGAACCTTTCAGCTTGCTCTCCACGAACCTTCAAGTCCTTCCACGTTATGGATGGTGCCGTCCCCATCGCTTCAAGCACATCCAAGGACGATTATTATGGCGGGTTTGGAGAATAAATTCCTCGTGATGGGATCCCGACAATTCATTGCTTTGTTACGAATGTCGTTTGGCCGAAGATCTCTTGTTTCTCCGTCCTTTTGCTTCTCGTCGAGCAATGTCCCAATCGATACTTCGGTATCGTCGTCGAAGAAATTGGTGAGGAAGCTAGACTCCATGTCGCCATCTTCCTCTGTAATCAAAGGAATTTGATTGTAAGACATTCATTCAATCAATAAACATTTTTTCGACCCTACTGAGATGGCGACCCGCGATTAGGAGCAACCATTCATTCCGATGAACTGGTGGTGGCGCATGTCGAGCGAAGTTGCAATTGGAACCGAGGTTCGACCTTGGTCATTGAATTTGATCGAGAAAGTACGAGGAGTTCCTTTCCTCCGGGCATCTAGCCCAAGAAAGGCACGCAAGTGTCGCCGAAGTCTCGTGATGAGACTTCAGCCCGTGGCTTTTGTTGAATCCTCTCGAGTGAACTCGACGAGCAGCCTCACGTCTCTCAGGACGAGGCTCCAAAGCTAGCCGCCAGGCTAAGAAGTGGGTTGTTAAGCAACCCAAGTCAACCGGATGTTGTTGTAAGTTTTGGCTTAGCGATTCGCTCTGCTATGGGAGACCGATCCTACTAACGGTTCCCTATCCAGCGCACTAGACAACGTCGTGAAACCAAATTTCGCGATGTGCGAGCTTTGGTCGTTGGGCCGGATTCCACTATCGTCCAAGAAAGCCGCTGAACCTCATCATCATCAAGAGGATCATTCAAACAAGACTAACGCCGCCATGCCGCGAAGCTCGCCCAAGTGGCTAACCTCGCCACAACGTGGGTCCTCAAGAAGTGACGAAGCCACAAAGTGGCGAACCTGCCTGGCGTGGGGTCCCCTCAAGAAGTGACGAGCCTGCGTCAAAATGGTGAACCTGCACACCTTGTGAGGTCACTTGAAGAGGCGGGCCTGATGCAGCAGCGAACCTCTCGTGCGTGGCGTGGCCCGGCTCACAGACGGGCATTAAGCCCGTGCTGCGAGCCTCGTCAAGTGGCGAACCTGCGCCTACAGCGTGGGGTCCCCTCAAGAAGTGACGAAGCCACAAAGTGGCGAACCTGCGCCTACAGCGTGGGGTCCCCTCAAGAAGTGGCGAGCCTCGTCAAAGTGGCGAACCTGCGCCTACAGCGAGGTCCCTTGAAAAGAGACGAGCCTCATCCGCTTAGCGAACCTGCGCCCGACAGCGTGATGAGCGTCGCTCTGTTGGCGAACCTCGTCATGGCAAGTTTCGAATGACGAACCTCGCCAACATGAGGTCCATGCCGAGCCGATGAACTTCGCCGATGGCTAACCTCGCCATAACCGCCCGCTGAGCCAAGGAAGTGGCAACCTCGCCAGTTCGCCAAACTCGACTGAAGCCCTCTCACGCTGAGGCTCATTTTTCGAATCAACCGGGGTACACCCACTTCCGATCTCCGTGATTATCTCACACGCAAGCTGATGCCAATCAAATGCGCCTCATTGCCGTGAGAAGCTCATCTGCGATCTGGCGTAATGTTCGTCAACACATCGACGGTCTTTGGCTGATTATCGACCGTCAACTAGGCGAAGCGGTTCACCGTAAAGGCAAGCGCCCGCGAGGGTCATGGAGTCACCATTAACATGGTTGGAAGGACCGAGCAAGACCCCGATAAGCGATCTTGAATCGTCGACCGAGAGTACTCCCAGTTTGGCGCGTTAATCAACGATCAAAGCCTATCGAAGCACGTCTTCGCGAGAGGCGGCAATCCCGTTTGATTATAGCGATTGGCGGGGGTCGCCGAAGAATTGGATAACTCTGCCATCACTACATCTCAACCTTCAAATACTGACTTCGGTGATCAGGCCAGTGTCCTCATGGCCGAACGAGAAGAAGAGATGGCATGAAGAATTGAAGAGCAACAAGCTACTATTCTAGCGCAACAAGAATCTATCAGACGCTTAGAGATGATGATGGAGAAAGTTTTGGGCAAGAAGAAGATAGGCGAAGGAGGATCCGGATCGAAGCAAGAAGGCTACGGCGGGATCATGATGTTCACTCAATGTCATCGAGCGGAATCGAATCCGGCGTCTGAAAGAAAGGATCATATGTTGCGGGATTTCCAAAGCATTTGGGCGCACTGAAACTCCAAGGGCAATCTAAGAAGCTGGGGTGTAAGGTCATACCCTATAGAATGGGATGATGTCCCATATCCTCCAAATTCAAGCCACTTAATTTAGTGCGGTTCGACGGAAAAAGCTCTCCGTCGCAACACATCTATTACTTCAAGCAAACCGGCATATAGCGGTGCGATCCTATCATGACCGGTTATTCATTAGCACTCTTAAGGGAGTCGCCTTCTAGTGGTTTTGAAGGTTAGAGCACGGTTCTATCGGCTCTTAGAAAGATGTCTGAGGCTTTTATGGCCCGATTCTTCGATGATGACACCGAGGTGTCTATGGCCACGCTGTCGGGTCGAAAAGCAAAGAAGCCGAGTCTGTCGGCCACGTTCGTCAGCGATTCGAATCTGTCTTTGCACTCCGGGACGGGCCTCCAGGCGACATTCATCGGGATGTGCGAGCCAACCTCTCGATCAACATACTTTCAAAGATGGGTGCGCTTGAAGCACACTCTTGGAAAAATTGGTGAAGCCGAGGCGAGCAAGTTGAGAACATGCTTATGAGGATCGGGCCGAGGAACCCCGTGATTCTCGCCATAAGAAGGGGGTAATCGTAACAATTTTATTCCCCAAAAGCGGTCGAAGGGAAGGAGACTTTAGCCGTGGAGACCCAACCTACTTCGAGACCCTTCAAGCGTAAATCGAATGTTTTGGCGGTAGTCCCGGAGGAAGTATGACTTTAAGGATGACCAGGTCATACCAATCCTTAAAACTTTACTCAAAATGAACAAGATCACGCCTTAAATGAGGAAGCCGAGGAAGCTTCAAGGACGGATGATCCAAAATCTTGCATGTACCATCGAATGGTACACCATCCGACGGGTCATGCTACATCTTGAAAGACAAGATCAAGTCTTGTTAGAAGCGGTGTTATGACTGGGAGGATGAGAAAGGTGTAATGCAAACATGGTGGCTCTCCAATTTGAGCTTGGCCGAGTTCAAGTGCAAGATGGGTAAAGCCGATCCCTCAGCGAGGCCAAAGTTGTGAACTTTGATCTCCAGCAGCGGGAGGCACAAGGTATGGTCCCTTACACTACGCCCAAGAGGCGAAAGTGTATGTGGTCCACCCGACTTGTTATCGGATGAACAATGGACCTCTTCAAAGCCTAAAGGGAGGACTTGTAATGCCACCTCGGCTGCTTGTGGAAAAGACAAATCATCGGCCGAGCGGCCTTGTACCGGCGTTTGCTACCGAGGTGGGAAAGAGTTCTCAAGGGTATCGGCGATACCGATGTACCATCGGGTGCCGGCCATTGAGCCCAAAGCGAGGGAAATCGCTACAGGCTTAGGAAGGACACGAGACCTCGAGGCCCCTTTCGGTTTGATGTTTTAGCTCAACTCTCCAACATCCGGCGAGGATCACTTTATTGAGCTCTTGCGCCTCTCTCAATCTACGGAGAAGCTTTGCGAGAAGCATTGGCGGACAAGCGAAGCCTTTCTGCTCATTTCGGCTCGAAGTTTCGCCCAATGTGCAGGTCTTCAAGGGGCCAATACCTTGCATTACCTTCTCCTCGGAGGACATGCAAGTGAAGAACCCAAGCATGATAGGCCATTATACTTTACGGTTACATTGGCTCGCCGGATCAGCAGAGCTCAAGTTGACCTGTGATCTGCATTGAGTATCATCCCATTGAGAATTATACAACACCTCGGGATACCGCTGCATCGTTTAGCGACAAGGGACTACCATCTCGGTTTCAATGCCACCACCTCGCCCCTTGGGCAAAATCAAACTCGATGCGGATAGGAGACTTGAAGGCGAGGCGTCACCTTTCGTCATTGATCTGATACATCCTATAATTTGCTATTGGAGTGACCACGGATCCATGAAAACTTGATCGTCCATCTACATTGCATCAATGCATGAAGTATGTAGATGAAGAGGGATGGTTAAAACATTGGTGTGAGAAGGCAACCATTCAAAGGTGTGGAGAATTATTTTCTTGATTACGTCCACTACCTTGAGGAGGGCCAAACCGACGAACCACGATCGAGGACTATGGCGGTGGAAATAGAGGTGACATAGAGTCGAACAAGGAGTTGTGTTCAATGATGTAAAACCCTTTGTAATCGATTTGAATGATCCCGATGACGATATCGCCGCTTTCAATGAAGATTATGATTTAGCTTACGCGACCGGTGTTAAAAGTCATCTTGACTTAATGTGAGAATACGCTTACGGTTGTATCTTTGAACCTACTGCACACATACCAACTTCGGTGGAAGTGGTTCATGATGACCCAAAGGCATCTTGACTCTTGAGGGTTTTGTGATACCGCCGAAACAATGATCGAAAGACATTATCTTTGGGCAAGTCAATAAACCATTGCAAGCCGAGGTGGAACAACCCCAAGCAAAAGGAAAAGAACCTAATTTTCATATTTCTGCGGAAATCAACATTTGATGAAGAAAATGGGGTATGACTTTCTTCACAAAGAAGGCTTAAACTATGGGAGAGGCATCGTGACACCGATCCGATGCTTATGTCTCGGAAGGCGGCTGATGATTACTATCATAAAACTTCGTAAAGGGTTGGGATATGAGTCGCCGCCGTGCTTTCGTACGTTACGGTAATTGAGTCGAGATCACTCATCTTCGGCGACTTCACAGGATTACGGCCCGGTATAGGGCAGGAAATTAGGTCCCCGTGGCCAATATGACCTCAGTTGATCACTTGAGATTCAAGAGGACGATCACCGCCGTTATTCAAGATCCGCTAAGTCAACGGCTTCGGGATCACGGTGGGAACATCGTTTTGAACAACGAGAACCGCCCGATGACAAAATAGTCGAGTTGATATGGGGATGAAGCTAATCCAAGCCCATATTCATAAGCTTATAGTTTGACAAATGAAGAAAAGGAAAGCCTTATCGCTTTGGTGCGGGAATATATCGATGTCTTGGCTTGGTTATGAAGATATGCGGCTTAGACCCTCAGTGGCTATGCATTGCCTTAATATCGAGCGGCTAAGCACGTTAAACAAACAACGGCGATTTGCCCCTCAGGTCATGAAGGCCATTGAGAAAGAAATCGAGAAGCTGATCAAAGGTGTTTCATTCGAGGTTCAACACCTCGACCGGGTAGCCAATATAGTACTGTTTTGAAGAAAAGCGGACAGTCGGCCGTCGCGTCGACTATCGAGACTTAAATTCAAAGATGTCCGAAAGATGATTTTCCTTTACCAATCACGGATATTATCGTCGATAACGTGTGGGTTTGAAAGGATGTCTTTATGGATGGCTTTTCGTGGTACAATCAGATCAAAATGCACCCGATGTGAAAAGCACCGCGCTTTCCGAACACCGTCGAGGAATATCTTTATCTGATTATGCCTTTCGGCTTGAAAACGCAGGGCTACATACCAGCGTGCCATGACCACTATCTTAGAAAACATTTGTGGAAGGCGGTAGAATGCTATGTGGACGATTTAGTGGTCAAGAGTCGTCACAAAGTGATCATTTACGACTTGAGGGCGGCATTTGAGATAATGCGCACATCACCAAGATGAACCCAACTAAGTCTTTCCGGGATGTCTAGTGGCAAGTTCCTAGGGTTAAGTGGTCCACGACAGGCGGTATCGCCTCGACCGGATAAAGTCAAAGCTATCCAAGAACTTCCACCTCCTAGAAGCCTCGAGAGCCGTGGTCTCAAAGGCGTTTGGCTTACATTCGCAGATTCATCTCCAATTTATCTGGGAAATGTCACCATTCTCTAAGCTCATGAAGAAGGGTGTATCGTTAGTTTGGGATGAAGATTGTCGGAAGGCATTGAAGAAATCAAAGCGTATCTGTCTAATCCCCTGTGTTGGTTGCACCTAAATCGGAAAGCCATTCGATTTACGTCACCTCTGAGTATCGTTAGCAGTCTCTTAAGGGCGATGATAATGGCCACGAGCAGGCGGTCTACTACCTCAATGTGGGGCGTTGTCGAGGGCGAATATCGATATCCTCCCGCTCGTAAGGAATGTTTGGCTTTGGTCTTCGCCATCCAAAAGATGCGGCACTATCTAGTGGGGCGGACCATACGTCATCTCCAAAATTGACCTATCACGGGTATTCATGACCCACCGCACGCTGAATGGTCGAATGGCTAGATGGGCATTGCTATTATCTCAGTACGACATTCACTTCAAACCTCGAAGGCGATGAAGGGTCAAGGCGTGTGTGATCTTATGGCTAACCATCCATTGAAAGGGAAAGTCGAATTGTATCAAGACATGCCCGATGAACCTTATGAAGCTAATCGGTCTCTAAGGAGCGGGTGTGGCGGTTGTTCTTTGTGAGACCTCGAGGCAACCCACAGCGGCCCCGTTGGCCGGAGTGGGGTAGTATTGATATCTCCATAAAACCCGTGATACCACGGTACGTATGGATTATCGAGAACCATGCACCAATAGCGTAGCGAGAATATAATCGTTGTTGATTGGTCTCGACATAGCCAAACATTTGGTGAAGCACCTTGAAGCATTTGGGATTCACGGCTAGTCGTAAAACAACTAAGAGGAGAATCTGAAGTCAGGCACGAGGACCTTATCCTCATCATCACGGCAGCCATAACTTTAGGTGACTCCTTTGAAAGCTTTTACATTGATCATGTGCCCGTTCGGAACACTTATCGCGAATCTTGTGGCGTCTCTTGCAGCTACGCTATACACTTTGAAATGCTACTCGGCAAGTTAGTGTGACTAGTCGGCAACTATTTCACCAAAACATGCATTCTGGTCGTCGGATTGAAAGCGAGCCTAAGTCACTTGAAGCCGCGAGTGGCGGTTCGATCATCGACTATGTCTTGCATGGGATATTGCCCAAGACATAAAAGAAAGTCGATTCGTCGGCGAGCATCAAGATTTTACTATGATTCCCAATTACAGGACTTTATACAGAAGGTCATATGATGGGTTCTTGCTCCGATGTTTGTCAACTAAGGAAGCAGAGCAAGTCTTGAAAAAGCTCATGGCGGTGTTTGTGGAGCACACCAACCCGGGCCCAAGTTATGGGACGGCTGCGTGAACTTCGGTTATTATTGGCCGACAATGGTGAGGATCTTTGTGAAACTACGCTAGCGATGCCATGCGTTCCAAATACATGCTAATTACCTTCACCAACCTCCGAACACCGCATCCTACCGCCACGCCCCGCCATTTGAAACGGGGAATGGACATCGTCGGTCAATTTCTCCACCTTCTTCAAAAGGATATCGCTTCATATTGGCGATAGCGAGTATTTCTCAAAGTGGGCTGAAGCGTCCCGTTGAGATTGGTCAAGACAAGCGATGTGATCAAATTTGTTAAACATCATGTCATATACGGTATGGGGTCCGAGGCGGTCGTCCACGATAATGGTCCGCAATTTGTCGATCATGCCTTCCGCGATTACGCGATAAATTTGAGATCGAATTTAGCATCAGCGGCTTACTACCTGCTGCGAATGGGCATTTGAAGCTTTTAATAAGGCGATCATCAAAATCCTTACTAAGATGGTCTCTTGAACAAAAAGATTGGAGCGACAAAGGCTGGGGCAAAGCACGTGGGCTTACCGTACAACGGTTCGCACAGCGAGTACCACCCCATATTCTACGGTTTATGGTTGTGAAGCCATTTTACCGATAGAGATTCAAATCCACGCTCAATGGCGCTATCCACCGAATGACAACCGAGGAAAATCATCGCCGGCGCCTTGAGGAACTTGAAATCTTTGGATGGCGATTCACGAGGCTCGGCATATCGAGCTTTACGGACCCGTTCTAAAGCATTTGACAAGAAAGTCGGTGTCGTATTTTCAAGAAAGCGACCTTGTTCTCCGGCCCAATGATTTTGAACTCCAAAAGAAGGGAAGTTCGAACCAAAATGGGAAGGACCATTCGGTAGAGTCTCACTCGAATGGAGCATACCGCCTAACCAATCGGGGAAGGCTGACGAATCATGATGCCTATTAATGGTAAGTTTACGAAAAAGTACTACCCATAGTCTTCTTTCAAACTCCCACCGAAGTTGTCATGTTAACAATCACCTCGATAACTAATTTCCTCCAAATTCTCGCCAATCCTCATCAATAGGATGGCGGGACCTAAAACTATCATGTTAACAATCACCTCGATAGTTCCCTCAAGATTTCCTCGTCAATCCTCTCAAGCGGGATGGCGGGACCACTCCACGGAATCATTTCCTAAATGATTTTGTTAAGTAATCCTTGTTGTTATACTTTCCGTCCTCGAACAACTTGATTGCTTTTTGATTGTGATCGTTATACTTTTATGTCATCAACGATTCGATCATTTCCAAATAGTGGCCTACCATGCGATGTGCCTCTATTTGACCATAGTCGTTATATTCCCATGTCAGCGAGCGACTTCGGCTACCTCCGCGAGAATCATTCCTAAATGATTTTGTTAAGTAATCCTTGTTGTTATACTTTCACGCCATCAACAACTTGATTGCTTTTTGATTCGCGATCGTTATACTTTTATGTCATCAACGATTCGATCATTTCCAAATAGTGGCCTACCATGCGATGTGCCTCTATTTGACCATAGTCGTTATATTCCCATGTCAGCGAGCGACTCGGCTACCTCCGCGAGAATCATTCCTAAATGATTTTGTTAAGTAATCCTTGTTGTTATACTTTCCGTCAACTGAACAACTTGATTGCTTTTTGATTCGCGATCGTTATACTTTTATGTCCTTTGAGCGATTGATCATTTCCAAATAGTGGCCTACCATGCGATGTGCCTCTATTTGACCATAGTCGTTATATTCCCATGTCCTTTGAGCGACTCGGCTACCTCCGCGAATCATTCCCTAAATGATTTTGTTCGTAATCACCGTTGTTATACTTTCCGTCAGCGAACAACTTGATTGCTTTTTGATTGTGATCGTTATACTTTTATGTCCTTTGAGCGATTGATCATTTCCAAATAGTGGCCTACCATGCGATGTGCCTCTATTTGACCATAGTCGTTATATTCCCATGTCCTTTGAGCGACTCGGCTACCTCCAGAATCATTCCTAAATGATTTTGTTCGTAATCACCGTTGTTATACTTTCCGTCCTTTGAACAACGATTGCTTTTTGATTCGCGATCGTTATACTTTTATGTCAGCGAGCGATTGATCATTTCCAAATAGTGGCCTACCATGCGATGTGCCTCTATTTGACCATAGTCGTTATATTCCCATGTCCTTTGAGCGACTCGGCTACCTCCGCGAATCATTCCCTAAATGATTTTGTTAAGTAATCCTTGTTGTTATACTTTCCGTCAGCGAACAACGATTGCTTTTTGATTCGCGATCGTTATACTTTTATGTCAGCGAGCGATTGATCATTTCGATAATGGCCTACCATGCGATGTGCCATTATTAAGGTTCGTCTTTGCCCTAAGAGAAGACAAACAAGGTTCGCCTTTGCCCCGTGAGAAGACAAAGTCCGCACGCTGCCAATCCACGGTAGCCGCTATTAAACAACAAATTAATCTATGTCTCTCGACATAGGGACTTTATCTCGATCCTTTATTCGAGATTAGTCTACGCCTAACACACGAGCCGGGTAGTCTATTCCGTGAGAAAGGCGAAGTCACATTATTCAACATCGTAGCACTAAGAAAGTTAACTCTCTTAGCACAGCGTTACATGTAGAGCGGACTTAGGTAATCTACATGCTAGCGATTCAAGCGGTGTCGGTAAAGGCACATCAAATCCGTTGATAGGTGGGGTTTGCTAAAAATCGAAGGCGATCATTAGGCTGCGGTGAAGAATTCAAATTTGCCGAGCTTCGTTGGAAGGTTCCTCGCCCGTTTGAGTGGTGATCATGTTGCAAGTCTTCATATCCAAAGTGTTCGGACTCCATTCAACCACATTCAGTCACGAAAACTTTGGAGGGTTTTGTAGGCAATAAAATTGTCTTAATCCCTACCGGCAACTTCGGAATGAGCAAAAGAGCTTAAGAGCCCATCTAAGTGGAGTCAGGCCCGCCTAAAGGTTAAGTTTACCTGGATGATTGACTTTACCAAATAAGACAGAAATGATGATATCTCTTAAACCAAAAGGAACTGGGTAAGATGACCAGGGCAATTGGCTCCGTCTCGTCGAGATGGTCGATTTCCATATATAATTCGTCTAATCCCGGCGTCTGCGGTTTGAAAGTTCGACTGTTCTTCGTAGCGCGAGGCTGGGCTAGCGGCAAGCTCGACATTCAGCGAGCTTCGCCAGCGGCGAGCTCGACATTCAGCGAGGCTCGCCAAGCAGCGAGGCTCGACATTCAGACGAGGCTCGCCAAGCAGCGAGGCTCGACATTCAGACGAGGCTCGCCAAGCAGCGAGGCTCGACATTCAGCGAGCTTCGCCAGCGGCGAGCTCGACATTCAGCGAGGCTCGCCAAGCAGCGAGGCTCGACATTCAGCGAGGCTCGCCAAGCAACAGGCTCGACATTCGTGCAAGGCTCGCCAAGCAGCGAGGCTCGACATTCAGCGAGGCTCGCCAAGCAGCGAGGCTCGACATTCGCGAGGTTCGCCTATAGCGATGAACCTCGGCGTTCAGCGAGGTTAGCTATATAGCGGTGAACCTCGACATTCAACGAGGTTCGCCTATAGCGGTGGTCCGATACCCGCCTCAACACTCAATGAGGTTAATATGGCGGCGAGCCTCGACATCAACGAGGTTAGCCTATAGCGGTGAACCCGACACTGGGCGAGGTTCGCCCGCGGCGGTGAACCTCGGCGTTCAAACGAATCGCCCGAGAAATCATTGATCGGCCGAGGCTGTGTTCGCCGTTACTTCAGCGGCGCGGCGTTCTTTATGCTGACGACAATCAGCGTAGCGGCGCTCGCGCTAACAAACGAGGCCATTGTCATAGCGAGGCTGGCGTTGGGCACTCGGCACGATGGGAAGGGTCATTAACCCCATATGAAAGTGACAATAGGGTCACTACACCTCAAGCCCATATAAATAGTTGAAAGCCCAACAAAGAAAGGGTCGGGCCGGCTTTTAGAGAGAACTCTTGGAAAATCAAGCACTTGCGCACAAGAGAGATCAAGCTCCTCTTCAACAACCTCTAGATCATCGCGACTTGATCGATCGTCAGCGGGAAGCAACCTCGACTCGAGCATCGAGTGAAGCATCCTCGCTACCAAACAACCCACCTTAAAAGAGGAGTCAAATCGACCTTCTCTTCCTCATGTCGAAGAATTTGATTGTAAGACATTCATTCAATCAATAAACATTTTTTCGACCCTACAATAGCCTCAACATCAAGGTGGATGTCAAACACATCAAGCAACATAAAGGCGGTTTCGTCCACAAATCTGAGCAATGCGTTGTGAAGTGAAGAAACTCATAGAATCGGATTCATCAAGGAAATTCAACATCCGGATTGGGTGGCTTAATATAGTCCCTAACATTAAGAAGAATGGTTCGATTAGGATGCATAATGACCACAGAGACCTCGCAGCTTGCTTGCGAAAGATGACTTCCCTCTTTCAATCACTAATGTCATAGTCGACAATACGTGTGGGTTTGAAAGAATGTCATTCATGGACGCTTTCTTGGGTTACAATCGATCAAGATGCACCCCGATGATGCCAACACCTGACATTGAGATGCTATCGGTATATATTGCTACACGGTCATGCCGTTCGGCCTCAAAATGTCGGTGCCACATATCGTGGCGATGGCGAAAATTTTCGGGACCATCTCAGGAAAGCGGTCGAATGCTACGTCGGCGACTTAGTCGTAAAAGCGTGTGAGGAGGAGATCACATTAAAGATCTTAGAACGGTATTCGAGCTCATGCGAACTCATCAACTAAAGATGAACCACCTTCCTTGGGATGTCGGTGGCAAGTTCCACCGGCTTCGTCGTCACCGACAAAGGAATCCACGTCGATCGACAAAGTGAAGGCGATTCAAGAGTTGCAACCTCAGAAATCGAGAGAACTTCGGGGGTTACAAGGCGATTGGCGTACATCCGGCGGTTCATATCGAACCTATCACGGAAGTGCCAACCATTCTCAAAGTTGAATAAGAAGAGCGTGTCGTTTATTTGGGGCGGCGTCGTGAAAGCATTGAAGAGATCAAATCATATCTCTCTAAACCTCTGTTCTTGTTGCACGCGATCCGGAAAACCGTTTACGATTTACATCAAGGAGCGGATCACTCGTTAAAGCGCTTTACCATACGGGATGGCGGCGTGATCCTGAGCAGGCGATGTATTACAGGCGAACATTAGTGGTCTTTGAGTCGATACCCATGGTGAAGCGGCGCCTTGCATTAGTGTTAGCGATTGAAAAATGCGGCACTATTTAGTCGGACGGGCGATTTATGTTATCTCTAGCGTAAATCGGTCCGAATATTTATATTGACCGGCCTCAATGAGTTGGCGTTTGGCGAAATGGGCCTTGCTCTTGTCCCAATATGACTTGCACTTCAAACAACAAAAGTCGGTCAAAGGACAAGCGATTCGCGATCTCTTGGCGCCAACGGACAGCGGGCCTTGATTGAGCTATATGATGATCTTCAGGATGAAGTCCACGAAGTCAACACTACATCGCACCAACAAATATGGTGGTTGTATTTTGACGGAGCTTCTCGAGCTACTAATGTAGCAAGTGCCCCCGGACGTTCTAAGATTTCCGCCGGAGTCGGGGTTGTCCTAGTTTCTCCGGGGAATCACGTCATGCCCCGTGCTTATTCGCTCACCGAACCTTGTTCCAATAATGTAGCCGAATACAACGCGCTACTTATCGGACTTAGCTTAGCCAAGGGGCTGGGAGTTGAATATCTCGAAGCATCTGGCGATTCTAGCTGATAGTCGAGCAGATCAGCGGAGACTCTGAAAGTCAATCGAGATCTAATTCCTTATCATCAGGTAGCAATCGAAATGGCAAACTCGTTCGAAGAGTTCTTCATTGAATATATCCCACGCCTCCAAAATGCTTACGCGGATGCAGCGGCGGCGTTAGGCGTATAGGTTAGCACAACCTTCGAAGCCGAGCAACTAGTTACGGTCGGGACTCATCGACTTTTGTACGGTATATGATGAGGTACAAGAAAATGAAGGTAGTTATCAAAGAGGTATATCGACCCAAACCAAATTGGAGCCTCGAGATTGGCTTTCCTATCATCGACTTCGTCTTGCGGTGATACAGGAAGGCGTGAGGGAGAAGTCAATCGGCGAAGAGCTCCCAAATTCTTTACAACAGAGACCCGGATGTTATATGCGTCGAGTGCGATGGTCTTTACTCCGATGCCTTTCAAACAAAGAGCGAAGGGTCCTTCGGGAAGCGCCGCGAAGGTGAATCACGGCCACCGGACTGGTCCCAAACTCTGATGAATTAGGAGAATGGGTTACTTCGGCCAACAATGATTAATGGCCTTGATCGATGCGGCTTCGGAAGTGCCGCATGTCAAATTCAAATTATATGCATCGAGCCTCAGGCGGTTGCACCCTTCAACATCGGCCATTGAGACATGGGGAATGGGCGTTGTAGGTCCCATTTTCCTCCGTCGGTTAAAGGGGATCGATTTATTTTAGCGATCACCGACTACTTCTCCAAGTGGGCGAAGCAATCCGCTAAAAGAAGTCAAGGCAAGTACCGTCATCAAGTTTATCAAACACCATGTCATCTATCGACATGGTGTCGAACGGATCGTGCATGACAGCGGTCCCAATTCATCGGCAATTCCTTCATCGGGTTATGCGAAAAGTTCAAGATACAAGATGTCACATCGACTGACCTATAATCCAATGACAAATGTATTAGCTGAGGCGTTCAACAAAGGCGATTATCAAGATTTTGTGAAGCTTGTGAAGAATAACAAGCGAGGCTGGGGCGATAAACTTGGAGAAGCACTTTCTGGGCATATCGCTGCTGATCGCCGCGCCATTGGAGGCGACCCATACTCCTTGGTTCTGGGTGTGAGGCGGTTCTCCGTTGAAATCGGTCCGTCGCCGCGCCATCCTTGCAGCAGAGATGGCGTAGAAGAACAACATCAAAAACTCTCGAAGAGCTTGAGATGTTAGATGAGAAGCGCTGGAGGCTCAGCGATGCATTGAGTTCTATCAAGCTAGGATGTGAGGCTTTTAACAAGAAAGTTCGACGAGAGAACCTTTAAGGAGGAGATCTAGTCGCCAGCTGGCGGCCGATAATTCTCAACTCCAAGAAGAAAGGTAAATTTGAACCCAAATGGGAAGGACCGTTTATAATAGAACGGTCTATTTAAGCGGTGCATATCATATATCACATAGAATGGCGGCCGTGATTAATCTAGATAAATGGAAATTTACGAAAAAGTATTATCCTTAGTACATTGGGATAACCCATTTTGATGGGAAGTTCCTCGAGAATATCTCACTCATTTTCGTGAGGATAACCCTAAGTTATTTTGTTTTCCTCCAAAATTCTCTCACCGATCACATTCATTGTGGTGGGCCCACTAAAATCTCCACTGGTCCAACCACTAGCAAAATCCTCTCGATTCCTTCCGAGCGAGGTCCACACAAATTCAGTTAGCAATCCTATAAAGCGAAAGCTATCGTTACCCTTCCATGATTCTCGAGTGGAGACCCGGCTCTTAGTTTCTCATCGGAAATAGAATACATTCTTCCTTTCCATTCACGGAGATAGGACACATCCTTCCTCTTGAAGCAAGAGATAGAATACATTCTTCCTCTCTTGTCTTATATTCTCGGTGGAGACCCCTCTTAGTTTCATCTTTCAAGATTCTCAAAATGGAGATTCCATTTTTAGTCTCTTTCCTTTGGAAGCAGGGATAAAAATCCTTCCTTTCGGTGCAGAATAGGAGACAAGATCCTCCTTCCTCTCAACTGGAGAGATAGGATACAAAACCTTCCTCTCTTGTTCATCCCTTACCGGAGATGGGAGACAAGATCCTCCTTCCTCTCCACTTTAGAGAAATAGAATACATTCTTCCTTTCCCACCTCAATCAATCTTACACGGTTCAATCCTTCTCCGGTCAAAGAAACCAAGATTTATCTTGGGGAATGTGATTCGAATCCTAGCGGGGATAGGTAGGCGGCTGCAGCGTCGCGGAGTTAGTCTTCATAAAAAAGCGAAGCCTAATTATTCAATATCGTAGCACTAAGTCTAAGAGTTTCATTCTTTTAGCAGGCGTTGTGTGTAGAGCAGTTTAGATAATCTACATGCTAGCCCAACTCAAGCGGTAGTTGGTAAAGGCTCATCAAACCCGTTGAGAAGGGTTGTGTAATAACCTAAAGCCGGCCTCACAGCAGCGTTGCGGTTTAGTCTTTTTCGGTGAAGAAGACACGAGTTTGATTAGGGGTATTTTATCCGAAGCCTAAGAAGGGATAAAGGCATGCTGCAGTTGCGGTTTAGTCTTTCCGGTGAAGAAGACACGAGTTTGATTATGGGGTATTTTATCCGAAGCCTAAGAAGGGATAAAGCCAACCTCCTGCAGCGTTGCGGTTTAGTCTTTTTCCGATTGAAGAAGACACGAGTTTGATTAGGGGTATTTTATCCGAAGCCTAAGAAGGGATAAAGCCAGCGCCTCACCGCAGCGTTGCGGTTTAGTCTTTCCTATTGAAGAAGGCACGAGTTTGATTAGGGGTATTTTATCCGAAGCCTAAGAAGGGATGAGTCTACGTGTAACACGTTCTTGCGGATGGTCTCTTGCGGTAAAGTACCGAGAACCTATGTATTCAATATCATAGCAACAAGTCTAGAAGAGTTTCATTCTTTTAGCACAGCGTCCCGTCTTGGAGCGGATCGATAATCCGCCGCTAGCCCAACTCAAGCGGTAGTTGGTAAAGGCTAATCAAACCGATTGGTGAGGGTTTGCCAAAATCCTATAAATATTATGGTTAATTATTTCTACGAAGTAAAAGAATCATAATAAATAACGAAAGGAATATATCTTATTCATTTGAAGCAAACATAGAAGGAGCTACAACTGTTTAAACATCAAGTCTATGACAAAGGATTTGTTGTTCTAGCTGAGACACTTCATCACTATAGGCACGGTGGAGTTCTCCGCAGCTCGATACACGAAAGACTCCTCATCGGTATTCAGTGTCTTCGTGGCTGCCTCCTCGAGCTCAACCAATTTCTGCTTCGACAGCTCGAGTTCCCTAGACGTGACGGCGAGAGCTTCTTCCTTGTTAGCCTTAGCCCGCTCAAAATACTCATCTTATCTTCCTCGCATGGAGCTCTCCCACGGCGGTATTATCCTCTCCGCTTTTCGCCACAATATCGGTCTGGACATGGCTTAGGGAAGAATATGTCTACCGGCAACTTGACTCGAGCTTATGTGGTCTCTCGCATCGGACCTTGAGCCCGGTAAAAACGAGCATCGCGCCATGCCTCTAAGCGTGTCGATCGGCGGCTATGTATGAGGAAGCTCCGGCTGCCCGCGGTTCTTGTAGTCTCTGAAGCTTTCTCTCGGATGGGGAGGTCGTCGGCAATGGCTGAGCCATTTCGGGATAACCCATATCGTATCAAGGCCATCAGGATCAGCGTGCTTTGAATGATGATGAAGAACCTTTTCGATCACCGTGTTCACCAAAGAAAAGAATGGCGTACTTCAGACGGATAATAAGATGGGATGGATCTTCATCCGCATCAGCGCTCTCGCCAGATCATGGAGTCGAGATGTAGGCTCTACACAAAAGAAAAGAGGACCTTAGAATCTCCCATCAAAAGAAATTGGTGAAGACATATTTGACTAAAGGACTCTTACCCGTCTCCCTCAGCGTAGTTTCAGGGACTGGCGAGTCCATCGCAGGAGTACTTGTCGCTGGAGAACTATCTACGGCAGCTGACTCCTCAGTGTGCTCATCTATCTCGGCGGTCGTGGTGGTTGGGTCGAAAGCGGCGGGAAGAGTGCAGCTACATGAAAAGGGAATTTCTCGGGCTCCTTTAATTATAGTAGTATTGGCCAAAGGCGGCCTAATAATGTCGAAGAAAATTCATACCTTCTTCGGGGAGGGTAGCCGGGTAAATCTTCACCAAGAGTATCACCATCCTGTGACCAGTGCGTGGTCATCCATGGAAGTGTTAGTATAAACCGGCTTCCACGAAATCTTCCATTAAAAGTCACGAAAAGAAGGCATTAGGAAGATGAATGCAATTAAGGCGAATAATAGGTAAAGCTACTTACCTCCTACGATGGGGTTGGCTTGCCTAGTTTGGTTAGTGCATTGTCTCCGGCAATTTCTCTAAAAGAGCAAAAAGCGAAAAGAGATTTAGAGAGTGCAATTCGAATCGTTTAATTCCGCATTAGCCATCTAAAGAGAATTATCGATGTTAGATGTACTTGGATTAGCGAATCGGGTCCTACATTGGTCTCCTCGCCATAGCTCCATACATTTATTGAGTAAAACTTGGCTCGGCATGAAGCGAAGCTGGGCCATGAGAATGCGTGGTGAGGAAAATCAAAGCGGAATCATAATCCTAAAGCCCCACATGCAAGCGGAGAAATGTCGGTCTCCAAAAGCGAAAATATCATATTACATCATGGTGAATTGTTACCTCCGTCAGCGGCTTCGATCATCGGTCAAGTCTATATCAAGGGAGAGGATTCCGTTGATTCTTATGGGCTAAACTCTTCGTTTAACCCTTGAGAGGGTGAGAAATTCTTCTTCTTCAATGATTTTCACGAAAATTGGGTTGAATGAGAAATCAATGGAAAGGATGAAAAAGCGAAGGGGAAAAGGAGAAAGTACGAGGTCCTTCTCATAAGCTGTAGCCTCAGCTTGGTCCTCTCCTAAAGTCGCGTCGAGTTGTGGAACTCCTCCTCGGCCTCGCCAGGTTGATAAGATTGGCGGCGCTTCCTCGGACTTGGCGGTATCAGGGGGTGCAGTGTGTCGGCTTCGCGATGCTTGGCCACCAGATCTGAGATAGCCCTCCACGGGGGCTTTCGTTAGCTACTAATAGCCAAGCTGCAATGAAGGAATGTCGATTCAGTGTGGTCGAGCTCGGAGGCTGAATCTAACGGTACATCCCATGGCGCTCCACAACCATGCTCGAAGGCCATCCACAAGTCCACCATGAATCACGGAGCCGTCGGTTCGGGTTCTCAACGTAGAGTTGGTTAAGTAACAGGCGGCGAGCAAAGCGGCGAGGAAAATAAGGCTCAATAAAGTATTCCTCCTTTACCGGAAAGTGAGATACCACGGCCTAATGTTCACTAGCCGGTTAAACGACCAATGTCAAGTAAAGTCTGTGTCTTGGCACCTCCTCGTCGACCAAGGACTCGCCATATTGACGGAGAATCGAAAAAATATCGGAAAAGATCCACCCTTTATGAATCGCATCGTTTCTTGATCTCAGTAAAGCCGCCCTTCCATCGCAATCCTCTACCAACCGCAAAGAAAGAGTAGGCGAATGTGGAACCGGTGCCACATCATGTCGGGCGATGAAAAAGGAACCAGCCATCAAATAGGTATCACGGGGAGCTCTACCGGACGGAAGGAATGCGTGATGATGGCTCATCCTTTCTCGAGTAGGCCGGACTATATGCGCAATCCACGGTGAATATTGGCCACCATTACGGAAGGAGAGTTCTTTCTTGTGGGCAAAAGCTGCGGGGTGTTGCGGGGAAATTGACTTGTTATTCATTGTCCTTGAATGCGTTTCACAGCTTCTTTGGCCTACAACAAAATTCAAAAAATGCCTTTTATTTTAAAGGTACAATGGAAACAAAATTACAACTTTTCTGTATGAACAAACCACGAGGATCTGTTATGAGATCACCGGCTGCGTCAGTTCTTTGCACTGTCTAGGGACTTGAATCGTCAGGTGGACCACAGCGCAATTCGATCGGTAGGGCCGGGTTGCGGAACTTCTGAGGCGTGAAGGGGCTCGTTTCCGCGAAGGAAGCAGCGCCTAAGGGATCACACCACGAAGGAGAGGATGCGCCGGGGATCACACTCACGAAGGAGGATCGCCCGGGCGGGTGAGATCTACTAGGAGAAATCAACTGCTGCTGATCGTAGCCGACCGAGTTTGCTTACCTCGCGATTTGTAGATCGGCGTCGCGGGACTTGTGCTGCGTCGGTGCCGAACCGTCGCGTCGGCGCTTTCGTAGATCTCGCGAGCTCTCTCGAGATATCGAAAATCCAACCCTTGAAAATGAGCACACCCTCGGACTATTTATAGGAAAATAGAGAGGGGCTCTTTGCGGCGGACACCAAATGGTGTCCGGCCGGACACCTTTGGTGTCGGTCTTGGACACCATTTGGTGTCGACCAGTGCCGGACACCAAGCGGTGTCGAGGTTTAACTGACGCCGTTTGGCCTCGTTTGGTTGGTTTTGGACTTTTCGCGACATTTTGTCCGATCTTGTCATTGTCGTCATAAGTCGAACTTCGATTCTCTTGATTGGTTTCATCCGTCAATGGTTCAAGTGGCGATCGGTGTTGTTCAAATCTAATCTCGTTGGCGTTGAATCCGATCGATCTGGCTGAAGCTTTGCTTGTTGGATTAGTTCCATACCGCGTAACTGCCGACTCACATGCGTTAGATCGACTTGCTTCACTTTCGTTTTCGGGCGGTTTGTTGAATGGATGTCGGTTGTCAACCCGTCCGCGAGTCTTGTTGAATGCTTGATAAGCAATTTTGCGCTTCTGGATACCCCTCCAAAGCGTCTGGTCGATTCTTGATGAGTGCAGGGATGCTTTGGACATGATAACCCTTCACTCTTTAATTGGCGTGATCGGACTTGTGAATGACCACGGCGTTTGATCTCTACATTCCCGGATCTTTCCGGTGCTTTGTAGGGTTCTTTGAAGGTGTTGCGATCTTGCATTTTTTGTCGACCGTTGTGAAATCTTGACCAGAAGTCGATGAATTTCTTTTGAGATTGGCTCGGTATTTAATTCCTCCATCCTCAGGTTCTCCGGTTTTGTAGGATACCCGGGGTATTACGGTCTTTGCATTTATTGCTTGACCGTTGTTGGAATTTCAAGCTAGCTAATTAAGCTCCCTTCTTGTCGACTTCGTGTTGGTGAATTGTCATCCATTTGACCATCGGGATTCCTCCGTTGATCGGGGAATCCTTCAACTGCTGACAGCGTTAATTGGCCTCGAACTACATGGATTTTAGCCTTCAATCGGCGAGTGCGTTGACGGCGTCGCGATCTTCGCGTGGATCGAGCTGTTCATCGGTGAATCGCCGGTGGCACGGCGCGTTGGTTGGCGTCGCTCTTGTATATTACTCCTTGTTGGAGCACAATTATCCTCGATTGGGAGGAATTTTTCTTGGGACTTATTCCAATTCTAAAGTTGAGATGGGCCTTACGTGACGCATGAATCGGCATTGATCTGTGAGAGGAATTATTTCAAGGTAGAAGCGGCGTCGGCGCCAACATAAGCCTTGGAGTCGTCAATTTATCCCTCTTTGAGGTTCCACAGTGGGAGAAATTGAGGTTATCGAGTTATCCTTAAGAATATGGTAATATTCTCCGGAACTTCGTTAAGAATTAGGAACTAGTTTATACTCGTAATCCTATTTGGAGTAGCATTAGGTGGCAGCGTTGATTAAGCGTCAATGCAATCCATACGATCGAGATATCCTAAGAATAGTTTTTATGGAAATATTCTTAGGAACTTCGACAAATTAGAAGCGGTTTATACTGGTATTCACGATTGGAGTAGGATTAGGCGGCAGCGTTGATTGGCGTCGATGTGATCCATACGATCGAGTTATCCTTAAGAATATTTTTATGGAAATATTCTTAGGAACTTCTCGACAAATTAGGAAATAGTTTATACTCGTAATCTGATTGGAGTAGGATTAAGGCGTTGATTGGCGTCGATGTGATCCATACGATCGAGTTATCCAAGAATATTTTTATGGAAATATTCTTAGGGGCTCGACAAATTAGGAAATAGTTTATACTCGTAATCTGATTGGAGTAGGATTAGTGACGCATTGATTGGCGTCGATGTGATCCATACGATCGAGTTATCCTAAGAATATTTTTATGGAAATATTCTTAGAACTTCTCGACAAATTAGGAAATAGTTTATACTACGTAATCTGATTGGGTAGGATTAGGCAGCGTTGATTGGCGTCGATGTGATCCATACGATCGAGTTATCCTAAGAATATTTTTATGGAAATATTCTTAGGAACTTCGACAAATTAGGAAATAGTTTATACTAGTAATTGATTGGGTAGGATTAGGCGTAGCGTTGATTGGCGTCGATGTGATCCTGCGATCGAGTTATCCTAAGAATTTTTTATGGAAATATTCTTGGGAACTTCTCGACAAATTAGGAAATAGTTTATACTCGTAATCGATTGGGTAGGATTAGGCGACCGTTGATTGGCGTCGATGTGATCCATACGATCGAGTTATCCTAAGAATATTTTTATGGAAATATTACGGGAACTTCGACAAATTAGGAAATAGTTTATACTCGTAATCGATTGGAGTAGGATTAGGCGGCAGCGTTGATTGGCGTCGATGTGATCCATACGATCGGTAATCGATTGTTGTATGCATGCATGGAGAAAGAACCGTCATTGGCCATGAATAGGTGGCGGCCATGAAGCTGACGGTGATGCATGGCGGCCGAGCGGTCGAGTTGGCGGCCGTAGCGGCGCCGAGAGCGCCCGGCTTCGGTCGTGACCGAGCGGCAATGGCCTTCGGTATAGCCGGCGGCGCTGGCTGCGAGCACTTCGGTCCGCGACCAGGCGCATCTTGCCGGCTCGGTCGAGACGGCCGGTACTAGCGATTTCGGTCGTCCGTCGTTTTGTCGGCAGCGCCCGTTGATACCCGGTCATGATTGATAAACCATGACCTGACCAACGGGACTTCTTGCATTGTATTAGCTGATTTTTAGCCATCGCGTCGACTTTTCGTCGTGTTTTTTCTTGCGGCTTCAATGTCGTCGGAAGATCCGCGAGCAGCCCGTCTACTCCGTCTCGCGATGGCGTGCCACCATCGTTCTTTGGTGAGATTTTCATGTTAAATTGCTCATTCACAACTTGCATTCATAAATTGTATGGCCTTGATTCCTCCTTGTGAGAGCGGCGGCTCGTATAGCCTTGATTCCTCCCATTGAGGATCGGCGGCTTATATTTGGCGGAGACGGCGGGGCGATTCCGTGGCGTACTACGGTCGGATGGATAGAATGCCGTCATTTTATGTGGCGGGATATTATCGATAAATCCGTAGTGTGTTGACATCGATTCTCCATATAGGCGTGACTCTATCTCCGAATTTAGTGAAATGAGTTCAACGCCTTATATATATATATTTCTTTGGAGTTACGACTCATTCGATTTTATATATATATATATTTTAGGTTGAGTATCCCTGCAGTGCTTCCTTAGCATGCGGTTGGCGGACGTCGTGGTGACCACTTTTCCTCTTCGATGACCCTACTATTCTTATTTAGCCGGTTTAGGCGGATCGAGCGGAGTGACCCGTTAGTACTTTCGGAGGAGGTCCTCGTGTGTTGAGTTCGTGGTGGCGCACCACTTCGAAAAGATTACGGTTCCTCTGGCCTTTGGGCAAGGCGGACTATTTGTTTGGCGACTCCGTTGAGGACCAGTCGACTTTCATTGGGAGTGAGCAATGGTACAAGGATGATGGTGGATTCTTATATCTCCCTTGGATTCCTCATCATCGTTGTTTGGCGGGATACGGCATCGGTCGCCGCGAGAAAATGTCGTGGCGCGGAAAGTGTGGCATTCATTGCGGGTTTATCACCCATCGGTCGGTTCTGGTTCACTCGAGGCGAGTTATCGGTGCACCACAGTATATTGGGGCTGGACTCTCCGCCTCGTGATGAACATTTCGTCAGTGGAGACTTTGAAGAACGCGCCGCCTGTTGGGAGGGAGGAGATCTTTGGCGTCACGGTCATAGATTCTTGGTGGGTTCATTGGATAAGCTCGGTGGACTTCGTTTGACTAGTCCGTTCTTGGCCGATGGGGCGAGGAACTTGAACTGTGGTTTATATGCGCGATTAGTGCCACTATGTATGGGCTCGGTCGGTACCAACCACTTCTTAGCTTTATCAGAGCTCTATAATCGATTGAACACATTCTTAACCGGGCATGGCGAACTAGGATTGGCTTTGCGAGATGCATCGGTCTTGGGTTTACCTATGGGAAGGATGCTATATCGGGAATACTTCCGGTAGGGTAGATTCGGTGAAGGATACCACTGGCCGTTCACGACACCCTATGGGACCTCCGCGTGCCATTATCACATCCCTAACCGAGATAGAGCCATCGGTTAAAAGGAAGTCGATTATCGGCTGAAGCGTTCGCCAATTATTTGTTCAAACATCGGAGGGCGATCGATGAAGTTGTGAATTGGCTCCTTCTACTGAGAGATTAATGGGTTGATAGAAAAGTAGGCTAAGTCTTATACCCGAGTAGTGCAGAGTATGGTTTTCGGTGAGGGAGCAAATTCACGACCTTCTTATGGCATGGTAAAACCTATCCGGGATGACTCTCTTAATTTGGTTTCCTGCCATCGGTTGAAGAAATGTGTGATGCCATGTCGACTAGCGGCGCTTTGCGTTAGAGGTGCTCTATCTGCGGATTCGGCTTGCTCACAAGAAGAGTTGTCTCTTCTTCCGGTGATGGTGGCTAACATTCATGGGGACTTAGTCAAATAACCACGCCTTTTCGGGAGGAAAAACAAACCATCGGTGAGATTCCTCATGTCAGGTGGAACTCCGTACACCTACTTGATGGCTGGTTTGTTCTTCATCGACCGGATATGATGGCAGTAGCCGAAGCTTGTGGATCCATCTGTCCCTTTTCTTCAATCTTTAGAAATGCAAGTGGCAAAGTAGCGGATTCTTAGGAGTCGTAAGCAATTCTTGATTCATAAGGGTTGGGCCTTCTCTAGATGTTTTCCTTAGTTCTGCGGTCGATGCGAGTCTTTGATTGATGAGGAGAGACCTAAGATGAGCCGGACTTTACTTGATGTTGACTTTGGATCAACATCCGACCAGAATATCTTATTTTCAGTGAAAGCGAGTGCTACATTGAGCCTTATTTCCCTTCTCGTTTATTTCGTCGGTTCGGTTCACGACCAACTTTCGTTAGGAACCCGAACGGGAGTTCGGACTTGGCGGTTTGATCGATGGTGTCGGGCGTGGTTGTGGAGTATAGCGGGCTGTACCGCTAAATTTAGCCTCAGTCTTGTCGTGGCTGGAGTCGACATATTTATCTGCAGCGGCTTTTGGCGCCCGGTGAACTTCGTTCTGTGAAGTCCCTTGGCGGCCCGATTGAAGAGGCTTCCGTGACACTCAAGGCATTCGGGAGGCTGCTCGGGCACAAAAAGCGTCGCCCCCACCGAATCGGGACAGTCGATGGGGAGATTCATAGTTAGCCAGATACTTGAGGAGAGAGAACGAGGAGGAAGTTGCAACTCATGAAGAAAACTCGGTACTTTCTCCTTGAATCTCTTTATTCCCTTGAGATATCCCAATCGATATTGATTTATCTTTTTAGGGATACGAGAAAAAGTCCGCCCTTGCGATGGGGTCAAACTCCGCAATGGAGCTCCTCTTAAGCGAAAAGCGGTTCCGAATCTGCAGCCACCTTCTCGGACCATTATCTTGGATTCGACAGCGAAGACTCTACGGCGATAAAGGTAATGCTTTTGACGAAATCTTCGATCATTCGGCTCTTTGTGAATCTCACGATTTTCTCTTGTGCGGGGAGAATTTGGTAGCGCCAATTTTGATTTTCCTCTCACGACTTTCTTAGAGTCGGTTTAAGTGGGGCAAGTACTCGACTATTGTGCGGGAGAGCAGAAAATACCAACATAGGACTGGATCGGAGAATCGGGTACATCTAACTGCTTGGTAATTTTTCTTACGGATAGCAACTTGCAAAGACGAAATTTGTTTCCACGCAATTCACATCCATACTTCGCTCTTATGTCGACTTTTTCGATGGAGGACTTGAGGTTTGATCGTGATTTACCGGGCGTTCCTCTTCGGCGATCAGTGCACGAGCTAGGAATTCCTAGGGATATCGAGGCTAATTTCTTTGAAGGTACAAATCCCTTCACGATAATCATAGGACTATTCAATTTTGACTAATGCGTCTATGATTGAAAATGTCTCGCGATAGAGACCGTCGATGATATTGAGCACTGCTATTCTTCGAGTCCGCCAACCGTCGATACCTTGGGCGTGCGGTCGAGATCCGGCCCGAGGCTGTCGATCGCCACCGGCTTCATTTGTTTTCGCGGTTTCATTAAGGCGAAAGCGCACATGCTGGTATGACCCATTCAGCTGCCAGATACTCATGCGATCTTTTTGGTTTTGGGAGTTTTCACCCTTTTCTTCCTTTGCGGGGTCTACAATCTCTCACGACTTAGTGAGCTTTGATGTCGGCGGCGATCCATCTCGGTGATTATCGGGTGGAAATCGCTCGTTCTTCTCTTATTTAGCCATAGTGATAGACACACTTCGGTACGGACTTTCTCTCCGTCGGTTCGAGCATTCCATGATCCTAGGGTAACCGCGATATGAGATCACGGGTTATTGAGTTGCCCGGACCATCGTGATCTTGATCATTTGGAGGTTAAGCTCAAGCGTCGCAAGACTTTGAGGCAGCAGAGCTCCCTCATATATAGAGGCAGAGCGAGCTGCGCTGACTTGGCGTGATGCTTTCGCGTTATTCTTGGACTCGAAGTTCAGATCACGGCAAGACCGGGTCGTCTTTTTGAGAGGCTGCTGTCACTGGCTTCATCTTCCGTGGGACATTTTCAATCTTGTGCTCTTTGGAGAGGTGAGAATAGTAGAGCTCGAGCAGGGAACTTCAGCGAGGGAGAGTCGATCATCTTGAAGGCGGCGAAGGCCAACAAGGAGGAGACTCTTGCGGATCATGTCAGAAGCTTGAGTTTTCATGAGCTGGTGGTCGAGGAGGAAGCATAAAGACCCTTAATAGCGGCGAGGAGACTTTGGGGGCCAAACTTGGGAGGAACTCAACAAGCTTTCCTCAATAAAGTATCGAGTTAAGCGGACAAATTTGTTGTCACAAATTTGGCGTTTAGAAACTTCGTGTAACTTGATCTTTTATCAATAAAACATATTTACGTCCTCTTTTATGCTTTATTATGATTCTTTTATTTCATCGAAATAATTAACCATAATACTTATAGGATTTTTGGCAAACCCTCAGCGTCAGCAGTTTGATTAGCCTTTACCAACTACCGTTTGAGTTAGGCTGGCGAATCATCACGGATCCGTTCCGCTGCGTGGCGTTGTGCTAAAAGAATGAAACTCTCTTAGACTTAATGCTACGATGTTGAATCGTAGGCTTCATACTCTTTCACGGGCAAGAGACCACCCGACAGCGTGTTCAGGCGTAGGCTCATCCTTCTTAGGCTTGGGATGAAATACCTAGAATCAAACTCGGTGTCTTCTTCAATGGGAAAAAGACTAAACCCGACAAGCGTGGTGGCGTTGGCTTTATCCCTTCTTAGGCTTGGGATAAAATACCCGAATCAAACTCGGTGTCTTCTTCAATCGGAAAAAGACTAAGCCAAACAGCGTGTTAAGCGTTGTCTTTAGGAGTTATTAGCGAGCCCGACCCTCAGCAGTTTGATTAGCCTTTACCAACTACGTTTGAGTTGGGCTGGCGTGCGGATTATCACGGATCCGTTCCGCCGTGGCGTTGTGCTAAAAGAATGGGACTCTCTTAGACCTAATGCTACGATGTTGAATCGTAGGCTTCATACTCTTTCACGGGCAAGAGACCACCGACAGCAGCGTGTTCAGCGTAGGCTCATCCTTCTTAGGCTTGGGATGAAATACAGTCGAACTACGGTGTCTTCTTCAATGGGAAAAAGACTAAGCGGCAGCGTGTGGCGTTGGCTTTATCCTTCTTAGGCTTGGGATAAAATACCCGAGTCGAACTCTAGTGTCTTCTTCAATCGGAGAAAGACTAAGCGGACAGCAGCGTGTGAAGCGTTGGCTTAATCTACTTAGGATTGGGATCAAATTCCCAAGATGAACCTTGGTGCCTTCTTTTTGACGGGAAAGGTGAGCCGGATTAAATTGGTGAGAGAGAAGAACTTTATGTTCTATTTCTCAGCATGAAACCAATAGCGAGCTGGCGTAGGAATCGAAAAGACTTCGGGTGACCTTGGTGGACAACACAGTGCGAAAATCGGCCTTATATCTTGGTCGGCGCTACCTAAGATAAAAGATGGAACTAAGAGTGGGATCTCCACTCCGAGAACCGAAAAGACTTCGGAGGTGACCTTGGCGGACAACTGATGCGAAAATCCCGCATACCTTCGGTCGCGCTACAAGATGAGAGATGGTACTAAGAGTGGGATCTCCACTCAGAACCGAAGAGACTCGGTGACCTTGGTGGACAACACAGTGCGAAAATACCGGCATACCTTCAGTGGTAGCTACCTAAAGCGAAAGATGGAACTAAGAGTGGGATCTCCGCCCGAGAACGAAAGACTTCGGGTGACCTTGATTGGACAACACAGTGCGAAAATCTCGGCCTATACCTTGATCGAGCTACCTAAGATGAAATGGGTAGGACCCTTCCGTTTATCGCGGATCTTCAGCTTGAGGAAGAATTTTATATTCTATCTCGTGAGAATTTTACGAGTGGGCCTCTTGTTCATAGAAGGAATCAAGAGGATTTTGGTAATGTACCGGAAAATTTGTAGACCTACAGTGAGAATTTGATCGGTGGGGAAATTATGATGGAGGATAAATTTAGGGTTATCCTCAAGAAAAATGGTGCAACATCCCGAGGAACTTCTGAAGATACTAAGGGTAGTATTTCTTGGGGAACTTCCCATTTATCGGCATTAATTGCGGTCGCCACTTTAATTAGTGATATGCACCATTGGAGTAAACCGTTTCTATTACAAGCGGACCCTCCCATTTAGGTTGAATTACCCTGAGGATTAGCGATTAGGTCGGCGGCGAGGACCAAATCTCCTTCTTTGAAACTCCGTTGTCGTACTTTCTTGTTGAAAGCTCGACATCCTAGCTTGGTAGAACTCAATGCATTGTTGAGCTTCGGTAGCTTTTCATCAACATCTCGAGCTCTTGAGGCGGCTTTTGATGATGTTCCTCGATCGTCATCTCCGTTGCAAGCGTCTGGGGTGGCGAATCTGGATTTCCAATGGGAGAAGCTGCTTCACACCGTAGACTAGAGAATCGGGGTCTCTCGATGGCGTGCGTGCATGCGGTTGTGCGATATGCGAGTGCTTCTCGAGTTTATCATCGGTCTAAGCTTGTTATTCTTCACAAGCTTTGGCGGAATCTTAATAATCCGTCTTGTTGAGCGCCTCGGCTAATCCATTATTTCTTTGGATTATAAGTACATCGGCGAGCGTCTTGTATCTTAATTTCGCAAAACGGCGAAGGAATTAGCGATGAATTAGGGGACCGTTGTCATGCACAATCCGTCTTGGGACCCGTGTCGGTAGATGACATGGTGTTTGATAAATTTGGCACGATGCACTAGCCTTCACTTCTTTTAGCGGGATTATACGCCCACTTGGAATAGAGTCGGTGATTGCTAGAATAAACCGATCGCCTTTGGTACGCGGAGGAAAAATAGGACCTACAACGTCCATTCCCCGTCTCGAATGGCGAGGGATGTAGCCGAAGGATGCAGCGCTACAGGCTGATGCATATAATTGGCGTGAATCGACCGCAGCGTGGCATTCGGCGTGCTTGCTGCGTCATTAATTGTTGGCCAAAGTAGCCCATTCTCGATTCGATCGTAGAGCTTGGGACGGTAGAGTGCACCACATTCACCGTGTGCTTCCCAAAGGACCTCTTACGCCTCTTTGTTTGAGAGGCATCGAGATAAAGACCATCCACCCTGGCGATATAACATCCGGGTCTCCGTGTCGTAGAAGAATCTTGGAGCTCTTGCGGATTGACTCTCTCTCCTTCCGCGTCTTCGTGAATACCGTGCAAGGCGTAGTCGATGATAGGAAGCGCCAATCTGGGGCTCCAACTTGGTTTGGGTTGCATGCACCTCTTTGGTAACTACCCTTCATCTTCTTGTACCTCATTATATATTGAATGCGAAGAGTTGATGAGTCGTGCCGTAACTAATTGCTCGGTCGGAAGGTTGTGCTAGCGACGACTAACGCCGCCCGATGCATCCGCATGGCGTTAGAGAGGATATATTCAATGAAGAACTCTTGAGCGAGTACGCCATTTCAGCGGCTATCGATGATAGGGGACGGATCGGGGTTCCTAACCGTAGTCACCGGACACCTTAACTATCAATTGCGAATCACCGTGCGCTTGAGATACTCGACCCCGGCTCCTTGGTGAAGCTAAGTCCGATAAGTAGCGGCGTTGTATTGACTCGTTATTAAAACAAGGTTGGTGAGTGAATAAGCCGCGGGGCATGACATGATTCCCGGGAAACTAAGACAACCCAACTCGGGAATCTTAGAACATCAGGGGACGCACTTGCGTTGGTAGCTCGAGAAGCTCCGTCAAAGTACATTAAGCCATATTTGTTGGTGCGATGTAGTGTTGACCGTGGACTTCGTCAGGAAGATCGTCATTATAAGCTTAAGCTGCGTCGTTGTCGGTGGCGGCTAAGAAGATCATAAATAGCTTGTCCTTTGACCGACTTTTGTTGTTTGAAGTGCAAGTCATATTGGGACAAGAGCAAGGCCCATTTAAGGCAGCCAACTCATTGAGGCGGTGGGTCATAAATATCGGGACCGATTCGTTAGAAATGACATAAATCGTCGTCCGGCTAAATAGTGCGCATTTTACGAATCGCGAACACTAATGCAAAACGCTTCTCCGACCATTGGATATCGAGACTTCGGCCACCGACTAATGTTGACTCGAGATAATACTGCACGTTACGTGACCCATCGTCATCTGGCGAGTAAAGTGCTTAGCGAGTGATCCGTTACCTTGGCGTAGATCGAAGCGGTTTTCGACCGCGGTGCAACAAAACGGGGAGGTTTAGCGAGATCGATTTGATCTCTTTAAGCGGCTTTTACGACGGTGTTCCCAAATAAGCGACCGCCCTTCTTGTTCAACTTGGAGAATGGTTGGCACTTCCCGGATAGGTTCGATATGAACCGTCGGGATGCCAATGTCGCCCTTGTAACCCCGAGTTCTCCAGTTTCGGAGGTTGCAACTCTTGAATCGCCTTCACTTTGTCGGGATCGGCGTGGATGCCCTTATTAGTGACTACAAAGTCGAGGAACTTGCCACTAGACATCAAGGAAGGATTTGGTAGGTTCATCTTTAGCTAATGAGTCGCATGAGCTCGAATCTTCCTAAGATCTTTGATGTGATCTCCTTTGTCGGCTTTTCACAACAAATTCGTCAGCGTAGCATTCGACCGTTTTAGGAGATGATCACGAAAAATCTTAGTCATTGCTTCCGATATGTGGCCGTTTTGAGGCGAGCGGCATGGCCGTGTAGCAATATATATGCGTGATTACGAGCGTTGTGTGCTTGGCATCATCGGGGTGCATCTTAATTTGATTGTAACCCGAGAAACCATCCATGAAGGACATCCTCTCGAATCCACATGTATTGTCAACTATGGCGTCGGTGATTGGCGGAGGAAATCATCGCCGAGACAGCGGCGTTTAGATCTCGTGAGTAAACCACAGATCCTAATCGAACCATTCTTCTTCATGGCCAGGGACTATATTAGTCACCCAATCCGGATGTTGAATTTCTTTGATGAATCGATTCTATGAGTTTCTTCACTTCATCGCGATTGCCTACAATATTTATGGGCCGAAACCGTCTTTCTTTGTTGCTTGGTTTGACATCCACCTTGATGTTGGCGTGTGTGTGCCACATTAGAATTAGAGTCTGGCATGTCCTCGTAGCTCGGTGAATACATCGATATACTCCTGATTAAGGCAATCAACTCTTCCTTCTCTTAGGGGAAGAGTATTGCGATGTTTATGAGCTTAGGATGCTCTTCATCACCCATATTAATCACGGACTACCTGGGTCCTTAGTGGGGAGGTTTCTTTGTTGAATCTATCCCAAAGCTCTCGAGTTGATGGATCCATGGGTCTTCTCATGTTGGCATGTCTTCATCACTCTCAGCGATGGCGAGGATCGACCCGTAGCCATATTTGACATCAAAGCCTTGAAGGCTTCTCAAGTGGTGTCGGAATCCCAAGCCGAAGAAGAATCGGGCCAGTGTCCATCCTGGGTGGATTATTATCAATCGACCATGAGCATTCATCTTCGAGGAGGATTATTATCCCAACCTCTGCTGGTCATATTGGTGGTTACCCTTGACAATTCATCGCCTTGAGACTCGATCTTCTTCGTGAAGCATCTTGACTTGGGTTTTGGCATTTTGTTGCCAAGCCTATCAAATCTGGCGTCTTCTTGAAGGCGGCAGATGCGGTTACATTCGATGCTGTCACGATTAGTTTGGAACACGGACAATGCGTGTCCAATTGGAGAACTTCTATTTCAAGATTTGCTCGTACCCCGGCGATAGTACAACTCATCGGCATGAATGGAGCAACCCCTCGTGTGTTGATGCGACTTCACCGGTATAGCGTCATCGTCGTCGGACAAAAGCGTCTCGCGGGGATGAGCCACATTATCGGAGGGTTCCAGAGTCACTTTCGTCTCGCGTTAAGCCTTCTACGGCCAAGTTTGACGCGGGCTCTCGAACTTCGATCGAATTCCGGTGAGGCGGTTGCGGGGAATCTTCTTATCATGGTGGAGAGGGTAGGACCTCCATCGCAGGTGAGTTGGTCGGGGCCTCTTCGGGCCTAAGCAATCCTTGATGAAATTTTACCTCGATCATCGTTACCTTGCTAACACCGTTTTCTTGCTGCGGGATGCGCCAACATGATTGGCCGAGGCGGTGGAGATGCGGATGAGATCTCGGAGGTGTGATCTTCTTTTGAATCAAGTCACCCGTTGCGGCGAGCCTTAGATCGAATCGGCTTGGTGGTGATTCTTGGTAACGTTCGACGCCGTCGAATCGTTGTTCCGGTTCGGACTCCAAACTTAGCGCATTTTGTGCTTCTTGTCCACTTCTCCTTGTTCTACATCGGGCCTCTGAACTAGAGCGGTCGTTATCTGGTAATGCAGCCTCTGGATATGTTCTTCAAATGTTGATCGTTTCGGCAGCCGGACCCGATCATTGTTGGCGGCTTGGAGGGGTTGCCGGCCAGATCGTTGATGAGGTTCTTGACCTCTCTTGAGCAACCGGATCCACTTTGCGGACACGTCGTGATTCGGGCGTGGTGAACTCGCAGCCAGCGTCGGTGGCGTGCAGGCCTCTCTTTGAGAGTCGGCGCGCCATCGGCGTGATCTCACGCCGTCCGCGATCTTGGATGTGGGATGCCATTGGTGCAACCGGCAGCGGCGGAGTTAAGATCCTCGCCGAAGTTAGGAGCCGAGGACCAATGGATCTTTCTTCGCGGCGGAGATCATACGGATTTGTGGGGAGGGCGATGCGGGCGGAGGGCGATAGTATGATACTTGGATTCGGTTGACTTATTTGGGCGTAATTATTACACCTACCTGCGAGTTTTCGGGTCCGCTAGCCGGTTAGCGGTGAGGGGTCAAGGAGCAGCGGCCCCTTAGCGGAGTCGAGCGGCGCCACAAAATTTTTTTCTCACGTCGCCCAGGGGCCTTTGACTTCTTCTTGACGTAGAGATCTAGATCAGCGGCTGACCGCGACGACTTCTTCATTGGCTCCCCCTTTGATGATGCGCCGGCTTGTTCGGCGGGAAAAGTTGACTTGTTATTCATTGTCCTTGAATTACGTTTACGGCTTCTTTGGCCTACAACAAAATTCAAAGAAATGCCTTTTATTTTAAAGGCGTACAATGGAAACAAAATTACAACTTTTCTGTATGAACAAACCACGAGGATCTGTTATATCGAGATCACCAGCTGCGTGGGTTCTTTGCTGTCTTAGGGGACTTGAATGGTCAGTGGACCACCCAGCGCAATTCCGATCAGGTGGGCCGGGTTACGGAACTTCTGAGGCGTGAAGGGGCTCGTTCCGCGAAGAAGAAGCGCCTAAGGGGATCACACTCACGAAGGAGAGGATGCGCCGGGGATCACACTCACGAAGGAGGATCGCCCGGGCGGGTGAGATCTACTAGGAGAAATCAACTGCGCTGATCGTAGCCGACCGAGTTTGCTTACCTCGCTGATTTGTAGATCGTCGCCGGGACTTGTGCTGCGTCGGTGCTGGAGCCGTCGCGTCGGCTGCTCGTGATCTCAGAGCTCTCTCTCGGATATCGAGAAAATCCAACCCTTGAAAATGAGCACCTCGGACTATTTATAGGAAAATAGAGGGCTCTTTGGCGGCGGACACCAAATGGTGTCCGACCATTAACTGAACACCTTTGGTGTTGGTCTTTGGCGGACACCATTTGGTGTCGATAATAACGACGGTGTCGGGTTTAACGAAACGCCGTTTAGCCTTGTTTGGTTAGTTTCGGGACTTTTCCGTGACATTTTGTTTCGATCTTGTCATTGTCGTCATAAGTCAGAACTTCGATTCTCTTGATTGGTTTCATCCGTCAATGGTTCAAGTGGCGATCGGTCGTTGTTCAAATCCGATCTCGTTGGCGTTGAATCGTCGATCTGCTGAAGCTTTGCTTGTTGGGTTCATTCATACCGCGTAACTTTGCGACTCACATCGTTAAGTCGACTTGCTTCCATAGCGTTTTTGGCGTCGGTTTGTCGAATGGATCGTCGGTTGTCAACCCACCGTCCGCGAGTCTTGTTGAGATGCTGATAAGCAATTTTTGCGCCTACGGGGTAAGGACCTCCAAAGGTAAAGCATCATCAGTTGATATGGAACCACACATTTCTTTAGCGGATTGCAAGATAGTAGGCTAGAAGAGTTGTCATTTGGATAGGCTTTCTTGCATGCCCACGAAAGGTTGCAAACTTGGTCCACGGAAAACCATCTTGGTAGCTGAGCATATAGGAGTTAGCCTCGGACCTCTCGATCAGTTTATTAACCTTGAAGGAATGGCGGTGGCAGTTCACATATTTCCTCGCCGGTTGTCCTCCAAATCTTTGGAACAAATAATTGGCAAGCTGCTTTAGACTCACTTGCAATTTTCTTTTGGGCATAGGTTCAGATTGGGCGAGCTATATAATAATGACAAGTGAGATCCATAAAGTCTTGTAGCGATCGGTGTGTGTTTCTTGGCCCGGCTTAGTTCTGATTGGAAGGAAGTACTCGATCTGACATCTTTCCCATGGGTAGACCTGAAATACGGTACATCTCGTGTAAAACCAGCTGACTCACCGTGTTTAGTAAAAGCGTATTGAATGGATTATAGAGCTCGAATAAGGTGAAGAAATGGTTAAGTGATTGGAAGGCCATACATGGTGTACGAATGTTGGATCACGGCATAACGCAGTTCTCCATCCCATCGGTTGAGGGCGTGGTTGGTCGAGCGCCCCACCAATGTTTACGATGAGTGAACCCAGCCGTAAAATCTATGACTAGATGGCGGCATCTCACTATGAGCAAGGCGATTCTTCAAAGTTAGGCGGTAACAAAAATCTCATCAGAGGCGGTGTGTCCAACCCCACAATTTGGGATGAAGGCGATGTCGATTCTGTTGGAACACAGGCGGTACGCTGGGTAATAAATCCATAATGAATATGATCATGCTCCTCGGTGAGGCGGGGACATCGGCGTGTCGCGGCGGTGTCTACGAAATCGATTAATGGTGGCGGGGTATCAGAGAATATACAAGGGACCTCCGTCGTCTTGGTTCAACCACGCTTCGCTCTCGACAAAAGCTATATCGGATCATAAGCGGAGTGCCGAGCGGATAATCTATTTTCTGGTTGATTGGAGTGGTGTCTTTATGAGTGGCGCATCGGTGACCAATGTCGGAGAATCACGGGAACTCCCCTCAAATCTGACTGGATGCGTCTCGATGTGCAGGGTGCAAATCAGTGAGATAAAAATCGTGGGATCGTCACCGTGGAATAATATTCACTATGGCGTCCGTCAACGTAAGTCGGAAAAAGCTCAGAGGAATAATCAACGAAATCGAAAATATTGAGTTAGTAAAGGCGTTGAATTCATCTTCGTAGGTTGAGTCACGACCTTATAATGGATCTGACGATTTCATCCATATCGAATACCGAGCGATAAATATAGTCGTGTAAACAAATTGGCAATATATCCCGTTCTACGAGAGCATGGAGTGCGGTATGAAATCACTAGTTAAAGATATCGAGGCGGGTGATGACCAAGCAAAACCAATTTTTGAGCGTCGATCCCTACGAAGGAGAATCTCGGCTCTTCTCGCCTCACAAAGGAGAAAGCGGGTCATAGCGAGTGTACACATGGGAAGATGAAGCGAGAATCTGAAGTGTCGGTCCCCACAAAGGAGGTTTGGCTCTTCCCAATCGCCTCACAAAGGAAGCGGCGGGGATACAATGTATATATATCACGAAACGACAACGGCGCCCCACCAAAAGAAGGCGTGCATTCATGCGGCATCACGGGATTGATCGACCCACAGGAACATGAGATCTTAGCGGCGACGCCGAGCTGCAAAGACAAATAAGTCGAATACGGTTGAAAATCAACAAATAAAGTGTCAAAAGCAGGACACAATAGACTACGATCCGTCATGAAACACCAATGACGCCCGTATGGGCGGCGCGCGGCTGGTACGCGCCAGCGCCAACCGTGATGGCCTTAGCGCCCAGCCCGTAGCCGTAGCCAGCGCTAACCCCGGCTGGCGCTGGCCCGTAGCGCCAGTAGCATGTATGGCGCCAGCGGCAAGCGGCAGCCGCTGGCCGCCTAAGCGCCGCCTCGCCGTTCGCACCCTCGGTCTTCTCCCTATGGTGCGTCACGCATGCACAAAAAGAAGAAGAAGAAAAAGAGAACTTGCAAAACTCGTGTGCATACCTTGTTCGAAAAAATGTACGACCACAGTGAAAAACAAGAGGAAAGCCACAGAGAGAGTGACCTAGGTCAAGAAGAAAGAGGTTTGTGGGTATTTATAACAATCCCATGGACCCAATCCTCTTTGAATAAGGAGTCCTATTTGGCAACAAGTAGGAATTCTAATGGAGCCCAATTTGATATCTAAAAAACTAAATTGGAATTCCCCATCCTCTCACAAATATTTGGAAGAGAATTAGGCAGACTCAATTTTCTAAATATTTTCCATGTGGCCTAATCCTACTCCAAATAGGATTACAGTATAAAGCTGTTTCCTAATTTGTCGAAGTTCAGAAGAATATTTTCACAAAAATATTCTTAGGGATAACTTCGATCGTGTGGATCACATCGGCCGATCAACCGTCATTAATCCTACTCCAAATAGGATTACGGTATAAACTATTTCCTAATTTGTCGAGAAGTTCGGAAGAATATTTTCACAAAAATATTCTTAGGAAAACTCAATCGTGTGGATCACATCGGCCGATCAGCAGCGTCGCCTAATCCTACTCCAAATAGGATTACAGTATAAATTGTTTCCTAATTTGTCGAGAAGTTCAGGAAGAATATTTCCATAAAAATATATATTCTTAGGGATAACTTCGATCGTCTTGGATCACATCGGCCGATCAGCGTCGCTAATCCTACTCCAAATAGGATTACGAGTATAAAGCTGTTTCCTAATTTGTCGAGAAGTTCCCGAAGAATATTTTCACAAAAATATTCTTAGGGATAACTCAATCGTGTGGATCACATCGGCCGATCAGCGTCGCTAATCCTACTCCAAATAGGATTACAGTATAAAGCTGTTTCCTAATTTGTTAGAAGTTCAGGAAGAATATTTCCATAAAAATATATATTCTTAGGGATAACTTCGATCGTCTTGGATCACATCGGCCGATCAGCGCGTCGCCTAATCCTACTCCAAATAGGATTACGGTATAAAGCTGTTTCCTAATTTGTCGAGAAGTTCAGGAAGAATATTTCCATAAAAATATATATTCTTAGGGATAACTTCGATCGTCGCGGATCACATCGATGCCGATCAGCGTCGCTAATCCTACTCGAATAGGACTACGAGTATAAACTATTTCCTAATTCTTAGCGAGAAGTTCACGGAGAATATTACCACATTCTTAAGGATAACTTCGATAACCCTCAATTTCCTCCCACTGTGGAACCTCAAAGAGATAAATTGATGAATTCGACAAGGCTTATATTGGCCGGGACAGCGTTCTACCTTGAAAGAACTCCTCCCACTATATCAATGCCGATTCGCAAGGCCACGCCGTAAGGCTCCATCGGTCAACAGTTTGGAATTGGAATAAATCCCAAGAAGAATTCCTCCCACTGTAGATAATTGTACTCCGACAAGGAGTAATATAGTAGCGACGCCAACCAACACGTTGTCGCCGAAGGATTCACTAATCAACGGTTCGGATCCACGTAAGATCGCACGCCGGTCAACGCGTTGCACTCACCGATTGAAGGCTAAAATCCATATAATTTGACACCAACTAACGCATCGCAGCAAAGGATTCCCCGATCAACGGAGGAATCTCGATGGTCAATTGGACAACAATTCACCAACACGAGTCAACAACAAATGAACTCAATTAACTGCATTTTGAAATTCTAACAAACGGTCAAGCAATAAATGCAAGATCGTAATACCTTCAAAGAATCCTACAAAGCACTGGACAACCTGAGAGGATTGGAAGAATCAAAATACTGAGGCTATTCTCAAGAAGAAATTCATCAATCGACTTCTGGTCAAGATCTCAACAACGGTCAGACAAAAAAAATGCAGTACCGTAATACCTTCAGCAATCCTACAAAGCACTGGAAAGACTGAACGGAGTGGAGAGATCAAACGCCAAGGTCATTCACAAGTCCTATCACGCCAACTAAAAGGTGAAGGGCTCATCATGTCCAAAGCATCCCAGACTCATCAAGAATCGAGACTGAGACGCTTTGGAGGGGTATCTCAGAGGCTTAAAAATTGCTTATCGATGCGAACAAGACTCGTAACGGTGGGTTGACAACCGACGATCCATCCGACAACGTGACTCGAAAGTGTTGGCGATTAACTACGCCACAAAACGCATAAAGCGAGTCGACGAGCGTATGTGAGTCGGCGAGGCGTACAAATCGACAAAGACTTCGTAATGAGGAATTAATCTAACAACGGCGCCTCAGGTCAATAAGATTTGACGAAGCAAGATCGATCAGATTCGAACGTCAATGAGGCCAAGTTCAAATGACGACCAATCGTCATTTAAGCCGTTGACGGGTTGAAGTCAATCAAATGAATCGAGCACGGACTTGAACAGACGGCGGAAAAAAGCGAGACCTCGGCCAACTTGGCCGAGGTACTCTACCAGTGGTGTCGGTGTTCGCTAACATGGTCGAAGCCACTCGCCAATCTCGGGTAAGTACCGCCAAGTGGCCGAGGTGGTTCCGCCAAGTGTCGGCCACTTGTGGTTAACCCCTCTTGATCTTATAAATAGGGGGTCTTCCTCGATTCGGTGGCTGGATTTTTGCCGATTTAGCCGATTTCGGGATTTTCAAGAGTTCTTGCGAGATCCACGAGCCGCCAACGACGCTTCCGAAAGCACCGGCGAGCACGAAGTTCACCGACGCCGATCTACAATCGCAAGATAAGCGAATCCAGGTCAGGACTACAGATTACCCTTCGGGGATAGCGCTGTGATTTCTCCTAGTAGATCTCACCGCTCGTGATCCTCTCCTTCGTGAGTGAGATCCCCGCAGCGATCCTCTCCTTCGTGAGTGCGATCCCTCGGGCGCCGTTTCGCCGTGAAACAAGCCCCTTCACGCCTCAGAGTTCCGTAACCCGGTTTCCACTTGGATCTGAATTGCGCGGTGGTCCACGGACGAATAAAAAGTCCCCGGCACAAGCGAAGAATCCATACAAGCGAGGATCCCGTATAATAGAGATCCGAGCGTTTGTTCACTCAGGAAGAAGTTGTAATTTTTTTTGGTTTTCATTGTACGCCTTAAATAAAAGGCAATTTTTCTTTTTTTTGAATTTTGTTGTAGGCCCAAGAAGCTGTAAACAAGTTCAACAACAATGAATAACAAAACAACTTTCCCCGCGAACAATTATATCCTACGAGAGGACATTCCTCTAAAACATGTGTTGGAAAAAGATAGTTATGATATCCTGGGGTAGAAACTTGATTGATTTGAGCTGGGGGCTCGTTCTTTAATGTCTAAGGCTTCTAACCTATGCAGAATTGTAGCCAGCTTTGCTTCAGAGGCTATGTTTGACTGTAGGGAAAGACCACTGATTTTGGTTGGGGGAACTGATGAAACTTTTTCATCACAGTGTTTCCACTGCATGATTTTTTTAGATAAACTCTCTAGAAATTCCCAAGCTTTATCAACATTTTTCTTCATGAAATCCCCTTAATACATAGATTCTAAGAAAGTTTTTAAAGAATAATCCAATTCTTCATAGATGATTTGGCATAATCATCACCTTTCTAGACCATGGTGAGGACATTAGATAAGAAGATCCTTAAACTTATCAAAATACTTCCAGAATGGCTCTCCTGAGACTATCTTGAAATTCTGAATGTTATTTCTAAGCTTAGCCATTTTATGGATTGGGAAAATTTTCTTCAGAAAAATGGTAACAAATTTATCCCAGATTGAGATAAAATTTATGGATTAGCTATACAGCCATTTCTTGACTTTATCCTTAAGAGCAAATGGGATAAATCTAAGCTTATCGCATCCTCAAATAATTCTCTAATCTTAATCATAAGACAAACTTCCTCAAACTTGGAGATAAGAATGTAAGCGTCTTCGGATTTATTTTCTAAGAATTTTGGAAGCATATTTATGAAGTGCGGTCTAAGCTTAAAATTAGCTCCATTAACATCAGGTAGCCTAATGCAAGATAGGATTGCATTCCTAGTGGGATAATACATGTCATGAAAAATGGGTGGATTAGGATTAGCCATTTATTTGATTTTAAAAATTAGTTTAATATGGATTAATCGATTGGTATTATCCTAATCCAAACTCACATACACTAAGACAAATTCTTTTGAATTTTTTATATTTCTAAAATAAATTAGAGAAAAAGATCTAGGAAAAATACAAGTTAATTAAATTTTTTTCTTTTATTAAGAAAAACTAGAAGACCTAAAATATTAGTGAGAGAAGAGAAGAGGGATAAAAGAAAAATCTAACTAAAATAAATTAAGAGCAACCACTTTGAAACAATTATCCTTAATTCTAGGGTTAAGCCTAGACTCAACTAGACCAGCTCCTAACTAAAAACTCATTGAGTGAAAAGATTAAAGTTTACTTGGTCAGTTAGCCAGGTAATGATAGTACTAGAGAAAGGCCAAAGACTAATTAAGAACCTCTTTCTTTGCGGAGCGCTATACGCAACCCATAAACCTTGCCTTAGACACTAACGGATTTAAGTATACTTCAACCGGTTCACTTAAAGATTTCTTATTCCTCAATGAGTTCGAGTCCTTAGGGGCCAACGTCTAATGAGTTTTAAAAGGTTTGGGTTTGTATAGTAAGGAATTAGTTATTTGTGGGTGATTATCACATTTTAATTACATTTTTATACCCTTATTACCTATGTTATATGAATAACGATATTACTAATAATCATTTTATCTTATTTTGCGGGCTAATAAAGAAATAATGAATAAAAGCCCAAATGACTCAAATTCTCGAATTTCTACCAATATTTGAAGCCCAAATCGAAGACAAACCAAGGCCCAAGATACCAAATTAATCCAAGAGAAATTCGTGAAGAAAAATCAAGAAAAGACAAATTCGGTTGGGAACCAATCGGTTGACCAACCGGTTGGCTAACGGTTGGCTAACCGATCGACCAACCGTCGGTTCCCAACAATTCAGATTAATGGTGGATTTCTCTTCCTTTTGGCTAGGTTTGATCCAATGGTTCACATCAACTCCGTTGGGCTATAAATAGGGGTGAAGGTGAGTGTTTTGAGTGTGAAATATTTTGTAAAACTCCATTTGGAGAGGAGGGTCACTCTTAATTGAAGACCTTCCAAAATTGTAACTTTGTTACACAATAAATGAAATTTTTCACCCTTCAATTTCCTTTCTCTTCTTCTAATCCAAGGACCAAAGGAGGATTAGATTAAGATCGAGGAGTTGTTGGTTTCTATTTTATTTCTTTTTCATTTTCTTTTATTGCTTTGTAGCTTAGATTTACTTTCATGCAATTTAATTTCTTGCAATTTACTTTCTTGCAATTTACTTTCATGCAATTTAATTCCATGCAATTTACTTTCATGCAATGTATTTAATTCTTGTATTTACTTTCTAGAATAGATTTTCCTTTTCTTTAATTCACCTTGAGGCTAGAACCCTCTAGGGAATTACCCTTTTCTAAGTGTGGAGCCAATATTTGTGGGATCCTAGAGATTGTTTGAAACTAGCTAACAAATCCAACTCATTCTCATGAGATTGAGATAAGCTAAGTGGATCTACTCTAGATTCCTCATATCTTTAATTAATCCTCCATACTTTACCTTCTTTATTTTCCACTTATCCTTGTTTTCCATTTGTTGCTATTTTCCTTTATTCTTGATTTTGATTTTCCTTTACTCTCTCATCTCTCTCAATCTTGTTTTCTTTTATTTTGTACTTATTTTCTCAATCTCATTTTCCTCCATGTGCATATAATCTCAAACCTAGTTTTGTTATTATGTGCATATAACCACCACCACACTCTCAACTTTATTTTTCTCCTCCTTTGCACATAATCCACAATCCACTCTCTTTAACCTCTCCACATCCACATTCACCATTTTCTCATTTTCATTTTATTTTAATAAACTCCTAATTGTCAGCATAATTTGAGAACCAAAACTTGAGCAAAACTCTCCTACTTTCCCGTTCCTCGTGGGATCGATAATCTTTTATACTATAACTTGATAAGGGTTGTATACTTGCAACTAAGGTAATCACTCAAAATTACCCATCAAGTTTTTGGCGCGTTCTTGAGGAGCGGTGCATAAGTAGGATTTTCATTAAGTTTGGTTTTTATTTTGTGTGTTTTCTTTTGTGTAGGAACTTGGAGCTTGAAGATCAAGAGTTGAAGATTCAAGATTGAAGAATTGCCTCCAACGAGGCTTTGCATTGCTTTTGCGTGGGTAACTTCTCCATCTAGTATTTTCAATTCCACCCTTTAGATAGTTCATATACATTAGAGACAATTAGGATAAAAAAAATAAAATAAAATAAAAAATAAAAGGATTTTTTTTTCCCTTGTCGACCCTAATAAACTTCATTTTTTTTTATTGTCGACCATAATAAAAAAATAAAAAGATTTTTGTTTTTGCATCCTTTTTAGTTGCTTTTAATTCTTAGGGTTGCATTTCATATAATAGTAGGAATTCACCAAGTGATTTGAGCATCTTGATTTGGCACACACTTGAAAATATTTTAAGGGCAAAACCCACTAATCAAGATAAGGTGAGGGATTTCATCACCCTTTCCTTAGCCCAAAAATCACTAATTCCTCACTACACATACCCAAGCCTCTTAAAATTTGATTAGACGTTGGCCCCTAAGGATTCGAGCTCATTAAGGAACAATAATTCCTTAAGTGAACCGGTCCAAGTTTATTTGGATTAATTGGTGTCTAAGGCAAGGTTTAGGGGTTGCGTAAGGCGCTCTGAAAGGAAAGAGGTACTTAATTGATCTTTGATCTCCCTCTAGTACTATCCTTACCTGGCTAATTACCCAAGTAAACTTTGATCTTTTCATTAAGGGAATTCTTGGTTAGGAGCTGGTCTAAGTCAAGTTTAGGCTTAACCCTAGAGTTAGGGTGATTGAAAAGTGATTGCTTTGATTTATTTTTAGTTAGTTTTTCTCATCTTCTTAACTTTTTCTCTTATCCTTTTTCAAAAAAAAAAAAAAAAAATTTTGATTTTGGTGTATGCAAACTTGGGTTAGGGATAATACCAATCGTTTAATTCGTTTTGATTCATCTCTTGAACCAAACGAAATGGCTAATACCAACCCACCTGTTCTTCAAGATGTTTGTTACCCCACTAGAAATGCAATCCCCTCTTGCATAAAACTCCCCGAGGTAAATGGAACCAATTTTGAACTTCGACCGCATTTCATAAACATGCTTCCCAAATTCTTAGGAGTCGAAACCGAAGACGCATACATCTTTATCTCCGAATTTGAAGAAGTTTGCCTCATGATCAAGATGAGGGACTTAACCGAAGATGCGATCAAACTCCGATTTATTCCATTTGCCCTTAAGGACAAAGCCAAAAAATGGCTGTATAGCTTGCCCACAGATTCCATCTCAACTTGGGGTGAATTTGTGACAGTTTTTCTGAAAAAATTCTTTCCTATCCATAAAACAATCAAGCTTAGAAACAACATTCAAAATTTTAAAATTGTCCCGGGAGAACCTTTTTGGAAGTATTTTGACAAATTCAAAGATCTTCTTATCCAATGTCCTCACCATGGTCTTGAAAAGTGGCGATTATGCCAAATCATTTATGAAGGATTGGATTATTCTTCAAAAACTTCCTTAGAGTCAATGTGTCAAGGGGATTTCATGAAGAAAAATGCCGATGAAGCTTGGGACTTTTTAGAGAGTTTATCTGAGAAAACCATGCAGTGGGAACATTGTGATGACCGTGTTTCATCAGTTTCCCAACCAAAAACCAGTGGTCTGTCCTTAGAAACAAACATAGCCTCTGAAGCAAAGATGGCGACAATCATGCGTGGGTTAGAAGCTTTAGAAGTCAAAGAACGAGCTCGGCTCAAATCAACCAAGTTTCTACCTCGGGTTGTCATAGCTGTCTGTCTCCATCTCATGTTTGGAGGAATGTCCTCTTTTAGGATCGGTCGACCACTAGGTCGGATAATGGCGCATTTCGTCCGGTGAATGATCCATTTTCTCCAACCTACAATCGGGTTGGAGAAATCATCAAATTTTGCATGGAACCGGAAACTACTCAGAAATCAAAATTTCACTCCCTCTTCAACCCAACAATTCTCTAGGGGCAATACGGTTCCTCTCAATTTTCAACAACCAAATCGTCATTTCAAAACCGGTCTCCTCATTACCAATCGCAAATCACACTCCTCAAATTGCGGATCATGATAAGCGTCTTAATGTTACGGAAAAGGTCTAGATACTTTGATTAAAACCTCTACGGACCACGAACTCATTGACTCAAACATCAAACACGTTGAATTCCTTCATGCAATCAGCAGGGCAAATCCTCACCTCCAACACTCAAGCCATAGCTAGGTTAGAAACCCAACTTGGTCAACTAGCTAATGCCATGAGTGAGAGAGAAAGGAACTTTTCGAGTCAACCCGTGCCCAACCCGAAGGACACGGGATCAAGTTCAACCTACCAAGCTGAAGTGAATGCAATCCATTCACTACGGTCGAGTAGGCAGTCGATAATCGAGGTTAGAATGCCTCTAAGTGAAACCCTTGAACGGAACAAATTCTCTCTCCTTAGAATTCACACCCTTCGATGACCCGAACACGAACGAGAACGAGTCTAATCAATCTAAACCGGTTGCTCCTTGCAGGATAGACTCAGGCCTAGGAAGCACTCCTCTCAGGAGGAGAAAATTCTAGAGACTTTCAAGCAGGTTAAGGTCAACATTCCTCTTTTAGATGTCATTGAACAAATTCCTTCTTATGCCAAATTTTTAAAGGAATTATGTACCAAAAAGAGGCAAATAAATGTTCCAAAGAAAGTCTTTCTCGCCGCCAATATCAGTGAAGTCCTCTCAAGGTCTGTACCATTGAAACATAAGGATCCAGGATGTCCTACCATTCCATGTATCATTGGTAATACTCGTATCGATAAGGAGCTTTTAGACTTAGGGGCGGTGTCAACTTGCTTCCATATTCAATCTACCAACAACTAGGTGTCGGGAACTCAAGCCAACTAGATGTACACTTGATTAGGCGATAGATGCATTAAGGTCCCTATGGGTGAAATAACGGATGTATTGATAAAGGTTGGAGACTTCATTTTTCTGTTGATTTAGTAGTCACGGAAACACAACCCGTTTCCAATCCCAAAGGACGAATACAGTGATCTTAGGAAGACCGTTCTTAGCCACTTCTAATGCTCTCATCAAGCGTAGAACTGGTCACATGAAGGCTGTCTTTTGGGAATCATTGCTGAACTTAATATTTTCAATCGAGGAAATAATATTGATAAGCGACCTTTGAAATCAATTACATCCAAGAAAGTTTAGCAGTAGAGAATGAATCGACATTAGTTTTGAAATCTTTCATGAGGCTGGAAATCCTAAAAATTCGGGTTTTATTTTTCAAAATGAGGAAGCGTGTTGAATACATGCCTCTTGAATGCAACATTCGAAGAACTCTTTTCGATGAGCTTAGATTTTTGAAAGAGCAACCAAAATGTCAAATTGTCATTAATCAAAATCTAAGTTCAAAATGCATAACACCAATAAGACCTACCTTAATTTCTTTGCAAAACACATTGCATACCTTGGAATTTTCGAATTTGAGAACATCATTGATTATATCATCTTGAAATTCTTTAAATTTGAGGTAGAATTTTCGACAATAAGGTAGGATTTAATGTAGAATATGAGCTTCTCATGTTTTATCTTTTATTCTACATTTTATTTTTGTCCCACAATAATAATAAAAGAATTTATTCTTCTCTCATGTGAGAGTTTCTTGTTCTTTTCAAAAAAAAAAAAAAAAAAAAAAAAAATAAAATAAATAAAAAGAAAAAGGAGAGAATAAATTTTGACTCCACCTTCTCATACCAAAGGTAATTACAGACTTTTATCATTGTTGAAGTCGTAGAACAAATGTAAGTGCTTCCATGCTTATCTGTTTTACTTTGTGCATAATAGAATTTGCATTGAGGACAATGCAAAATTTAGGTGTGGGGGTGGGAATTAGTCATTTTGCTCTTTATCTTAGTCATTTTTCCTCTTCTTACCATTTTCTTTCTTTTTATGTCATTTTTCCTCTTTTCATAAAAAAAAAAAAAAGTCACTTGCCAACTTAATAGAGTTGATTAATAATTGATCAAGTTGATAGAATTTAAGTCTTCTAATCCTTAGTTGGTTCTATACTCAAGTTTACCTTTTATGATAACTCCAAATAAATTTCTTAAGAAATGATTTTCAAAGTAATATACTTTACTTAAGTTGTAACTTAGATTTTTAATTAAAGTAATGAAATTTTGCATGCCTAACTTAGAGTTGAAAATAATTTTTCAAGTTGTCTTGATCAAATATTGTTCAGAATATATATACATATACACACATATATACTAACTTAATAAATAGAAGAAAAATTTCTCTTAAAATCATTGGTGGTTCTATTTTACTAAGCCTAAGTTGGTGAGTAATTAAGCAGGAGTATTTCTATGCTTAATGACCTAAGCCCAATTGGGTTGGGATTCATTGGCCCAAAACTTCGCTAAATGGTCACTTAGAAAGCCGATTAAAAGAACAAAACCACCAAGGAATAAAGAGTAAAAAAAAAAAAATAAAAAAAAAAAATCATACTAACCATGTTTTTGTATATAGTTATATTTGTATATGTTCTTGAAAAATAAAATGGATTAAAAGACTTGAAGTTGTTTAAAACAAAGGGTTAGCATGTCCGTTTCAAAACTTTTAAATTAAATTTTTGAGTTAAACTTGGTTTTGTATAACTATAATGAAAGGATTTATTCTTCTCTCATGTGAGAGTTTCTTGTTCTTTTCAAAAAAAAAAAAAAAAAAAAGAAAAAAAAAAAAAAAAAAAAAAAAGAAAAAGGAGAGAATAAATTTTTGACTCCACCTTCTCATACCAAAGGTAATTACAGACTTTTTATCATTGTTCGAAGTCGACCGAACAAATGTAAGTGCTTCCATGCTTATCTGTTTTACTTTGTGCATAATAGAATTTGCATTGAGGACAATGCAAAATTTAGGTGTGGGGGTGGGAATTAGTCATTTTTGCTCTTTATCTTAGTCATTTTTCCTCTTCTTACCATTTTCTTTCTTTTTATGTCATTTTTTTCCTCTTTTCATAAAAAAAAAAAAAAAGAGTCACTTGCCAACTTAATAGAGTTGATTAATAATTGATCAATTTGATAGAATTTAAGTCTTCTAATCCTTAGTTGGTTCTATACTCAAGTTTACCTTTTATGATAACTCCAAATAAATTTCTTAAGAAATGATTTTCAAAGTAATATACTTTACTTAAGTTGTAACTTAGATTTTTAATTAAAGTAATGAAATTTTGCATGCCTAACTTAGAGTTGAAAATAATTTTTCAAGTTGTCTTGATCCAAATATTGTTCAGAATATATATACATATACACACATATATACTAACTTAATAAATAGAAGAAAAATTTCTCTTAAAATCATTGGTGGTTCTATTTTACTAAGCCTAAGTTGGTGAGTAATTAAGCAGGAGTATTTCTATGCTTAATGACCTAAGCCCAATTGGGTTGGGATTCATTGGCCCAAAACTTCGCTAAATGGTCACTTAGAAAGCCGATTAAAAGAACAAAACCACCAAGGAATAAAGAGTAAAAAAAAAAAAATAAAAAAAAAAAATCATACTAACCATGTTTTTGTATATAGTTATATTTGTATATGTTCTTGAAAAATAAAATGGATTAAAAGACTTGAAGTTGTTTAAAACAAAGGGTTAGCATGTCCATTTCAAAACTTTTAAATTAAATTTTTGAGTTAAACTTGGTTTTGTATAACTATAATGAAAGGATTTTCTTAAGAAAATTACATTGGAGTTATGATAAAACGTTTTCTTGAGTATTAACCAACTTCAATTGGAATGTTTGAAGATATCAAATGAATTAATTATTTTATTAACTTCTTTAAATTGGCAAGTTGACTGAATTTTGTGGGTATATTCCTTGCAAACCCTCACGAGACTACAACTCGTCCACTAGGGTAACCTAGGGGTTTAAAGGCTTGTTGTATGTGCTAAATACAACCGCGATTCTGCGAAAGTGAGTTAGGTTTTCTTTTATTTTCTTTGCTAGAGGACTAGCAAAAGCTTAGGTGTGGGGGTATTTGATTATCACATTTTAATTACATTTTATACCCTTATTACCTATGTTATATGAATAACGATATTACTAATAATCATTTTTATCTTATTTTGCGGGCTAATAAAGAAATAATGAATAAAAGCCCAAATGACTCAAATTCTCGAATTTCTACCAATATTTGAAGCCCAAATCGAAGACAAACCAAGGCCCAAGATACCAAATTAATCCAAGAGAAATTCGTGAAGAAAAATCAAGAAAAGACAAATTCGGTTGGGAACCAATCGGTTGACCAACGGTTGGCCAACCGGTTGGCTAACGGTTGGCTAACCGATCGACCAACCGATCGGTTCCCAACAATTCAATTAATGGTGGATTTCTCTTCCTTTTGGCTAGGTTTGATCCAATGGTTCACATCAACTCCGTTGGGCTATAAATAGGGGTGAAGGTGAGTGTTTTGAGTGTGAAATATTTTGTAAAACTCCATTTGGAGAGGAGGGTCACTCTTAATTGAGAAGACCTTCCAAAATTGTAACTTTGTTACACAATAAATGAAATTTTTCACCCCTTCAATTTCCTTTCTCTTCTTCTAATCCAAGGACCAAAGGAGGATTAGATTAAGATCGAGAGTTGTTGGTTTCTATTTTATTTCTTTTTCATTTTCTTTTATTGCTTTGTAGCTTAGATTTACTTTCATGCAATTTAATTTCTTGCAATTTACTTTCTTGCAATTTACTTTCATGCAATTTAATTCCATGCAATTTACTTTCATGCAATGTATTTAATTCTTGTATTTACTTTCTAGAATAGATTTTCCTTTTCTTTAATTCACCTTGAGGCTAGAACCCTCTAGGGAATTACCCTTTTCTAAGTGTGGAGCCAATATTTGTGGGATCCCTAGAGATTGTTTGAAACTAGCTAACAAATCCAACTCATTCTCATGAGATTGAGATAAGCTAAGTGGATCTACTCTAGATTCCTCATATCTTTAATTAATCCTCCATACTTTACCTTCTTTATTTTCCACTTATCCTTGTTTTCCATTTGTTGCTATTTTCCTTTATTCTTGATTTTGATTTTCCTTTACTCTCTCATCTCTCTCTCAATCTTGTTTTCTTTTATTTTGTACTTATTTTCTCTCAATCTCATTTTCCTCCATGTGCATATAATCTCAAACCTAGTTTTGTTATTATGTGCATATAACCACCACCACACTCTCAACTTTATTTTCTCCTCCTTTGCACATAATCCACAATCCACTCTCTTTAACCTCTCCACATCCACATTCACCATTTTCTCATTTTCATTTTATTTTAATAAACTCCTAATTGTCGCATAATTTGAGAACCAAAACTTGAGCAAAACTCTCCTACTTTCCGTTCCTCGTGGGATCGATAATCTTTTATACTATAACTTGATAAGGGTTGTATACTTGCAACTAAGGTAATCACTCAAAATTACCCATCAATTGGCTCAGGTGCTCCCTCTCATTATCTCTCCCAACCAAGGAGCATTTATCAAAGGCTTCATCTCGGACAATATTAGCCTCTCAAGAAATTAGCGGAAATAGACAAGTCCAAATGCCCTCCAAACATCATTTGAATCTGGACATGCAAAAAGCCTATGATATGCTTGAATGGGTTTTGTTGGAAATTCTTCACAAATTTGGCTTTCTGGTGAGTGGATTCAAATTATTCGGGCATGTATATGCCCTGTTCCTTTCGGTTGTGTTCGGGGAGTATATAAAGGATTGTTTGCATCCTCGAGAGGACTTGGTGAGACCCTCTCCATAGCGTTTTCATTATATTTGAATAAACTCCTAATTGTCGCATAATTTGAGAACCAAAACTTGAGCAAAACTCTCCTACTTTCCCGTTCCTCGTGGGATCGATAATCTTTTATACTATAACTTGATAAAGGTTGTATACTTGCAACCAAGGTAACCACTCAAAATTACCCATCAATTGGCTCAGGTGCTCCCTCTCATTATCTCTCCCAACCAAGGAGCATTTATCAAAGGGCGCTTCATCTCGGACAATATTAGCCTCGCTCAAGAAATTAGCAGGGAAATAGACAAGTCCAAATGCCCTCCAAACATCATTTCGAATCTGGACATGCAAAAAGCCTATGATATGCTTGAATGGGTTTTTTTGTTGGAAATTCTTCACAAATTTGGCTTTGCGGCTGAGTGGATTCAAATTATTCAGGCATGTATATGCCACTGTTCCTTTTCAGTTGTGTTCCAGGGAGTATATAAAGGATTGTTTGCATCCTCGAGAGGACTTCGGTAGGGAGACCCCCTCTCCCATAGCGTTTTCATTATATTTGAATAAACTCCTAATTGTCGCATAATTTGAGAACCAAAACTTGAGCAAAACTCTCCTACTTTCCGTTCCTCGTGGGATCGATAATCTTTTATACTATAACTTGATAAAGGTTGTATACTTGCAACTAAGGTAATCACTCAAAATTACCCATCAATTGGCTCAGGTGCTCCCTCTCATTATCTCTCCCAACCAAGGAGCATTTATCAAAGGCTTCATCTCGGACAATATTAGCCTCTCAAGAAATTAGCGGAAATAGACAAGTCCAAATGCCCTCCAAACATCATTTAATCTGGACATGCAAAAAGCCTATGATATGCTTGAATGGGTTTTGTTGGAAATTCTTCACAAATTTGGCTTTCTTGGTGAGTGGATTCAAATTATTCGGGCATGTATATGCCTTGTTCCTAGGTTGTGTTCGGGGAGTATATAAAGGATTGTTTGCATCCTCGAGAGGACTTGGTGAGACCCTCTCCATAGCGTTTTCATTATATTTGAATAAACTCCTAATTGTCGCATAATTTGAGAACCAAAACTTGAGCAAAACTCTCCTACTTTCCGTTCCTCGTGGGATCGATAATCTTTTATACTATAACTTGATAAAGGTTGTATACTTGCAACTAAGGTAATCACTCAAAATTACCCATCAAGTTTTTGGCTGCTGTGGAACGTGCATAAGTAGGATTTTATTAAGTTTGGTTTTATTTTGTGTGTTTTCTTTTGTGTAGGAACTTGGAGCTTGAAGATCAAGAGTTGAAGATTCAAGATTGAAGAATTGCCTCCAACGAGGCTTTGCATTGCTTTTGCGTGGGTAACTTCTCCATCTAGTATTTTCAATTCCACCCTTTAGATAGTTCATATACATTAGTAGTTGTTCAAGTGAAGGGTAGATTTTATTATCTTATTAGTAGTTGTTCAAGTGAAGGGTAGATTTTATTATGGTCGACAAGGGAAAATTTTTATGTTATTATTATTATTATTATTATTATTATTATCATCATCATTAGATTCTAATTGTCTCTAATTGTGAGAAACTAAATTAGAGGGTGGAATTAAAAATACTAGAAAGAGGACTTACCTTTTAAGCAAAGCAAATCGTCAATCTTCAATCTTCAACCCTCAATCTTCAAGCTTCAAATTTATTCCTTCACAAGAAAATACACAAATCAAAGAATCAAAATAGAAAAATCCTAATTGCAAGCACCTTCCCCAACGACGGCACCAAAAACTTTGTAGTGGATAAATAATACAAAGTTGCAAGTGCACAACTATCAAGTTTTAGTATAGAAAGATATTGATCCCATGAGGAAGGTGTGTAGAAAATATTCTAAATTGGATCCTAGAGTTGTGTGTGGACAAAGAGGAGTGAAAGTGTGGAGATATAGAGAGTGTGTGATTATTTGCAAATAAATAAAAACTAGGACAAGAGGGGAGAAAGAGAGTGAACAAATAAAAGAAAATAAAAAATAAACAATGAGGAGAAATAAGAAAATAGAAAAGAACAATCAAAAAGAAAAAATTAACCAAAAGAAGAAAATCACAACAAGTAAAAGATGGAGGAAATCAAGTAGAGACATAAGGAATCGAGATTGAATCCACTAGTTAATTTCATTTATGATTTATGAACTACTCTCTTTTATCATATTTTACTTAGATTTATTAAGCATCGAGTCAAACTAATAAAATAAAGCATAATCTATCAAATTATCATCTAAGCAAAATTTCATTTATGAAAAGAATAACAACTAGATAGTAATTCAAAATACATAAGCATAACATATCAAACCACTTAAGATAAACATAGATTATCAAACTTTTCTTCACCAATTAGTTCTCTAGTTGATTATTCTAAACATGATCATTTTGGCACAAAGAGAGCAATTCACAGATTATAAAAGTAATCAAACTAGTTTCATACAATTCTAAAATTCTACAACATTTAGTTGCACATTTTGAAAAATAAAAAAATAAGAAAATAGAATCTAGGCTAGAAAGCATAAAAGAAAGAGAATAAAAATAAAACTAACTATAAAAAAATAAAAATAAAAAAGAATAAGGAAATAATGATCTAACTATGAGCATAAAAAAATCTAACTAACAAAAATAAAAGAGCATAAAAGTAAATCTATACTCACAAAAAGAAAAATGCAAGAAAATAAATTCTACAAAACATAAAATAACAATAAAAATAAAAGAGCATGAAAGTAAATCTACATTGCAATGCATGAAATAAATCTTGACCACAAATATAAAATAAAATAAAATGCTAAAACATGAATTTTAAAGCAAGAAAATAAAGAAGAAAAATGAAAACTTACATTGCAAGGGTTATCCCCTTGAAAGCAATCTTCATCTTCATCTTCATTTTCATCAACAAAGAAGAAGAAAAGAAAATTTGAAAGGTGGAAAAAATTTTATTAATTGTAAATAAAGTTTATAATTTTGAAAGATCTTCAATTAAGAGTAACCCTCCCTCTAAATGAGTTTTTATAAAAAAATTTACACTCAAACCTCTCACCTCTACCCCTATTTATAGCCTATAAAGAATCAATAAGAGCTAATCGATTAGCATTGGCTCAAGGAATTAATCTCAACCATTTACTATTTTTGTTATGAACCAATCGTTAAGACCTTAGCCAATCTAAGCAGGACTGACAATAATCTCAGGAACCGATTGGTTCCTAACCGTAATTGATTTTTAGTTGACTTGTTGACTCATTTTTCTCTTGATTCGGGCTTTTTAAGGGCCTTCTGGATTGATATCGGGCTTCAATAGTCGGTAGATAAATAAGAGAATTTATTTCTTTTTGGCTCTTATTCAATAATTCTTCTTTTTCCAAATTAAGAGAAAACACGTTGTTAGTGATATTTAAATAAAATAGATAATAATGGTATAAAAGTGTAATAAATGTAATAAGCACTAACCTAACTCTCCACAATGAGTAACACCGAAGTCCTAGCAGTCCCAACCCGCATTAATCCCTATTATAATAAATCGTGAAAAATAAGTTTAAAGTAAAACTAACACAAAAATTAAAGCTTAAAATATCGAAAGATCTTACGTTCTTTTGTTAAACAAATCGTTCTTCGATGAATAAAAGTGTAGCCGATGAAGAACAATATAGAGAATCAATTCAAGAGTAATTCTCCTTAATAAATAACAAGTCAAGAAGAATGAGTGAGAGTTTGTCGAGGGTCAAATCTTCAATGAAATCTCTCACAAAATCAAAATCCTAGAACTCTCTCTCTCTCTCTCTCTCTCTCACAATAACATATAGTCCCCAATAGGTCAAGAAAGAGATATCCTAAACATAATAGAAATAGGAGATATTAGGATCTACAAACGACCGATATTAAATCAAAATCTAAATACCGACTTCTTACCATAATGATGGCTGACCATCAATGGTGTCGAGGCCTCGCCGAGGGTTAGAGGCCCATCGATGATATAAAATCTCTGGAGTAAAAATCACCACGAAGTTTTTTTGACCATCGATGAGCTATTCTTCCCTTCGATGGTCAATGTTCACTATTGATGGTTGAAATCAGCCTTTTGAGTTTATTTTCCTCCGTTTCGCCATACACTTCTTATACCTATCTTTACCTATATTATATTATCTCAAACAAATATTAATAATTAATAAGAGTTTGTTATTACTCAAATAAGACCAATTGTACCGGACTATGTCCGAACAATCCCCTTTGATGATAACAAACTTGAAATTTAAAATACCGAATACACCTAATATTTGAGATATATAACAAAGAACGATAAGCACAAATATACTCTCATGAAAAGAAAATTATATGCAATGCTCCTCTAATGCTCATGCATTCATGAAAGTGTAATCGCTTAATTTATTAAAACTCTCCTAAAATAATGCATCGAAGTGTTTCAAAAAATTTCAAAATATTCAAACCATTGAAACCACTTTGACAAAAAACTCCACCATACAAAGATCATCATCACTCAAAATTCTCTCCCTTAGTTATTAGAAAAAGTGAAAACACAGCAATGGATATGCTTAATTCATGTTCTAAAGAAGTTTGGCTTCTCGTGACATGGTGTGATTTGACATTTCGCATTAGCAATTGTTGGTACACTCGGGCCATCAACAATCAACGCCATGGCTTTTAAATCCTCTAGAGGCCTCGCATAAGGATCCTCTCTCCCTCGCTTGTTTATCTCGTCAGATGTTCTTAGTAGAAATCTAAATATGTTCATTCAGAGGTCTCATCTCATCATTTTTCTATCGCGTATCATCTATGAGCATCTCACTTGTTTTTGCTAATGATATGTTAATTTTCTTAAATGGTCTAAAAATCTATTGATAATTTTCTTGCTCTTCAAGGACTATACATTCTATTCGCAATCAAGAATTTTCCAAAAGTAATTTTTTTCATAGGCAAAGGGTTTCTACCTATTATTCGATCTATTGAAAGATCCACTGCTTCAAGAATATGAGGTTTCGACAACTTATCCGAGCTCCTTTATTTAGAGGGAAAGGGCGATTGTTTATTTTCATGACTTGGAAATGAAGATTAGAAAGAGGATTGATAGGTGGGCTTCACTTTCTATCTATGGGAGGAAAAATTACTCTTTGAAGAGTATTCTTTCTTCTATACCTATTCACACTCTTTCAAGAATTTCGACCTATTTCTTTCTTGCTGTTGGAGAGGCTTTTCTCAATTTTCTTGGGCTTCATCAGATCGCCTAAGCATCATTGGGTTAGTTGGACAATTATTTGTTTACCCCTAAATGAAGGTGGTCCGATTCGCTTTTGTCCTCGTGTGATGACTTATTTGCATGCAAAATTAGCTTGGAGTTTCCTTCAAGGCTCATCTCTCGACTCAATTCATGCCGACAATATGGTGATCATTACTTTAAGAGTTCACTATTATGTGCCTTCAATGTTGGATGAAGCTATTGCTCGCACTATTCCGTAGGTTGAAAGTCCACCAGTGGGTAATAGGGCTTGAGAAGACCTACCGTCAAGTTAACTGGTTCTGTACCATTCTTTCCCTCCTATCGTGCATACAAGATATTTCTTTTCGCGGATATGGTGCAAGGAGATGGTTTTAATAATGTTCTTCCTTTCCTCATTCTCGCTAAACAAGTGATCTAAAAGGTTGTTATTTTGCAAGATCTTAAACTTTTGTTGATTCCTTCAATTTTATTGTGATTTCTACATCATCCTATTAGGCTACAACTAGAGGTAGTCACAGATCTTTCCATTGTCATGATATATGGAATAATTGGCTCCTACAAAGGTCAGTGTTTCTATTTCATGATGTTACTTAATGGTTTATCTATAGACAAATATTGCTCTGGATTGGTATTCCAATTGCATCGAGATTGTTGTCATGTTTCACATTCTAGAGAATATGGATCACCTTTTTCCTCGCATAGTGAGCTTGCTACATTTGTTTGGAGTCATTTTTATTCCATTCTTAATGTGCTTAAACTAGCTCATCTTTTGTTTCAATTTTTCAAGTATGGCTATATGATATCCCATCAGAACCAAATAGGTTTCATTAAGATGGTGGTTCTTCCCGTGGTTTTGGGAAATATGGTGTCACCAAATAAGATTATTTTTGAGGGAATTAATCTCCATACTTTCTGCTATTACAAAGATTAAGGGATGGTGTTCTTCTTCTTCCTCTTTGTAAGCCCAAGAATTGCTAGGTTTTCATGATCAACTTTGCATGCAAATCGGATCCGCCTATTCAACCTATTGATCGACGCGACGGCACATGGATTAAGCGGCATCCTTCATCGTGCACTCTTAAACTTAACACCATGGATCTCGCGGAAAGATGGTTTCTCACCGGTGGAAGGGTGATTCAAACTCTTCGTGTGAGGTTGTTCTTGCATTTTCTTACATTCTGGCCAAGATTCTAGTTTGCAAAGGTAGTGTGTTTCATTACTGTTTCCTATGCTATCGAACTCTTTTTGCTTGACTCCAATAGAATGCCACTATAAAGTTTTGGTTGACATCTACTGCACCTATTTCAGTTCCGGGATCTTACTTATTCGCCGCCATGCTGTATTATGAGACATACTCCTATTCTCCATATCTTTAGGTAAGGAATTCTGTAATAATTTTTCCGCAAGACTAGCTCATGATCACAAGAGTTCTATCATGTTTCATTCATATCGTGAGTTGTCACCAATGTAAGGATCTTTGTAAAAGTGGATATTCACTGGGCTTGCCCATTTTTAGGTCTTAAAGTGTGTGGTTGCCTATGTAATTTTTTATCTTTTAGGCCTTTAGAGAATTTTTCAAGATGTTTAGCATTCCATGTTAAAGGATAGTTGTATAATATCCTACTTTCTACATGCTTCTAATTTTCTCTATCACAATATTCTTGTAATCTTTTTTTCTATAAATAAAAGTTCAGTTCGCCTCGCACCCCGCACGGTTTCTATTATATATATATATATATATATATATATATATATATATATATATATATATATATATTGGTAAATACGTAGATGCTTTCATCAAGCACCATTTTGACGTTGAGAAGGAGAGTATCAATCACATCCATTCTCAACCCATGTGCTTGTGGTCCCCTTTCCGATGGATAGTATCATACACCCTCAACCAATGCCATCACACTGCCACCAAGTATACCCATTTTCTATATATATATATATATATATATATATATATATATATATATATATATATATATATATATAAGCAATACAGAGAAATTGCAGATAAATATTAATAAAGCTGCAAGAAAAGCACCGTTAACAAACAAATTTATGAAATACACAATGGATCAAAATAATGACAAAATAATATAATAATACAAAAGAAAATTCGACGTAACAAAACACAATAATAAAGATTAAATATCGAGAAAGTGCTGAAATATAAGTGAAACTATTTCATACAGTTCATTGATAAACCTATCGGTGAATATTTGAGCAAAATAAGACTTAATTATCCAACCTTAGAAATAGGTATCAAAATGTCGCCTATCACCAATTACAGATGGGAGAAAGAATTATTGTACTGGATTCTATCACTCTCTAAATAAAAATATATTAGCAAAAGAGATGCCAATATTGAGATAATGCACAAATATAAACACATGGATCTTTAACTGTTTCTTTTAACTAATACACTTCGGTGAATTTCATTAGTGTGATCTTTCGATCATTTTCAAATGCACCTCTTTTGTTTGATTGATATTTTAACAATGCACTTTGTTAATAAAGATAAAGAATTGTCATTAAAGTTCAACCGAGCCAAAAACACTTCATATAATCAAAAATTCTATAAACCAAATATAAGACTTTCATTAATTCATTCACAATCACAAAACATAAATATAGAATAGGTAAAATTACCTGGTAAAATATTCGCATGTAATCATTTTTATCATTGCAGTAAAAATATACAATATAAATTGAAAAACAATGTGAACCCATGTGACATAATTGGCCTATATATCAAAATAATTCATTCAATCAAATTGTAAAGATATGTTAAGAATTTCAAAAGAAAGAGAAATTCTTTATTTCTTTATTTTATAATGGAAAGAAAAATCTCAAAACTAAAAGAAAAGAAAAGAAGAAGAAATAAAGAATCTAAAAAATATGCACATACAACAGTGAGCATGCAAATATAAGGAACTGATGAGATCAAACTTGACTTATTACTCACGACCAATCGGGCAAAAATCTTATGCATTGTCGACAACAAGGAGTCAAGAATGCCAAAATATCTTTCAAAATAAGAAACCCTAATTTTATTGATACCTTCCAAGTTTTTAATCACCAAAAGCATAATAAAACATCTTCGTTTCGCTTCTAAACAAACCTCTTGTTTGTAAATTACTCCTGCTCTACTTAAAATTATTTGCCTAAACAAATTATCGCCGGTCAACTCCCCTTACTTAAAATAAATCATAACAACAAAAACTTATTAAGATCATATTCTTCATTATGTAACTTCTGTAATTATGACATATACTTCACTTTATCGACAGGCTCGAATCACATCATTCTCCTTTATCACAGCTAAATGTCATAAGATCGTGAAATCTCTGCTCATCATATCTCATAAATTATCCTTCGCCGTCTTCCACTTCGAATTGGCAATGTTACATCAACAGTTTCTCTCATCATTTCACTTTCAATTTCAATATTCGCCTTCACGCTTTTGTCCTTTCCCAATAGAACATGCCACCATTGCTGTTCATGCCTCCTTCGCTGGATGAATGTCGCCCTCATCGGCAATTGGGAACATATACATAGCTTTTGCAGCCGGAAGTCGTCTTCGAAACCGCCTGTTCACATATCCCGGTTCTACTCATTCACGACAATGAAGAATACCCCGTTAGCACGTAAGCCGCCATTACCACCTCGACACGAATACCTTCCTGATTGCATCGCCATCCCCATTTTCAGGACGATGATGCCAAAATTGTTTGAAAACTTAAACCTGATGTTCTAAAGAAATAATCTTCATGCTTTCAAAGCACAGAGTCCTTTCTAATCTTGAATTTTTTCCTCAAATACTTACGATCACAAGATACCCACTTAATATCTTCCTGTTATTGGTGCCAGGGCTTGAAAAAATGCCACAAGACTGCGACGGGAGTTCATCGACGATGGCGGACGCAACGGTCAAAGAACGCCACCGACAATTGTCACGTCATAGTTAACGTTAAAACCGACTTCAACGTATCGATCGATTAAGATCGTTGAATGGACGAAATCAAGAGTTGAATTTAAATCAGTTTATCTTAACCGAGAAAATAAGAGTCGAATAGGTTAAGCCTAAACCGAGAACGAAAGGTGAACCTTCCAAGCTACTAAACGATACCTACCAACCTGGTCGGTAAGTACCCTACCAGAGATCTTGAGGAGTGCTCTACTGCCTATCAACTCTTTACCAATCCTGTCGAAAATGCTCTACCATGGTCGAAGTCGCATTATTCCCTCATTTCATAAATAGGGTTTCTTAACAGTCAGGGGGTCGGATTTTCTCGGGAATGCGTGATTTGCCTTCTGTGAAATTTTTGGATTTTTTCAAGATTGCACCAGCGCCGACGCCGATCCATCCCGGAGTTTATCGACTTGTGCTCACGATGCTCGAACGGTGGCGCCGACACTCGAGGGATCTGCGGGCGAATTCTTCTAAAATCCCCGAAGCTTCCCGGTGACAAATCAAAATCCACACACCTCCTTAAAATCCCAAAATTTCAATCAATACATCCCCCTATTTATACAATAGGTGCTGGAATAAGCTGCCACTTGCCGGAATTACCCGCCTTGGCGAGGTGGCTCTACCATGGTGGTTTAGCCTCCTACCACTTCTGTCGAGGTACCGCTGCTGGTCAGGCTGGCTGCTTTTTTTTCCTACCAAGCTACTGCTTTTTCTCAATTCTCTAAGTTTAGGCTCGCTCTTACTCGGGACTTGGTCTCGACTTAGGTTCCATTTTATTTGGTTCCGTGGACTAACTCTTGGTTTGTTCCGGCTCAACTGCCCCGATCCGACGTTCGCTCAAGTCCGGGCGAACCGCGTTTGTGACGCCGTGGGTTCGCCACGAGTTCGCCTAACGATTCACGTCCGGGTATCATTCGATGGGTTGTCATTCACGAATTCTCGCCACGAAGTTGGTTTCGGGATCTTGTAAGTATTTTTCAACGCCACAACTTATGCTCGGGAGATATTAGGAGTCGGGCATGCCGTGGAAGGTTTGGAGGTCATAATTGTTGGGAAAAAAATTCAAGATTAAGAAGGATCACCATGCTTTGAAGCACTTATTAGAGTAGAAGATTATTTTTCAACATCAAAGTTTGCGCGGAAGTTTCTCAAACTTGATTTTGGCATCATGTATCACCGAAGGAGAATAGAGTTGTCGATGCATTATCTTGGAAGGAGGTGGTCCATGTGGGTTAGTGTGTAGCGCAGAGAGGTGAGCTTGCATGCCATTAGTAACGAGGATTGGAGAGTGCGGGTTGTATTCTTCAGCCGGAATTGGATGAGTGAACTAGGATATTTGTGAGCGATTAGGCGCAGGAGGCCTCGGGGTACGAGATGAGCCCGTTTTTACAAAAGCATATATGTTCCCAAAGTACCAGCTTGAGGGATCTACATTCTATCTCATTTTCATGACAGCAAGAGGGAGGTCATTCAGGTTGGCTTTGGACTTATGTCGCAGGAAGCATGTTTTCTATTGGAAGGACTAAAAGCAAGTGGTGAAGGCGAAAGTAGCGTGAGTGTGATATGCTGTAGGTAAAATATGATCGAGGGTCGCAATGGTGTTGATGTAACATTTGCCAATTCCGCAGAGAGGATTTGGGAGGACTTGACTAAGGATGAGGCTACATGAGGATTATGATGAGCTTAAGGAGAGATTTCCGATCTTATACTTGACGACAATCTGTAGTCTCAAAGGAGGGGAGAATGATATGATTCCAGAGCCATCAGCATGCAAGAGTGATCGTGTTCGATGGTGCATAATTACAAGAAGTTACAATGAAGGAATATGAGTCTTAATAGGATTTTATTTGATTACAAATATGATTTATTTTAAGAAGTAGGGAGTTGGTTAGGCAAAGAGGGATTTGTTTAGGCAAATAGGATTTTTAGGAAGTAGGAATTGTATAGAGTAGGAATTTATTTACAAATAGGGTTTGTTTAGAAGCCAAAACAGGCTATTTAAGGTCAAGGTGTATAAGGGTTTTATTATGCTTTTGGTGATTAAAAACTTGGGAGAATTTATCAATAAAATTAGGGTTTCTTATTTTCAGAAAAGATTCATTTTTGGCATTCTTGGGCTACATATTTGCTTGATTTGTCTGTGAATGCATAGAGATTTTATAACGCTTGATTCACGGTGGTGTAAAGTCAAGTTTGGCTCTCATCAATTCTTATATTTGCATGCTCACTTTCATGTTGTATGTACATATTTTTAGATTCTTTTTATTTCTTCTTCTTTTTCTTTTCTTTTTAGGCTTTTTTAGATTTTTTTTTCCATTTATTATAAAAATAAAAATAAAAATTTCTTTCTTTCTTTTTTATTTTCTTTGAAATTTTTTGATATGCCTATGTATATGCTTTTACAAGTTTGATTGAGATGAGATTATTATTTTGGTATATAGGCTTAATTATGTCACATAGGTTCACATTTGGTTTTTCAATTTATATTTATATATTTTTTTACAATAATGCTGATAAAAAAATGATTACATGACACATTGTTTACACGAGATATTTTATTCAAGAATTTTACACACCTATTTCTATATTTATCATGTTTTGTGATTTGTGAGATAGGTAGAGAGTCTTATATTTAGTTTATAGATTTTGATTATATGAAGTGTTTTTGAGCTCACTTTAGACTTGGCTAATGACAATTTTATCTTTATATATACAAAGTGCATTTGTTTAAAATATCAATCAAACAATAAGAGTGCATTTGTTAAAAGATGATCAAAGATCCACACTATTATGAAATTCACGTAAAATAGAGTGTATTAGTAAAAGATGGTTAAAGATCACACTGTGACTTTATATTTGTGCATATCTCAAATGGTAGCCATCCCAGGCTAAATATATTTTTTTATTTAGAGATGGTGTGAATCAGCCTGGCCAAACAATATCGCTCTTCCAACCTCAGATGGTTGAGGTGATAGGGCTGCATTTTGGTCCCTAATTTCTAAGGTTGAGATAATTCAAGTCTTATTTTTGCTCAAATATTCACTTTGATATACCCGAAGTTTATCCAATGAACTAGTATAAGTCGTTTTCACTATATTCTACACACTTTATAATGATATTTAATCTTTGTGTGTGTTTTGTTACTTTTTTTTTGTATTAATGTATTTTTCATTAAATTTTGATCCATTGTGCTATTTTTCTATAAATTGTTTGTGTTAAACTGTAGTGCTTTTCTCTCCTGCATACATTTTGTATAATATTTATCTGAATTTCTCTTGTATTAAGCCTATATATATATATATATATATATATATATATATATATATATATATATATATATATATATATATATATATGTAAAAATGGGTATACTTGGTACTTGGTGCTGGTGTTGATGTTGAGGTGTATCAATCACATCCACCCTCAAATAGGGGACCACAAGCACATGGGTTGAGGAGTGATGTGATTGATACACCTCACTACCAAGCATCAAAATGGTGCTTGGTACCAAGCATACCCATATTTCTCTTCATATATATATATATATATATATATATATATATATATATATATATATATATATATAATAATCGAACTTCGTAAGGTGTGCCCCAAGCACTGACTTTTATTTATAGAAAAAAGAGATTACAAGAATATTGGCCAATAGAGAAAATTGGCATGTAGAGTAGGATATTATACAACTATCCTTTAACATGGAATGCTAAACATGCCGAAAAATTCTAAAGGCCTAAAAGATAAAAAAAATTACATAGGCAACCACACACTTTAAGACCTAAAATGGCAAACCGTGAATATCCCGCGACACAAAGATCCTACATTGAGGCGGCAACTCCGATATGAGGAAACATGATAGAACTCTTGTGATCATGAGCTAGTCTTGCCGTAAAATCGCCACCAATTCCTTACCTAAAGATATGGAGAATAGGAGTATGTCCTCTAATGCAACGATGAGCTAATCAATAAGTATCCCAAGGACAAGTATATAGGTAATGGCAGAATGTCAACCAAAACTTTATAGTCGCATTCTATTGAGTCAAGCAAAAGAGAGTTCGATAGCATAGGGAAACCCCGAATAAGAGCCACACCTTTGCAAACTAGAATCTTCACCAAGAATGTAGAAAATGCAAGAACAACCTCACCAAGAGTTTCAATCACCTTCCACCGCCAGAGAAACCATCTTTCACGATCCATCAAGCAGTTAAGTTTAAGAGTGCCTCGGTATCGAAGGATGCCACTTAATCCATGTGCCATGCGCCGATCAATAGGTTGAATAGGGCAGCATCCAGCACGATGCAAAGTTGATCATGAAAACCTAGCAAATCTTGGGCTTACAAAGAGGAAGAAGAGAAGACCATCCCTAATCTTTGTAATAACCAAGCAATATGGAGATTAATTCCCCAAAATAATCTTATTTCGACACCATATTTCCCAAAACCACAAGGAAGAACCACCATCTTAATGAAACCTATTTGGTTCCCGATTCGATATCATATAGCCATACTTGAAAAATTAAAAGATATTTTAGTTTCACTAAGAATGGGGCTAAAATGACTCCAAACAAATGTAGCAATTAAGTAAAAAGGTGATCCATATTCTCCATGTGAAACATGACAACAAACACATCTCGATGCAATTGGAATACCAACCGAGCAATATTTATGCCTATAGATAAACCATTAACATACCAAATGAAACACCCAACCTTGTAGGGAGCCAATTATTCCATATATGCCGAGCCCATGGAAAGATCTCACGATCACCCTAGTTGTAGCCTAATAGGATGGTACGAAATCCCTCTCGGGTGAAGGGATCCAACAAAGTTTGTCAAGATCTTGCAAAATAACAACCTTTAGATCACTTGTTTAGCGTAATGAGGAAGCTTAAGGAAGAACATTATTAAACCATCTCCTTGCACCATATCACGAAAAGAAATATCTTGTATGCACCGATAGGAGGGGAAAGAATGGTACCACCGCCATTTGACCAGACGAATATCTCTTCACTTCTATACCCATCAGATCGACAACCGAAGGCGAGCAATAGTCACAACATTGAGAGGCACACATAATAGGTAGACTCTTAAAGTAATGATCACCATATTTATCGCAAGATGAATTGAGTCCAGAGATGAGCCTTGAAGGAAACTCCAAGCTAATTTTGCATGCAAATAAGTCATCACCCGAGACAAAGAACTAATCCCTGCACCACCTTCATTTAGGGTAAACAAATAATTGTCCAACTAACCCAATGATGCTTATGGGATCCCGATGAAGCCCAAAGAAATTAGAGAAAGCCTCTCCAACTTAGCAAGAAAAGAAATAGGTGCCAAATTACCGAAGAGTGTGAATAGGTATAGAAGAGAATACTCTTCAAAAGAGTAATTTTTCCTCCCATAGATAGAAAGTGAGAAGCCCACCTATCAACTTTTCTAATCTTCATTTCCAAGTCATGAAAATAAACAATCACTTTTCCCTCTAAATAAAGGAGCCCTGATAAGTTGCCTGAAACTCCTATATTCTGAAGCCAAGGATCTTTCAATAGATCAATAATAGAGGAGAAACCCTTGCCTATGAAAAATTACTTTGGAAGAATTTATCGATTGACCAATAGAATGTATAGTCCTTGAGAAGAGCAAGAAAATTATCAATAGATTTTTTCCGACCATTTAAGAAAATTAACATATCATTAGCAAAAACAAGTGAGAGATGCTCAGATGATCCGCCAATAGAAAAATGATGAATGAGACCCCGAATGAACATATAGATTTCTACTAAGAACATCCCTGAGCCAAGATAAACAGCAAAGGAGAGAGGATCCCTTGTCCGAGGCCCTAGAGGATTTAAAAGCCATGACGCTTGATTGTTGATGGCCACAAAGGTACCAACAATTGCTAATGCAACGAATGTCAAATCACACCACCAACTGGAGAAGCCAAACTTTAGAACATGAATTAAGCATATCCATTGCTGTGTTTTCCACTTTTTCTAATAACTAAAGGAGAGAATTTGAGTGAAATTTGATGATCTTTGTATGAGTGGAGTTTTTGTCAAAGTGGTTTCAATGGTTTGAATATTTTGAAATTTTTTGAAACACTGATGCATTATTTTAGGAGAGTTTTACAATACGCTTTGATTACACTTTTCATGAATGCATGAACGTAGAGGGAGCATTGCATAATTTTCTTTTCATGAGAGTATATTTGTGCTTATCGCTATTGCTATATATCTCAAATATTGGTATTTCTTTATTTTTAAATTTCAAGTTTGTTATCATCGTTGGGAGATTGTTCGACATAGTCCCGGCAATTGGTCTTATTTGAGTAATAACAAACTCTTATTTGGTATTAATATTTGTTTGAGATAATATAATATAGGTAAAGATAGGTATAAGAAGTGTATGATGGAATACCGAAAAATCACCAAAGCCGATTTCAACCTTCACCATCAGACATTGACCATCGAAGGGAAGAATAGCTCATCGATGGTCAAAAAACTTCATTGGTGATTTTTACTCCAGAGATTTTTATATCATCGATGGGCCTCTAACCCTCGACGGGGCCTCGACACCATTGATGGTCAAGCGCCATCATTATGGTAAAGTCGGCTATTTATAGATTTTCAGATTTAATATCAGTCGTTTGTCGATCCTAATATCTCCTATTTCTATTATGTTTAGGATATCTCTTTCTTGACCTATTGGGGACTATATGTTATTGTGAGAGAGAGAGAGAGAGAGAGAGAGAGAGAGAGAGAGAGAGAGAGAGAGAGAGAGAGAAGAGGAGAGTTCTAGGATTTTGATTTTGAGAGAGATTTCATTGAAAGATTTGACCCTCGGAGCCTCGACAAACTCTCACCAATATGCAATAACACCAGATTATTTCCAAGGAGAATTACTCTTGAATTGATTCTCTATATTGTTCTTCATCGGCTACACTTTTATTCATCGAAGGACGCATTTGTTTAACAAAAGGGTCAGAAGATCTTTCTCGATATTTTAAGCTTTAATTTTTGTGTTAGTTTTACTTTAAACTTATTTTTACTGTACTCGCCTAGATTAATTATGGTTGGGACTTGCTAGACTCGTGTTACTCATTGTGGAGAGTTAGGTTAGTGCTTATTACATTTTATTACACTTTTATACCATTATTATCTATTTTATTTAAATATCACTAACAACGTATTTTTCCTTAATTCTACAGGAAAAGAAGAATTATTGAATAAGAGCCCAAAAGAAATAAATTTCTTTATTTATCTACCGCCTATTGAAGCCCAATATCAATCCAAGAGAAGGCCCACAAAAGCCCAACTAATCAAGAAAAAAATGAGTCAACAAGTCAACTAAAAATCAATTTAGGAACTAATCGGTTCACCAACCGACATTATCGTCCACCAACCGACATTAACCGATTAGCCAACCGATTGGTTCATAATAAAAAATAGTAAATGGCTGAGATTAATTCCTTGGAGCCCAATGCTAATCCAAGGGCTCTTATTGATTGCTATAGGCTATAAATAGGGTAGAGGGTGAGGTTTGAGTGTAAATTTTTATAAAACTCTATTTAGAGAGGAGGGTTACTCTTAATTGAGAAGATCTTTCAAAATTATAAACTTTATTTACAATTAATATTTCCACCTTTCAATTTTTCTTCTTCTTTTGTTGATGAAAATGAAGATGAAGATGAAGATTTTTCATAGCTAACCCTTTGCAATGTAAGTTTTCATTTTTCTTCTTTATTTTCTTGTTTTAAAATTCATGTTTTAGCATTTTATTTTATTTTTATTTTTATGTTGGTAGATTGATTTATTTCATGCATTGCATGTGACTACCATGCCTTTTTATTTTATTGTTTATTTTTATGTTTTAGAATTTATTTTGCATTTTCTTTTGTAGTATAGATTTACTTTTTATGCTCTTTTATTTTGTTATTAGATTTTTTTTTTATGCTCATAGTTTAGATCATTATTTCCTTATTCTTTTTATTTTATTTTTATAGTTAGTTTTATTTTTTATTCTCTTCTTTTTATATTTAGCCTAGATCTCTTTTTTATTTTATTTTTCAAAATGCAACTAAATGTTGTAGAATTTTAGAATTGTATGAAACTAGTTTGATTACTTTTATAATCAGGAATTGCTCTCTTTGTACTTAAATGATCATGTTTGAATAATCAACTAGAGAACTAATTGGTAGAAGAAAAGTTTGATAATCTATGTTTATCTTAAGTGGTTTGATATGTTATGCTTATGTATTTTATCATATTTTACTTTAGATTTATTAAGCATCGATTGTCAAACTAATAAAATAAAGCATAATCTATCAAATTATCATCTAAGCAAAATTTCATTTATGAAAAGAATAACAACTAGATAGTAATTCTAAAATACATAAGCATAACATATCAAACCACTTAAGATAAACATAGATTATCAAACTTTTCTTCTACCAATTAGTTCTCTAGTTGATTATTCTAAACATGATCATTTTAAGTACAAAGAGAGCAATTCACAGATTATAAAAGTAATCAAACTAGTTTCATACAATTCTAAAATTCCTACAACATTTAGTTGCACATTTTGAAAAATAAAAATAAGAAAATAGAATCTAGGCTAGAAAGCATAAAAGAAAGAGAATAAAAATAAAAACTAACTATAAAAAAATAAAAATAAAAAAGAATAAGGAAATAATGATCTAAACTATGAGCATAAAAAAATCTAACTAACAAAAATAAAAGAGCATAAAAGTAAATCTATACTACAAAAGAAAAATGCAAGAAAATAAATTCTACAAAACATAAAAATAAACAATAAAAATAAAAGAGCATGAAAGTAAATCTACATTGCAATGCATGAAATAAATCTAATCTACCAACATAAAAATAAAATAAAATAAAATGCTAAAACATGAATTTTTAAAGCAAGAAAATAAAGAAGAAAAATGAAAACTTACATTGCAAGGGGTTAGCCCCCTTGAAAGCAAATCTTCATCTTCATCTTCATTTTCATCAACAAAGAAGAAGAAAAGAAAATTTGAAAGGTGGAAAAAATTTTATTAATTGTAAATAAAGTTTATAATTTTGAAAGATCTTCTCAATTAAGAGTAACCCTCCTCTCTAAATAGAGTTTTTATAAAAAAAATTTACACTCAAACCTCTCACCCTCTACCCCTATTTATAGCCTATAGCAATCAATAAGAGCCACTGGATTAGCATTGGGCTCCAAGGAATTAATCTCAGCCATTTACTATTTTTGTTATGAACCAATCGGTTGGCTAATCGGTTAGCCAATCGGTTGGTGGACCGATTGGCCAATCGGTTGGTGAACCGATTGGTTCCTAACAGAATTGATTTTTTAGTTGACTTGTTGACTCATTTTTTTCTTGATTCGTTGGGCTTTTGTGGGCCTTCTCTTGGATTGATATTGGGCTTCAATAGCTGGTAGATAAATAAGAGAATTTATTTCTTTTGGGCTCTTATTCAATAATTCTTCTTTTCCTGTAAATTAAGAGAAAAACACGTTGTTAGTGATATTTAAATAAAATAGATAATAATGGTATAAAAGTGTAATAAAATGTAATAAGCACTAACCTAACTCTCCACAATGAGTAACACCGAGTCCTAGCAAGTCCCAACCCGCAATTAATCCCGGCTTGAGTACACCGTAAAAATAAGTTTAAAGTAAAACTAACACAAAAAATTAAAGCTTAAAATATCAGAAAGATCTTACAGCCCTTTTGTTAAACAAATCGTCCTTCGATGAATAAAAGTGTAGCCGATGAAGAACAATATAGAGAATCAATTCAAGAGTAATTCTCCTTACTGAAATAATCTGAAGCTGTTGTGCGCAATGAGTGAGAGTTTGTCGAGGCTCCGAGGGTCAAATCTTTCAATGAAATCTCTCACAAAATCAAAATCCTAGAACTCTCCTCTTCTCTCTCTCTCTCTCTCTCTCTCTCTCTCTCTCTCTCTCTCTCTCTCTCTCACAATAACATATAGTCCCCAATAGGTCAAGAAAGAGATATCCTAAACATAATAGAAATAGGAGATATTAGGATCGACAAACGACTGATATTAAATCTGAAAATCTATAAATAGCCGACTTTACCATAATGATGGCGCTTGACCATCAATGGTGTCGAGGCCCCGTCGAGGGTTAGAGGCCCATCGATGATATAAAAATCTCTGGAGTAAAAATCACCAATGAAGTTTTTTGACCATCGATGAGCTATTCTTCCCTTCGATGGTCAATGTCTACCATTGATGGTGAGAAGGTTGAAATCAGCTTTTGAGCTGATTTTTCCGTTGTTTCGCCTCATACACTTCTTATACCTATCTTTACCTATATTATATTATCTCAAACAAATATTAATACCAAATAAGAGTTTGTTATTACTCAAATAAGACCAATTGCACGGACTATGTCCGAACAATCTCCCCCTTTTGATGATAACAAACTTGAAATTTAAAATACTGAAATACACGAATATTTGAGATATATAAACAGCAACGATAAGCACAAATATACTCTCATGAAAAAGAAAATTATATGCAATGCTCCCTCTACGTTCATGCATTCATGAAAAGTGTAATCAAGCGCACGTATTGTAAAACTCTCCCTAAAATAATGCATCGAGTGTTTCAAAAAAATTTCAAAATATTCAAACCATTGAAACCACTTTGACAAAAACTCCACTCATACAAAGATCATCAAATTTCACTCAAAATTCTCTCCCTTTAGTTATTAGAAAAAGTGGAAAACACAGCAATGGATATGCTTAATTCATGTTCTAAAGAAGTTTGGCTTCTCAGATTGGTGGTGTGATTTGACATTTCGTTGCATTAGCAATTGTTGGTACACTGTGGCCATCAACAATCAACGTCATGGCTTTTTAAATCCTCTAGAGGCCTCAGACAAGGGGATCCTCTCTCCCCTGCTTTGTTTATCTTGGCTCAGGATGTTCTTAGTAGAAATCTAAATATGTTCATTCAGGAGGGTCTCATTCATCATTTTTCTATTGGCAGATCATCTATGAGCATCTCTCACTTGTTTTTTGCTAATGATATGTTAATTTTCTTAAATGGTCAGAAAAAAATCTATTGATAATTTTCTTGCTCTTCTCAAGGACTATACATTCTATTCGGGTCAATCAGTAAATTCTTCCAAAAGTAATTTTTTTCATAGGCAAAGGGGTTTCTCACTCTATTATTCGATCTATTGAAAGATCCACTGGCTTCAAGAATATGAGGTTTCCGACAACTTATCTGGGAGCTCCTTTATTTAGAGGGAAAGGGCAGATTGTTTATTTTCATGACTTGGAAATGAAGATTAGAAAGAGGATTGATAGGTGGGCTTCTCACTTTCTATCTATGGGAGGAAAAATTACTCTTTTGAAGAGTATTCTTTCTTCTATACCTATTCACACTCTTTCAGTAATTTCGGCACCTATTTCTTTTCTTGCTAAGTTGGAGAGGCTTTTCTCTAATTTTCTTTGGGCTTCATCAGGATCAGCCAAGCATCATTGGGTTAGTTGGACAATTATTTGTTTACCCCTAAATGAAGGTGGTCTGGGGATTCGTTCTTTGTCTCAGGTGATGACTTATTTGCATGCAAAATTAGCTTGGAGTTTCCTTCAAGGCTCATCTCTCTGGACTCAATTCATGCGCGATAAATATGGTGATCATTACTTTAAGAGTCTACCTATTATGTGTGCCTCTCAATGTTGGCGAGCTATTGCTCGCACCATTCCAGAGGTTGAAAGTCGATCACAGTGGGTAATAGGGCGAAGAGATATTCCAGTCTGGTCAAGCAACTGGTCGGGTACCATTCTTTCCCCTCCTATCAGGTGCATACAAGATATTTCTTTTCGTGATATGGTGCAAGGAGATGGTTTTAATAATGTTCTTCCTTCGCTTCCTCATTCTGCTAAACAAGTGATCTAAAAGGTTGTTATTTTGCAAGATCTTGACAAACTTTGTTGGATCCCTTCACCGACAGGGGATTTCTCGGCACCATCCTATTAGGCTACAACTAGAGGTAGTCAGCAGATCTTTCCATGGGCTCGGCATATATGGAATAATTGGCTCCCTACAAAGGTTGGGTGTTTCATTTGGCGTATGTTACGCAATGGTTTATCTATAGACGCAAATATTGCTCGGATTGGTATTCCAATTGCATCGAGATGTGTTTGTTGTCATGTTTCACATTCAGAGAATATGGATCACCTTTTTCTGCATAGTGAGCTTGCTACATTTGTTTGGAGTCATTTTAGCCCCCATTCTTAATGTGCCAGAAACTAGCTCATCTTTGTTTCAATTTTTCAAGTATGGCTATATGATATCCGAATCAGGAACCAAATAGGTTTCATTAAGATGGTGGTTCTTCCTTGTGGTTTTTGGGAAATATGGTGTCACCGAAATAAGATTATTTTTGAGGGAATTAATCTCCATATTGCTTCGGTTATTACAAAGATTAAGGGATGGTGTTCTTCTCTTCTTCCTCTTTGTAAGCCCAAGAATTTGCTAGGTTTTCATGATCAACTTTGCATGCGTGCACTGGATCTGCCTATTCAACCTATTGATCGACGCATTGGCACATGGATTAAGTGGCATCCTTCGATACCAGGCACTCTTAAACTTAACACTGATGGATCTGTGAAAGATGGTTTCTCTGCTGGTGGAAGGGTGATTCGAAACTCTTCAGGTGAGGTTGTTCTTGCATTTTCTACATTCTTCGGCGAAGATTCTAGTTTGCAAGCAGAGTGTGCAGCTCTTATTACGGGGTTTCCCCTATGCTATCAGAACTCTCTTTTGCTTGACTCAATAGAATGCGACTATAAAGTTTTGGTTGACATTCTACTTCGTACCTATACTTGTCCTTGGGATCTTACTTATTCAGTTCGCTCATGCGTTGCATTGCGAGGACATACTCCTATTCTCCATATCTTTAGGTAAGGGAATTCGGTGGCCAATTTTCTGGCAAGACTAGCTCATGATCACAAGAGTTCTATCATGTTTCACTCATATCAGGAGTTGCCGCCTCAATGTAAGGATCTTTGTGTGCGGGATATTCACGGTTTGCCCATTTTTAGGTCTTAAAGTGTGTGGTTGCCTATGTAATTTTTTTATCTTTTAGGCCTTTAGAGAATTTTTCGGCATGTTTAGCATTCCATGTTAAAGGATAGTTGTATAATATCCTACTTTCTACATGCTTCGAATTTTCTCTATTGGCCAATATTCTTGTAATCTCTTTTTTCTATAAATAAAAGTCTCTGTGTTCCTGGCACCCTGCACGAAAGTTTGTATTATATATATATATATATATATATATATATATATATATATATATATATATATGAAATATGGGTATGCTTGGTACCAAGCACCATTTTGATGCTTGGTAGTGAGGTGTATCAATCACATCCACTCCTCAACCCATGTGCTTGTGGTCCCCTATTTGAGGAGTGGATGTGATTGATACACCTCAACTATCAAGCACCGCACCAAGTACCAAGATACCCATTTTTCTATATATATATATATATATATATATATATATATATATATATATATATATATATATATATATATAGGCTTAATACAAGAGAAATTCAGATAAATATTATACAAAATGTGTACGTGAGAGAAAAGCACTCGTTAACACAAACAATTTATAGAAAAATAGCACAATGGATCAAAATTTAATGACAAAATACATTAATACAAAAGAAAACACGTAACAAAACACACACAAAGATTAAATATCAGTATAAAGTGTGTGAAATATATAGTGAAGCGACTTATACTAGTTCATTGGATAAACTCAGGTATATCAAAGTGAATATTTGAGCAAAAATAAGACTTGAATTATCTCAACCTTAGAAATTAGGGACCAAAATGTCGCCCTATCACCTCAACCATACAGGATTTAGGAGGAAGAACGATATTGTTTGGCGGGCGATTCACACCATCTCTAAATAAAAAAATATATTTAGCACAGGATGGCTACCATTTGAGATATGCACAAATATAAAGTCACGAGTGTGGATCTTTAACCATCTTTTAACGAATACACTCTATTTTCTGTGAATTTCATAATAGTGTGGATCTTTGATCATCTTTTAACAAATGCACTCTTATTGTTTGATTGATATTTTAAACAAATGCACTTTGTATATATAAAGATAAAGAATTGTCATTAGCCAAGTCTAAACTGAGCTCAAAAACACTTCATATAATCAAAAAATCTATAAACTAAATATAAGACTCTCTACCACTATCTCACAATCACAAAACATGATAAATATAGAAATAGGTGTGTAAAATTACTTGAATAAAATATCTCGTGTAAACAATGTGTCATGTAATCATTTTTTATCCTTGTGTGTAAAAAATATATAAATATAAATTGAAAAACCAAATGTGAACCTATGTGACATAATTAAGCCTATATACCAAAATAATAATCTCATCTCAATCAAACTTGTAAAAGCATATACATAGGCATATCCAAAAAAAATTTCAAAGAAAATAAAAGAAAGAAAGAGAAATTTTTATTTTTATTTTTATAATAAATGGAAAAGAAAAAAAATCTAAAAAAAAAGCCTAAAAAGAAAAAGAAAAAGAAGAAGAAATAAAAAGAATCTAAAAATATGTACATACAACATGAAAGTGAGCATGCAAATATAAGGAACTGATGAGAGCCCAAACTTGACTTTACACCACCGACGAATCAAGCAGTATAAAATCTCTATGCATTCACCGACAAATCAAGCAAATATGTAGCCCAAGAATGCCAAAAATGAATCTTTTCTGAAAATAAGAAACCCTAATTTTATTGATAAATTCTCCCAAGTTTTTAATCACCAAAAGCATAATAAAACCCTTATACATAGCCGGCCTTAAATAGCCTCTGTTTTGGCTTCTAAACAAACCCTATTTGTAAATAAATTCCTACTCCTATACAATTCCCTACTTCCTAAAAAATCCTATTTGCCTAAACAAATCCCTACTGCCTAACCAACTCCCTACTTCTTAAAATAAATCATATTTGTAATCAAATAAAATCCTATTAAGACTCATATTCCTTCATTATGTAACTTCTTGTAATTATGCACCATGCGAGCACGATCACTCTTACGCACTGATGGCTCTGGAATCATATCATTCTCCCCTCCTTTGAGACTACAGTTGTCGTCAAGTATAAGATCAGGAAATCTCTCCTTAAGCTCATCATAATCCTCCCATGTAGCCTCATCCTTCGTCAAGTCCTCCCAAATCCTCTCTGGAATTGGCAAATGTTACATCAACACCATTGCAGCCCTCTGATCATATTTTACCTTCTGGCGCATATCACACTCTGCTACTTTCGCCTTCACCACTGCTTTTAGTCCTTCCCAATAGAAAACATGCTTCACCCTGACATAAGTCCAAAGCCAACCTGAATGACCTCCCTCTCTGCTGTCATGAAAATGAGATAGAATGTCGTCCCTCAAGCCTGGTACTTTGGGAACATATACATAGCTTTTGTAAAAAAGCTTCGGAGCTCATATCTCTGTACCCCAGAGCCTCCTCGCCTAATCTGCTCACAAATATCCCTAGTTCACTCATCCAATTCCACAGCCTGAAGAATACAACCCCGCACTCTCCAATCCTCGTTACTAATGGCATGCAAGCTCACCTCTCTCGCTACACACTAACCCACACATCGGACCACCCTCCTTCCAAGATAATGCATCAGCAACTCTATTCTCCTTCCCGGACTGATACATGATGCCAAAATCAAGTTTGAGAAACTTCACTGCAAACTTTTGATGTTCGAAAGAAATAATCTTCTACTCTAATAAGTGCTTCAAAGCATGGTGATCCTTCTTAATCTTGAATTTTTTTTCCCCAACAATTATGACCTCCAAACCTTCACAGCATGCACGACTCCTAATATCTCCCGAGCATAAGTTGTAGGCGTTGAAAAATACTTACAAGATCCCCGAAACCAACTCGTGACAGGGAGTCGGCGAATGACAACCCATCGAATGATACGGACGTCGAATCGTTAAAGGCGAACTTCGGCGAACCAGCGGCGTCACAAGCGGTTTAAACCGGACTTGAATAGGCGATCGGATCAGGACCGTTGAACGGAACAAACCAAGAGTTAGTCCGGAACCAAATCTGAGCGGAACCTAAGTCCGGAGAAGGCCAAGAGTCGAATAAGCGGGGCCTAAACACGAGAGCCAGAAAAATGGTAAAGCGGTGAAAAAGGCGCCACCTCGACCAACTGCGAGGTTACCTCGACCAAGTGGCGGTGGCTCGGCCAAGTGGCCGAGAACCACCATGGCCGAGCCACCTCGACCAACTTGGCGGGGTGGCTCGACAAAGTAAAGTGGCCGACACCTATTGTATAAATAGGGGGTCTTGTGGTTGAGGGGTGGGATTTTCACGGGAGGTGTGGATTTTTGAGGATTTGGCTCTCGGGAAACTTCGGGGATTTTACGAAGAGTTCTCACGAGATCCATGGCCGTCGGCCTTACCGTTCAGAGCATCGGCGAGCACAAGTCGATCGACGTCAGATCCACAAATCGCGGGTAAGAAAACTTCGGGTCGAACTCTGAGATACCCTCTAGGTTAAGCCGTCTTAACCTCGGGGATAGCGTGATTTCTCCTTGTAGATCTCACCGCTCGTGATCCTCTCCTTCGTGAGTGTGATCCCATGACGATCCTCTCCTTCGTGAGTGTGATCCCCTCGGTAGCCGTTTCCTTCGTGAAGCGAGCCCCTTTATCTGTAGTTCGAACCGGGTCTCTACTTAGATGGAATTGCGGTGGTCCACGGACACAAAAGTCCCGACACGGGCAAAGAACCCGCATAGCGAGGACCTCGATATAGCGAGATCCTCGTGTTTGTTCACAAGGATAAAAGTTGTAATTTTTATTTTCATTATGCGCCTTAAAATAAAGGCATTTCTTTTGTTTGAATTTTGTTGTAGGCCAAAGAAGGCGTAAGCAAGTTCAAATCAATGACAATCATCCCAACTTTTACACGAACAAGTGGCGACCACGATGGGAATAGCGGTCTCAAGTCGAGACCGTCGTGTAAATAACAGCGGATCGGATCGGTCGAAGAAGAAGTCAAAGGCCTCAGGGCGGATAGAAAAAAAATTTCGGTGCCGGACCATAGAGGCCCACTTATGACCCCCGCTCCCGCTTCTTAGGCTGGCGGGACCGCCGAAAACTTCTGCGTAGGGTGTAATAATGCAGCTCGGCAAAGTCAACGAATCAAGTTGATCCGGGTTCATTTGTGAGTATCATACTATCGTCCTCGTCGGATCGTTCTCCGCCTAAAGGTTAAGTTCACGAATGCTTGACTTTACAAAGTCGATATCTCTCAAGCCGGAAGGAATTGGGCAAAATGGCGAGAGCAAACCGAACCCTTGGTGGGTTTGGTTAGCTCCGTCTCGTCGAGATAGTCGATTTTCATATATAATTCGTCCAATTCCGGCGTGCGGTTTGAAAGTTACGACTGTTCTTCGTAGCATATGAGGAAGTTAAGCCAGCGTGAAGCTCTCCATTCGATCGAGGTTAGCCAGCGTGAAACCCTTCATCGAGCGAGGTTAGCCAGCGTGAAGCCCTTCATTGAGGCGAGGTTAGCCAGCGTGAAGCTCTCCATTGAGCGAGGTTAAGCCAGCGTGAAGCTCTCCATTCGGTCGAGGTTAAGCCAGCGTGAAGCCCTTCATTGAGCGAGGTTAAGCCAGCGTGAAGCCCTTCATTGAGCGAGGTTAGCCAAGCGTGAAGCTCTCCATTCGTCGAGGTTAGCCAAGTAGCGAAACTCTTCATTGAGCGAGGTTAGCCAGCGTGAAGCTCTCCATTCGTCGAGGTTAAGCCAGCGGCGAAGCTCTCCATTGAGCGAGGTTAAGCCAGCGTGAAGCTCTCCATTGTCGAGGTTAGCCAGCGTGAAACCCTTCATCGAGCGAGGTTAGCCAAGTAGCGAAACTCTTCATTGAGGCGAGGTTAAGCCAGCGTGAAGCTCTCCATTCGTCGAGGTTAGCCAAGTAGCGAAACTCTTCATTGAGCGAGGTTAAGCCAGCGGCGAAGCTCTCCATTCGATCGAGGTTAGCCAGCGTGAAGCTCTCCATTCGGTCGAGGTTAAGCCAGCGGCGAAGCTCTCCATTCGTCGAGGTTAAGCCAGCGTGAAGCTCTCCATTGAGCGAGGTTAGCCAGCGTGAAGCTCTCCATTGATCGAGGTTAAGCCAGCGTGAAGCTCTCCATTCGGTCGAGGTTAGCCAGCGTGAAGCCCTTCATTGAGGCGAGGTTAGCCAGCGTGAAGCTCTCCATTCGATCGAGGTTAAGCCAGCGTGAAGCTCTCCATTCGTCGAGGTTAAGCCAGCGTGAAGCCCTTCATTGAGCGAGGTTAGCCAGCGTGAAGCTCTCCATTGAGCGAGGTTAAGCCCATCAAAGTTGGGCGAGGCTGCGCCCACAATGTCAAAGTTTGGCGAGGCTCGCCCACAACATCAAAATTTGGCGAGGCTGCGCCCACAATGTCAAAGTTTGGCGAGGCTGCGCCCACAATGTCAAAGTTTGGCGAGGCTGCGCCCACAACATCAAAATTTGTGAGGCTAGACCATGCAAACTTTAAAGCGAGACTTGCTCAAGAGACAAGGCTCGACCTCAATCTGAGGTTAGCATGTGGGCGGAGTTCGAGCTTAACACGAGGTTCGCACGGCGAAGCTCAACAGTCATGTGATGAGGTTAGCCTACAGCGATGGTGTGGCTTCGCTATAGCGATGGTGCGGCGAAGTTAAGCCCACAAGAGTGATTTCCACTTTCATCAGAGGTTCACAAGAGGCCGGCTTCGACATTCGTCTGAAGCGGACTTTAATCTTAAAGCGAGGTTAAGCCCATCAAAGTTGGGCGAGGCTGCGCCCACAATGTCAAAGTTTGTGAGGTTAAGCCCATCAAAGTTGGGCGAGGCTGCGCCCACAATGTCAAAGTTTGGCGAGGTTAAGCCAGCGTGAAGCTCTCCATTCGATCGAGGTTAAGCCAAGCGTGAAACTAGTCATATAGCTGAAGTTCATCCAAGTAGCGGACCTCGTTATGCAATCAAGATTTGTCGGGCAAAGAAGTTCGGGCTTCGAAGCTTCGTTATTCGGCGAGGCTCGAGGCTCGCCCTCGGTCGAATCCCAATTTACCCGTGGATTAAGTAGTGGGCATCGGTTAACCAGCGTTTTCCCAATTTTTGCATGGTGGTGAGTAGCCATTAGGCGGGAAGCTTTGGAACTTTGGAGATCAACACTTGCGGGAGAAAGAGATCAAGCTCTTCATCGGCAATCTCATCAATCATCAACAACATTGTTACGATCGTCAGCGAGCGGATCTCAGCGAGGCCCGCCCAATATCGATTCCACCTCCGGCCATCGCATCAAGTTGCCATCCACCTCGGTGCCGCGGTCGAGCTCGGCTGGAGCTTCGAAGCAAGAAAGCGGCTTTGGAGCACCTCGGCTCATTGCATGATGATGAGGTAAAATTCGATCAAAGAGCGATTGGGCCCGTTAAGGAAGTCGGGTCACTCACGGTATAGGGTCGCACCCACCTCAACCGTGATAAGAAGATTCTGTGGCTGCTCTCCTTTGGAATTGGATCGAAGTTCGAGAGCCGTCGAAACCGCTTTCGCAAAGCGACGTTGAGATTAGTGACTCTTGGAACCTCGATAATGTGACTCATCCTCGAAGGAGGCGTTTTCATCGGCGGCGATGGCGTTATACACGAGAAGTCATACCAACACACGAAGGGTTGCTCGGCATTCATGCCGATGAGTTGTACTATCGTCTTTGAAGTGCAGTAAATCTCGAAGAAATTCCCGAATTGAACACGCATTGTCCGTGTTCTCAAACTAATCGAGGCGGTGTTGTCGAATGTAGCGCAGAGCGACTCGAAGAAGGCGTCGCTCTTTGATAGGCTTGGCAACAAAATGCCAAGAAGATCGAGTCTCAAAGCGATATGACCAGCAGAGGGTTGGGATACGAATCCTCCTTAGAAGATGAATGCTCATGGTGATTGATAATAATCCACCGGTGAGAGCGGACATTAAATGCGATTCATCGGCTTGGGATTCAGACACCAGCCTCGGAGAAGCTTTCAAGGCTTTGATGTCAAATATGGCTACGGTCGATCCTGCTACTATTGAGAGTGATGAAGATATGCCAACATGGGAAGACCCATGGATCCATCAACTCCAAGAGCAGTTTGGGGATAGGTTCGAACAAAGAGAACCCCCCACTAAGGATGAGGTAGTCCAGGTTAATATGGGTGATGAAGAGCATCCTAAACTCATAAACATCAGCAATACTCTTCCCTCGGAAGAAAGGAAGAGTTGATTGCCCTAATCAGGGAGTATATCGATGTATTCGCCTGGAGTTACGAGGACATGCGGGACTTCGACCTAATGTGGCAACACATCGCCTCAACATCAAAGCGGATGTCAAACTGTCAAGCAACGCAAAGGCGGTTTAGATCCACAAATATTGGAGGCAATCGTTGACGAAGTGAAGAAACTCATAGAATCGGGATTCATCGAGGAAATTCAGCATCCGGATTGGGTGGCGAATATAGTCCCGGTCATGAAGAAGAATGGTTCGATTAGGATGCGTATGCGACTCTGAGAGACCTCAGCGGCTTGCGAAAGATGACTTTCCTCTTCCAATCAGCGATGTCATAGTTGACAATACATGTGGATTTGGAAGAATGTCATTCATGGATGGTTTTGGGTATAATCAAATCAAGATGCACCCGATGGCCAAACACGGCGTTGAGAATGCCCATCGGTATATTTTGCTACGGTCATGCCGTTCGGCTTAAAAACGCCCGGTAGCGACATACCGGCGAGCAATGGCGGAGATTTTCGGGATCATCTTGGGAAAGCGGTCGAATGCTCGTCGGCGATTTGGTGCGTGAAAGCGTGACAAAGGAGATCACATCAAAGATCTTAGAGCGGTATTGAACTCATGCGAACTCATCAACTAAAGATGAACCACGCCAAATCCTTCCTTGGGATGTCTAGTGGCAAGTTCCCGGCTTTGTCGTCACAAACAAAGGAATCCACGTCGATCGACAAAGTGAAGGCGATTCAAAATTGCAACCTCAGAAATCGAGAGAACTTCGGGGGTTACAAGAGGCGATTGGCGTACATCCGGCGGTTCATATCGAACCTATCAGGAAGTGCCAACCATTCTCAAAGTTGAACAAGAAGGCGTGTCATATATTTGGGATGGCCTTTGCCAAAAGGCATTGAAGAGATCAAGTCTTATCTCGCTAAACCTCTGTTCTTGTTGCACGCGATGGAAAACCGTTTTGATCTCGTCAAGGCAGCGGATCACTTTCGTTAAGCGCTTTACTCGCGCAAGGCGGCGGCGGCGATCCGCGAGCGGCGATGTATTACAGGCGAACATTAGTGGTCTTTGAGTCTCGATATCAATGGTGAAGCGGTGCCTTGCATTAGTGTTCGCGATTGAAAAATCGGCACTATTTAGTCGGACGGGCGATTTATGTTATCTCTAACGTAAATCCGGTCCGGATATTTATGACCAGTAGGCCTCGATGAGTTGGCGTTTGGCGAAATGGGCCTTGCTCTTGTCCCAATATGACTTGTATTTCAAACAACGAAGTCGGTCAAAGGACAAGCGATTTGTGATCTCTTGGTACCCGGCCGGAACAGCGGATGCGGTTGAGCTATATGATGATCTTCGGATGAAGTTCAAGAAGTCAACACTACATCGCACCAACAAATATGGCGATTGTATTTTGTGAGCCTCTCGAGCTACCAATGTGGCAAGTGCCCCGGATGTTCTAAGATTTCCGCGGTCGGGGTTGTCTTAGTTTCCAGGAAATCATGTCATGCCCGTGCTTATTCACTCGAACCTTGCTCTAATAGCGTAGCTGAATACAATGCGCTACTTATTGGACTTAGTTTCGCCAAGGGCTGGGGTCGAATATCTCGGCGTCTGGCGATTCGCAATTGATAGTTAAGCGGGTTAAGTGGTGACTACGAAGTCGGGAATCGGATCTAATCCCTATCATCGGATAGGCTGTTGAAATAGCGGACTCATTGAAGAGTTTTCATCGAATATATCCGCGCCTCAAAAGCGCTTATGCGGATGCAGCGGCGTTAGGCGTATCGTTAGCACAACCTTAGAGACCGAGCAACTAGTTACGGTCGGGACTCACCAACTCTTCGTACCATTATACGATGAGACACAAGAAGATAAGGGGTAGTTACCAAAGAAGTACATGCAACCCAAACCAAGTTGGAGCCGAGATTGGCTTTCCTATCATCGACTCGTCTTACATGGCATTACGTGGGAAGGCGTGAGGAGAAGAGTCAATCGGCGAAGAGCTCAAGATTCTTTATGACACTCAAACCCGGATGTTATATCGTCGAGTGCGATGGTCTTTGCTCGATGCCTCTCAAACAAAGAGGCGAAGAGGTCGCCGGGAAGCACGAAGGTGAATGTGGTGCACACCGGCTGGTCCCAAGCTCTGATCGAATCGGAGAATGGGCTACTTTTGGCCCACGATGATCAATGGCGGTCGATGCGGCTCGGAAATGCCGCGTGTCAAATTCCGCGAATTATATGCATCGACCTCTGGCGGTTGCATCCTTGACCACATCACGGCCATTGAGACATGGGGAATGGGCGTCGTAGGTCCCATTTTCCTCCGTCGGTCAAAGCGTCGGTTTATTCTAGCGATCACCGATTACTTCTCCAAGTGGGCGAAGCAATCCGCTAAAAGAAGTCAAAGGCGATACCGTCGTCAAATTTATCAAACACCATGTCATCTACCGACCGCGGTGTTCCAAGACGGATCGTCCATGACAGCGGTCCCCAATTCATCGGCAATTCCTTCATCGGGTTTTGCGAAAAGTTCAAAATACAAGATGTCGTCAGCGGCTTATAATCCGGCGGCAAATGGATTAGCGAGGCATTCAACAAGGCGATTATCAAAATTACGTGAAGCTTGTGAAGAATAACAAGTGAGGCTGGGGCGATAAACTTCGGAGAAGCACTACGGGCATATCGCTGTGATGCATGCATGGCTGGGCGACCCGTACTCCACGGTTTCTGGTGCGGCGATTCTCCGTTGGAAATTGATTCCGTCGCCGCGCCGCCCTTTCAGCGAGATGGCGGCCAGAAGAACAACATCAAAAGCGTCTCGAAGAGCTTGAGATGTTAGATGAGAAGCGCTGGAGGCTCAACAATGCATTGAGTTCTACCAAGCTAGGATGTGAGGGCTTTCAACAAGAAAGTTCGACGAGAGAACCTTTAGAGAAGGAGATTTGGTCCTCATTTGCTCGGCGACCGATAATCCTCACTTCAAAAGAAAGGTAAATTGAACCTAAATGGGAGGGTCGTTTGTAATAGAAGCGGTTTACTCAATAGTGCGTATCGCCTAATTACCCAAAGTGGCGGCCAGGCAATTAATCTTAGATAAATGGGAAGTTCTGAAGAAATACTACCCTTAGTATCTTGGGATAACCCGTTCGACGGAAGTTCCTCGTGGGATATTTCACCCACTTTTCTTGAGGATAACCCTAGATTTGTCCTCCATCATAATTTCCCCGCCGATCAAATTCCTTGGCGGTAGGTCTACAAATTTTACGGTACATTACCAAAATCCCTCTTGATTCCGTCTATGAACAAGAGGCCCAATCAAAATCCCTTTTCTGTAGGAGATAGAATATAAAATTCTTCCTCTCCAAGCGTAAGATCCTTTCGTGATAAGCGGAGGGTTCTTTCCATCTTCATCTTAGGTAGCGCCGGTGAAGGTATCTTGTAGGGATTTTCGGACCAGGTTGTCCGTGAAGGTGCTTTGAGTCTCTTCGGTTCTCGGTGGAGATCCCTCTTAGTTCCATCTTCATCTTAGGTAGCGCCGGTGAAGGTATCTTGTAGGGATTTTTAGACCAGGTTGTCGGTGAAGGTCACGAGTCTTTTCGATTCCTACGGTAAGGAATCTGCTGTTAGCCTCATCAGGAAATAGAACACATTCTTCCTTTCCCACCTCAATCAATCTTAGTCGGTTCGGTCATTCTCGGTCAAAGAGGACACCAAGGTTCATCTTGGGGAATTTTATCGAAGCCTAAGAAGGGATAAAGCCAGCGCCTCACCGCAGCGTTGCGGTTTAGTCTTTTCCGATTGAAGAAGACACGAGTTGATTACGGGGCATTTTATCCGAAGCCTAAGAAGGGATAAAGCCAGCGTCTAACTGCGTTGCGGTTTAGTCTTTTCGATTGAAGAAGACACGAGTTCGATTAAGGGCATTTTATCCGAAGCCTAAGAAGGGATAAAGCCAGCGCCTCACCGCAGCGTTGCGGGTAGTCTATTCCGTGATAAAGGCGAAGCTTACGTATTCAACATCGTAGCATTAAGTCTAGAAGAGTTTTATTCTTTTAGCACAGCGTCGTGTGTAGAACGGTTTAGAAAATCTACATGCTAGCCCAACTCAAGCGGTAGTTGGTAAAGGCTCATCAAACCCGTTGAAGGTGGTGGTTGGCCAATAACCCTAAAGTCAGCGCCTCACCGCAGCGTTGCGGTTTAGTCTTTCTCCGATTGAAGAAGACACGAGTTGATTACGGGGTATTTTATCCGGCCTAAGAAGGGATAAAGCCAGCGCCTCACCGCAGCGTTGCGGTTTAGTCTTTCTCGATTGAAGAAGACACGAGTTCGATTAAGGGCATTTTATCCGAAGCCTAAGAAGGGATGAGTCTACGTGTAACAGCGTTGCGGGTGGTCTCTTGCGGTAAAAGTCTGAAGCCTATGTATTCAATATCATAGCAGCGAGTCTAGAAGAGTTTCATTCTTTTAGCACAGCGTCCGTCTTGAGCGGATCGGATAATCCGCGCTAGCCCAACTCAAGCGGTAGTTGGTAAAGGCTAATCAAACCCGTTGACGGCTGAGGATTTGCCAAAAATCCTATAAGTATTATGGTTAATTATTTACTGGTGAAATAAAAGAATCATAATAAATAATGAAAGGAATAAATCTTATTCATTTGAAGCAAATATGAAAAGAGCTACAACTGTTTAAACATCAAGTCTATGACAAATGATTTGTTGTTCAAGCTGAGACACTTCACCATTGTAAGCCTGGTGGAGTTCTTCCTGCAACTCGGCCCTGAAGGACTCCTCATCGGTGTTCGGTGTCTTCATGGTTGCCTCCTCGAGCTCGGCCGGTTTACGCCCGACGGTCGAGCTCCCTAGGCCTTAGCGGTGAGGGCTTCTTCCTTGTTGGCCTTGGCGACTCAAAGCTGCTCATCCTATCTTCCTCGGCATGGAGCTCTCCCGGCGATATTATCCTCTCCTTTTCGCCACAATATCGATGCGGATGTGGCTTAAGGAAGAATATGTCGGCAACAACAGCCCCTAGGCGATCGGTAGCGGTCTTTACGCATCACGGACTTGAGCCCGGTAAAACGAGCATCGCGCCATGCCTCTAGGCGAGTCGGTATGGCGGCTATGTATGAGGAAGCCCGGCTGCCGTAGTTCTTGCGATCTCTGAAGCTTTCCCTCGGATGGCGAGGTCGTCAACAATGGCTGAGCCATTTCGGGGTAACCCATATCCGTATCAAAGCCATCAGGGGATCAGCGGTGGCTGAGCTGATGAAGAAAGCCGCCATGAAGGACCTTTTCGATCCGGTGTTCACCAAAGAAAGAATGGCGTATTTCCAAGCGGATAATAAGATGGGATGGATCTTCATCCGGCATCAACACTCTCACTAGATCATGGAGTCGAGATGTAGGCTCTGCCTGAGAAGAAAAGAGGACTTTAGGATTTTTAGTAAAAATGGCGAAAGCTTATTTGGCTAAAGACCCTTACCGTCTCCTTGATTGTAGTTTGAGGCTAGCGAGTCTACGAGGCGTATCTATCATTTGGGATCTTTGTCAGCCCGGGTGAGCCCTCGGTGTGTTCATCTATCTCAGCGATTATTTGTGGTAGGCGATTACGGCGGCGGAAGAGGAGTCCCTGCCACTACACAAAGGAGCGTCTCAGCCTCTTTTAATTATAGTAGTATTAGCCAAACGGTTGATCCTATAAGTAATCAAAGAGAAAATTCATACCTTCTTCAGGGACAGTAGCTTCGGGTAAAACTTCACCAAGGGTATCTCCATCCTGTGACCAAGCGCGTAGCAGGTCATCCATGGAAGTGTTGCCATATAACCCGGATTCCACGAAATCTTCCATGGAGAAGTCTGAATAAGAAGGCATTAGGAAGGCAAATGCAATTAAATCAAACAATAGGTAAAGCTGCTTACCTCCTACAGTGGGGTTAGCTTGCCTAGTCTCGGCTTGTGCATTTGTCTCCTGCAATCTCTCTAAAAGAACAAAAAGCAAAGAGGCAATTAGTGGGGGTACAAATCCCGAGTCATTCCATTCTCGCATTCGCCACCCAGAAGAGGAATTATCGATGTTAGATGTACCTGGGTCCACCGGATCAGGTCCTACATCGGCCTCCTCCGCCATAGCTCCATACATTTGTTGAGTAAAACTTGGCTCAGCATGAGCAGAACTGGGCTCAGCAGAATTGTGGGGAGGAAAATCAAAGCCAGGATCATAATCCCTAAAACCCCCTGCATGCAAATGAAAAAATGTCAGTCTCCAAAAGCCGAAAATTTCAGATAACATCACGGTGAATTGTTACCTCCGTCACCATTTGGATCATTCTTGGTCAAGTCTATATCAAAGGACCGAAGATTCATAAGACTTATGGGCTAACCTCTTTCGTTTAACCCCTTGAGAGGGTTGAAATTCTTCCTCTTCAACAGATTTTCCTGAAAATTCAATTGGATGAGAACTCTAATGGAAAGGATGAGAAAACGAAAGGGAAAAGGAGAAAGTACCGAGGTCCTTCTCATGAGCTGCAGCCTCCGCTTGGTCCTCTCCTAAAGTAGCAGCACCAGAGTCGTGGAATTCCCCCTCAGCCTCAATTGGTGGATGAGATTGCCGGCGCTTCCTCTGAACTTGAGCGGCATCACGGAGATGTCAGAGTGTCGGCTGCATAGCGATGCTTGACCACCAGGTCTGAGATAGCCCTCACAGGGACTGGCTCGTTAGCTACTAATAGCCAACTACAATGAAGGAATGTCGACTCCAGCTGACGGTCTGAGCTCGGGAGACTGAATCTAGCACCGGTACATCCCATGACGCTCCATAACCATGCTCGAAGGCCATCCACAAGTCCACCTCGAGTCTGGAGCTGTCGGTTCGGGTTCCCAACATAAAGTTGGTCGTAACCGAATTGGCGAGCAAAACGACAGGGAAAATAAGGCTCAATGAAGCATTCCTCCTTTACTCGGAAAGTGAGATACCACGGCACGATATTCACTAGCCGGTTAAACGACCAATGTCAAGTGAAGTCTGCTGTGTCTTCGGCACCTCCTCGTCGACCAAGGACTCACCATATTGACCAGGGAATCGAGGAAAACATCTGGAAAAGATCCACCCTTTGTGAATCTGCATCTGTTTCTTGATCTCTGCAAAACCACGCCCCTTCCATCTGCAGTCCTCTACCAACTGCAAGAAAGGAGTAGACGAATCTGTGGAACCGGTGCGACATCATGTCGGGGCGATGGAGGACCAACGAGCCATCAAATAGGTATATGGGAGCTCTGGCGGACGAAGGGATCGTGATGATGGCTCGCCCTTTCTCTGATGCGCTTCGAACTATATGCGCAATCCACGGTGAATATTAGCCACCATCAGGAAGGAGAGAGTTTCTTCTTGTGGGCGAGTTGAGCTGCGGGATAAAGGACCTCAAGGGTAAAGCATCATCAGTTGATATGGAACCACACACTTCTTGAGCGGTTGCAAGGTAGCACGCTAGGAGAGTTGTCGGTGGATAGGCTTCACCGCATGCCACGAAGGTCGCAAACTTGGTCCACGAAGGAAAGCCTTCTTTGGCGTAGGCGGCGTATAAGAGTTAGCCTCGGACTTCTCGATCAGTTCATTAACCTTGAAGGAGTGGCGGTGATAGTTCACATATTTCCTCGCCAGTTGTCCTCCAAATCTTTGGAACAAGTAGTGTGACTGCTTGGACTCACTGCGATTTCCTTTTGGCGCAAGGTTGATTGGGCGAGCTATATAGTAATGACAAGTAAGATCCCATAAAGTCTTATAGCGATGGTGTGTTCCTTGGCCGGCTCAGTTCGATTGGAGGAAAGTACTCGATATAGCATCTTCCCCATGGGTAGACACGAAATACGGTACATCTCATGTAAAGCCAACCCCAACTTCGCCGTGTTTAGTGAAAGCGTATTGAATCTGGATTATAAAGCTTCGAATAAGGTGAAGAAATGATTGGCTGATTGGAAGGCCATACATGGTGTACGAATCGTGAATCTGAGACCACAAGCGAAGTTCTCCATCCCACCGGTGAGGGCGTAAGTGGTCGGCGACCCACCAATGCTTACTTGGCGAGTGAACCCAACCGAAGAATCTATGACTTGGCGGCGGCATCTCGCCCCAATTTAGCAAGGCGATTCTTCAAAGTCGAGCGAGGAACAAAAGCTCATCAGGCGGTGTGTCGACCCTACAACCCGGTGAAGACCGATGGCGATTCCTATTGGAACCCGGAACGGCTCTTTGGGTAATAAACCCACAATGAATATGATCATGCTCCTCGGTCGGGCGCCATGACATCTGGCGTGTCACGGCATGGTGTCTAAGGTCGGTCAATGAGAGGCGGCGAGGTATCAGGGGAATATACAAGGGGCCTCCGTCGTCTTTGTTCAACCACCTCTCACTCGATAAGAGGCGTATCCGGATCCTTAAGCGAGTCGCCGAATAGATAATCGTTTTTCGTAAAGGTTGATGGAGCTGGTGTCTTTACAAGTGGCGCATCGGTGACCAATCGTCGGAGAATCACGATAACTCCCCTCGAATCGGCTGAATCGTGTCATTTGGTGTCTGGGAGCAAATCGGCGAGATAAAAATCGAGGATCGTCACCGCGTGGAATAGTATTAGCTATGGCGTCCATCAACAGCGTAAGCTGGAAAAGTTCGAGGAATAATCAAGCTGAAATCGAAAATATTCAGTTAGTAAAGGCGTTGAATTCATCTTTCATAGATCGAGTCACGACGATAGCGAATACGGCGATTTCATCCGTATCGAATACGGGAGAGCGATAAATATAGTCGCGTAAACCAGCGGCAATATATTCCGTTCTCTGAGTAAAATGCGGTATGAAATCGCTCCCGTTAAAGATATCGAGATGGGTGATATGTGAAACCTCAATCCTCACGAAGGAGAATTTCGGCTCTTCCCAATCGCCTCACAAAGGAGAACGAAGCGGGGTCGTAACGAGTGTACACAATCTGAAGCGTCGGTCCCCACAAAGGAGGATTTCGGCTCTTCCCAATCGCCTCACAAAGGAGAAACGGCGGGGATATAGCGTATATACGAGAAGGTTATAAGTTGGCGCACCACCAAAGAAGGCGTGCATTCACGTGCCGTGCGAGTTGATCGACTCCTCGGAACATGGGATCTTCGCGACGACATTGAAAACTGCAAAAGAAGACAAATAGAGTCAGATACACAGTTGAAGATCAGCAAATAAAGTGTCAAAAAAGCTACGATCCGATGCGAGAACCAATGGCCCGGGCCGGCCTTGAACGCCAGCGCAACCCATATTGCCTGGCCCTTAATGCGCTTGCCAGGCAGCCTTGAACCTTGACCATGGCGCCAGCGCCGGTCGCCATGCCTGGCCGCCAATGGCGGCGTGGCCGCTTCAGCGCCCGACATGAGCGTGGCGCCTGCCCGGCCGCCCGCCGCCGCCAGCGTGCCCGCCAGCGGACCGCCGCCACCTCGCCGTTCGGCCCTTTCCCTCGTGGTCGCGTTACACAAGAAAAAGAAAAAGAAAAAGAACTTCGTAAGGCTCATTATGCATACCTTGTTGATCGAGGAAGAAAAAGGCGAAGCGAGATGAAAACAAGAGAGAGACCGGGGGGCGGCCTAGGTCAGCAAGAAAGGAGGGATTATGGGTATTTATAACAACCCCATATGGACCCAATCCTCTTTAAATAAGGACTCCTATTTGGCAAGAAGTAGGAATTCTAATTGGAGCCCAAATCAATTCTAATTAGGACTCTAATCAGCCCCTAATTAGGAGTCCTAATTGGAATCTTATTTGGATGTCAAGATAGTGCCAAATCAGTCCGTTGATTGGCTCCTACTCCTTCCGCCAAGCTTGGAAAAATTCTCGCGAATGCCATCATCGGCCTTAAATCAGCGTAAGCCTAATCCTACTCAACTAGGATTACAGTATAAACTGTTTCCTAATTTGTAGAAGTTCAGGAAGAATATTCTCACAAGAAATATTCTTAGGGATAACTTCGATCGTCGCGGATTGCATCGGCGCCAATCAGCGTCGCTAATCCTACTCAACTAGGATTACAGTATAAGCTGTTTCCTAATTTATTGAGAAGTTCGGAAGAATATTCTCACAAGAAATATTCTTAGGGATAACTTCGATCGTCGCGGATTGCATCGGCCAATCAGCGTTGCCCAATCCTACTCCAACTAGGATTACGGTATAAAGCTGTTTCCTAATTTGTCGAGAAGTTCCGGAAGAATATTCTCACAAGAAATATTCTTAGGGATAACTTCGATCGTGCGGATTGCATCGGCCAATCAGCGTTGCCCAATCCTACTCAACTAGGATTACAGTATAAGCTGTTTCCTAATTTGTAGAAGTTCGGAAGAATATTCTCACAAGAAATATTCTTAGGGATAACTTCGATCGTGCGGATTGCATCGGCCAATCAGCGTTGCCCAATCCTACTCAACTAGGATTACGGTATAAAGCTGTTTCCTAATTTATTGAGAAGTTCGGAAGAATATTCTCACAAAAATATTCTTAGGGATAACTTCGATCGTGCGGATTGCATCGGCCAATCAGCGTTGCCCAATCCTACTCCAACTAGGATTACAGTATAAGCTGTTTCCAAATTTTCAGCGAGGAGTTCACGGAGAATAAATCCATATTCTTAAGGATAACTTCGATGACCCTTAATTTCCTCCACCATAATATCCAAGAGAGGAATAATCGGCGGTAGCGAAAGTCATGGCGACAGGACAACGTGTCGGTCGAAGAAACTTCTCCCACCGTGGATAATCATATCCCAACAACGGTCAAAGCGTCGCTTTCATGCGTGAAGGCTAGAACGATGGTTGAAAGCCAAATGGTCTCCTGTTTCAACAAGGAATCCTCGGAGGATCCTCGGAGGATGTCTCCATGAAAAGATCAGTCCTCCCGCTGTGGTTAAACCAACAACACGTGATGATGAAGGAAATAACCGTGAGGGTTATGAAATTCCATGTACTCGACACAACCAACATGTAGCCAACAAGGAGTTCGCCGACATACGGATAAGTCAAAAGTCCGATGGTTAGTCAAACAACAACCAACCGACCACGAGTTACAAGCAAAACTCACCCACCGGCTTGAATCAAGATTTCAACAAGCGGTCGGACAATAAATGCAGCACCGTGATCTTATCGAGAATCCTACAAAGCTGGATGATCTGAAAGAATCGAAGACTTGAAGCTATCTTTGGGACCCTCGGTAGGCGAAGGCGGGAACCATCATGTCAAAGCATCGGACTCATTAAGAATTGAGGCCGAGGCGCTTTGGAGGGTATCTGTGGCGTTGAAAAATACTTACAAGATCCCGAAACCAACTTCGTGGCGAAGTCGGCGAATGACAACCCATCGAATGATACGGACGTCGAATCGTTAAAGGCGAACTTCGGCGGCGAACCTGGCGTCACAAGCACGGTTTAAACCGGACTTGAATAGGCGATCGGATCAGGACCGTTGAACGAGAACAAACCAAGAGTTAGTCCGGAACCAAATATAGAGCGGAACCTAAGTCGGAGAAGGCCAAGAGTCGAATAAGCGGGGCCTAAACAGAAGGCCAGAAAAGCGGCGGCTTGGCGGAAAAAGCGGCGGCTTGGCCTCGACCAACTTGGCGAGTTACCTCGACAAGTGGCGAAGTGGCTCGGCCACAATGGCGAAACCACCTCGACAACTTGGCGAGGACTCGGCTCACCATGGCGAGCCACCTCGGCCAACTTGGCGAGTTACCTCGACAAGTGGTGGAGTGGCTGACCAAGTGGCCGTGAAGCTGTGCCTATTGTATAAATAGGGGGTCTTGATGATGGAGGGATTTTTGGACTTCGGGCTTGGGATTTTCGGCGATTTTACGAAGAGTTCTCCACGAGATCCATGAGCCGTCGGCCTTACCGTTCAGAGCACCGGCGAGCACAAGTCGATCGGCGTCGATCTACAAGCGGAAGGTAATTGAATTGGTCGAACTCTGAGATACCCTCTAGGTTAAGCTTCGTCTTAACCTCGGGGATAGCTGTGATTTCTCCTAGTAGATCTCACCGCTCCGTGATCCTCTCCTTCGTGAGTGTGATCCCATGACGATCCTCTCCTTCGTGAGTGTGATCCCCTCGGTAACCGTTTCCTTCGTGAAGCGAGCCTTTATCTGTAGTTCTAGAACCGGGTCTCTACTTGGATTGGAATTGCGGTGGTCCACGGACACAAAAGTCCCGACGCGGGCAAAGAACCCATGGCGAGGACCTCGATATAACGAGAGATCCTCGTGTTTGTTCACAAGGATAAAAGTTGTAATCTTTTGATTTTCATTGTAAGCCTTAAAATAAAAGGCATTTCTTTTGTTTGAATTTTGTTGTAGGCCAAAGAAGGCGTAAGCAAGTTCAAATCAATGACAATCATCCCAACTTTTACCATGAACAATTTTGACCTATTGATAAATATTTTCAGAGTCTAAACTTCATGATTTCATTAGCTACAACCACTATTTTTGCCCATTTTATTCATTTTTATCCATTGAAAAATTATTTTATGGAGTCTAAATCACGATTTCATGAGCTAATTCATAATTTTGGCAATATTTAGTTGTCTTGACCCATTGGCAAAAAACTTCATAGAGTCCAAAATTCACGACTTCATGATATATAACCCACAAGTTTTTGTCATTTTATTTTATTCATCCAATTGAAAATAATTTCATGGAGTCTAAATCACGATTTCATGAGCTAATTCATAATTTTTGGCAATATTTAGTTGTCTTGACCCATTGGCAAAAAACTTCATAGAGTCCAAAATTCACGACTTCATGATATATAACCCACAAGTTTTTGTCATTTTATTTTATTCATCCAATTGAAAATAATTTCATGGAGTCTAAATCACGATTTCATGAGCTAATTCATAATTTTGGCAATATTTAGTTGTCTTGACCCATTGGCAAAAAACTTCATAGAGTCCAAAATTCATGATTTTATGAGTTATAGCCATGATTGTTTTGCCATTTTAGTCATTTCGACCCATTGGCAAAAAACTTCATAGAGTCCAAAATTCATGATTTTATGAGTTATAGCCATGATTGTTTTGCCATTTTAGTCATTTCGACCCATTGGCAATTAATTTCATGGAGTCTAAATCACGATTTCATGAGCTAATTCATAATTTTGGCAATATTTAGTTGTCTTGACCCATTGGCAATTAATTTCATGGAGTCTAAAATTCACGATTTCATGAGCTAATTCATAATTTTGGCAATATTTAGTTGTCTTGACCCATTGGCAAAAAACTTCATAGAGTCCAAAATTCATGATTTTATGAGTTATAGCCATGATTGTTTTGCCATTTTAGTCATTTCGACCCATTGGCAATTAATTTCATGGAGTCTAAATCACGATTTCATGAGCTAATTCATAATTTTGGCAATATTTAGTTGTCTTGACCCATTGGCAAAAAACTTCATAGAGTCCAAAATTCATGATTTTATGAGTTATAGCCATGATTGTTTTGCCATTTTAGTCATTTCGACCCATTGGCAATTAATTTCATGGAGTCTAAATCACGATTTCATGAGCTAATTCATAATTTTGGCAATATTTAGTTGTCTTGACCCATTGGCAATTAATTTCATGGAGTCTAAAATTCACGATTTCATGAGCTAATTCATAATTTTGGCAATATTTAGTTGTCTTGACCCATTGGCAATTAATTTCATGGAGTCTAAATCACGATTTCATGAGCTAATTCATAATTTTGGCAATATTTAGTTGTCTTGACCCATTGGCAATTAATTTCATGGAGTCTAAATCACGATTTCATGAGCTAATTCATAATTTTGGCAATATTTAGTTGTCTTGACCCATTGGCAAAAAACTTCATAGAGTCCAAAATTCATGATTTTATGAGTTATAGCCATGATTGTTTTGCCATTTTAGTCATTTCGACCCATTGGCAAAAAACTTCATAGAGTCCAAAATTCACGACTTCATGATATATAACCCACAAGTTTTTGTCATTTTATTTTATTCATCCAATTGAAAATAATTTCATGGAGTCTAAATCACGATTTCATGAGCTAATTCATAATTTTGGCAATATTTAGTTGTCTTGACCCATTGGCAAAAAACTTCATAGAGTCCAAAATTCACGACTTCATGATATATAACCCACAAGTTTTTGTCATTTTATTTTATTCATCCAATTGAAAATAATTTCATGGAGTCTAAAATTCACGATTTCATGAGCTAATTCATAATTTTGGCAATATTTAGTTGTCTTGACCCATTGGCAATTAATTTCATGGAGTCTAAATCACGATTTCATGAGCTAATTCATAATTTTGGCAATATTTAGTTGTCTTGACCCATTGGCAAAAAACTTCATAGAGTCCAAAATTCACAATTTCATGTGCTATAACCCATAATTTTTGAACATATTTGCTCCTTTCTACCCATTAGCAAGTTTTAAAGGGTCCAAAATTCACGACTTCATGATATATAACCCACAAGTTTTTGTCATTTTATTTTATTCATCCAATTGAAAATAATTTCATGGAGTCTAAATCACGATTTCATGAGCTAATTCATAATTTTGGCAATATTTAGTTGTCTTGACCCATTGGCAAAAAACTTCATAGAGTCCAAAATTCATGATTTTATGAGTTATAGCCATGATTGTTTTGCCATTTTAGTCATTTCGACCCATTGGCAAAAAACTTCATAGAGTCCAAAATTCACAATTTCATGAACTAAATTCACGATGTTTGGCTATTTTTGGTCATGTCAACGGTTGGCAAAAATTTTATGTAGTCCAAAATTCACGACTTCATGATATATAACCCACAAGTTTTTGTCATTTTATTTTATTCATCCAATTGAAAATAATTTCATGGAGTCTAAAATTCACGATTTCATGAGCTAATTCATAATTTTGGCAATATTTAGTTGTCTTGACCCATTGGCAATTAATTTCATGGAGTCTAAAATTCACGATTTCATGAGCTAATTCATAATTTTGGCAATATTTAGTTGTCTTGACCCATTGGCAAAAAACTTCATAGAGTCCAAAATTCATGATTTTATGAGTTATAGCCATGATTGTTTTGCCATTTTAGTCATTTCGACCCATTGGCAATTAATTTCATGGAGTCTAAATCACGATTTCATGAGCTAATTCATAATTTTGGCAATATTTAGTTGTCTTGACCCATTGGCAATTAATTTCATGGAGTCTAAATCACGATTTCATGAGCTAATTCATAATTTTGGCAATATTTAGTTGTCTTGACCCATTGGCAATTAATTTCATGGAGTCTAAATCACGATTTCATGAGCTAATTCATAATTTTGGCAATATTTAGTTGTCTTGACCCATTGGCAAAAAACTTCATAGAGTTGCAAGTATACAACCTTTATCAAGTTATAGTATTTAAGATATCAATCCATGGGGAAGGAGAGTATTAGAAAGATAGATCTAAGTGGGTTCTTAAATTATGTAGGAAACTAATGAGAGTGGTAAATAAAAGTGGTGTGTGTTATGAATAGAGGTTTCTCACAAAAATAAGCGGCTAAAACAAGAGGAAAGAATGAGAGAAAGAGAAGAACAAAATAAAAGCAAATCAAATCAAAATAATAAGTGAATGAAAAGATGGAGGAAATCAAGAGTGGAGAATAGGAATATAGGATTGAATCCACTAGTTAATTTCAATTTGGAATTAAGAACTACTCTCGTTTTATTAGCATATTACTTTAGAATTTTTAAGTGTAGACTATCAAGTTACTGAAAATAAGCATACCCTATCAAATTTATATCCAAATAATATCATCATTCATGAAAAGAAATAAAATCTAAACTACAAAGTAATTAAAAGAGAAGCAAAATAAGTCTATGCTGCAAAACATGAAATAAATCTACACTATAAAGCAATAAATCTTATCTACCAAATATGAAATAAAAATAAGAAATAAAATCTAAACTACAAAGTAATTAAAAGAGAAGCAAAATAAGTCTATGCTGCAAAACATGAAATAAATCTACACTATAAAGCAATAAATCTTATCTACCAAATATGAAATAAAAATAAGAAATAAAATCTAAACTACAAAGTAATTAAAAGAGAAGCAAAATAAGTCTATGCTGCAAAACATGAAATAAATCTACACTATAAAGCAATAAATCTTATCTACCAAATATGAAATAAAAATAAGAAATAAAATCTAAACTACAAAGTAATTAAAAGAGAAGCAAAATAAGTCTATGCTGCAAAACATGAAATAAATCTACACTATAAAGCAATAAATCTTATCTACCAAATATGAAATAAAAATAAGAAATAAAATCCTAAAACATGTAATTCTAAAATAAAAAATAAAAGAAAATAAAACTTATATTGCAAGGGGTTGGCCCCTTGTAAGCAAATCTTCATCTTCATCATCAAAGAGAAGAAGAATAAAATTTAAAAGGAAGAAAGTTTTTTATTTATTATAAATAAAAAAATTTATAATTTTAAAATGTCTTCTCAGTTAAAAGTGGCCCTCCTTTCCAAAAAGAAGTTTACAAAATTTTTACATCTTCAAACCCCTCACTCTCCACCCCTATTTATAGCCTATAGTCTTCAACCACAGCCTTTGAATCAATCTTAGGCTCCAAGAAATCAAAATTAGCTAGTGATAAGTTTCTATCATAAACTAATCGATTAGCTAATCAATTAGCTAATTGATGAGCTAATCGATTAGTTTGTAACAGATTTGCAACAAACTTTGTTGTCTTTGTTGAATTCCTTTTGTTTGGGCTTTTAGGCTTTCGAACTTCTTTTAAGCTTCAATATGGGCTTGAAAAATGAGGAGAATTTATTCCTTTAAGCACTGATTCGATAATTCTCTTAGTACTTGCAAATTCAAAAAATAACTGTTATTAGCAAGTTTATTTATTCAATAAAACAGATAATGAAGGTATAAAAGTGCAATGAATTATAATGGTCAATAAATATGTTTTGCAGAGTCAAAGTTTCACGATTTTATGAGCTATAATCGATGATTTTTAGCCATTTGATTAGACACATCAAAGCGTAATCTTTTGAAGTCTATAATACATTATTTCATGAACTTTAACCCAAGATTTTTATTATTTTTAGTCACTCCGACCCATTAGGAAATAGTTTTGTGGAGGCCATAAATCATGATTTCATGAGCTATAACCTACGATTTTTAGCCATTTTTATTCATTTGAATCTATTGGCAAATAATATTATGGAGTCGAAATTCACAATTTTATGAGCTATAACCCATACCGTTTTGTTATTTTTAGTCATTCCAATCTATTGGCAAATAATTTTGTAGAGTGTAAAATTTATGATTTCATGAGCTATAATTCATAATTTTTAGATATTTTGATAATCACATTTTTATTACAATTTTATACCCTCATCATCTATTTTATACAAATAAATATACCACTAGTAATTATTTTTATCTTAATTTGCAATTTAATGGTGAAATAATGAATAAAAGCCCAAAAGACTCAAACTCCCTGATTTTCTACCATTTATTGAAGCCTAAATATGAAGACAAAGAAGGCCCAAGAAGAGACAAGGATCCATGAAGAAATCGGGTCAAGAAATCAATAAAAAATCAATGCCTTCTGTCGATCATCGTCAGATTGACCAATGATCGACCAACCGATTGGTCAACCGATTGGTTCCCAACCAATTTGTCTTTTCCTTGATTTTTCTTCACAATTTCTCTTGGATCAATTTGGTATCTTGGGCCTTTGTTTGTCTTGATTTGGGCTTCAAATATTGGTAGAAATTGAGAGAATTTGAGTCATTTGGGCTTTTATTCATTATTTCTTTATTAGCACGCAAAATAAGATAAAATGATTATTAGTAATATCGTTATTCATATAACATAGGTAATAAGGGTATAAAATGTAATTAAAATGTGATAATTAAATACCCCCACACCTAAACTTTTGCTAGTCCTCTAGCAAAGAAAATAAAAGAAAATAAAACTTATATTGCAAGGGGTTGGCCCCTTGTAAGCAAATCTTCATCTTCATCATCAAAGAGAAGAAGAATAAAATTTAAAAGGAAGAAAGTTTTTATTTATTATAAATAAAAATTTATAATTTTAAAATGTCTTCTCGAGTTAAAAGTGGCCCTCCTTTCCAAAAGAAGTTTACAAAATTTTTACATCTTCAAACCCCTCACTCTCCACCCTATTTATAGCCTATAGTCTTCAACCACAGCCTTTGAATCAATCTTAGGCTCCAAGAAATCAAAATTAGCTAGTGATAAGTTTCTATCATAAACTAATCGATTAGCTAATCAATTAACTAATTGATGAGCTAATCGATTAGTTTATAACAGAATTGCAACAAACTTTGTTGTCTTTGTTGAATTCCTTTTGTTTGGGCTTTTAGGCTTTCGAACTTCTTTTAAGCTTCAATATGGGCTTGAAAAATGAGGAGAATTTATTCCTTTAAGCACTGATTCGATAATTCTCTTAGTACTTGCAAATTCAAAAATAGCTGTTATTAGCAAGTTTATTTATTCAATAAAACAGATAATGAAGGTATAAAAGTGCAATGAATTATAATGGTCAATAAATATGTTTTGCGAGTCAAAGTTTCACGATTTTATGAGCTATAATCGATGATTTTTAGCCATTTTTATTCATTTGAATCTATTGGCAAATAATTTTGTAGAGTGTAAAATTTATGATTTCATGAGCTATAACCTACGATTTTTAGCCATTTTTATTCATTTGAATCTATTGGCAAATAATTTTGTAGAGTGTAAAATTTATGATTTCATGAGCTATAACCCATACCGTTTTGTTATTTTTAGTCACTCCGACCCATTAGGAAATAGTTTTGTGGAGGCCATAAATCATGATTTCATGAGCTATAACCCATACCGTTTTGTTATTTTTAGTCATTCCAATCTATTGGCAAATAATATTATGGAGTCGAAATTCACAATTTTATGAGCTATAACCCATACCGTTTTGTTATTTTTAGTCATTCCAATCTATTGGCAAATAATTTTGTAGAGTGTAAAATTTATGATTTCATGAGCTATAACCTACGATTTTTAGCCATTTTTATTCATTTGAATCTATTGGCAAATAATTTTGTAGAGTGTAAAATTTATGATTTCATGAGCTATAACCCATACCGTTTTGTTATTTTTAGTCATTCCAATCTATTGGCAAATAATATTATGGAGTCGAAATTCACAATTTTATGAGCTATAACCCATACCGTTTTGTTATTTTTAGTCACTCCGACCCATTAGGAAATAGTTTTGTGGAGGCCATAAATCATGATTTCATGAGCTATAACCTACGATTTTTAGCCATTTTTATTCATTTGAATCTATTGGCAAATAATTTTGTAGAGTGTAAAATTTATGATTTCATGAGCTATAACCTACGATTTTTAGCCATTTGATTAGACACATCAAAGCGTAATCTTTTGAAGTCTATAATACATTATTTCATGAACTTTAACCCAAGATTTTTATTACTTTAATTAAAAATCTAAGTTAAAACTTAAGTAAAGTATACTACTTTGAAAATCATTTCTTGAGAAATTTATTTGGAGTTATCATAAAAGGTAAACTTGAGTATAGAACTACTAAGGATTAGAAGACTTAAATTCTATCAAATAGATCAATTATTAATCAACTCTATTAAGTTGGCAAGTGATTTTTTTTATGATGAAAAGAGAAAAAATGACATAAAAAATGGTAAGAAAAAGAAAAAAATAATAACTAAGATACGATAAAATGACTAATCCCCACCCCACACCTAAATTTTACATTGTCCTCAATGCAAATTCTATTATGCACAAAGTAAAACAGATAAGAATGGGAGCACTTACATTTGTTCTACGACTTCGAACAATGATAAAAATTCTGTAATTACCTTTGGTATGAGAAAGTGAAGTCAAAATTTATTCTTTTTTTTTGAAAAGAACAAGAAACTCTCACATGAGAGAAGAATAAATTCTTTTATTATTATTGTGGGACAAAAATAAAAATGTAGAATAAAAGATGAAACATGAGAAGCTCACATTCTATAAGAAATCCTACCTTATTGCTGAAAATTCTACCCGAAATTTAAAGAATTTCAAAATGATATAATCACTGATGTGCTTAAATTCCAAAAATTTCGTGGTTTTAGTGATGTGCAGCAATGGAAGGTAGGTATTAATGGTTGTATGCTTTTTGAACTTAGATTAGTTATTAACAAAAATTTCATCAAAAATGAAATCTTGTTGTTTTCTATTTTCTAACAATCTAAGTTCATTGACAAAGGGTTCTTCAAATGTTGGCTTCAAGATGCATGTATTCAACGTAATTCTCTCGCTCAAGGACTTGATTATTAACACAGTTACGATTGTTGTGAATGGATTGCATTCACTTGATCTTGGAAAGTTGAACTTGACCCGCGTTCTTTGGATTGGTCACGGTTGACTTAAATGATCCTTTCTCTCTCACTTATAGCTAGCTAGTTGACCAAGCTGGGTTTCTAATGTAGCTATGGCTTGAGTGTTGGAGTTGAGAATTTGTCCCTTGATTGCATAAAGGAGTTCATCGTGTTAGATGTTTGAGTCAACAAGTTCGTAGTCCGTGTAGAGGTTTTAATCAAGGCTTCCAAACCTCTTTCCAACATATTAAGACGTTTCTCAACATTTGAAGGAATATGATTTGTAGATTGATGATGAGGAAACTGATTTGGAAATGACTGATTTGATTGTGGAAAATTGGTTTGAGAACTGAAAGAAACTGCGTTGCCCCTAGGGAATTGTTGGTTTGAAGAGTGAGTGAAATTTTGATTTCCTGAGAAATTACCCTGATTCCATGCAAAATTCGGATGATTTCTCCAACCTGGATTATAGGTTGGAGAAAATGGATCATTAATCGGATGTGGAATGCAAGATTCATCCGTTCTAGAGATTGAGTATTTCCTAAGAGTGGACATTGCTCAAGCATGGGTCGAGAAAGACGCTATGACAACCTGAGGCGAAACTTGATTGATTTGAGCCGAGCTCGCTCTTTGGTTTCTAAAGTTTCTAACTCATGAGAATTGTAGCCATCTTAGCTTCAGAGGCTATGTTTGACTCTAAGGAAGGACCTCTAGAACCGATTGGGTAATCGATGAATCACGTTGTTCCTAATCGCATAGTTTTCTGATAAATTCTCTAAGAAGTCCCAAGCTTCACAATTTTCTTCATGAAATCCCTTGACACATTGACTCTCGTGAAGTTTTGAAGAATAATCCAATCCTTCATAAATGATTTGGCATAATCGCCACTTTTCAAGACCATGGTGAGGACATTGGATAAGAAGATCTTTGAATTTGTCAAAATACTTCCAAAAGGTTCTCCGACAATTTTAAAATTTTGAATGTCTTTAAGCTTGACCGCTTGTGGATAGGAAAGAATTTTTTCGAAAAACTTTTACAAATTCACCCCAAGTTGAGATGGAATCGCAAGCTATACTGACCATTTTTGGCTTTATCCTTAAGGGCAAATGGAATAAATCTGAGTTTGATCGCATCTTCTGTTAAGTCCCTCATCTTGATCATGAGGCAAACTTCTTCAAATTCGGAGATGGTAAGCCGCCTTCGGTTTCTACTCCTAGGAATTTGGGAAGCATGTTAATAAAATGCTCTAAGTTCAAATTTGCTCCATTAACCTCTGAGTTTTATGCAAGAGGGGATTGCATTTCTAGTGGGGTAACAAACATCTTGAAGAACGGTGGGTTGGTATTGACCATTTCGTTTGGTTCAAGAGATGGATCAAAACGAATTAAACGATTGGTATTATCCCTAACCCAAGTTTGCATACACCAAAATCAAATTTTGTTTTTTTTTTTGAAAAGAACAAGAAACTCTCACATGAGAGAAGAATAAATTCTTTTATTATTATTGTGGGACAAAAATAAAAATGTAGAATAAAAGATGAAACATGAGAAGCTCACATTCTATTAAGAAATCCTACCTTATTGCTGAAAATTCTACCCGAAATTTAAAGAATTTTCAAAATGATATAATCACTGATGTGCTTAAATTCCAAAAATTTCGTGGTTTTAGTGATGTGCAAAGAATGGAAGGTAGGTATTAATGGTTGTATGCTTTTGAACTTAGATTCGTTATTAACAAAAATTTCATCAAAAATGAAATCTTGTTGTTTTCTATTTTCTAACAATCTAAGTTCATTGACAAAGGGTTCTTCAAAATGTTGGCTTCAAGATGCATGTATTCAACGTAATTCTCTCGCTCAAGGACTTGATTATTAACACAGTTACGATTGTTGTGAATGGATTGCATTCACTTGATCTTGAAAGTTGAACTTGACCCCGCGTTCTTTGGATTGGTCACGGGTTGACTTCGAAATGATCCTTTCTCTCTCACTTATAGCTAGCTAGTTGACCAAGCTGGGTTTCTAATGTAGCTATGGCTTGAGTGTTGGAGTTGAGAATTTGTCCTGTTGATTGCATAAAGGAGTTCATCGTGTTAGATGTTTGAGTCAACAAGTTCGTAGTCTGTGTAGAGGTTTTAATCAAGGCTTCCAAACCTCTTTCCAACACATTAAGACGTTTCTCAACATTTGAAGGAATATGATTTGTAGATTGATGATGAGGAAACTGATTTGGAAATGACTGATTTGATTGTGGAAAATTGGTTTGAGAACTGAAAGAAACTGCGTTGCCCCTAGGGAATTGTTGGTTTGAAGAGTGAGTGAAATTTTGATTTCCTGAGAAATTACCCTGATTCCATGCAAAATTCGGATGATTTCTCCAACCTGGATTATAGGTTGGAGAAAATGGATCATTAATCGGATGTCGGAATGCAAGATTCATCCGTTCTAGAGATTGAGTATTTCCTAAGAGTGGACATTGCTCAAGCATGGGTCGAGAAAGACGCTATGACAACCTCGAGGCGAAACTTGATTGATTTGAGCCGAGCTCGCTCTTTGGTTTCTAAAGTTTCTAACCTGCGTAGAATTGTAGCCATCTTAGCTTCAGAGGCTATGTTTGACTCTAAGGAAGGACCTCTAGAACCGATTGGGTAATCGATGAATCACGTTGTTCCCATCGCATAGTTTTCTGATAAATTCTCTAAGAAGTCCCAAGCTTCACGTTTTTCTTCATGAAATCCCTTGACACATTGACTCTCGTGAAGTTTTGAAGAATAATCCAATCCTTCATAAATGATTTGGCATAATCGCCACTTTTCAAGACCATGGTGAGGACATTGGATAAGAAGATCTTTGAATTTGTCAAAATACTTCCAAAAGGTTCTCCGACAATTTTAAAATTTTGAATGTCGTTTCTAAGCTTGACCGCTTTGTGGATAGGAAAGAATTTTTTCGAAAAACTTTTACAAATTCACCCCAAGTTGAGATGGAATCGTGGGCAAGCTATCTGACCATTTTTGGCTTTATCCTTAAGGGCAAATGGAATAAATCTGAGTTTGATCGCATCTTCTGTTAAGTCCCTCATCTTGATCATGAGGCAAACTTCTTCAAATTCGGAGATGAAAATGTAAGCCGCCTTCGTTTCTACTCCTAGGAATTTGGGAAGCATGTTAATAAAATGCGGTCTAAGTTCAAATTTGCTCCATTAACCTCGGGAGTTTTATGCAAGAGGGGATTGCATTTCTAGTGGGGTAACAAACATCTTGAAGAACGTGGGTTGGTATTGACCATTTCGTTTGGTTCAAGAGATGGATCAAAACGAATTAAACGATTGGTATTATCCCTAACCCAAGTTTGCATACACCAAAATCAAATTTTGTTTTTTTTTTTGTAAAAAAAGGACAAGAGAAAAGTTAAGAAAATAATGAGAAAGAAAAATAAGAAAAACTAACTAAAACAAATCAAGGCAATCACTTTTCAATCACCCTAACTCTAGGGTTAAGCCTAAACTTGACTTAGACCTGCTCCTAACCAAAAATTCCCTTAGTGAAAAGATCAAAGTTTACTTGGGTAATTAGCCGTAAGGATAGTACTAGAGGGAGATCAAAGATCAATTAAGTATCTCTTTCCTTCGAGCCTTTACAACCCCTAAACCTTGCCTTAGACACCAATTAATCGGATAAACTTGGACCGGTTCACTTAAGAAATTATTGTTCCTTAATGAGCTCGAATCCTTAGGGGCCAACGTCTAATCAAATTTTAAGAGGCTTGGGTAATTATAGTGAGGAATTAGTGATTTTTGGGCTAAGGAAAGGGTGATGAAATCCCTCACCTTATCTTGATTAATGGGTTTTGCCCTTAAGATATTTTCAAATGTGTGCCAAATCAAGATGCTCAAATCACTTGGTGAATTCCTACTATTATATGAAATGCAACCCTAGGAATTAAAAGCAACTAAAAAGGATGCAAAAATAAAAATCTTTTTATTGTTTATTATGGTCGACAATTAAAGAAATGAAGTTTATTAGGGTCGACAAGGGTAAAATCTTTTTTTTTTTATCCTAATTGTCTCTAATGTGAATGAACTATCTAAAGGGTGGAATTGAAAATACAAGAAAGAAGAGTTACCCACGCAATCGCTATCCAAAGCCTCGTTGGAGGCAAATCTTCAATCTTGATTCTTCAACTCTTAATCTTCAAGCTCCAAGTTCCTACACAAAAAGAAAACACACAAGAAGGAACCAAAATTAATCAAAATCCTACTTATGCACCGTCACTTCAAGAACGGCCAAAAACTTGGTGGGAAATAAGTGATTACCTCCTTGAGTTGCAAGTATACAACCTTTATCAAGTTATAGTATAAAAGATTATCGATCCCACGAGGAACGGGAAGTAGGAAGAGTTTTGCTCAAGTTTTGGTTCTCAAATTATGCGCGCGACAATTAGGAGTTTATGTACAAATAAAATGAAAATAAGAAAATGGTGAAAGTGGATGTGGAGAGATAAGAGAGAGTGGATTGTGGATTATGTGCAAAAAGAGGAGAAAATAAAGTTGAGAGTGTGGTTGTGATTATGTGCAAATAACAACAAAACTAGGTTTGAGATTATATGCACATGGAGGGATTATGAGATTGAGAGAAGTAAAAATCAATGAAATCAAAAATAAAGGAAAATAACAAACAAATGAAAAACAAGGATAAGAGGAAAATAAAGAAGGTAAAGTATGGAGGATTAATTAAAGATATGAGGAATCTAGAGTAGATCCAAATTTATCTCAATCTCATGAAAATGAGTTGGATTTGTTAGCTAGTTTCAAACAATCTCTAGGGATCCCACTAATATTAGCTCCACACTTTGAAAAGGGTAATTCCTAAGAGTGGACATTGCTCAAGCATGGGTCAGAAAGACGCTATGACAACCCGAGGCGTAAACTTGATTGATTTGAGCCGAGCTCGTTCTTTGGTTTCTAAAGTTTCTAACCTGCGTAGAATTGTAGCCATCTTAGCTTCAGAGGCTATGTTTGACTCTAAGGAAGGACCTCTAGAACCGATTGGGTAATCGATGAATCACGTTGTTCCCATCGCATAGTTTTCTGATAAATTCTCTAAGAAGTCCCAAGCTTCACGTTTTTCTTCATGAAATCCCTTGACACATTGACTCTCGGAAGTTTTGAAGAATAATCCAATCCTTCATAAATGATTTGGCATAATCGCCACTTTTCAAGACCATGGTGAGGACATTGGATAAGAAGATCTTTGAATTTGTCAAAATACTTCCAAAAGGTTCTCCGACAATTTTAAAATTTTGAATGTCTGTTTCTAAGCTTGACCGCTTTGTGGATAGGAAAGAATTTTTTCGAAAAACTTTTACAAATTCACCCCAAGTTGAGATGGAATCGTGGGCAAGCTATCTGACCATTTTTGGCTTTATCCTTAAGGGCAAATGGAATAAATCTGAGTTTGATCGCATCTTCTGCTAAGTCCCTCATCTTGATCATGAGGCAAACTTCTTCAAATTCGAGATGAAAATGTAAGCGCCTTCGGTTTCTACTCCTAGGAATTTGGGAAGCATGTTAATAAAATGCGGTCTAAGTTCAAATTTGCTCCATTAACCTCGGGAGTTTTATGCAAGAGGGGATTGCATTTCTAGTGGGGTAACAAACATCTTGAAGAACGTGGGTTGGTATTGACCATTTCGCTTGGTTCAAGAGATGGATCAAAACGAATTAAACGATTGGTATTATCCCTAACCCAAGTTTGCATACACCAAAATCAAATTTTTTTTTTTTTTTTGTAAAAAAAAAAGGACAAGAGAAAAAGTTAAGAAAATAATGAGAAAGAAAAATAAGAAAAAACTAACTAAAAACAAATCAAGGCAATCACTTTTCAATCACCCTAACTCTAGGGTTAAGCCTAAACTTGACTTAGACCTGCTCCTAACCAAAAATTCCCTTAGTGAAAAGATCAAAGTTTACTTGGGTAATTAGCCAGGTAAGGATAGTACTAGAGGGAGATCAAAGATCAATTAAGTATCTCTTTCCTTTCGGAGCGCCTTACGCAACCCCTAAACCTTGCCTTAGACACCAATTAATCCAGATAAACTTGGACCGGTTCACTTAAGAAATTATTGTTCCTTAATGAGCTCGAATCCTTAGGGGCCAACGTCTAATCAAATTTTAAGAGGCTTGGGTAATTATAGTGAGGAATTAGTGATTTTTGGGCTAAGGAAAGGGTGATGAAATCCCTCACCTTATCTTGATTAATGGGTTTTGCCCTTAAGATATTTTCAAATGTGTGCCAAATCAAGATGCTCAAATCACTTGGTGAATTCCTACTATTATATGAAATGCAACCCTAGGAATTAAAAGCAACTAAAAGGATGCAAAAATAAAAATCTTTTTATTGTTTATTATGGTCGACAATTAAAGAAATGAAGTTTATTAGGGTCGACAAGGGTAAAATCTTTTTTTTTTTATCCTAATTGTCTCTAATGTGAATGAACTATCTAAAGGGTGGAATTGAAAATACAAGAAAGAAGAGTTACCCACGCAATCGCTATCCAAAGCCTCGTTGGAGGCAAATCTTCAATCTTGATTCTTCAACTCTTAATCTTCAAGCTCCAAGTTCCTACACAAAAGAAAAACACACAAGTTAAGGAACCAAAATTAATCAAAATCCTACTTATGCACCGTTCCCCGGCAACGGCGCCAAAAACTTGGTGGGAAATAAGTGATTACCTCCTTGAGTTGCAAGTATACAACCTTTATCAAGTTATAGTATAAAAGATTATCGATCCCACGAGGAACGGGAAGTAGGAAGAGTTTTGCTCAAGTTTTGGTTCTCAAATTATGCGCGCGACAATTAGGAGTTTATGTACAAATAAAATGAAAATAAGAAAATGGTGAAAGTGGATGTGGAGAGATAAGAGAGAGTGGATTGTGGATTATGTGCAAAAAGAGGAGAAAATAAAGTTGAGAGTGTGGTTGTGATTATGTGCAAATAACAACAAAACTAGGTTTGAGATTATATGCACATGGAGGGATTATGAGATTGAGAGAGAAGTAAAAATCAATGAAATCAAAAATAAAGGAAAATAACAAACAAATGAAAAACAAGGATAAGAGGAAAATAAAGAAGGTAAAGTATGGAGGATTAATTAAAGATATGAGGAATCTAGAGTAGATCCAGCTTATCTCAATCTCATGAAAATGAGTTGGATTTGTTAGCTAGTTTCAAACAATCTCTAGGGATCCCACGAATATTAGCTCCACACTTTGAAAAGGGTAATTCCCTAGAGGGTTCTAGCCCCAAGGTGAATTAAAGAAAAGAAAAATCTATTCTAGAAAGTAAATACAAGAATTAAATACATTGCATGAAAGTAAATTGCAAGGAATTAAATTGCATGAAAGTAAATTGCAAGAAAGTAAATTGCATGAAAGTAAATCTATTCTACAAACAAGAAAATAAAGAAGAAAATGAAAAGAAATAAAATAGAAACCAACAACTCCTGATCTTAATCTAATCCTCCTTTTGGTCCTTGGATTAGAAGAAGAGAAAGGAAATTGAAGGGTGAAACATTTCATTTATTGTGTAACAAAGTTACAATTTTGGAAGGTCTTCTCAATGAAGAGTGACCCTCCTCTCCAAATGGAGTTTTACAAAATATTTCACACTCAAAACACTCACCTTCACCCCTATTTATAGCCCAACGGAGTTGATGTGAACCATTGGATCAAACCTAGCCAAAAGGGAGAGAAATCCACCATTAATTGAATCATTTGGGAACCGATCGGTTGGCCGATCGGTTAGCCAACCGTTAGCCAACCGTTGGTCAACCGATTGATTCCCAACCTAATTTGTCTTTTTCTTGATTTTTCTTCACGAATTTCTCTTGGATCAATTTGGTATCTTGGGCCTTTGTTTGTCTTCGATTTGGGCTTCAAATATTGGTAGAAATTGAGAATTTGAGTCATTTGGGCTTTTATTCATTATTTCTTTATTAGCCCGCAAAATAAGATAAAAATGATTATTAGTAATATCGTTATTCATATAACATAGGTAATAAGGGTATAAAATGTAATTAAAATGTGATAATCACCTAACAAGTCAACTTCAATGATATGATTAGTAACTATCCCAACCAAATCAAAATAATCATTTCGTAGCATTAATCTTTAGATTGACTCTCCACAAACATTTCACCAAAATCTTCCTCATACCTTGTATCACGTTCACGATTAAATCTGGACTTTCTACAATCCTTCCATTGTCAGATGTTGTAGACATCTCGATCGTACCAATAATCACCCCTATCATATCCATCCTGACCATAATCATAACCATAATTGTATATGCCACGATAATGCTAAGATCCGTCATGATAATCTCAATACTGAAATACGCCACAGTAATCTCCATGCAGTAATTACCTCCAATCATAGCCCCAATCTCTATCTAGATTTGATATTGAATTCCCGTAGTAATCATCAACTTCTCTGCCTCTAACATGACGTGGTCCCCGGCGAGTAAATCTGTCTTCATCACCTTCAAGTTCCATCTCTTCCTCGACAATCTCATCTCCTCCATAGCCTCCCAAATGGCCATATCCATACGCTTGACCTGCTACACCACCACTAGCACCGACAAAGTCATCGCGATTGTCCGCTGTTGCTGCCCACAGTCTATGGCCTGCCACGACCTTGCATGTTGCACGCCCGCGGCCTTTCACGTTGCACATGCGACCTGCGACTCAGCATGCTGCGCCGCATATTACTGTGGCTTTGCCCACTATGGCTCTGTCAGTTGCGGCTCTGTCAGCTGATGCTCTATCTATCGTGGCTCATTTTGCCATTAGCCAGCCTGCCACCGCTCGATCTATCGCCGGTTATCGGCGCCAGTCACGGTTTTGTTACCCAGTGCCCCACCCATCATCTAATCCTTTGTAGCCTCTTTCTCCCCATGAGTCCGCCACCATTGACCATCATCATCATTGTGTGCTTTTTCATTGATCACTTTCTCCACCGACAAAGTCAATCGTTTGTTCGCCTCCGCTAGACCTCTAATCTCTTTCTAGTTCTCTTCGTACCCCTTCTCCAATTCATCAAGCCTCTTTCGATTTGACAAAGTTTGATTATCAGTAGTTGATGACTCTCCTTCCATCATTGTAGATAATTGAATACTCTCAATAAAAATACCAATTGATGAGAGCCCAAACTTGACTTTACACCACTAATGAATTAAGCGGTATAAAATCTCTATGCAATCACCGACGAATCAAGCAAATATGTAGTCCAAGAACATCAAGAACGAATCTAGAATTCTGAAAATAAAAAACCCTAATTTTATTGATAAATTCTCTCAAGTTTTCAATCACCAAAAGCATAATAAAACCCTAATACCTAGCCGGCCTTAAATAGTATCTATTTTGGCTTCCTAAAGAAATCCTAATTGTAAATAAATTCCCTATTGCCTAAACAAGTCCCTACTTTCTAAAGTATATCATATTTATAATCAAATCAAATCAAATCCTATTAAGACTCATATTCCTTCATTATGTAGCTTCTTGTAATTATGCACCACACAAGCATGATCACTCTTATGCACCGATGGCTCCGGAATCATATCAGGAACTTACTAAACTAACCATCCATCAACCAGAGTGCAGATGATAAGTTAGTACAGATCAAGTATCTCAAGAATCACAAAAGAATATACATGTCCCAAATAATCTAAAAAGAAAGAAAAAAGAAATACGACCTCCATCTCGTGAATAGAAAATCTCTCGATCATCTACTCATCATCTCTGTCATCTCCCTACATCTCCTCATCTTGATCATCTCCATTGTTAACCCCGTGTGAAGTGGATGGATGAGGGGCTCCCGTAGGCTGTGGTGGTTCTGTGAAGTAGTCAGAATACACAAGCTGCCTCCTAAGAGAAGGATCCATTTGATGTAGAATTCCCACGATGAGCTGCATGGAGGCATTATAGTAGGTATGCTGCATGGTTATGTCCCTTCTAATCATCTCTACACTCTCTCCAAGAGTCTGCAGAGTCCACTGAGTAGAACTGGAGGAACCCGGGGCCTATGAAGCTGATGGTTGGGATCCAGATGATTGCCCAGCAGTGGTCTCGCCCTTTCCCCTTCCACCTAAGCTCTTTCTCACAGACTTAGCTAAAAGTGAAGCCCTCCCCTTCTCATATGGGTCTGCAGTGTGAAAGAGGATCCTTTGATCATGGCATATACTACTGATGAGGAAAGGATATACGAGCTAAGTCTTCTGCTGATTCTTCTTCTCAATCACCTCTCTAGCAATAGTTGCAACCATACACATCCAATTAAAAATCAGCTCTATCAATCTGTATATCCATCATAGAGCTAAGCCCAGTTCTATGGAGAATCCCAACAATGTTCGCATACTCCTCGAGATTGTGTACATCTACTCCTCTCTCAAAAACAAGGAGAAGTTTTTCATACTTCTCTTGTACAGTTCTGAAGGAAAATTGATCAAGTCAGGTATGTTTTGAGCTTGACATTCTCTACAATTATAAATAAGCATGATTTAGTATAGAGAATACACATATACAAGGGTTGGAATAAAAAAGAATTGAAGAAAATCATGATAAAAGGCAAAAAAAATCAACAATTCTGCTCTCTGACCATCTATAGTTTCCTGCATACCATAGATGGTGAGTAGTCACCATCGATGGTGTTCATCGACCATCAATATTAGATGGCAGAATCCACTGATTTTATTAACAATTTCATCTCAAAAATAACCTTAATCAAGCAATTTTCTTAATAATTTCAACTCTAAACATCACATCCAACCATATACTACTGATTTTCAAGAAGATCCATCACAAATAATGCATAAAACCCAAAAACATCAACAAAAAAAAGAGGGATAAGTGTTTCGAAATTACCTTGATGACGATTCAATTGAGGAATTGATCAAAAAATAACAAAGAAGAACTCCAAAAACTTATTAGATCACAGTTAAAACTCAAGAGGATTGACAGAAAAGAGAAAAAAATGGAGAGGAGATGAATAAAAGAGGGTAAAATATGAAAAATAACCGCTGTCCCCTTTTTACTCAGCTCATCGATGGTTCACCATCAATGGTTTGGTTTGACCATCTATGGAAACCCCAAAAAAAATTTTAAACAAAAGATAAAAATAAGAAGAAAAGAGGGGGAAAATATGATATAGCTGGGTAAAAAAAACATACCTAAGATAAAAACTTACCCATTTAAGGTAAAAAATACTGAAAACCTATTTTTCCTTATTTTTCTCTTAGACCAAGGATTGGATATTAATCTCGCCCTCCTTCGAGTAACTCCTTTGAGTTGGCTCAATCCTCGGTCTTCCTGTAGCCCTACAGAAAAGCAGATAGGTGTGACCTAGTTATTTACATAGGTCCATGTTGGTTAGCAATTGTACTTTTAGGCATCCAAATCTACTTAACAGTTTTAGTTCTATATTGCATACGACAATTCATTGAAATATGACCCATTCTACCACATAAAGTACACATTTTAAACAATGCATTTGAAATGGGTGCAAAAAGAGTTAAATTATTTCCTTTTACAAATGAACGTTGAAAATTTTTATGTTTTCCGATTATGAATAATCAAGTACGCTTTATCTTTTATAAATCAATGATTGGAAAGGATCATGTTTAAGCCTTAACTAATAAAAAATTCATGGCCTTTTCCAAATCAATATTTTTAGACTATAGTTGTTTATTTTAGAAACAATAGTGGTTCACTTAGTCTCAAATTTTATTTGTTCGAAGACAATTCACACAATAATTCATTTACTTTAACAACTAAATTTTTATTTTCAATGATTTTATCATCTAGTTGCTTAGATAAACATGATTTTTATCGTGACAAGCGTAATATTGTGTGCAACCAACTGTGATGATCTTTCAACATGAATTATGTAAATATAAATTTAGGAAAAGAGATTCAACTTTCTCACATAAGATTTTCTTTTCCTTCCTCAAATTTACATTCGCTCTTTTTGTCACTTCATATTTTTCAGCAATTTTCTCAAATTGTTCCCACATTTCATTATACTTAGAATATAGCTAATCATATGAAGGATATGCATTGTTCTTTGAACTCTCATTTTTAGAGTCATGTGTTTCATCTTGTTCTGAATCTAAAGTTGTACTATTTCTCCCTATAAGACATAGATTTGCTTTGTACTAATCCCCGCTTGAGCCAACTTCTGATTCTTCATCACTCATCATGTCCCAAGTTGTCACTTTCAAAGCCCTCTATCTTCTTGTCCTTCTTGTTCGATGGGCATTTCTTCTTATAGTAACCTGGTTTCCTGCAACGATAACAAATAGGTTCATGTTCAAATTTACTAGAAGAGTATTTATTTACCTTATTTATACATTCATTCCGTCTGTTTTGCAGGCATTTCTGTCTATTTTTTGTTCTGAGGAATGACTTGAACCCTTCACAATTAGTCTAACTTTACTATTTTTATCTTCGAACTTGAGCTTGATTCTTTCCTCTTCTTAGATTGAGATTTCTCCTTTTTAGCTTTTAATGCTAATTACTTCTTCTTAGAGTTATCTTCTAAATTATCTCTCTCTTCTAATCGCACTTCATATGTGAGAAGATTCCTAAAAGATTCTCAAGAGTTAGTTCAAAAATTTTACAATTCTTCGATAGTCGTTACATTTGGTTCCCAATCCCTAAAAGAGAACGAAGAGTTTTCTCACAAGCTCATTATTATCATATTCTTTTCCCAACGGTTTTGATCTGTCTCACAATGTCCATAAATCGGGTGAACATGTCTTGAATACTCAAGGCCTTTATCTTGAAATTCTCTTATTTACTCACAAGCATTATAAGTTTCGCTTCTTTCACCTATGAAGTTCCTTCATGTGTAACTTACAAAGTATTCCAAATTTCCATAGATAGAACAAATTTATCACGCTTAAACTCTTCAACCGCTAAAGAACAATAAAGAGCAATCATAACTTTTACGCTTAAAGAATAAAGCTTTTGTCACCAATGACCACTTATCTCTAGCCTGCTCAATACGCAGAATGGATGGGAATAGAATGCTCATTCCCACATCTCATTCACGCCTACCAAACAAAATACCTTTTAGAAACTAGAATGTCCATTCCAACTTCTCATTAATTTCTACTTTATGTAGGAATAAACATTCTAATGAAATTGTAGGAAATGGACATTCCAACTTAAGTATTTGATAGGAATTCCAAATATGCCCCAATTGATTGCTAATTCCATATGCCAGTTTCTTTGCCAAAATTGAACCAACGATGAAAGGAACAATCAATCCAGATCAGATTGATTTTCCAACGGGAGTGGGAATTATCTATATATTTTTTATAAATCAATGATTGGAAAGGATCATGTTTAAGCCTTAACTAATAAAAAATTCATGGCCTTTTCCAAATCAATATTTTTAGACTATAGTTGTTTATTTTAGAAACAATAGTGGTTCACTTAGTCTCAAATTTTATTTGTTGAAGACAATTCACACAATAATTCATTTACTTTAACAACTAAATTTTTATTTTCAATGATTTTATCATCTAGTTGCTTAGATAAACATGATTTTTATCGTGACAAGCGAGAATATTGTGTGCAACCAACTGTGATGATCTTTCAACATGAATTATGTAAATATAAATTTAGGAAAAGAGATTCAACTTTCTCACATAAGATTTTCTTTTCCTTCCTCAAATTTACATTCGCTCTTTTGTCACTTCATATTTTTCAGCAATTTTCTCAAATTGTTCCCACATTTCATTATACTTAGAATATAGCTAATCATATGAAGGATATGCATTGTTCTTTGAACTCTCATTTTAGAGTCATGTGTTTCATCTTGTTCGAATCTAAAGTTGTACTATTTCTCCCTATAAGACATAGATTTGCTTTGTACTAATCCCGCTTGAGCCAACCGATTCTTCATCACTCATCATGTCCCAAGTTGTCACTTTCAAAGCCCTCTATCTTCTTGTCCTTCTTGTTCGATGGGCATTTCTTCTTATAGTAACCTGGTTTCCTGCAACGATAACAAATAGGTTCATGTTCAAATTTACTAGAAGAGTATTTATTTACCTTATTTATACATTCATTCCGTCTGTTTTGCAGGCATTTCTGTCTATTTTTTGTTCTGAGGAATGACTTGAACCCTTCACAATTAGTCTAACTTTACTATTTTTATCTTCAGAACTTGAGCTTGATTCTTTCCTCTTCTTAGATTGAGATTTCTCCTTTTTAGCTTTTAATGCTAATTACTTCTTCTTAGAGTTATCTTCTAAATTATCTTCTCTCTCTTCTAATCGCACTTCATATGTGAGAAGATTCCCTAAAAGATTCTCAAGAGTTAGTTCAGAAAAATTTTACAATTCTTCGATAGTCGTTACATTTGGTTCCCAATCCCCTAAAAGAGAACGAAGAGTTTTCTCACAAGCTCATTATTATCATATTCTTTTCCCAACGGTTTTGATCTGTTCACAATGTCCATAAATCGGGTGAACATGTCTTGAATACTCTCCAAGGCCTTTATCTTGAAATTCTCTTATTTACTCACAAGCATTATAAGTTTCGCCTCTTTCACCTATGAAGTTCCTTCATGTGTAACTTACAAAGTATTCCAAATTTCCTGTATAGTAGAACAATTTATCACACAGTTAAACTCTTCAACCGCTAAAGAACAATAAAGAGCAATCATAACTTTTACGTTTAAAGAATAAAGCTTTTTGTCACCAGCTGACCACTTATCTCTAGCGCCTCGTTCAATACGCGAGAATGGATGGGAATAGAATGCTCATTCCCACATCTCATTCACGCCTACCAAACAAAATACCTTTTTAGAAACTAGAATGTCCATTCCAACTTCTCATTAATTTCTACTTTATGTAGGAATAAACATTCTAATGAAATTGTAGGAAATGGACATTCCAACTTAAGTATTTGATAGGAATTCCAAATATGCCCCCAATTGATTGCTAATTCCATATGCCAGTTTCTTTGCCAAAATTGAACCAACGATGAAAGGAACAATCAATCCAGATCAGATTGATTTTCCAACGGGAGTGGGAATTATCTATATATTTTTTTATAAAGATAAAAAATAATAGTAACAAATAACAATTTTTTGTCACATATCTTCAGTAAGTAATTGTTCAGATAGGTAGGAGTATGCAGTTCATAAAATTATGCAATTCATAAAGTGCTAGTTAAATTTTTATTATGTTTTAAAGTACACTGAAACAATAATATATCTAAAATTAATTATTTTTATCGATAAATAATTTCTTTGCAAAAATGTCTCTCGATTATTAAGTCAAAAGACTGAAATTGTTGTTGAGATGGTGCGTCAAGAGGAAACCATCCAATGAAAAACTTATTTCTGTGAAGATAATCGAAAAATTATTTTTATAAAAATTTCTTAAAGATTGAAATTATTTAGTAATTATTAAAAATGTTTTATATTTAAAAATCTATTTTCTGTAAGGGCATTATTAGAAAATATTTTCATTCTCACTTGTAAACAAATGATACCAAACGTAAAAATGGGAATGAAGTTCTCATCCCTGATTTATTTCCTAATGGTACCCAAATATGAGAATGAGAATGAGCACTCCATTCTCACATTAATTCCATTCCATTCCTTGTTTCATTTTATTCTCACTTCATCCATTCCTTGTTTCATTTTATTCTCATTTCACTTGATTTCGGCATACCAAACGCGGTGTAGGAGTGACAACGGTGGTCTCAGCTACAACGGTCGTAGGTTCACTCTAGCCAGTCTCAACAGTACATCTAACATTAAATTGGTAGATAACAAAAAGACTTTCATGCGCACTTTCTAATAGGTGTAGTTTGTCCTATTAAAAAGGGAGGATCGGTTAACTGCGTGTTCCTCAGGAAAAGCCGTTGCGGCGGTCAAACTAGACATATTACCCTAGGTTGTGGATCTTAAAGATGGGCAATGAGTCTCTGATACCACTTGTTAGATCTGAGATGCAAGCATAGAGGGGGTGAATAGGGTTGCTACCATTTTTGGCTAAAAACACAGAATATGTAGCGGCAAAGATAAACTAAACGATAATCAAATACAAATAGCAACCAACCAGGAACACACAAGATTTTATAGTGGTTCGGGTAACAATCATACGTCCACTCTTCCTTCTCGCAAAGGGACTTCCTCACTATGCAAAGAGTTCTCCTAAATCATAAACTCGATTTAGTAGGCGTACAAGACCGCACCCTGAAATCTACCCGAAACTAGTCATCTAACCTAACTCTCCACAATGAGTAACGCCTAACCTTAGCTAATCCCAACCCTCAATTAATCCCGGCTTGAGTATGCCGTAAAAATAAGTTCAAACTAAAATTAACACAAACAATTAAAGATCATTATATCAAAAAGATCTTACAGGCTTTTTGTTAAACAAACAGCCCTTCGATGAATATAAGCGTAGCTCAATGAAGAATAGTGTAGAGAATCAATCTAAGGACAACTCTCCTCACTGAAACAATTAGAAGATGTTGTGCGCAATGAGTGAGAGTTTTTCGAGGCTCTGGGAGTCAAATCCTTCAATGAAATCTCTCACAAAATTTAATATTAAAATATTAAATTGGTAGTCAAATCCTTCATCTATTATGCTCCTGAGAAAACTATCATGTATTTAGATATGCAACGGTAAAGTTTTCGTCATAATAAGATGGAAATATAAATGCATGTATGTGCATTTCCTTTGTCTTCAATTTCAATTCTCGCCTTTTTATTATAGTCAAGTAATGTATATTCCTTAGACTGTATAACTTCTCTTTTGCATAAGATTCTATAGTGTAGTAAACTGTTAAGTCATTGCTCGCTGCTCTTCCTTAAAATAAATGCGTACAGTTTTTTGTGCTGCCAATTTAACAAAATGCGTACCTTTTTGTGCTGCCAATTTGCTATTAGCGGCCATGTTTTGCTTATGGAAGTAAAAAACAAATGGCAGCTATGCTTGTTTATGTGTTACGGGATGCACATTTGGTTTTGCAATTCTTTGTTCCTGCGACTTTCTATTCAAGGTTTATAATTTTGACACCGTGTTGTGATTTTGCTTGGAAGCTTGCATAAGGAATTTCATCTTGGACCGTCTGTCTACTCTGTCTACTCGTGTAGTGCCTCCCAGAAGATTTTCTTGGATGTTCTGCTGATTTCAAGCTTCAGGACATTGTTAACTCATTTACATCGTCGGAGCGAGGAGCTCGTTCTGACGCAAGTAATGGAAGTAAACCTGAGGAAGCTTCTAAAGCTAACATTGCTGATGACACTTAGTAGACTGTTCCCATATTTCCCCCTCGGAATATAAATATTAATACTGCCAGATGCTTGATGTCTTTTGAAAAATACAGTGTTAATTTTTTCACCTGATTCGGTAGACGAACGTTTTATTTTTTGTGGTTGTACAAAACAGGTAGATATCCCTTAAGTACTATTACTAAGTTCAAATTGTTCAGAGATGATGAACATGTGCTTGTTAATAACAAATTATAATACTCACGCTTCCTAATTTTCATTATTATAATAAATATGTATTACATTTCTTATCAAGATTGTCAAGTGTTATGTTTGTGCACAAAGTCATATTTCCTTTCAAGTTAATAATCATTGGATAAAATATTTCAAAGAAATTTCCTTACCAATTATTTAACCAGAGTTTGTCTTTTTCTCTTTCGGGATCTCTCACACAAAGTAATACTCATTGATTTATCCATGTTCAAGAAAAAACAAAAAGTTAACGAAGTAAAACTTACTACATATTATAACAATTAATATAAATCTTTGACAGTAGAGGCAATCCTCATCTTATTTATCATTTAACATATAAATGAAGATGATATGAAGTTAGCTAGAATTCAAATTTCGCGTGTGACTTATTAATGCAGTAACACTGGTTGTCAATGCAATGTCCTTCGGTGTAGTTTGCCCTGATGCAAGCCTCGTTGCAGTAGCGAAACATTTGGCAAGTACCCAAGTTGTAAGATCCTTCCCCATCGCTCACACCACGGACTCCACCCATAACTATGACGAAGAGAGAACATAATTACTTTATAATCAGAGTAAAACTCTGTAAGGTTTCATGCAGTGTACTTACCTGCTGTTGAAATTAATAAAGCCAACAGTGTGACGGTAACTGAGAGCTTGAGAAGGGAAGCAGAACCCTTCGCGGCCATTTCCTGCTAAACTTCTCCTGCTGTACTTGGAGATGAGAGTATCTCGGGCATTTATAAGATTAAGAGATGCAAACTAGTTGGGATTGCATGTCATGTTGCTTAGGTTTGAGTGCACTCAATGCCCTCCTCTGAGATCATCCGTTACGCATTTTCGTCAAGCGCCATACAATCTGCATTCTGTGCGGGCTTACATTAATTAGAATAGCCTTATAGGATAATATTAGTAACACTTCAATAATCCTCTGATAATAAAACAAACACCACCGACGAGCACATTATGATCCGCTCCTTTCTACATCACATTATCAAAATCAAATATAAGCAAGTTGATATGCAGAGAAACGGATACATTTACATGTACACAGTACACTCTAATCTTCCTACGTATTTGCATTCACTGCTCTTTTTTCTTCTGGTTAAGATTAGCAAAATTCTTGAAAGGATGGAGAAATCATAATCGTATTAATCAAAGCCCAGATGGCTCAGCTGAACATTAGCACAGTTCACAAATTCTTTCAACAAGACGAATATAAAACAGCCACGATACATGCAAAATGAATGAACAAGAAAACTTTTAAATGAGACAATAGGAGAAAAATAATCCAAGTATATCCACTAGTAGCACTATGCACTAATAGCCTTAGTACTCCCTATCCAATTTGTCTTGGTTGAACTCAGACGGTGTAGGATTGTTGAATTGTTTCGATGTCCAAACCCTTAAGCCTTACAACAGACTCCACGTGACCCTTCAGCGTGTGAAGCTCCCTGAGCCTGCGCATATAGAAGACTACAAATTAAGACAAAACATCCACAACTCAAATTTGCTTCAGAAACTGCAAACTATTTGAATCCCAGAGCACAAACCACAGAAGACAAAATGATAATAGTTTATGTTCAGGAGTGTCTCACATTCATGCACTTCAGGTGTGGGTTTGGTTACGAAAAATATATGAGATGAGAGATTTAACTCCACAATGAAAAAACAAGGGTTAATTGTGGATAGACCCCTTGTAGTTCTATTCTTGCAGATAGCCCCACTGAGTGAATTTTTGACTCTTTCACTCTCAAAGGGAAAAATGTTTATTGACAAATAGACCCCCTGAGGGTAAAAGAGTCAAAAAGTTGCACTCAGGGTCTCTCCGCAATTGGACGATAGTACAGAGGGTCTATCCGCAATGATAGAACTCTAGGGGATCTATCCACAATTGGGCGATAGTACATCGGTCTATCCGCAATTAACCCAAAAAACAATAAGATGGCTACATGGTTTGAATATGCTTGGACTGATGACGCATATAGGGTTAACCCTTTTAATTCAATTGGGGCCCAAGTAGATCAGTTGCTTACTCCTATCCATCTCTTTTGTGGGCCTTTTCAACTCAACAACTTAACATCTAAAGTTCTAAAGTCTCACCTTGCGATCTCAGCACGTCTTTTGGCCTCTTCAGCCATCTGATTGAGATCAGTGAAATTAGTCCTGTCACTGAACATCTTGGAGTCTGGTGCTTGAAGCCCATGAAGAGTTCTCTGTGCATGTGCCCACTTGAGTTCCCTTGCTTCCTTCCCGAAATCCTTCTGCCTTGTAAAGGCGATCTGAGCCATTGAGAAAAAAGAAATTAATATTACTTACATGAACCAAAAAATGTCGACATACAAAATAGCTGATGAATCGACGGTATATATTACTCTTTGTTCGATGACAAGATCCCATGCCCTTCCACTAAGAGCATATCGGGTTAAGAATTTGATGATATCGAGTGGGAAGTAGAAGATGAGATTGTAAAGCCAAATAACCCCAGCCCAGCCCCATCCAATTCCTTTGATGGCAGCAAACCCCCAATCAGCATAGACAGCTATCAATGTAGCAACCTACACAAGTTTCATTGCAATAAGTTTTTCAAAAGAAGTTGCGGTATTTTTCATTGTCATAGGGAAAAGTAGATAACTTACAAGTTGAGCAATGAAGAAAGCTGCTACAAGCAAGAGACCGGGCCGTTCAATAAAAGACCAGCTACGAGATCTTGTCACAAAGATAAGAGCCTGACTAATGGTGCTCACTTGTAGATAAACAGCGGAGGCAAGCTTCTGAAAGTCGTCTTGAGCAGTTTTCTCCAAGCTTTCCACACCAAACACTCGCTGATGGCAAGGTTCAAGAATCAAATAACATTAAGTGTCAGCAATAATTTATAGCTAATGCAAACCAAGTGGATGCTAAATTTAAATGCACAGAAAAATCAACAGTAGCAGTAGCAGAAATAGTCCGTTAGGTTACAAATGAATAACCAAAACCTGGCTTGACATGATTTGTTTCACAAGGAAGAAGTATATACCGGGAAGAAGTTAGTTTTATATGCAACCCAGAAGAAAATAACTGTCATCACTGCCAAATAACCACCAAGAATGATCCCAGTTGCAAAAATTTCTGAAAGCTTCCAGCTGTCAGGTAACGGAGATGGCTTCACCCTATCCTTTGATATCGTCATGATAGTACCTAATATTGCAAAACAAGAGAAGACAATTCAATGTAGAGAAAGATATGCATAAAAAGTTAAAAAAACCAAAAGCTCAGACATCCCTAACTGACAATTGAAAATATATATAAATGAGTAATGTAATAACGAAAATACTAGATAAATTTACCATCGTTGAGGATGGCGATGATTAGGACCATGAAGGGTGGAAAGTCAAACTTCCATATGAGTGCAAGAAGCATGAACCCAAGCTGTGGAATTGAAACATATATTATAAGAAGAATGAAATTGAAAGTAACCCAATACCAGCAATCTTTCAATAGAAAAAAAAAAAATTTGAAAATACTTGTTAATGTCTCAGTAGTTCCATAAAGTTAGATAACAACTACCAAGTTGCATGAAAGTTGATGGGAAATGACTAAGATTTACTAAAAAGGGTTCATACTTGCAGAGACCAATAAGGCGCTTAACAAGTGTCAGCATATAGCTTATCAGGCAGTTGTTCAATTATGAAAGACCAAGTTAGAAAACAGGGACATACCACTATACGGATGGTAATAGAAACTGCATAGATCTGCACAAACATGGAATCACCTTAGTAAAATTAAATAAGATGTGAACATTTATTATAAAGATAATAGTTACCGTATAATTTTTCATCCTCTGGAAAATTGCACGGCTAGTTAGGACAGCACTTATTATGACACTTAGACCCGGTTCTGTGAGAACAATATCAGAAGCACTTCGAGCAGCATCTGTAGCATCTGCGACTGCTATCCCAATATCCGCCTTCTTGAGAGCAGGAGCATCATTAACACCATCACCGGTCATACCACAAATATGCTTCCTTGCTTGCAACCTTTTCACAATCTCATACTTGTGCTCTAAAAGATTATACAAAATGGACTGTCAAAGATTGTTAAAACAAAAGCAAAGCTACTAGCATGCGTCTGAAACAACGGGTAAGTAGGCGCTATACCAGGAAATACACCAGCAAAACCATCAGCCTTCTCTATTAATTCATCAATAGGCAAAGCAGCAATAGACTCATCCTTAGTTTGGCCCAACAAAGCTGATGAAGGATACATGTTTGTGCCCATTCCCAAACGACGTCCTGTTTCCTTTCCTATTGCTAGTTGATCACCTGATGACAAGTGAAGAAATATGCAGCTGTCAATCAAACTTTGAAGAATGCGAAGAGAAGGCCGAATCCAACTTTCAAGAATTAGTTTGAATGCCATGAGTCTCTTAATATGTACCTTTAATTATCTATAAACTATTAGATAATAGAAAGATTAAAAGGTAAAAAACTGTGAAAAATTCCTACAACTCAATATCTGCAAAGTTATTAACATAAAATCAGGAAACTGAGAAGTTTCCATACCCGAAAGACAAGATATAACATCTCATATGGGAAGCAAACCTTTCAAAGTTCATGAAGTGGATAGCCTTTAACATGATAGAAGGGGATAATCAAAGCAGGGGAAGATTTTCCCGTCGAAGGAGTTTGTCTTTTCTATTATCGCAACAAGAATTTCAATAATTTCTTCTGTTATGATTGCAATTGACTCCAGCCCACTGTAAGATTGTTGTTTTAGCAAAGTTCAGAAGTCCTTTGGAAATGCAGGATTATTCAGCTCTAAAAACTTTAAGAACTTACCCTAGTAGGCTCCAAGGCCACATATAAAGCAGCAGTAAATTATATTATAGAACGCATTCTTTAAAATGTGAGATCCAACATGGTATCACATAGGAAGAATTTCCCTTTCACAGTTCTACGAATAAATAAAGAAAATTAAAAAATCAGCAACCTATTTGTGGTCCATTTTTGTTCGAGCATCTTCTGCTACCATCAGGGCTTGCACTGGATGGTTCAAATCAAGACATGTTGCTGGCTTGCCCAGCTCACGGTGCAATGCTAGCATCAAGAAAGTTAGAAATCAAGCCTTAAGCCACTTATAAAAGAGCGGGTCCGATTCTGAGGTCCCTAATGGCAGCGAAACGCCAACGATAAAGTCAGAGCACAAGGCAGCTGTTTTTCCTCAAGAGCCCCTAACTAGTTCACTTGGCACTAATCAACTATCAAAAGAAAACTAACCTTAACCACCATTAATCTATAACTACAGAAGTCACAAAATTTCCCCTAGCTCACATTTAATATGTGGAATCTTCTTGGATACATAAAATCCCAGTGAATAACCATATTTAAGGTCAAGTCACCATGTCAGATATGCTGATGTCAAGCGGATTTCCCAGGAGGACCCATCCTGAAAGTGTTCTAGGCCGAGTATGATTAACTACGAAGTCTTTTCCAGATTCCCCTATTAAGAATGCTAGATTTCTTAGCTAATGATAACTATCATACATCATAGAACTTAGTCTCATCCAATGAAGAATTATTCACATTTCCTCAGTTACATACCCTATGCATTTTGGTTACAGCATCATCACCATTACTAACATCTCACCAGGTGATATCGAATTTTGAATGCAGCCACTAGAATTTTTAAGGATGAACCCCATGGATTCAAAAGGTACTCACTACATCCCTATGTGACATGATATCTTGCTCTATTATTCACATCTCTTTGCTCTAATACCCAAATAGTGGCACATGGATTTGATGCGAATTAGAGTTCGGGTAGTCGACGTTTGCAGGGATTAAGTAAAAACGAAAAAACAGATAGCTCAAAGGCTTCATAAGCACAAATGGCTTCTCACAAGAAAATACTTCTCACATTAGGATTAGGGTCATAGACAAACAATTCACATGCACAGTCATCTTCAAAAATTATCAGATTATTCAGTTTATTAGGAGGAAAACAAAATGATGCAGATGAATAAGTAAAGGAACCCTAACTGAATAAAAACTAGAATTTCTAGTGTGAACTAAACTAAAAGTCAATAAACAAATTCAATCCTAATTGAAGCAAAATTTCTAAACTAAAACTCTCCAAATATAATAAATTGAATCCTACGGTAAGATTAGCTCCAATCCTAACTAATCTAATATGCTAACTAAATCACGACTCTAATCTAAAGCTATTGAAATATCAAAAGATACTTCACAAAATAAACATGTCCTGAATTCATGAAGAAAACTTTTGGAAATTAGAATCCTCTAGATGGAAATATTTTTGGATGTGATCAACTGCAAACTTGTGTGTACATCACTTACGATAATATAATAAATTATTATAAACATATATACTTAGCTATTACTCATCTATTAATTTATTTTATGATACACGATGATATGATAAATGGAAATACATAATGGAAAACTATGTAAGACAAGTATCCAGACACGACAACTTTGATACCAACAAAGGATCACATAAACCTTTAATTATCGACCTATGATAGCACTCTTCACCACTTTAAAAGTATGAAACAAGATCTAACATTCTTTTTGCACAACAAAAATTCACAAGTTAGTTACATCATACTTGTCGCAGTTTAAAAATCAACCAAGAGCTGTTCTATACTTTTCAATTATCAGCTTTTGATAGTTGGGACAATCCAACCACCTAGCTCGTCTTAATTTCCCTGTAACCATGCACTTTTGTAGCCATGTATACATAAGCAAATCCAATGGCATACTTAAGAAAATCCAACGGCAGATCGCAACTACCAAATATTAGTATGTCAAACCTTAATAAAGATCTCTAGCATCGAAAACACCATTGTTTCAGTATTCCTTCTATTACGCAAGTATACAACTAGTTTTGTATCGGGATGTAATTTTTCTAGGCCAGTATGATTAACTACTAAGTCTTTTCCAGATTCCCTATTAAGAATGCTAGATTTCTTAGCTAATGATAACTATCATACATCATAGAACTTAGTCTCATCCAATGAAGAATTATTCACATTTCCTCAGTTACATACCCTATGCATTTTGGTTACAGCATCATCACCATTACTAACATCTCACCAGGTGATATCAATTTTGAATGCAGCCACTAGAATTTTAAGGATGAACCCCATGGATTCAAAAGGTACTCACTACATCCCTATGTGACATGATATCTTGCTCTATTATTCACATCTCTTTGCTCTAATACCCAAATAGTGGCACATGGATTTGATGCGAATTAGAGTTCGGTAGTCGACGCTTGCAGGGATTAAGTAAAACGAAAAACAGATAGCTCAAAGGCTTCATAAGCACAAATGGCTTCTCACAAGAAAATACTTCTCACATTAGGATTAGGGTCATAGACAAACAATTCACATGCACAGTCATCTTCAAAAATTATCAGATTATTCAGTTTATTAGGAGGAAAACAAAATGATGCAGATGAATAAGTAAAGGAACCCTAACTGAATAAAAACTAGAATTTCTAGTGTGAACTAAACTAAAAGTCAATAAACAAATTCAATCCTAATTGAAGCAAAATTTCTAAACTAAAACTCTCCAAATATAATAAATTGAATCCTACGGTAAGATTAGCTCCAATCCTAACTAATCTAATATGCTAACTAAATCACGACTCTAATCTAAAGCTATTGAAATATCAAAAGATACTTCACAAAATAAACATGTCCTGAATTCATGAAGAAAACTTTTGGAAATTAGAATCCTCTAGATGGAAATATTTTTGGATGTGATCAACTGCAAACTTGTGTGTACATCACTTACGATAATATAATAAATTATTATAAACATATATACTTAGCTATTACTCATCTATTAATTTATTTTATGATACACGATGATATGATAAATGGAAATACATAATGGAAAACTATGTAAGACAAGTATCCAACGACAACTTTGATACCAACAAAGGATCACATAAACCTTTAATTATCGACCTATGATAGCACTCTTCACCACTTTAAAAGTATGAAACAAGATCTAACATTCTTTTTGCACAACAAAAATTCACAAGTTAGTTACATCATACTTGTCGCAGTTTAAAAATCAACCAAGAGCTGTTCTATACTTTTCAATTATCAGCTTTTGATAGTTGGGACAATCCAACCACCTAGCTCGTCTTAATTTCCCTGTAACCATGCACTTTTGTAGCCATGTATACATAAGCAAATCCAATGGCATACTTAAGAAAATCCAACGGCAGATACGCAACTACCAAATATTAGTATGTCAAACCTTAATAAAGATCTCTAGCATCGAAAACACCATTGTTTCAGTATTCCTTCTATTACGCAAGTATACAACTAGTTTTGTATCGGGATGTAATTTTTCACGGCATATACTAAAAATTCTATTCAATAAGTCAAACCTGTGATCATTTTCACATTTACACCCAGGTTAAGTGCCCGGCGGATTGTCTCTGCACTATCATGTCTTGGAGGATCAAAAAGCGGCATAAGACCCATAAACTGCCATGGACCTCCTGGACTGTCTTTACTTCGTTCTGGAACTTCCTGCATGAGGACAGATTAAAAAAAAACACCCAAATATTATACAACTGAAACTATATATAATAGAACGGAAGGTTTAATATATAGAAAAAAGAAATTAAAATTGTTGTAATCAACAAGAGTGTCAACTCTGACAGGACACGCAGTACTTTACACAATAATTTCCCATAATCCAGACATGGAATAGGGAAACGCAATTGTATGTGTATATTTCTTTATAATATACACATGAATAATGTATGCATCAGACTATCAGGTTCTTATTTACATAAGAATAAAAAAATTTAATAACGTGATTCACAAACAATTATCTACTGTCAAAACAAGCACAATAAACTTCATCGTAAACATATTTATGGTGAATAATAATTTACACTTTTGTGAGCGTCGGATACACATGTAATATCCACACAGGAATACATGTGTCTTTTTCTGGATATGTCAGATAAGACAAATTTTTGGTTGGAGAGCATCCTATGTACCATGTTAAAAGTTATAAACCGAGCGAGAATTTCTTTTACCTGATATGCTACAGCAAGTGATCGAAGTCCACGCTCTGCAAACTTGTCAATCACAGCATGGACCCTGCGCTCTATCTCTGACTTATTGTGTGCAAGATTTAGAATCTACAAACAAATACAGTTAAAAGATGGATTATTTATTAACTAAAATAATAAAAGCCACAAAAGATCACGAAAAAATTTACCTGTTCTGGAGCACCTTTGCTGACACGATGCCATTTTCCATCTGAATCAATGTATGTCAGGGCAGTTCTTTTGTCAGTGGGGTTGAACGGCAAAAAGTGTACTTCTTGGATACCAGCACGAGCCTTTCATAAACAATGCATGTTTTAGAGAGAGAAAATGGTTTTCCCTTTTATATGGAGGTTGGAAGAAAGTGGGTGAGACTGCAAGCATTTTATATATATTAGGACTTACCTCTTTTGGGTCAGCAAGCATCCCAACAATAGCAGTATCAATTGCATCTTGATTTTCAACACGTGATGCCCTAGCAGCCATTAGAATAACAGCATCTTGGCTTACACCCTTTACAAAAACCTGAAAACCACGTTACAGCGTATACATGTAAGAGAGGTTGAGTATTCTGTATAGTCCTTAAAGAGAGAGTGAGGTATTGTGTTTAGTCCCTGAAGAGGACTTCTCAAGGTAAGAGAAAAAGAAAGATGACCTCAATAAGGTTCTTGTCCACTGTAAGCTTGTTCAGAGTAAGAGTTCCTGTTTTGTCACTGCAAAGGACATCCATTCCAGCCATTTCTTCAATAGCAGTCATCCTCTTTGTTATGGCTCCCTGTATTATCCACAAATTATTAATTCGATCTATCAAGGAAAGAAGAATTGCTAGAATTTGAGAACATCATTAAATTCCATTTCACTCACCACTAAGAAATATTTAAGTTTTATAATCTAGAATCACATTTCATTTTACAAAATATAACACTTCGATTTATCATGATTCTGACAAGTAACAACAACTATACCTGCTGAGACAAGCGATGCGATCCGATTGCCATTGTAACAGATAAAACAGTGGGCATGGCTATGGGAATTCCTCCAATGAGAAGAACCAGAAGATTATCAATTCCAGGACGATAAGCTCGGTGCTGAATGGGATACATGACTATAATCTCTACAAACATTCCAACAGCAATCGAACAGATACAGAAATTCCCAATAGCCGTCAGCACCTATAACCAAATGAAAGTAGAACTCAGTCTGGGATATGCTAAACATCAGCAGAAATCAATAAACTGAATAGTCACAAAGAGCTTATAGGGTTCCAACTTGCCTTTTGGAAATGACCAACTTGGTTCGTGGAGTCTACAAGATGTGCTGCCTTGCCAAAAAAGGTATGGACACCCGTTGCAATAACAACGGCTTCTATTTCTCCCTGCTTACAAGTCGAGCCAGAATACACACCATCACCAGGACCTTTTGTTACCGGCAGAGACTCTCCAGTGAGGGCGGACTATGAATATGAATACAAAAAGAAGTTGGAGAAAATGGTCAGCTCCGAGAAACAAAAAGATTAAATACAAAACAAAGAAAAAATAGAAATAAGAACCTGATCAATTTTCAAAGGATCTCCATCAAGAAGTCTAGCGTCAGCAGGGACAATATCACCGAGCTTGATGCTGATAATGTCTCCTGGCACAAGAACAGCTGCATCCTCCTCACTCCATCGACCATCCCTCAGCACCTACAGTTTTTGCATGCATATGGGATTTAAACTTATAACTACGTTGTTCATGAAAAAGATTGGAATTGTTGTTCAAAAATTAAAAATGAATGGGGTTGTGAAAATTCAAAAACCTTGGCTTTGGGAGCAAGACGGGCCATGAGGGCTGCTGCAGCGTTACCGGCGTTGTTTTCCTCTATAAAACTGATTGTTGAGTTGATCACAAGCAAGGTTATGATTCCCACAAAATCTTGCCAATCTGGAGGCTTACCCTGATGAATAACAAAATGAAGAAAATGGTAATGAAGCTGACCACTTTTTGAAAAGAACAATATTTTCTATTTCTCTAAAAAAAATATTTTTGTTAAAGGCCTCTTTCACTGCACCAAAACCCGAAATTGTGATCAGGGTTGAGAGTTATAACTTAATACTCAACATTCCCCGCAGGCTGAAGGTTCTTTTCTATGGACCAAACATGGACTTATGCAACAGTTTTTCTTTTTCTTTTTCCTAAATCATCTTTTAAATGTGTATCTGATGGAGTGGAACCCGGTTGCTTCGATACGATGTTAAATGTCCTGCCCCTACACCAAAATTCCGAAGTTATGGTGATGATTGAGGGTTTTAATTATATATAGCCTAACCCTTTTTATATAGTTTTTCTAGTATATTCTACAAGAATGACTGTAATAATAGTTGCAAACTTGAAATTGGAAATGGTTATAAAGACTGTCAAGAAGGGCTGAAAACCTTTAATTGAACTTTAATCAATTAAAAATGATTTTAATTTCTTTCGGAAGGGCTGAAAACCTTTAATTGAACTGTAATAAAATGATTTAGTTGCAAAGTCAAAATTGTGATATTTTAGATTGTCAACCCAACAAGTCAACAATTTTTTACAATGTTCCTATAATATTAGTAACTTTAATCACTTGTTTTTTTGTTTTTTGATAACCCAACCCAAAATCGAACCCAAGACCATGAAAGCCATCAGTGGCGGAGCTAGCAATTTTGGCAAGGGGGGTCCAAAAAATAATTAAACCCTCACTCACGAGAGGAGAAGATACTTGATCTCTTTTAATAAACCAGTCCATAATTGAGTCGCCATATTAGTCCCTTAAGTCTTTCACATTTTGCAATTAGTCCCTCAAATCATGGAAATTACTATTAGGTCCCCCAATTTTTGACTTATTTGGAAATTAGGCCCTCCACTCGAGGATATAAATAGCTATTAGAGGGATTAATTTGAAAAAAAAAATGAGAATTGGAGAAGCTAATAGTCCACATCAATAGATTTTACTTGGTAATCCCTCCAAATGCTACATCTAGTCTTGATTTTCAGTTTTATATCTCAAAAGAACTTATAAGATACAATAATCTCTTCTTAATTAACCAAAACTTTTTCATGTTACAAGACATCTAATAGCCCCTCTTCTTAACTAACCAAAGCTTTTTTTCAAGATACATGGTTAATAATTCTTATTTGCCCAAGCCAGTAGCCAATAATTCTAATAACATCATATTTACTTATTAGTTGTCCAAAAGCCCGCTTTAGTCACTATAGGCCTGTGTGAGCGACTAATAGTTTTAGCCCAATTCCATGAAGCATTCAAGCTCAATGAACTAATCGCGGAAACCATTTGAAAATCTATCTTTGATTTGAAAAAACAAACCTAATCATATAGGGACTATATCATAAAACCCCAAGATTCAAGGGGTCAGGGTTCATTGGCCCTATATGGCTTCAGCCCTAGGAGCCATATTGGAACTTTGTTGAGGTTATTAATATGAGATCGGATAGGATAAGAAAGAGTGAAGGGTTTAAAATAGGAGTTGGGGCCAAACCCTAGTAACTATAGCTTTTGAGTTAAATTGGTTCCGAGCCTCTATTTAAAGCCCACTCTCCCTAACAAATGGTATCAGAGCTAAGGTTATGGCCCAAATAAAAAAAAGTGAAGTCCAATGTGAAGCCCGAAGGTGTCGGGAGAATAACTAAGGTCAAGTTAGACCATGTCAAGTTAACTCACGGATGCCCGTAGTAGTGATATGGTCCGGTTAGCCCACAAGTGAAGTGGCGGCCACCAGTGAAGTGGCGGAAGATCCTATTGATGTTTGATAGCCATGTGCCGAATGCATGGTTGATAGTTCACACTAAGTTAGTGAATCGTGGAAGTTTGAAGTATAGCAAAAGATTGAACTATACTCACAAATTAAAATGAATGGGGTTGTGAAAATTCAAAAACCTTGGCTTTGGGAGCAAGACGGGCCATGAGGGCTGCTGCAGCGTTACCGGCGTTGTTTTCCTCTATAAAACTGATTGTTGAGTTGATCACAAGCAAGGTTATGATTCCCACAAAATCTTGCCAATCTGGAGGCTTACCCTGATGAATAACAAAATGAAGAAAATGGTAATGAAGCTGACCACTTTTTGAAAAGAACAATATTTTCTATTTCTCTAAAAAAAATATTTTTGTTAAAGGCCTCTTTCACTGCACCAAAACCCGAAATTGTGATCAGGGTTGAGAGTTATAACTTAATACTCAACATTCCCCCGCAGGCTGAAGGTTCTTTTCTATGGACCGAAACATGGACTTATGCAACAGTTTTTTCTTTTTCTTTTTTCCTAAATCATCTTTTAAATGTGTATCTGATGGAGTGGAACCCGGTTGCTTCGATACGATGTTAAATGTCCTGCCCCTACACCAAAATTCCGAAGTTATGGTGATGATTGAGGGTTTTAATTATATATAGCCTAACCCTTTTTATATAGTTTTTCTAGTATATTCTACAAGAATGACTGTAATAATAGTTGCAAACTTGAAATTGGAAATGGTTATAAAGACTGTCAAGAAGGGCTGAAAACCTTTAATTGAACTTTAATCAATTAAAATGATTTTAATTTCTTTGGAAGGGCTGAAAACCTTTAATTGAACTGTAATAAAATGATTTAGTTGCAAAGTCAAAATTGTGATATTTTAGATTGTCAACCCAACAAGTCAACAATTTTTACAATGTTCCTATAATATTAGTAACTTTAATCACTTGTTTTTGTTTTTGATAACCCAACCCAAAATCGAACCCAAGACCATGAAAGCCATCAGTGGCGGAGCTAGCAATTTTGGCAAGGGGGTCCAAAATAATTAAACCCTCACTCACGAGAGGAGAAGATACTTGATCTCTTTTAATAAACCAGTCCATAATTGAGTCGCCATATTAGTCCCTTAAGTCTTTCACATTTTGCAATTAGTCCCTCAAATCATGGAAATTACTATTAGGTCCCCAATTTTTGACTTATTTGGAAATTAGGCCCTCCACTTTCGAGGATATAAATAGCTATTAGAGGGATTAATTTGAAAAAAAATGAGAATTGGAGAAGCTAATAGTCCACATCAATAGATTTTACTTGGTAATCCCTCCAAATGCTACATCTAGTCTTGATTTTCAGTTTTATATCTCAAAAGAACTTATAAGATACAATAATCTCTTCTTAATTAACCAAAACTTTTTCATGTTACAAGACATCTAATAGCCCCTCTTCTTAACTAACCAAAGCTTTTTTTCAAGATACATGGTTAATAATTCTTATTTGCCCAAGCCAGTAGCCAATAATTCTAATAACATCATATTTACTTATTAGTTGTCCAAAAGCCCGCTTTAGTCACTATAGGCCTGTGTGGCGACTAATAGTTTTAGCCCAATTCCATGAAGCATTCAAGCTCAATGAACTAATCATGAAACCATTTGAAAATCTATCTTTGATTTGAAAAAACAAACCTAATCATATAGGGACTATATCATAAAAACCCCAAGATTCAAGGGGGTCAGGGCCCTGTTGGGCCCTATATGGCTTCGCCCCTAGGAGCCATATTGGAACTTTGTTGAGGTTATTAATATGAGATCGGATAGGATAAGAAAGAGTGAAGGGTTTAAAATAGGAGTTGGGGCCAAACCCTAGTAACTATAGCTTTTGAGTTAAATTGGTTCCGAGCCTCTATTTAAAGCCCACTCTCCCTAACAAATGGTATCAGAGCTAAGGTTATGGCCCAAATAAAAAAAAGTGAAGTCCAATGTGAAGCCCGAAGGTGTCGGGAGAATAACTAAGGTCAAGTTAGACCATGTCAAGTTAACTCACGGATGCCCGTAGTAGTGATATGGTCCGGTTAGCCCACAAGTGAAGTGGCGGCCACCAGTGAAGTGGCGGAAGATCCTATTGATGTTTGATAGCCATGTGCCGAATGCATGGTTGATAGTTCACACTAAGTTAGTGAATCCTGTGGAAGTTTGAAGTATAGCAAAAGATTGAACTATACTCACAAATTAAGGGGGAGGTGTTGAGTTAGTAATACGTGAGTATAATCTTACATTGGATAGGATAAGAAAGAGTGAAGGGTTTAAAATAGAAGTTCGGGCCAAACGCTAGTAGCTAATGCTTTTTGGTTAAAATTGGTTCCTAACCTCTATTTAAAAGCCCACTAACTCTATATTGGGCCCTATCTCTCCCCAACAAACCTCCCAAGCGTCTGAGTTACCCGCGATGGGTCAAACATTAATCACTTAATATAACTTAATGTTGAGCCTATGCAAGATTCAATTATGCCAAAAAAGAAAAATAAAGTTAGTGTACTAGCCATCAAAACTGACAACACAATCTTTATTCAAACATAAATTAGACTGCAAAACACAAGGAAGATCTTAACAACATAAAAATTTTAAAGATTATTTAGCAATTGAAACAATGAAATCTTTCCCAGTCTGTCTGATTTTAAGCTCTCCACTAAATTCTTACTTAGTAAAGTTACAAAGCAGAAATGGGTCTTTAGGAAAAGTTCTAACTTTATGGGGCAAAAGCACATGCTTTAATCCCCTTTAACAAAAGAATCAACAAAGAAAAGAAGTTCCACTTTCTTCGCTTTACTCCTCTCGACGGACGTGTGGAGTCTTCTTACTTATCCAAACATCCACATTAGAGAAAAAAGATAAAATAATAAATAATAAATAAAAGAAAATAGAACCAGAAATAAAAATGGTAATAATAGTAATAAATAAATAAAAACTCTCACCCCTCCATTAGCAAGAGCAATGGCCATAATTGCAGCGGCCTCCATGACCCATGAGAGAGGGTTCCACATAAACCCCAAAAACTTGATAAGCTTGCTCTCCTGCAAAAATTAAAAACAATAAACAAAAAATCAAAAAAAATACCCAAAAATACATTTTATTAAAGAAAAAGAAAAAGAAATGATAATGTACTTGTTTCTCTTCGAGCTTGTTGTGACCAAAAATAGTAAGCCTCTCTTGAGCAGCATCGCTGGTGAGCCCATCTCTGCTGCATCGAAGATTCTCGAACACCTCCTCAATCGGTATATTCTCCTAAAAATCCCCAATTCAAACACAAAATTACACAAATTAATCAATCAAGTACAGAAAAATTGGGGAAAATTTTGGCAAGGGGGTCCAAAAATAATTAAACCCTCACTCACGAGAGGAGAAGATACTTGATCTCTTTTAATAAACCAGTCCATAATTGAGTCGCCATATTAGTCCCTTAAGTCTTTCACATTTTGCAATTAGTCCCTCAAATCATGGAAATTACTATTAGGTCCCCAATTTTTGACTTATTTGGAAATTAGGCCCTCCACTCGAGGATATAAATAGCTATTAGAGGGATTAATTTGAAAAAAAATGAGAATTGGAGAAGCTAATAGTCCACATCAATAGATTTTACTTGGTAATCCCTCCAAATGCTACATCTAGTCTTGATTTTCAGTTTTATATCTCAAAAGAACTTATAAGATACAATAATCTCTTCTTAATTAACCAAAACTTTTTTCATGTTACAAGACATCTAATAGCCCCTCTTCTTAACTAACCAAAGCTTTTTTTTTTTCAAGATACATGGTTAATAATTCTTATTTGCCCAAGCCAGTAGCCAATAATTCTAATAACATCATATTTACTTATTAGTTGTCCAAAAGCCCGCTTTAGTCACTATAGGCCTGTGTGAGCGACTAATAGTTTTAGCCCAATTCCATGAAGCATTCAAGCTCAATGAACTAATCGCGGAAACCATTTGAAAATCTATCTTTGATTTGAAAAAACAAACCTAATCATATAGGGACTATATCATAAAAACCCCAAGATTCAAGGGGGTCAGGGCCCTGTTGGGCCCTATATGGCTTCGCCCCTAGGAGCCATATTGGAACTTTGTTGAGGTTATTAATATGAGATCGGATAGGATAAGAAAGAGTGAAGGGTTTAAAATAGGAGTTGGGGCCAAACCCTAGTAACTATAGCTTTTGAGTTAAATTGGTTCCGAGCCTCTATTTAAAAGCCCACTCTCCTAACAAATGGTATCGAGCTAAGGTTATGGCCCAAATAAAAAAGTGAAGTCAATGTGAAGCCCGAAGGTGTCGGAGAATAACTAAGGTCAAGTTAGACCATGTCAAGTTAACTCACGGATGCGTAGTAGTGATATGGTCGGTTAGCCCACAAGTGAAGTGGCGGCCACCGTGAAGTGGCGGAAGATCCTATTGATGTTTGATAGCCATGTGCCGAATGCATGGTTGATAGTTCACACTAAGTTAGTGAATCCTGTGGAAGTTTGAAGTATAGCAAAAGATTGAACTATACTCACAAATTAAGGGGGAGGTGTTGAGTTAGTAATACGTGAGTATAATCTTACATTGGATAGGATAAGAAAGAGTGAAGGGTTTAAAATAGAAGTTCGGGCCAAACGCTAGTAGCTAATGCTTTTTGGTTAAAATTGGTTCCTAACCTCTATTTAAAAGCCCACTAACTCTATATTGGGCCCTATCTCTCCCCAACAAACCTCCCAAGCGTCTGAGTTACCCGCGATGGGTCAAACATTAATCACTTAATATAACTTAATGTTGAGCCTATGCAAGATTCAATTATGCCAAAAAAGAAAAATAAAGTTAGTGTACTAGCCATCAAAAACTGACAACACAATCTTTATTCAAACATAAATTAGACTGCAAAACACAAGGAAGATCTTAACAACATAAAAATTTTAAAGATTATTTAGCAATTGAAACAATGAAATCTTTCCCAGTCTGTCTGATTTTAAGCTCTCCACTAAATTCTTACTTAGTAAAGTTACAAAGCAGAAATGGGTCTTTAGGGAAAAGTTCTAACTTTATGGGGGCAAAAAGCACATGCTTTAATCCCCTTTAACAAAAGAATCAACAAAGAAAAGAAGTTCCACTTTCTTCGCTTTACTCCTCTCGACGGACGTGTGGAGTCTTCTTACTTATCCAAACATCCACATTAGAGAAAAAAGATAAAATAATAAATAATAAATAAAAGAAAATAGAACCAGAAATAAAAATGGTAATAATAGTAATAAATAAATAAAAACTCTCACCCCTCCATTAGCAAGAGCAATGGCCATAATTGCAGCGGCCTCCATGACCCATGAGAGAGGGTTCCACATAAACCCCAAAAACTTGATAAGCTTGCTCTCCTGCAAAAATTAAAAACAATAAACAAAAAATCAAAAAAAATACCCAAAAATACATTTTATTAAAGAAAAAGAAAAAGAAATGATAATGTACTTGTTTCTCTTCGAGCTTGTTGTGACCAAAAATAGTAAGCCTCTCTTGAGCAGCATCGCTGGTGAGCCCATCTCTGCTGCATCGAAGATTCTCGAACACCTCCTCAATCGGTATATTCTCCTAAAAATCCCCAATTCAAACACAAAATTACACAAATTAATCAATCAAGTACAGAAAAAATTGGGGGAAAATTTTGGGAAACCCAGAAGAAGTTGGGGTTACCAAATCGACGGCCTCCTTGAGGACGGCATCCAAGACCTCCGACTTGTCCCCCATCGTCGTCCTCCCTCTTTTTTTCCCCTTTTTCCTTTATTTTTTGTTGATTTTTTTATGGATTTTTAAAGGGTTTGGGTAGTTTTGTTTTGGCGTTGAGTGGGAGTGGTGAGTGGAGATCCACACAGGAGAAGCTCTGCTGTTATTAGCAGGAGCAACAAAAGATAGACCCAAAAAAGTGCACAAACATTAAAAAAAAATTTGTATTTATTAATTATTATTTACTTACTTATTATACAAACAGTAAAATTTATTTATTATTGTATTTTGTAGAGAATAAAGAAATAAATGAATGGTGGAAAAAGGGCAAAGGGATGACAAACGGAAGTTACTACAGAAAAAGAGAAATCAGGCATCACCTAAACAAGTGGTTACAGGCACATGGGTCCTTTTTTTATTTGTTTTTTCTTTTTCTTTTTTTTTTTATATTAAACTGCAATACATTTTAGGCGTTTTTAGATATTGGTCCCTTACATATTATAATTGCATTCTAGTTCTTTAAATCCTATACGGTCTTATAAAATGGTCATTCTGTTAATTTTTCAATGAAAAAAATCTAAGTAGCGTTGGGTTAACTCCCAACATAACATCTGTAATCACCAAACTACCATTCTCTTTAATGTTTCAAACCTTTTGTGAAACTCAATTTTGGGTTATGGTTCTATTCTAATTGTTGGAGAAGAAGAACTTAAGTGGGTTTGGGTCTTTTAAGCGGGTATATTCCCCTCAAATCTAACGTGGTTAAGTAGAATGTTGCAATACATGTAAGATTTGAGACGCTAACATGCAATTTTCAAGATTTGAGGGACTAATATGCAATTATTGAATCCTGTGGAAGTTTGAAGTATAGCAAAAGATTGAACTATACTCACAAATTAAGGGGAGGTGTTGAGTTAGTAATACGTGAGTATAATCTTACATTGGATAGGATAAGAAAGAGTGAAGGGTTTAAAATAGAAGTTCGGGCCAAACGCTAGTAGCTAATGCTTTTGGTTAAAATTGGTTCCTAACCTCTATTTAAAAGCCCACTAACTCTATATTGGGCCCTATCTCTCCCCAACAAACCTCCCAAGCGCCTGAGTTACCAGCGATGGGTCAAACATTAATCACTTAATATAACTTAATGTTGAGCCTATGCAAGATTCAATTATGCCAAAAAAGAAAAATAAAGTTAGTGTACTAGCCATCAAAACTGACAACACAATCTTTATTCAAACATAAATTAGACTGCAAAACACAAGGAAGATCTTAACAACATAAAAATTTTAAAGATTATTTAGCAATTGAAACAATGAAATCTTTCCCAGTCTGTCTGATTTTAAGCTCTCCACTAAATTCTTACTTAGTAAAGTTACAAAGCAGAAATGGGTCTTTAGGGAAAAGTTCTAACTTTATGGGGCAAAAGCACATGCTTTAATCCCCTTTAACAAAAGAATCAACAAAGAAAAGAAGTTCCACTTTCTTCGCTTTACTCCTCTCGACGGACGTGTGGAGTCTTCTTACTTATCCAAACATCCACATTAGAGAAAAAAGATAAAATAATAAATAATAAATAAAAGAAAATAGAACCAGAAATAAAAATGGTAATAATAGTAATAAATAAATAAAACTCTCACCCTCCATTAGCAAGAGCAATGGCCATAATTGCAGCGGCCTCCATGACCCATGAGAGAGGGTTCCACATAAACCCCAAAACTTGATAAGCTTGCTCTCCTGCAAAATTAAAACAATAAACAAAAATCAAAAAAATACCCAAAAATACATTTTATTAAAGAAAAGAAAAAGAAATGATAATGTACTTGTTTCTCTTCGAGCTTGTTGTGACCAAAATAGTAAGCCTCTTGAGCAGCATCGCTGGTGAGCCCATCTCTGCTGCATCGAAGATTCTCGAACACCTCCTCAATCGGTATATTCTCCTAAAATCCCCAATTCAAACACAAAATTACACAAATTAATCAATCAAGTACAGAAAAATTGGGGAAAATTTTGGGAAACCCAGAAGAAGTTGGGGTTACCAAATCGACGGCCTCCTTGAGGACGGCATCCAAGACCTCCGACTTGTCCCCATCGTCGTCCTCCTCTTTTTCCCCTTTTTCCTTTATTTTTGTTGATTTTTTATGGATTTTAAAGGGTTTGGGTAGTTTTGTTTTGGCGTTGAGTGGGAGTGGTGAGTGGAGATCCACACAGGAGAAGCTCTGCTGTTATTAGCAGGAGCAACAAAGATAGACCCAAAAAGTGCACAAACATTAAAAAAATTTGTATTTATTAATTATTATTTACTTACTTATTATACAAACAGTAAAATTTATTTATTATTGTATTTTGTAGAGAGAATAAAGAAATAAATGAATGGTGGAAAAAGGGCAAAGGGATGACAAACGGAAGTTACTACAGAAAAAGAGAAATCAGGCATCACCTAAACAAGTGGTTACAGGCACATGGGTCCTTTTTATTTGTTTTTCTTTTTCTTTTTTTTATATTAAACTGCAATACATTTTAGGCGTTTTAGATATTGGTCCCTTACATATTATAATTGCATTCTAGTTCTTTAAATCCTATACGGTCTTATAAAATGGTCATTCCGTTAATTTTTCAATGAAAAAATCTAAGTAACGTTATTAACTCCCAACATAACATCTGAATCACCAAACTACCATTCTCTTTAATGTTTCAAACCTTTTGTGAAACTCAATTTTGGGTTATGGTTCTATTCTAATTGTTGGAGAAGAAGAACTTAAGTGGGTTTGGGTCTTTTAAGCGGGTATATTCCCCTCAAATCTAACGTGGTTAAGTAGAATGTTGCAATACATGTAAGATTTGAGACGCTAACATGCAATTTTCAAGATTTGAGGGACTAATATGCAATTATTGAAATGTAAGGTACTGATATATAAAAATTAGTGTAGAAACTACTTGAAACTGCCAAAGATAGTGGGGATTTCTTATTGCTGAGTTTGAATTATCTACCTTGAATTACTACGAAACTAGTATATAGATCAATACCATCATTTCTTTTATTTCATTTTTGAGAAAAAGATTGTTTCTTCTACGGATTCTATAATTAAAACTTTTAGATAACCCATGGAAACAGATTTTCTTGCATGGGATTAGTAATAAAATTTATGTGCTGTTTGAGATAAAATTATATGATTTGTCTACAAACTAGTGGGGTTTATGTTGTTTGAGATAAAATATTATACGATTTGTCTACAAACAAGTATATAGAAGAGTCCTTATAATGAGTTTAAATAAAAAGCGACAAAATCGGGTAAGTAAATAAATATAAGTCGAACAATGAAAAGAATGTATGTCTCGATTTTTAACAATAATGTTGCACAAAGGTAGCAATAACTTTTGAATCAATACATTAATCTACAAATGTTTTGTAATCGAGATCAGTGTATTGATTCAAAAGTTATTGGAGATTAATGTATTGATTCATCTATATCTATGTATATATCTATAACTATATCTATATCTATATCTATATCTATCTATATCTATCTATACTACTATAAAAGAGGATTGCTATGTTAAAACTTTTGATTTCCTTTTATACCCTCTCCATTTTAATAATCCCCAATAACTATAAGTATTAAAGTTTATGGGTCTAATGACTATTAGGTTCCCTTGAAATTATGTTTTGTGTTAAGCACTAATTATCATGTTAGTTATCTTGTGAGGACTTTTGGGTTTCCATGACATTATATTTTGGGTTAAGCACTTATTCTTAATGTTGTTTTACATAATTACTATTTAACTGGAAAATATAGTTAGGTATGTCATAATATGATGAAGGATAATGTTTTAGAGCAACTAACCAAGATTATATTATGCAAAGGCCTTTATATGCATATAGAAAGACAGTTTTAGTCTTGATTAAGTTAAATATGAGAAATATTTGACCAATAATTTCTTCATGTTCTTTGTTTAGAAGAAAAGACAACTTGCTTGTAGTTATATCTTAGAACTATGCCTAATGTTGTACAAATTATGTACAGTGTGCTAATGTAGTAGCTAACTATTTTGATTTGGACTCCCATGAAAGGAGAAAATGAGCACTAAAGAGTAACTTCTAGAAAAATATAGGAGGATGGATAATCAAATTATTTGAAGAGATAAAAAGTCAATAGAAAAGTTTAATTACAAGATATTGATGGTTAAATGAAAATGATAACTCAATTTAGCAATATAAGAAATTAGATAACGTTAAAATATGCTTAAATTTATAATCTAAAGAAAACTACTACGAAAAACTACAGAGTTTAAACCATAAGGTACTTGTTTCTCTTCGAGCTTGTTGTGACCAAAATAGTAAGCCTCTTGAGCAGCATCGCTGGTGAGCCCATCTCTGCTGCATCGAAGATTCTCGAACACCTCCTCAATCGGTATATTCTCCTAAAATCCCCAATTCAAACACAAAATTACACAAATTAATCAATCAAGTACAGAAAAAATTGGGGGAAAATTTTGGGAAACCCAGAAGAAGTTGGGGTTACCAAATCGACGGCCTCCTTGAGGACGGCATCCAAGACCTCCGACTTGTCCCCCATCGTCGTCCTCCCTCTTTTTTTCCCCTTTTTCCTTTATTTTTTGTTGATTTTTTTATGGATTTTTAAAGGGTTTGGGTAGTTTTGTTTTGGCGTTGAGTGGGAGTGGTGAGTGGAGATCCACACAGGAGAAGCTCTGCTGTTATTAGCAGGAGCAACAAAAGATAGACCCAAAAAGTGCACAAACATTAAAAAAATTTGTATTTATTAATTATTATTTACTTACTTATTATACAAACAGTAAAAATTTATTTATTATTGTATTTTGTAGAGAGAATAAAGAAATAAATGAATGGTGGAAAAAGGGCAAAGGGATGACAAACGGAAGTTACTACAGAAAAAGAGAAATCAGGCATCACCTAAACAAGTGGTTACAGGCACATGGGTCCTTTTTATTTGTTTTTCTTTTTCTTTTTTTTTATATTAAACTGCAATACATTTTAGGCGTTTTAGATATTGGTCCCTTACATATTATAATTGCATTCTAGTTCTTTAAATCCTATACGGTCTTATAAAATGGTCATTCGTTAATTTTTCAATGAAAAATCTAAGTAACGTTAGGTTAACTCCCAACATAACATCTGTAATCACCAAACTACCATTCTCTTTAATGTTTCAAACCTTTTGTGAAACTCAATTTTGGGTTATGGTTCTATTCTAATTGTTGGAGAAGAAGAACTTAAGTGGGTTTGGGTCTTTTAAGCGGGTATATTCCCCTCAAATCTAACGTGGTTAAGTAGAATGTTGCAATACATGTAAGATTTGAGACGCTAACATGCAATTTTCAAGATTTGAGGGACTAATATGCAATTATTGAAATGTAAGGTACTGATATATAAAAATTAGTGTAGAAACTACTTGAAACTGCCAAAGATAGTGGGGATTTCTTATTGCTGAGTTTGAATTATCTACCTTGAATTACTACGAAACTAGTATATAGATCAATACCATCATTTCTTTTATTTCATTTTGAGAAAAAGATTGTTTCTTCTACGGATTCTATAATTAAAACTTTTAGATAACCCATGGAAACAGATTTTCTTGCATGGGATTAGTAATAAAATTTATGTGCTGTTTGAGATAAAATTATATGATTTGTCTACAAACTAGTGGGGTTTATGTTGTTTGAGATAAAATATTATACGATTTGTCTACAAACAAGTATATAGAAGAGTCCTTATAATGAGTTTAAATAAAAAGCGACAAAATCGGGTAAGTAAATAAATATAAGTCGAACAATGAAAAGAATGTATGTCTCGATTTTTAACAATAATGTTGCACAAAGGTAGCAATAACTTTTGAATCAATACATTAATCTACAAATGTTTTGTAATCGAGATCAGTGTATTGATTCAAAAGTTATTGGAGATTAATGTATTGATTCATCTATATCTATGTATATATCTATAACTATATCTATATCTATATCTATATCTATCTATATCTATCTATACTACTATAAAAGAGGATTGCTATGTTAAAACTTTTGATTTCCTTTTATACCCTCTCCATTTTAATAATCCCCAATAACTATAAGTATTAAAGTTTATGGGTCTAATGACTATTAGGTTCCCTTGAAATTATGTTTTGTGTTAAGCACTAATTATCATGTTAGTTATCTTGTGAGGACTTTTGGGTTTCCATGACATTATATTTTGGGTTAAGCACTTATTCTTAATGTTGTTTTACATAATTACTATTTAACTGGAAAATATAGTTAGGTATGTCATAATATGATGAAGGATAATGTTTTAGAGCAACTAACCAAGATTATATTATGCAAAGGCCTTTATATGCATATAGAAAGACACAGTTTTAGTCTTGATTAAGTTAAATATGAGAAATATTTGACCAATAATTTCTTCATGTTCTTTGTTTAGAAGAAAAGACAACTTGCTTGTAGTTATATCTTAGAACTATGCCTAATGTTGTACAAATTATGTACAGTGTGCTAATGTAGTAGCTAACTATTTTGATTTGGACTCCCATGAAAGGAGAAAATGAGCACTAAAGAGTAACTTCTAGAAAAATATAGGAGGATGGATAATCAAATTATTTGAAGAGATAAAAAGTCAATAGAAAAGTTTAATTACAAGATATTGATGGTTAAATGAAAATGATGCGAACTCAATTTAGCAATATAAGAAATTAGATAACGTTAAAATATGCTTAAATTTATAATCTAAAGAAAACTACTACGTAAAACTACGAGTTTAAACCATAAGGATATTCAATCTTTTGGTAGTCATTTTCTTTATAGGAAACTTATGATGATACTATATTAGAGTGGATCCCAAAGCTTTGATGTTTTGAGATAACCCTAAAACTTATTATTTAAATTATAAATTTAACATTAAAAACTAATTTAATAACATAGGTTAATTTATAACAGATCATGTATCACGTGCAATGCACGTATGACATACTAGTAACTATAAAGAAAACTTGGTACTAGTAATCATATATCAATTGTTAATTATTAATTTTTCTCCATAGAAGTTCTCCACAATACACTCCCCGAACAAATTAGAAGTAACATCATATTTAACTGTTGTTGGTCAAGGTTATTACTATTTAATAATTCACCTTCATATCTTTCCTGTCCCTCCATTTATCATCACTATTTACAATTTTATTCATCTTTACTTAATTCTTCCCTTACCTCATTCCTATTTCCCTTTGTTTTTTTTCCCCCTACATTCTGTTCCGTGATTCTTTGATTTTGTATATTTATTTTTAAATGAGCGCTAAAGAAGTGGCGTTCACGTGTCGAACATTCAATTGGCGAAGACGGCATGAGATTTCATTGTCTGAGAGTGAATGAAGCGAACATCAAATTACTTATAATTGTTAAAGAACCGGTCAATTTCAAGGACTTGTTGCGGAAATTGAGTCTTTTTCAGTTTCAACGCCCCTGTCAATTTTAATTCTACTTTTCTAATGCTCCATGTGGTAATTCATCTAAGGAAATGCTTTAATTTGGTTTTGTTTATTCCTTTTTTTAAGGGTTAATTCCATAAAACCCTCTTGAAACTTTGGGGTTTTTTTTCACATAACTCTCTTAAACTTCATTAATCTCACATAAACCCCAAACTCTTTGACGTCTCATAAAAACCCTATAAATTTTGAACTTTTCTCACCGGACCCTCTACACATAATTGTTCGCGAGGAAAAATTGAGAAAACTGTAAAATTGATGTTATTCCTTCTAATTTAACGTGGTTAAGTAGAATGTTGCAATACATGTAAGATTTGAGACGCTAACATGCAATTTTCAAGATTTGAGGGACTAATATGCAATTATTGAAATGTAAGGTACTGATATATAAAAATTAGTGTAGAAACTACTTGAAACTGCCAAAGATAGTGGGGATTTCTTATTGCTGAGTTTGAATTATCTACCTTGAATTACTACGAAACTAGTATATAGATCAATACCATCATTTCTTTTATTTCATTTTTGAGAAAAAGATTGTTTCTTCTACGGATTCTATAATTAAAACTTTTAGATAACCCATGGAAACAGATTTTCTTGCATGGGATTAGTAATAAAATTTATGTGCTGTTTGAGATAAAATTATATGATTTGTCTACAAACTAGTGGGGTTTATGTTGTTTGAGATAAAATATTATACGATTTGTCTACAAACAAGTATATAGAAGAGTCCTTATAATGAGTTTAAATAAAAAGCGACAAAATCGGGTAAGTAAATAAATATAAGTCGAACAATGAAAAGAATGTATGTCTCGATTTTTAACAATAATGTTGCACAAAGGTAGCAATAACTTTTGAATCAATACATTAATCTACAAATGTTTTGTAATCGAGATCAGTGTATTGATTCAAAAGTTATTGGAGATTAATGTATTGATTCATCTATATCTATGTATATATCTATAACTATATCTATATCTATATCTATATCTATCTATATCTATCTATACTACTATAAAAGAGGATTGCTATGTTAAAACTTTTGATTTCCTTTTATACCCTCTCCATTTTAATAATCCCCAATAACTATAAGTATTAAAGTTTATGCGGGGTCTAATGACTATTAGGTTCCCTTGAAATTATGTTTTGTGTTAAGCACTAATTATCATGTTAGTTATCTTGTGAGGACTTTTGGGTTTCCATGACATTATATTTTGGGTTAAGCACTTATTCTTAATGTTGTTTTACATAATTACTATTTAACTGGAAAATATAGTTAGCGTATGTCATAATATGATGAAGGATAATGTTTTAGAGCAACTAACCAAGATTATATTATGCAAAGGCCTTTATATGCATATAGAAAGACACAGCTGTCTTGATTAAGTTAAATATGAGAAATATTTGACCAATAATTTCTTCATGTTCTTTGTTTAGAAGAAAAGACAACTTGCTTGTAGTTATATCTTAGAACTATGCCTAATGTTGTACAAATTATGTACAAGTGCTAATGTAGTAGCTAACTATTTTGATTTGGACTCCCATGAAAGGAGAAAATGAGCACTAAAGAGTAACTTCTAGAAAAAATATAGGAGGATGGATAATCAAATTATTTGAAGAGATAAAAAGTCAATAGAAAAGTTTAATTACAAGATATTGATGGTTAAATGAAAATGATGCGAACTCAATTTAGCAATATAAGAAATTAGATAACGTTAAAATATGCTTAAATTTATAATCTAAAGAAAACTACTACGTAAAAACTACAGAGTTTAAACCATAAGGATATTCAATCTTTTGGTAGTCATTTTCTTTATAGGAAACTTATGATGATACTATATTAGAGTGGATCCCAAAGCTTTGATGTTTTGAGATAACCCTAAAACTTATTATTTAAATTATAAATTTAACATTAAAACTAATTTAATAACATAGGTTAATTTATAACAGATCATGTATCACGCGCAATGCACGATGACATACTAGTAACTATAAAGAAAACTTGGTACTAGTAATCATATATCAATTGTTAATTATTAATTTTTCTCCATAGAAGTTCTCCACAATACACTCCCCGAACAAATTAGAAGTAACATCATATTTAACTGTTGTTGGTCAAGGTTATTACTATTTAATAATTCACCTTCATATCTTTCCTGTCCCTCCATTTATCATCACTATTTACAATTTTATTCATCTTTACTTAATTCTTCCCTTACCTCATTCCTATTTCCTTTGTTTTTCCCCTACATTCTGTTCCGTGATTCTTTGATTTTGTATATTTATTTTTAAATGAGCGCTAAAGAAGTGGCGTTCACGTGTCGAACATTCAATTGGCGAAGACGGCATGAGATTTCATTGTCTGAGAGTGAATGAAGCGAACATCAAATTACTTATAATTGTTAAAGAACCGGTCAATTTCAAGGACTTGTTGCGGAAATTGAGTCTTTTTCAGTTTCAACGCCCCTGTCAATTTTAATTCTACTTTTCTAATGCTCCATGTGGTAATTCATCTAAGGAAATGCTTTAATTTGGTTTTGTTTATTCCTTTTTAGGGTTAATTCCATAAAACCCTCTTGAAACTTTGGGGTTTTTTTCACATAACTCTCTTAAACTTCATTAATCTCACATAAACCCCAAACTCTTTGACGCCTCATAAAACCCTATAAATTTTGAACTTTTCACCGACCTCTACACATAATTGTTCATGAGGAAAAATTGAGAAAACTCAAAATTGATGTTATTCCTTCTAATTTAATTTAAAAGCGACAAAATCGGGTAAGTAAATAAATATAAGTCGAACAATGAAAAGAATGTATGTCTCGATTTTTAACAATAATGTTGCACAAAGGTATATAACTTTTGAATCAATACATTAATCTACAAATGTTTTGTAATCGAGATCAGTGTATTGATTCAAAAGTTATTGGAGATTAATGTATTGATTCATCTATATCTATGTATATATCTATAACTATATCTATATCTATATCTATATCTATCTATATCTATCTATACTACTATAAAAGAGGATTGCTATGTTAAAACTTTTGATTTCCTTTTATACCCTCTCCATTTTAATAATCCCCAATAACTATAAGTATTAAAGTTTGCGTGGGTCTAATGACTATTAGGTTCCCTTGAAATTATGTTTTGTGTTAAGCACTAATTATCATGTTAGTTATCTTGTGAGGACTTTTGGGTTTCCATGACATTATATTTTGGGTTAAGCACTTATTCTTAATGTTGTTTTACATAATTACTATTTAACTGAAAATATAGTTAGGCTATGTCATAATATGATGAAGGATAATGTTTTAGAGCAACTAACCAAGATTATATTATGCAAAGGCCTTTATATGCATATAGAAAGACACAGTTTGCCTTGATTAAGTTAAATATGAGAAATATTTGACCAATAATTTCTTCATGTTCTTTGTTTAGAAGAAAAGACAACTTGCTTGTAGTTATATCTTAGAACTATGCCTAATGTTGTACAAATTATGTACAAGGTGCTAATGTAGTAGCTAACTATTTTGATTTGGACTCCCATGAAAGGAGAAAATGAGCACTAAAGAGTAACTTCTAGAAAAAATATAGGAGGATGGATAATCAAATTATTTGAAGAGATAAAAGTCAATAGAAAAGTTTAATTACAAGATATTGATGGTTAAATGAAAATGATGCTAACTCAATTTAGCAATATAAGAAATTAGATAACGTTAAAATATGCTTAAATTTATAATCTAAAGAAAACTACTACGAAAAACTTGAGTTTAAACCATAAGGATATTCAATTTTTGGTAGTCATTTTCTTTATAGGAAACTTATGATGATACTATATTAGAGTGGATCCCAAAGCTTTGATGTTTTGAGATAACCCTAAAACTTATTATTTAAATTATAAATTTAACATTAAAACTAATTTAATAACATAGGTTAATTTATAACAAGATCATGTATCACGCAATGCACGTATGACATACTAGTAACTATAAAGAAAACTTGGTACTAGTAATCATATATCAATTGTTAATTATTAATTTTTCTCCATAGAAGTTCTCCACAATACACCCCGAACAAATTAGAAGTAACATCATATTTAACTGTTGTTGGTCAAGGTTATTACTATTTAATAATTCACCTTCATATCTTTCCTGTCCCTCCATTTATCATCACTATTTACAATTTTATTCATCTTTACTTAATTCTTCCCTACCTCATTCCTATTTCCTTTGTTTTTCCCCTACATTCTGTTCCGTGATTCTTTGATTTTGTATATTTATTTTTAAATGAGCGCTAAAGAAGTGGCGTTCACGTGTCGAACATTCAATTGGCGAAGACGGCATGAGATTTCATTGTCTGAGAGTGAATGAAGCGAACATCAAATTACTTATAATTGTTAAAGAACCGGTCAATTTCAAGGACTTGTTGCGGAAATTGAGTCTTTTTCAGTTTCAACGCCCCTGTCAATTTTAATTCTACTTTTCTAATGCTCCATGTGGTAATTCATCTAAGGAAATGCTTTAATTTGGTTTTGTTTATTCCTTTTTTTAAGGGTTAATTCCATAAAACCCTCTTGAAACTTTGGGGTTTTTTTCACATAACTCTCTTAAACTTCATTAATCTCACATAAAACTCTTTGACGCCTCATAAAAACCCTATAAATTTTGAACTTTTCTCACCGGACCCTCTACACATAATTGTTCGCGAGGAAAAATTGAGAAAACTGTAAAATTGATGTTATTCCTTCTAATTTAATTTAAAGAAAGAATGAGTACAATCTCTCAAATGCAATCTCTCTCTAACTGACTTAGATAAAAAAAATTACAAATCCCTCGATCGGTTGCCCGATTTACAAAAGAAGGAAGGGTCGACGAAGATCCTTCCCTTTGTTTAGTCTGGGTTCTTCACGATGGCTATAGGAGCTTGAATCTTGTATTCCGTGGATGATCCGACCGTCTTGACTCGTGGGACGAGGTTGAAAAATAACTCGCGAGAGCAAGTTTATAACTCTAAGAAGTTTGAGAATAACTCTAACGAGTTTGAGAACTCAAGAAATGAGTTTTGTAACTCTGCACGAGTTTGTATGTCAAGCCAAGCCAAAGAAAAGCTGATCCAAAGAAGTCTCTTCGCTCTGCGAAAGTCTAAGACCAAAGCTCCAGCCGAGGTAGATGAAGCCGAAGAAAACTCCAAGAAGATCCTCTCCAAAATTCCCCTCGTAGATCCCAAAAGTGAAGCCCCCTTCTTCAGCTGAGCTTTCAGCTATTTATAGGGGTTTAAGGGGTGTAACTGACCCCTAAAATCACTCCTAAATGAGGGTTAATAGCCCTCAGATCGTGCAAAACAGTTTTGGAACTGTTAAGATCGTGTTTGAACGAGTCAAACGCGAGGTCCGCGTTCTGAAAATAGCCTCGCGTTTTGCTACAGTGAAAACGAGGAGGTGAGCCTCGCGTTGCTACAGTAAAAACGCGGAGGTGAGCCTCGCGTTGCTACAGTAAAACGCAGAGCTGCTACAGTAAACGCGGGGGTTGTGTTGCTATAGTAAAACGCGGGGTTTTTGAGCCCCGTGTTGCTACAGTAACAATTTTTTTGCAGCCTACAATAATTTGCAAGTACATAAAACTTTCATGAGCGAAAAAAACTCAAACTTTGAGGAAAGGTGTATGTTGCATGTAAATGACATGCAACAAAATTTGAAAAATTTTCCTCTCAATGATATTTTAGCTATTTACAAATTATAGGTAGGATGTCCAATAAAATATGGTTAAAGTCTAGGACAATTCTATGAGATACCCTAAAATTTAGGGTAATTATATGAAATAAATAAAGTTTGAAAGGTTTTGCCCCCAATTTTACGGGAGATATGCGAAATTTATTTTTTTATTTTTTATTTTTTCAATTCAATACTTGCTTCATAACTAGTGCCCAGTAGTGCAAACGGATCAAACTCGAAACACTATTATGTTCGGATCAGCTAATTTGTCACCAATTTTTAGATAAACCCCTTAAAATTTAAAATTTTAACTTAACCCCTAATCTATGGGGCTTGTCATAAGACCCTACAAATGGTTGAATTTTTCACTTAACCCCACAGCAGTGTCAACCTCAACACGCCCAAAATGTGTAAAAAAGAAAAGGTCACCTTGTGACTCTAAATTTGCTCAATTACGAAAAATGATACCAGGTATTTTTTTTATTATTTAACTACTAACATCTCATATTAAAAATGATTTTGAAAGAAAATCATTTATCTTATTCTTTTCCGGATAATGTTTATAAAAAAAGATTACACTTCAACATCTTTCATCTCCTACTAACACGCAATAATCAGGAGTAGGTGAGCGGATGAGGAACCGTGAGTCAATAAGAAACCTATATGTGCTCATAATTTCTCATTTTGTTGGTTTGCATGAGCTGTGGGACTTGACAGCTCACAGGAGCACTATAATTTTTAGCACACGGAATACTCAAATATAATCTTCATATAATAACTACGATAATAGGTCGATGCCTTACCGTCTTTGTCTCTTTGTCACTGCGGAAGGTCGCCCAATTATCGGATTTGCTCACATTGGGGTTCCACGGCAACAAAAGATTATTTTAGAGGGTTTAAAAGATAGTAGTTAGGATTTTTAAAGTTCTAGATGGTGCGCAAAATGGCTTCGGAGATGCAATTAGAGATGCATTTAGAGTTGGTAAGCTACCTATGAGTAGTACTCGTGGTCTGACTCTCCTAGGAAGTATCCATAAGAATTTAATTTTTCAGAATACCCGAGGCCATGTGTTGCGGGTGCCTTTTATGTTGGACCGAGATGCAAGCCGAGAAGAGGTTGGATAGGATTGCTACCCTTTTTTGGCCAAAAATACAAAATATGCAGCAGAATATATAAAATAAAAGCGATAAATGATATAAAGCAATATAAATAAACACCAAGAGCAATCAACCAGGAACACACAATATTTTACAGTGGTTCGGATAACAATCTTACGTCCACTCTTCCTTCTCGCTAAGGGGCTTCCTCACCATGCAAAGATTTCATCTGAATCATAAACCCAATTTAGTAGGCTTACAAGACCGTGCATACCATATAATCTACCCAAAGCCAGTCATCTAGCCTAAGTCATACAATGAGTAACTCCTAGCCCTAGCTAGTATCAACCCTCAATTCAATTGGGTCGAGTACGCTATCAAAGAAGTTCAAAGCAAAACCAACACAAACAAACATTTAAGAAAGATCTTACATCCCTTTTGTTAAACAAATTGTCCCTCGAAGAATATAAGCATAGCTCGGTAAAGAATGGTGAAGAAGATCAATCCAAGGGCAGCTCTTCTCGCTGAAACGATTCGAAGATGTTGTGTGAGATGAGTAAGAGTTTAGCGAGGCTCCGGGGGGTCAAACTCTTCGACTTGATCTCTCACAAATTAAAATCCTAGAATTGTCCTCTCTCTCTCTCTCTCTCTCTCTCACAATGATATAAACTCTCCAATCGGTTAGGAAAGAGATATCCTAAACTTGGTAGAGATTGGAGATATTAGAAACGACGAACGACTGGGATTAAATCTGGAAAACTGCAATCTGCCATGTTTACCATCGATGGTGGCTCTCAACCATCGATGTTGTCGAGACCCCATCGATGGTTGAGAGGTCCATCGATGATATGAAAGTGTCTAGAGTAAAAATCATCGATGAGATTTATTGACCAACGAAGAGCTCTTTTCACCATCGTTGTCAATGCTTACCATCGATGGTGAGAAGGTTGAAATTGATCAGGTTTTGAGGTGATTTCCGCGTCGTTTTGCCTCGTACAGTACTTATACCTAAATTTACATGTATTATCTTATCTTAAATAAATATTAGTACCAAATTAGAGTTTGTTATTATTCAAACAAGAGATATTGTATGCACTACTATTTTGGGTTCTTTGTATATTGCAATTGACGTAGATTACAATAAAAGAATTACAGTGAAACGAAGAAAAAATTTCTATTTCCTGGGGTTCTTATCTGTGTGTCGGTGGATGGTCGATCTTGTACTCCGTTGTGGCCGACTAAGACAATGGGTCTTTTTGTTTGATGAGCGTGAATTGCTTGGAAGATAACTTCGATCTTCTCTTAGCAATATTCCTCAATGAGCTTCATAGCGCGTCGTGTGGGTTTGATCTCTTAATCTTTTAGAAGATGACCGCAGTCTTCTAATCTACTTATCATAGATTGATTAGATCTCCTCCGATCGCCCTTGAAAATGAATGATCTCCCCTCCTTTTATAGGCTAAAAGAGAGAGTTAATGGCCCCTTAATTGTAGGTTAAGTGGCCATTAAAGTAGGAGATAATGGGAAGCGGTTATCTCCTAAAAATAGCTCTGAAACGGCTATTTGGCGGACTTCGTGGACTTGGCGAAGCTCGCTTGAAGGTGTGGGCGAAGGTCGCTGTGAATGCAGGTGAGGGTCGCTTCGGATATGGGTGCGTCTTCTTCGGGAGTGGACAACCTGGTCTTTGTGGGCGGATTTCATTAGTTGGCGAGGTTCGCCTATGAGTTCGAATTTGACACAGAATTTGACTCTAGGCTTGGCCAACTAGTGACGCCTTTCGAGTCGGTTTGAGGCGTGTTATGGGGGTCAATTCGTGCTTGACTTGGCCGAGTCGAGTTGACTTGGGCTGCTTGGCGAAGTTCGCTTCAGTTATTGGGTGATCTTCGCTGCAGCTTGTTATGGGCTTGACTTCGGGTCCATTCGAAGTGTTTAGCCTATGGGCGTTCACTTCTTGGATCCAAGCTAATCATCAACCTAAGTGAAAATACATTTTGACCATCTACAAGACCCCCCCTTCAAGATCCTGCATTTCAGTTTGTAGTTAGGATTGAAATACTTTGGGTAAATAGTGATGGGTAAAAACGGGATTACCTTTAAGTTGCAAGTATACAACCTTGATTAAGTTATAGTATAAAAGATTATCGATTCCACGAGGAACGTGAAGAAGGAAGTTAATTAAGTTTGGTTCTTTATTTGATTATGTGCGACAATTAGGAGTTATTCAAGAATAAAAGAAAAATCTTCATATAATAACTACGATAATAGGTCGATGCCTTACCGTCTTTGTCTCTTTGTCACTGCGGAAGGTCGCCCAATTATCGGATTTGCTCACATTGGGGTTCCACGGCAACAAAAGATTATTTTAGAGGGTTTAAAAGATAGTAGTTAGGATTTTTAAAGTTCTAGATGGTGCGCAAAATGGCTTCGGAGATGCAATTAGAGATGCATTTAGAGTTGGTAAGCTACCTATGAGTAGTCTTCGTGGTCCGACTCTCCTAGGAAGTATCCATAAAATTTAATTTTTGAATACAGAGGCCATGTGTTGCGGGTGCCTTTTATGTTGGACCGAGATGCAAGCCAGAAGAGGTTGGATAGGATTGCTACCCTTTTTGGCCAAAATACAAAATATCTGTGAGAATATATAAAATAAAAGCGATAAATGATATAAAGCAATATAAATAAACACCAAGAGCAATCAACGAGAACACACAATATTTTACGATGGTTGGATAACAATCTTCGTCCACTCTTCCTTCTCGCTAAGGGCTTCCTCACCATGCAAAGATTTCATCTGAATCATAAACCCAATTTAGTAGGCTTACAAGACCGTGCATACCATATAATCTACCCAAAGCAGTCATCTAGCCTAAGTCATACAATGAGTAACTCCTAGCCTAGCTAGTATCAACCCTCAATTCAATTGGGTCGATGCGCTATCAAAGAAGTTCAAAGCAAAACCAACACAAACAAACATTTAAGAAAGATCTTACATCCCTTTTGTTAAACAAATTGTCCCTCGAAGAATATAAGCATAGCTCGGTAAAGAATGGTGAAGAAGATCAATCCAAGGGCGCTCTTCTCATTTGAAGCGATTCGAAGATGTTGTGTGAGATGAGTAAGAGTTTAGCGAGGCTCAGGGGTCAAACTCTTCGACTTGATCTCTCACAAATTAAAATCCTAGAATTGTCCTCTCTCTCTCTCTCTCTCTCTCACAATGATATAAACTCTCCAATCGGTTAGGAAAGAGATATCCTAAACTTGGTAGAGATTGGAGATATTAGAAACGACGAGCAGTAGGATTAAATGCAGGCGCAATCGCCATGTTTACCATCGATGGTGGCTCTCAACCATCGATGTTGTCGAGACCCCATCGATGGTTGAGAGGTCCATCGATGATATGAAAGTGTCTAGAGTAAAAATCATCGATGAGATTTATTGACCAACGAAGAGCTCTTTTCACCATCGTTGTCAATGCTTACCATCGATGGTGAGAAGGTTGAAATTGATCAGGTTTTGAGGTGATTTCCGCGTCGTTTTGCCTCGTACAGTACTTATACCTAAATTTACATGTATTATCTTATCTTAAATAAATATTAGTACCAAATTAGAGTTTGTTATTATTCAAACAAGAGATATTGTATGCACTACTATTTTGGGTTCTTTGTATATTGCAATTGACGTAGATTACAATAAAAGAATTACAGTGAAACGAAGAAAAAATTTCTATTTCCTGGGGTTCTTATCTGTGTGTCGGTGGATGGTCGATCTTGTACTCCGTTGACGAGCCGACTAAGACAATGGGTCTTTTGCTGTTTGATGAGCAGCGAATTGCTTGGAAGATAACTCAGTCTTCTCTTAGCAATATTCCTCAATGAGCTCGCAAGCGCGATGCGTGTGGGTTTGATCTCTTAATCTTTTTAGAAGATGACACAGTCTTCTAATCTACTTATCATAGATTCGATTAGATCTCCTCCGATTCGCCCTTGAAAATGAATGATCTCCCCTCCTTTTATAGGCTAAAAGAGAGAGTTAATGGCCCCTTAATTGTAGGTTAAGTGGCCATTAAAGTAGGAGATAATGGGAAGCGGTTATCTCCTAAAAATAGCTCTGAAACGGCTATTTGGCGGACTTCGTGGACTTGGCGAAGCTCGCTTGAAGGTGTGGGCGAAGGTCGCTGTGAATGCAGGTGAGGGTCGCTTCGGATATGGGTGCGTCTTCTTCGGGAGTGGACAACCTGGTCTTTGTGGGCGGATTTCATTAGTTGGCGAGGTTCGCCTATGAGTTCGAATTTGACACAGAATTTGACTCTAGGCTTGGCCAACTAGTGGCGCCTTCGAGTCGGTTTGGCGTGTTATGGGGGTCAATTCGTGCTTGACTTGGCCGAGTCGAGTTGACTTGGGCTGCTTGGCGAAGTTCGCTTCAGTTATTGGGTGATCTTCGCTGCAGCTTGTTATGGGCTTGACTTCGGGTCCATTCGAAGTGTTTAGCCTATGGGCGTTCACTTCTTGGATCCAAGCTAATCATCAACCTAAGTGAAAATACATTTTGACCATCTACAAGACCCCCCCTTCAAGATCCTGCATTTCAGTTTGTAGTTAGGATTGAAATACTTTGGGTAAATAGTGATGGGTAAAAACGGGATTACCTTTAAGTTGCAAGTATACAACCTTGATTAAGTTATAGTATAAAAGATTATCGATTCCACGAGGAACGTGAAGAAGGAAGTTAATTAAGTTTGGTTCTTTATTTGATTATGTGCGCGACAATTAGGAGTTATTCAAGAATAAAAGAAAAACATGGTGAAAGTGGTTTGTGAGAGATAGGAGAGAGTGGTTGTAGATTATGTACAAAAGAGGAGAAAATAAAGTTGAGAATGTGGTTGTGGTTATATGCACATAATAACAAAACTAGGTTTGAGATTAAATGCACATAGAGGGAATATGAGATTGAGAGAGAAGTAAAAATCAATGAAATCAAGAATCAAGAATAAAGGAAAATAACAAATAAATGAAAAGCAAGGATAAGAGGAAAATAAAAAAAGTAAAGTATGGAGAATTAATTAAAGATATAAGAAATCTAGAGTAGATCCACTTAGCTTATCTCAATCTTATGGGAATAAGTTGGATTTGTTAGCTAGTTTCAAACAATCTCTAGGGATCCCATAAATATTAGCTCCACATTTAGAAAAGGGTAATTCCTTAGAGGGTTCTAGCCTCAAGGTGAATTAAAGAAAAGAAAAATCTATACTAGAAAGTAAATACAAGAATTAAAGATATTGCATGAAAGTAAATTACATGAAAGTAAATCTAAGCTACAAAGCATATAAATGAACAAGAAATGAAAAAGAAATGCAAAAAAAATAAAATAGAAACCAACAACTCCTGATCTTCATCTCATCCTCTTTTTGGTCCTTGGATAAGAAGAAGAGAAAGAAAATTGAAGGGGTGAAAAATTTTATTTATTGTGTAATAAAAGTTATAATTTTTAGAAGGTCTTCTCAATTAAGAGTAACCCTCCTCTCTAAATAGAGTTTTTACAAAATATTTCACACTCAAACCTCTCCCCCTCAACCCCTATTTATAACCCAACGGAGTGAACATGAACCATTGGATCAAACTTGGCCATTAAGGAAGAGAAATCAGCCATTAATTGAAATCTGTTGCGAACTAACCGATCGGCCAATCGGTTGGCCAACCGGTTGGTCGACCGATTGGTCGACCGGTTGGTTTCCAACCGAATTTGTCTTTTCATCATTTTTCTTCATGAATTTCTCTTGGATCACTTTGGTATCTTGGGCCTTCGTTTGTCTTCATATTTGGGCTTCAAAAATTAGTAGAAAATCAGAGGATTAGAGTCATTTGGGCTCTTATTCATTAATACTCCATTAACCTGCAAATTAAGGTAAAAACGATTATTAGTAATATCTTTATTTATATAAAACAGGTAATGAGGGTATAAATTTGTAATTAAAATGTGATAATCAAATACCCCCACACCTAAACTTTTGCTAGTCCTCTAGCAAAGAAAATAAAAAGAAAATCTAACACACTTTCGCAGGAATCGCGGTTGTATTTAGCGCATACAACAAGCCTTTAAATCCCTAGGTTATCCTAGTGGACGAGTTGTAGTCTCGTGAGGGTTTGCAGGAAATATACCCATAAAATTCAGTCAACTTGCTAATTTAAAGGCGTTAATGAAATAATTAATTCATTTGATATATTCAAACATTCCAATTGAAGTTGGTTAATACTCAAGAAAATATTTTTATCATAACTCCAATGTAATTTTCTTAAGAAAATCCTTCCATTATAGTTATATAAAACCAAGTTTAACTTAGAAAAATAAAAGTTTTGAAGAGAACATGCTAGCTCTTTGTTTCAATAAAAATTCAAGTCTCTTAATCAATTTATTTTTCAAAAATATATAAATATACATATATAGATATATTTGTTATATATATATATATATATATATATATATATATATATATATATATATATATATATATATATATATATATATATATATATATATATATATATATATATATATATATATATATATATATATATATATATATATATATATATATATATATATATATATATATATATATATATATATATGATAATCTTTATTCCATAGTGATTTTGTTCTACTTTGTCGGGCTTTCTAAGTGACCATTAAAGAGTTTTGGGCCAATGGATCCCTACCCAAGTGGGCTTAGGTCATTAAGTATGAAAATACTCCTTGGACTTAATTACTCAGTCAACTTAAACTTAATAAGATAGAACCACATTGGAGTTCAAGATTTTTTGCATTATATATATATGATGTATATATTTATATATGAGTATATGTATATATTTTGAAAGATATATAGATTAGGACAACTTGAAAATTTATTTTTAACTCTAAGCTAGATATGCAAAAATTTCATTACTTTAAAATCTAAGTTAAGACTTAAGTGAAGTATACTACTTTGAAAATTATTTCTTAAGAAATTTATTTGGAGTTATCATAAAAGGTAAACTTGAGTATAGAACTAACTAAGGATTAGAAGACTTAAATTTCATCAAATAGATCAATTATTAATCAACTCTATTAAGTTGGCAAGTGACTATTTTTTAATGAAGAGAGAAAAATGACATAAAAATGGTAAGAAAAAGAGGAAAATTTACTAAGCAAAATGAATAATTCTCACCCCACACCTAAATTTTGCATTGTCCTCAATACAAATTCTATTATGCACAAAGTAAAACAGATAATAATTGAAGCACTTACATTTATTAGGCTAGCTTGAACAATGATAAAATTCGTAAATACCTTCAAGATGAGGGGTGAAGCCAAAATTTATTCTCTCTTTATTGTTTTTGAAATAAAGAACAACAAGAAACTCTCACATGAGAGAAGAATAAATTCTTTTATTATTATGAGACAAAAATAAAAATGTAGAATAAAAGATAAAACATGAGAAGCTCACATTCTACATTAAATCCTACCTTATTGCTGAAAATTCTACCCGAAATTTAAAGAATTTCAAAATGATATAATCAGCGATGTGCTTAAATTCTAAAAATTTCAAGGTTTTCAATGATTTTCTGACAAATAAAGGTAGGTATTATTGGTGTTATGCATTTTGAACTTAGATTTTTATTAATAAAAATTTAACATTTTGGTTCTTTGTTTCAAAATCTAAGCTCATCGAGAAAAGAGTTCCTCGAATGTTGCATTCAAGAGGCATGTATTCAACACAGTTTCCTCGTTTTGAAAAATTAAATCTGATTTTTTTAAGTTTTCCAGCTCCTCATGAAAGATTTCCTCAAAGCTAAGGTCTGATTTATTCTCTTCTTCTTCTATCTCTTCAATCAAGCTTTCCTGGATGTAATTTATTTCCATTGATTGATTATCTGGTTAGTTTCCTGGGTTAAAAATATTGAGATCAGCAGTCAAATTTTCAAAGGACAGCTTCATTTGACCAATTCTACAGTTGATGAGAGCATTAGAAGTGGCTAAGAAAGGTCTTCCTAAGATAACAGGTATTTGTCCTTTGGGATTGAAAACAGGCTGTGTTTCCAAAACTACAAAATCCACAGGAAAAATAAAATCCCCAACCTTAATCAGAACATCCGTTATTTCATCCATGGGGATCTTGACAGATCTATCAGCTAACTGTAGGGTGCATCTGATTGGTTTGAGCTCCCCTACGTCTAGTTGTTGGTAGACCGAAAATGGGAGCAAATTGACACTGGTCCCTAAGTCTAAGAGTGCCTTATCAATGAAACTATTACCAATGACACATGAGATGGTAGGGCAACCTGGATCTTTATGTTTCAAAGGTACGGATTTTGAGAGTATATCAGTGATATTGGCAGCAAGAAAGACTTTCTTTGGAACATTTATTTGCCTCTTTTTGGTACATAATTCCTTCAAAAATTTTGCATAAGAAGAAATTTGATCAATGATATCTAGGAGAGGAATATTAACCTTAACCTGCTTAAAAGTTTATAGAATTTTCTCCTCCTGAGGGGAGTGTTTCCTAGGCCTGAGTCTATCTGGGTAAGGAGCAACTGGTTTAAACCGATCAAAATTAGACTCGGTTACGGTTCGGGTTACGGGTCATCAGAAGGGTGTGATTTCTGAGTAGAGACATCAGAAGGAGAGAGAATTTATTCTGATTTAAGGGTTTCACTTGGAGGCATTCTAACCTGATTATCGACCTGTTTACCTAACCGTAGTGAATGGATTGCATTCACTTGAGCTTGGTAGGTTGAACTTGATCCCGTGTCCTTCGGGTTAGGCACAGATTGACTCGGAAATGTTCCTTTCTCTCTCTCACTTACAGCACTAGCTAGTTGTCCAAGTTGGGTTTCTAATCTAGCTATGGCTTGAGTGTTAGAAGTAAGAATTTGTTCGGTTGATTGCATAAAGGTATTCAAAGTGTTGGATGTTTGAGTCAACAAGTTGGTGGTTTGTATAGAAGCCTTAATCATGGTTTCTATTCCCTTTTCTAGAACATCAAGATGCTTTTCATGATCAGGATTCGGAGGAGTGTGATGAGGAGACTGATATGACAGATTTGGTTGTTGGAAATTATTTTGAGAAGGAAATGTGTTTCCCCTAGGAAATTGATGGTTTGAAGAGGGAGTGAAAATTTAATTACCGGAAAAGTTTTCCTGGTTCCATGCAAGATTTGGGTGATTTCTCCAACCTGGATTGTAAGTTGGAGAGAATGGATCATTCTCGTGACGCTGGAATGCAATGTTTATCTGACCTAGTGATTGACCGGGTCCTAAAAGAGGACATTTCTCTGAAACATGAGATGGAGACAGACAGTTATGACAACCTGAGGCTGAAACTTGATTGATTTGAGCGGGAGCTCGTTCTTTAACTTCTAAAGCTTCTAACCTACGTATGATCGTCGCCATCTTTGCTTCAGCGGCTATATTCATTTCTAAGGAAAGACCACTGGTTTTTGGTTGGGAAACTGATGAAACTCGATCATCACAATGTTCCCACTGCATGGTTTTCTCGGATAAACTCTGTAAAAAATTCCAAGCTTCATCAGCATTTTTCTTCATGAAATCCCCTTGACACATTGACTCTAAGAAAGTTTTTGAAGAATAATGCAATCCCTTCATAAATGATTTGGCATAATCGCCACTTTTCAAGACCATGGTGAGGACATTGGATAAGAAGATCTTTGAATTTATCAAAATACTTCCAAAAAGGTTCTCCTGGGATAATTTTAAAATTTTGAATGCTGTTTCTAAGCTTGACGGTTTTGTGGATAGGAAAGAATTTTTTCAGAAAAACTTTTACAAATTCACCCCAAGTTGAGATGGAATCTGTGGGCAAGCTATACAGTCATTTTTTGGCTTTGTCCTTAAGGGCAAATGGAATAAATCGGAGTTTGATCGCATCTTCGATTAAGTCCCTCATCTTGATCATGAGGCAAACTTCTTCAAATTCGGAGATGAAAATGTAAGCGTCTTCGGTTTCTACTCCTAGGAATTTGAAAAGCATGTTAATAAAATGTGGTCTAAGTTTAAAATTTGCTCCATTGACCTCGGGGAGTTTTATGCAAGAGGGGATTGCATTTCTAGTGGGGTAACAAACATCTTGAAGAACAGGTGGGTTGGTATTGGCCATTTCGTTTGGTTCAAGAGATGGATCAAAACGAATTAAACGATTGGTATTATTCCTAACCCAAGTTTGCATACACCAAAATCAAATTTTTTTTAATGAAAAAGGACGAGAAAAAGTTAAGAAGATGATGAGAAAAAAGAAAAAGGAAAAACTAACTAAAAGCAAATCAAGACAATCACTTTTCAATCACCCTAACTCTAGGGTTAAGCCTAAACTTGACTTAGACCAGCTCCTAACCAAAAATTCCCTTAATGAAAAGATCAAAGTTTACTTGGGTAATTAGCCAGGTAAGGATAGTACTAGAGGGAGATCAAAGATCAATTAAATACCTCTTTCCTTGCGGAGCGCCTTACGCAACCCCTAAACCTTGCCTTAGACACCAATTAATCCAAATAAACTTGGACCGGTTCACTTAAGGATTTCTTATTTCTTAATGAGCTCGAATCCTTAGGGCCAATGTCTAATCAATTTTAAGAGGCTTGGGTATGTGTAGTGAGGAATTAGTGATTTTTGGGCTAAGGAAAGGGTGATGAAATTCCTCACCTTATCTTGATTAGGGGGTTTTTGCCCTTAAGATATTTTCAAGTGTGTGTCAAATCAAGATGCTCAAATCACTTGGGTGAATTCCTACTATTATATGCAATGCAACCCTAGAAATTAAAAGCAACTAAAAAGGATGCAAAAAAAATCTTTTTATTTTTTATTATGGTCAACAATCAAAGAAATGAAGTTTATTAGGGTCGACAAAGGTAAAATCTTTTTTTATTTTTTTTATTATCCTAATTGTCTTTAATGTGAATGAACTATCTAAAGGGTGGAATTGAGAATACTAGAAAGAAGAGTTACCCACGCAATCGCTATCCAAAGCCTCGTTGGAGGCAAATCTTCAATCTTGATTCTTCAACTCTTAATCTTCAAATTCCAAATTCCTTCACAAAAGAAAAACACACAAGTTAAGAAACCAAAGTTAATTAAAATCCTACTTATGCATCGTTCCCCGGCAATGGCGCCAAAAACTTGATGGGGGTAAAAATGGGATTACCTTTAAGTTGCAAGTATACAACCTTGATCAAGTTATAGTATAAAAAATTATCGATCCCAAGAGGAACGTGAAGAAGGAAGTTAATTAAGTTTGGTTCTTTGTTTGATTATGTGCGCGACAATTAGCAGTTATTCAAGAATAAAAGAAAAACATGGTGAAAGTGGTTTGTGAGAGATAGGAGAGAGTGGTTGTAGATTATGTACAAAAGAGGAGAAAATAAAGTTGAGAATGTGGTTGTGGTTATATGTACATAATAACAAAACTAGGTTTGAGATTAAATGCACATAGAGGGAATATGAGATTGAGAGAGAAGTAAAAATCAATGAAATCAAGAATCAAGAATAAAGGAAAATAACAAATAAATGAAAAGCAAGGATAAGAGGAAAATAAAAAAAGTAAAGTATGGAGGATTAATTAAAGATATGAGGAATCTAGAGTAGATCCACTTAGCTTATCTCAATCTTATGGGAATAAGTTGGATTTGTTAGCTAGTTTCAAACAATCTCTAGGGATCCCACAAATATTAGCTCCACACTTAGAAAAGGGTAATTCCCTAGAGGGTTCTAGCCTTAAGGTGAATTAAAGAAAATAAAAATCTATACTAGAAAGTTAATACAAGAATTAAAGATATTGCATGAAAATAAATTGCATGAAAGTAAATTGCATGAAAGTAAATCTAAGCTACAAAGCATATAAATGAACAAGAAATGAAAAAGAAATGCAAAAGAAATAAAATAGAAACCAATAACTCCTGATCTTCATCTCATCCTCCTTTTGGTCTTTGGATAAGAAGAAGAGAAAGGAAATTGAAGGGGTGAAAATTTTTATTTATTGTGTAACAAAAGTTATAATTTTTGGAAGGTCTTCTCAATTAAGAGTAACCCTCCTCTCTAAATAGAGTTTTTACAAAATATTTCACACTCAAACCTCTCCCCCTCAACCCCTATTTATAGCCCAACGGAGTGAACATGAACCATTGGATCAAACTTGGCCATTAAGAAAGAGAAATCAGCAATTAATTGAAATCTGTTGCGAACCAACCGATCGGCCAATCGGTTGTGTCGGTTATTAACGGTTGGTCGACCGATTGGTCGACCGGTTGGTTTCCAACCGAATTTATCTTTTCTTTATTTTTCTTCACGAATTTCTCTTGGATCACTTTGGTATCTTGGGCCTTCGTTTGTCTTCATATTTAGGCTTCAAAAATTAGTAGAAAATCAGAGGATTTGAGTCATTTGGGCTCTTATTCATTAATACTCCATTAACCTGCAAATTAAGGTAAAAATGATTATTAGTAATATCTTTATTCATATAAAATAGGTAATGAGGGTATAAATTTGTAATTAAAATGTGATAATCAAAGAGCCAGAGGTGTACTATTAAACGTGGCTTGAGTTGTCTTGATTAGGTGAAAATTTGTCTTCATTCGTCTACTTGATTGCCAGCAGTGTACTGTTGAACGTTGCTTCCTTAGTTGTAGACTTGTATCGAAGGTTCGATGATGCTTGTGCTCATCCGAATCCATGTTTGGATGAAATTCGCCTTCTTTGTTGTTAAGGCGATGTTAGAGAAATCAGCGAAGTTCAACTGATCTTGGGTGTGAGCGAAGGTTGCTCAACCTTGTGCTGCTTGAGCGAAGTTTATTGATTGGCGATGTTCACTAGCTGGCGAGGCTCAACTTGTTTTGAGCTGTGTTTGGTGAAGTTCATCGACTGGCGACGTCCGCTAGCTTGGTGAAGTTTGTTGAGGTTTGCCTCTGGATTTGTGCCGTGATTTATGGCTGAGATCTCTTAATTGAAGATCCCATGAGATCCGCTACGGATTTGACCGAGTTTTAGGCTAAGACTTAGCCTCTTTGTCCGGTCCAATCAAATCTCAAAAGATGTGATTTTCTCGGGAGTTAGGATTTGAAATAGGCTATAAATAGTAGCCATCCTCATCCATTCTCACCGCCTCTAACATCTTCTTTCTTCTTCTTTTTCCTCTCCATGTCTACGTCATCTTCGCACAGACCGGAGATGCTCCTCGATAGAGGAGCTGAAATCAAAAGACTCTAACAGGAGTTAGCCCAAGTTCAAGGCAATCAAGCGGATGAACTCCGCGTACTTCATCGTCTAGCGGAGCTGCTATCGACCGAGAAGGAGATGCTCGAGGGGATTATCTAAAATCAGTCAAAAGCTTGGCGCGATCTGGATCGCAAAAGAGATGCGTGGAGCCTCGAATGTCGTGCTCTTCGTAAGGCTGTTCGGCGACTGAAATGATGCTTGAAGAAAGACCCTTGGGTCTTCACGAGCGAAGACTCCGATAGTAACTAGGTGTCACGAAAGTAAACCTAGACCGTAATTAGACGTCGTGTGGCTGACTCAGGCCCGACGTCGAATTTTGACTGTAGGAAGTGTTTCTTCCTCTTGACATGGCTCAATCCTGTGCAAGAGGGGTACTTAATGCCGCTGATATGGCTCAATTTGCAGCAACGGGAACACTTCCTACTCAACAGTTCCTTCTCATCCCCTGGCGAAGGGTCCAGGGATGGGTAAGTGGAAGCTGTTTTTTTTGCAGCGGGAAATACTTGATTTCCCAGTCTTGTGTGGCCAAGGGCGCACGAGTTATAGCTTGGTGCAGCTCATGTATGCTCCTCTGCCGTCACACTACCCATATCTTAGGAATATAGGGCAGTAGCAAATAGCAATAGGTACCTATCATCCGTGTAATTGGATAGTTTGAGTGTCGCTTTGTAACATAGTCTTCGATCAATAAAAATGAAATTTTCTTCACGTTGAAATTGTCCATCCTTTGTGTGATTGATCTACATCTACTTTGTTTGTGTAACGAGCTTGAATTCTGTATGGAGTCATTGCTTTTGGAATAGAAGCTTAGGCTTCCTTATGTTGGCGAGAGTCAGTTTGAAATTCGCCAGATGAAGTCCAAACAAGTTGAGTTGTAGCTTTCACAATTCGGGGACTTAGTGAATTTTTACCAAGTCATTTTGGCGACGTTCACTTTGTAGGGTCTCAAACAAATTCAGTCGTGATTTTCTCAATTTGGAGACTTAGTGAAATTCACTATTATGCTCTGGCGAGGTTCGCCTTGTGCCCTGTTGAATTAGGCGAGGTTCACTTACTTGAGGAACAGTCGTCTTGGCGAAGCTCGATAGGTCGGCTTAGGCGAGGCTCAGCCTAAGTATATAAAACTCAAGTTCGTAGCTGTGGCGAAGCTCATTTGAAGTGAGATTTCTAGCGAAGTTCGGGCCTGAAACCTCTGGCGAAGTTCGAGGCGAGATCTTTGGCGAATTTAGTAGTGAGATCTTAGGCGGAGTTCGGTAGCGAGATCTTCGGCGGACTTCACTTGGCAAAATACTTGGCGAAGTTCAAGGAGAGGAATCTTCAGCGAAGTTCAGGGGTTTTAGCCTATAAATAGGCTGTTTTGCCTCCCTCTTCTCCACTTTGATTTCAAAATTTCTTTATTCTCCTTAAACCCTAGTTCTCCTCAAAAAATCCCCAAGAGCTTTCCTCAATGGCTCCTCATCGTGCAATTTCCAGAGGGAGGGACTCCGTACGAGGAGCTCGTCGGCCAAGAGCTGATGAGACGCCGATGTAGTTGGAGCTAGCCTTGGGTAAGTATTGAAACCCATCAAATGGCGATCTTCGGATCGGCCTTAATCACAGCCCATTGGGCTTTGGACGATGCCTCACAGTGTCTAAAAACTTGATCCGCCATCAAAGGCGAAATCTTCTGACCACTTGTGGTCTCTCGACGAGCTACGTGGTTCCGCGGCGGATTACGTCGTGACCATTAATGGTGTTTGTTGTGGCGAGCTTCATTCTTCTGGCGGAGCTCGTTAGCCTTTCAAGCTTCTACAGCGGACTTCATTTAGGCGAAGTTCATTGCTTTGTTTTGAATGATCTTCGCTAGCGTGAGGTCTGCTGTTTTGAGCGACTTTCTTTTGAGCGAGATTCGCTTGGCTCAGTTGGATGAATTTCGCCAACTTAAGCCTATGAGTGAAGTTCATGATTTTTGTTGAACTTTGCTTCATCTTATCAACACTTAGTTGATAGAGATGATCTTAATTTGTGAGCGAGGTTTGCCTCTGCTCTTGAGTGTGACGGTTGACCTTGGTCTTCGTCTGCTAATTTGTTTGTCGTCTTTGTGCAGTTGCCTATTCAAGAGCCCCCGTGGACCGTCTCAACCATTTCGGTTATGATGGGACTCATGATCCTAAAGTGACGTATGTTTTTGACGGGAATGTCCCTTTGTTTCTTGAAAGTAGCAATCAAGAAAGGATTGAAGCCATCCGTACAGGCAGCTATAGGACTTTGCGGGAGATAATCACTGACGTCAAGTTCTCAGTTCCAAATAAAGACGTATCAGTGTAGCCACAATTCCTTTTCGGAGACAGTGTCCCAGGTGGCAACTCTCTCTTCAGCTGGGGAGAAGAGTATTGGTACTATACTCAAGGAGATCGTTGATTTGTTTTGCCAGTGATTGTGCGTCAAGTATCGTTCATGTACTTACAGCATCTTGCCGTGCCTCGCCTCATGCGTTATAATCTTACCAATAGGGAGGATAGTGTCAAGATAGGTTCCTTGAAGTATGGAGGTGGCTTTCATCATGAAGGGCTCTTCGGAATTAACATTATGGGATTGCGTCCAGGTTTAATAAATGAGGATGCACCGATAAATGAAGTTGCTGTCGTTCCGAACACTTTTGGGAACGAGCTTGCCAAAAATGACGCTCAGTATCCCGAGGCAGATGCCAGGTTTCCTGGTTGGATAAAGTCGACGGATACTCAATGGTGGACCCGTTTGGTAGACTTTGCTCTTGTTACCTTCGCGGAGAGGCTACAAGAGATGGGGCTCTATGCTGCAGTGAGAGCTTCCAAGTATGGTGCTGAGATTTGCGCACCTATCATATACGGCATTTTGCTCTCTAACTTTGCATTGCATATAGATTAGGGCTTACAAAAGTTAACTTGAACACCATGATTGTTGCATCCCTCTTTAAATCAATTTAAGGACACAACCCAATAAACAAGATAAGGTGGGGATTTCATCACCCTTCCTTGGCCCAAAAATCAGACTCCTGCATAAGCATCACCCAAGCCTTAACTAATATTGAGTAGACGACCCCTAAGGATTTCAAGCTCAATAGGACAGGCAAATTGTAAGGTAAGTCTAATTTCTGATTTGGCAAATAAGTTGCTGTCTAAGAAAGGTGGTTTGAAGGTAGTTACTTAATTAAGCTTGTTTTACGGATACCTCCCACCTGAAACTCACTGGCCTGGCCAATTGGTTAGCCACGTTTGGAATTAGAAATATCTTACAATTTATTTAGAACAGTTAGGAGCTGTCTAGTGATTTAGGTTTACCCTAGAGGTCTAGAACTTCATTTGAGTGGTTGCTCTTTTACTTTGTTAGCTAGGCTTCTCTTTTCTTTTGTAAATCTTTTTCTTAGATTTAAAAAAAAAGTCTTCCAGCTGCAACAGGTAAACACTTCGAACTAAAACCTCATTACATTAGCATGTTGCCCAAATTCACTGGCACTGACACTGACACTGAGGACGCTTACATTTTCATTAATGAGTTTGAAGAAGTGTGTGTAATGATCCTGATTAAGGAGTTATCTGAAGATGCTATAAAACTTAGGTTTATCCCTTTTGCCCTTAAAGAAAAAGCTAAGAAATGGTTGTATAGCATGCCCGCAAATACCATCTCCACATGGGAGGAATTCATTAAGGCATTCCTTAAAAAGTTCTTTCCTATCCATAAAATGGCACACATTAGGAATCAGATCTTACAGTTTAGGCAAAGTAGTGGAGAACCTTTCTAGAAGTACTTTGACAGATTTAAGGATCTTCTTGTCCAATATTCTTATTATTCACTAGTGAAATTTAGGTTGTGCCAATTTGTCTATGAGGGTCTAGACTAAGTTTCCAAAGCATCCTTAGAACCAATGTGTCAAGGAGACTTCTTCAAGAGAAATGAAGAAGAGGCATGGAACTTCTTAGAAGAATTATCCAAAAAAACCATGCAATGGGAAAATTTTGATGAGAAACCAACACCAAATTCCACCAATAAGACGAGTGGCCAATCATTGGAACCTTCCATTGCTGCTGACGCCAAAGTAGCCACAATCATGCGTAGGCTAGAAGCCCTAGAAGTTACAAGTCCAGCTCCGGTTAACAAAGTCACTTCTTTAGTCTGCCAAAATTGTCTTGCTCCCTCACACGTTTTAGAAGAATGTCCCCTGTTAAGAAATCCGACAATGATCGAGCCAGATCAACTCAATGTTGCCTTTAATAATTCCAAAAATAATCCATTTTCTCCAACTTATAATCCAGGTTGGAGGAATCACACAAAATTTATATGGAACCAGAGGAATTACTCTGATGGACTGAACTTCAATTCACATCAGTAAAATCCACAATTCCCCAGGCCTAACACTATCCCCACAAATTTTCAAAATTCACAATCTGCCCCATCTTTTCAGAGTTCATCTTTATAAAATCCTTCATTTCCAACTCCTCCAGTTCTACCAGGCTTTAATATGGATCACGAAAAGTGTTTGAATAATCTCGAAAAGGGCTTAGAATCAATTATCAAATCATCAACACAAACCTCCACATCCCTAAGTGCGTTCATGCGAACTTCCAACCAACTTCTTAACGCCAACACCCAAGCCATTGTTATACTAGAAGATCAGTTAGCTCAGATAGCCACTACAGTGAGTGAGAGAGAGAGAAAGGGAAACTTCCAAGCCAACCAGTGCCTAATCCTAGCCAATCACACTCAGAGCATGTCAATGCAATCCACATTTTGAGATTGGGAAGACAGATAGACAACCATGTTAGAATGCCAGATATAACTTCTCCTAATCAAGCATCCGAACATGAACCTGAACGTAAATATGAACAATCATCTCCTCCTAATCAAACAACTGAATCTGAGTCTAAACCTCTTTTAGATGAGCCTAAGTATAGACTTGTTGCCCCATTTCCAGATAGGCTTAGACCTAGAAAGCACTCACCTCAGATGGAGAAGATCTTAGATACTTTCAAATAGGTTAATGTTAACATTTCTCTCTTAGATATAATTAAACAAGTCCCTTCCTATGCCAAATTCTTGAAAGACCTGTGCACTAAAAAGAGAGCCACCAACGTACCTAAGAAAGTCTTCTTAGCTGCCAACATTAGTGAAATCCTATCTAAATCCATGCCTCTGAAATATAAGGACCCAGCTTGTCACACTATTTCATGTATTATAGGAAACACGATCATTGATAAGGCACTTTTAGACTTAGGGGCTAGTGTTAATCTTCTCCCATATTCAGTCTACCAACAACTTGGTATGAGAATTGAAGCCAACTAAGGTCACTATTCAATTAGCTGATAGGTCCATTAAGGTGCCCAAGGGGAAATTAAGGATGTTCTAATAAAGGTTGGAGATTTCATCTTTCCTGTTGATTTCATTGTTCTAGAGACCCAGCCAGTTCCAAATCTAAAGGGTCAAATCTCAGTCATCCTAGGCAGACCATTCCTAGCCACATCTAATGCCTTGATCAATTGTAGGACTAGTCAAATGAAACTCTCATTCGGAAATATGATTGTAGACTTGAACATTTTCAATCTAGAGACACAACCAATTGATCCATCTGACCTGCCTCTAGAAGTTAATATGATCCAGGGAGTCTCTAGTGAACATCTGGAAGAAATATTAGATTACATGAATCTTAGTTTTGAGGAAATTTTTAAAGAGGAGCTGATATTGTTCGAAGCGTTAGGACACCCATTTGACCACGTGGAGCCCAAATATGAGCCTAACTTTCCGCCCGAGTCAAATCAGAATCTGATACAGTTTGAGTCTCTTCCAGTCAAAGAAAATAAGAAGATTGAGTTTGTTCTACCTGATCCTCCTTTGCGAACCCGCTATCGAGTACTGCATATGCTGTTGAAGACCTTGAAGATTTCAGGATCAGAGTTTAAGCACGTTTTGGAGTTTCTCATTTTAGCTTTCTTTAAAACTTGAGGTCGAATTTTTATCAACAAGGGGAGAGCAGATGCAGAATGTGAGTATTTCATTTCCTGTCTTCTATTTTTCATCATTACTAGGTTTGCCTTGAGGACAATGCAAATTTTACGTGTGGGGGAGGATTAGTTATCTTTTCTTTTCTTTTCTTTAAAAAAAACATCACTTGCCAATTGAATGAATTATTAACAATAGACTATATGATTGTTATTAGGCTTATTAGTCTTATAGTTAATGTTTTTCTAAACTTAGCATTTTTCATGATAATTTTGAATAAAGTTTTAAGAAAAGATTTTCAATGTATTATATTATATTATTAATTTAGAACTTTATTTGAAGTCTTGATACTTTAATGTTTAACTAAGAACTGATGTCAAATTTCTAAAGTCCTTTTGATCCAAAACAAAAGCCTAGAAACAAAATTAAACATCATGAAAAGAGTGCAAAAATGGGCACCAAATTATAAATCTTGATTTCTAAAGTGATCCTATCTTATTAAGCCTAAGTTGGTGAGCAATTAAGCCCTTGGAGTATTTTCTTGCTCAATGACCTAAATCCAAGCTGGATTGGGATTCATTGATCCAAAGCTCATTACATAATCACTTAAAAAGCCCAAGAAAGTAGAAAAAATCACTAATGAATGAAAAGAAGTATAAAATGAACTTTTCCTCTTCAAATATAAAAATTTTTAGCTAGCTTAATTTTTATCAAAAGTACTTGAGAAATTGATTGAAGGGATAAGTTAGCATAATTTTATCGAGCTAAAAATAAAACTTCTAAATTTTTTCATATTATGTTTTACAATGAAAAGATCTTTGAAGAAATTTATTTTGATTTATCTATAAAAATATTTTCTTAAGTTGAATATTGGCCTTAAACTAATTTGTTTAATAATAATAAAAAGTTCATTTTTATGCTGACTTATTCAAATTGGCAAAGTGATTGAATTTTATGGGTATATTCACTGCAAAGCCTAACGAGACTAAAGTCGTCCACTATGGGTAACCTAGGGGTTTAAAGCCTTGTTGCATGTGCTAAATGCAATCTTGATTTCTGTGAAAGTGAGTTAGAATTTGTCTTTCTTTTCCTTTTCTTTTTGCTCGAGGACTAGCAAAGTTTAGATATGGGGATATTTAGTTAATGTATTTTATATCATTTGTATATCCTCATTTATCTTTGTTTTGTATATATTTAATTGCTACTCGGGTATTTTTAGTGAATTTTCAGGAAAAATTGCTTTTGAATAAAGAAAAGTGCAAAGAAGCGCAGTGAAGACCATTGAACCCAAAAAGCCAAAATTCTAGAAAAATCAATCAAGCAACAATCAGATCTACAGTAGAAAATTAAGAAGAAAAGGAAATATTCAATTACTTGGAGGACAAGAAAAATAAAATCTAAGTTAAATTTGGATTTAAAATATCAAACGCAAAGAAATGGCAATTTCTCTCAATCCAGAAGTTAGAATCTAACATATTATATATGAAATCGCATATCTCAACGACACGGATCTATCCAGATTGGCAGATTCCTCAAATTCTATCATTAGTATCTGATTCGGGTAGAATTCTAAATTTAATTAGATTTTAGACTCTTGTTTATGTTATGAAAAATATTCAGTTAATTGCTGACTAAGTCAAATCCTACGGTTATGAGGATTACTTGGAGAACAAGTTTAATCCAACGATTGTGAGAGATTCTTGTATAGTATAAATAGGGGCCTAGGGTCATTGTATTTTACACATTCAATTCCACATTCAATTCTTGAGAATTCAATAAAGTTCCATTTTACTTGCCATTTTAGAGTTCATGTTCTTCATGTTTTTAGTTTCTTCAATTTAGTAAGTTGTTTAATTTCTTGTTTTATTTTCTTATTCTTATTCTTCTTTTTCTTTCTCTTTTTATGCTTCTTTTTCTTTCTCTTTCTTCTCTTTTCTTTAATTCTTCTTTTCTCTTTAATTAATCATGAGTAGCTAATCAACATTAGGAAGCTTAGTATAATGAAGCTATGTGACTAATCTAGATTAATAAAAATATCTTTTGGGTTAAGTAAAGAAGTTGATTAGTTTAGATTAATAAAAGCTAGGGTTAATTATAATTTGATAGGTTATAGACTTTAACTAGACATAACCTACACTTAGGAGATTAAACCCCAAGAATAAATAGTCTAGATTAATTAATTAGAAATACTAGGATTAACTAATTGATAGGTTAGTTTCTAACGAGACATAGCTTATGCTTTGGGGTTCTAGTAAATAAAAGATTAGGACTAATCGATAGGTTATAATTTCTAGCGAATATAGCTTATGCTTTTAGGGTTCTACTAAATAAAGAGATTAAATAAAAGATCTAGTTTAGAAACCTAGTGGAGTTAGCCTAAGTAACCTAGTTTAAGTCTATTAATAAAAAACTAACATCCTTCAAACACAAAATCTTTTTTAAAACCTAGGATCTTAAGATAGAATTTCTTAATAAAATTTCCTAGAGGACGACCTATAAAGGCTACAATGAAAGTTGCGTACTTGCAGAATATAATAAAATAACACATCAGAACCTAATGATTGGTATTATCCAATCATTTCTTACGTCTTACACGAAATTTTGCCAGATGATCCGAAGCAAGCAACCCCCATCCAAAGAAGAGCCTCACGCTTCTTCTATGATTCTGCTACGCAGACTTTGTATCGCCGATCATTCGACGGTATACTACTCCGAGGCTTATCGCTAAGCGAGGCTCGAGAGGCAATCAAGGAAGCCCACGATGGTACATGTCAAGCTCATCAACCCGGTCCTAAAATCCAATTCTGACTTTGCCGTTTAGACTATTACTTGCCAACGATGATCACAGATGCAGTCGCCTATGCTAAAAGATGTCGTGCATGTCAATTTCACGCTAATTTCCTGCATCAACCCCGGAAGAATTACATTCGACTGTCACCTCATGGCCATTCGAAACATGGGGTATGTATATCATTGGATCGATTGGCCCACCGTCTACTAAAGGTCATCGAATCATTTTGGTCATCACTGATTACTTCTCCAAGTGGGCTGAAGCCATCCCGCTTAGGGAAGTCAAAACTTCTAACATAGTTAAGTTCTTCAAACACCACATTATCTATCAATTCAATGTCCCTCGGAGGATTGTCCATGATAACGGTCCACAGTTCATCAGCCAACCGTTCTTTAAATTCTGCAATAAATTTTGAATCTAAGATGTGACTTCTTCACCATACAACCCAGCTACTAATAGTCTAGCTGAAGCTTTTAACAAAACTATCATGAAGTTTCTCAAGAAATTTTTCTCCTCCAACAAATGAGATTGGGATGAAAAGCTCGGAGAGTGTTTATGGGTCTATCGAACGACAGTCCGCACTCCCATAGGCACTACACCTTTCTCCCTAGTATATGATTGTGAAGCTGTAATACTGTTAGAGATCCAAATACTATCATTAAGAATCACTCTTGCCAAAAAAAATGAGGACTGAGGAATATCATCAAAAGTGTCTCCAAGAACTAGAGGCACTAGACAACTTGAGACTTAAAGCTCAGCAACGAATTGAGACTTAAAGTTCAACAACGAATTGAGATCTACTGGTCATGGATCTTGAGAGCCTTCAACAGGAGAGTCAAGGAACGATCCTTCAAAGAAGGCGACCTGTTCGTCGACCCATGGTCATGACACATAAGAATAAAGAAAAATTTCAACCCAAATGGGAATGCCCATTTGTAATAGAGACAGTCTACTCAAAAGGAGCATATCACCTAATTGACCCAATTGGCAATAAACTCATGCCACCAATCAATGAAAAATTTCTCAAGAAATATTACCCTTGATTTCTAGCCACTATTATCTCCCCACAGAGATATCAGTCATGTTTAAGTTTCCACCTCTGACCGTAAATCTTGATCATCTTGATCTAATATCCCAATCAAAATCTTCAACGAGTCATCAAGTTAACACCACACCTCTGCTTGACTCCAAATGCATTATCACCGTCATGTTAACATTACACCTCTAAATGGTTTGTACCCCAATGATCCGATCGGTTAACATTATACCTCTATCGGGCCATTTCGTTGCCTAGTTAACATCACACCTCTATCGACTTGTCTTTTCGGATTCAACTGGTTAACATTACACCTCTGCCAATCCATCTCTCTCAAAAAATCAATTAGTTAATATTACACTTCCAACGATTGCCTACCGTTAAGTTAACATTACACTTCCAAACAGTAGTCGTCCTCTAGACTCCTTTGAACCCAACCGGTTAACATTACACCTTTGTCGGTTATTCTATTTTGTATGTTAACACTACACCTCTGCCAAAAACCCTAATACTGTCATGTTAACATTACACCTCTGAATGGTACCAAACCTGATATGTTAACACTACACCTCTAAGTTTGATTTCACCACCTCTAAGTTTGATTTCACCACCTCTCTCCCCAAAATAGATATCAATATGATACATTAATACTACACCTCTATTGTACACATATCAAACCGAATGGCAAAAGTTCTTTATTATTATTAAAAGAGCTAAGCTATTACAGAAGAGAAAATCCTAAAAGAACAAGGGAAATAAAGATCGGATGCGCTCAATGTGCTCAGCCATCTTAGTATCCCTAGCATCAAGAGCACCTTTTAGAGCTCGTTCCCTCAAATCTTTGGGTCGATCGGGATGGCTTGAGCTTTTGCAACTTCTAATCTAGCTGTTTCAGTCTAAAGTTGAGCTATTTTGAGATCTCGCTCGGTGGCCAACTCAGAAGATTTCAATTCGAGCTCCTTATTCTGCTCTTGAGCAACCTCTAACCTAGCCTGAGCCACAGCTATGACAACCTTAGCCTCGTTGATGGTAGTCTCCTGTTCAAGAATAGCGTTGACAAGCTCTGCTTGCTTACCATCAATACTTGCAAGGTGAGCGGTCAACTCTTGGAGCCTTTGATTGATCTGCTCCACCTCCTTGCGGGCGGTTTCTTCAAGTTCACAACATTTCACTGAGAGTTGACAGAACTTGAGTTCAACAATCCCTGCGATGTCAACCTCGCAAAGCCGTTGTAATTTCTGAAAATGAAGCTCGACTTCATCAATCATCTTCTTATATGGTCCAGCACGCTCAATTCCTGCGATTGACACCAGGATACCAAGCTGCTTCCTCAACAGACATAGGGTGCGAGAAGATAAACTTTTGCTGGCAGTCAAAGCAGTTTCAACACTTCGGTTAAATAGCTTCACCAAACTCTCGACCACAATTTGAATTTCTGACTCAACCAGGTCATCGGAGTCTGGAGATTATGGAACCTCTAGACGACTCGAAGGACCTACTTCAGTCGAGACCGCCAATGCGTTAGTTGTTGCTGAAGAGATAGCTGGTGTAACTTCCATTTGACCGCTACTTGGTAGAAGAATTGGTGCAAGCGAGGCTAACACGCTTGAAATATCTACTGTGGTAGAAGCCGCTAGCATTGCCTCAACCAATAGAGTGGAAGACCGTACAACCAATGCCGTTATCATTGGCACGTCCATTGGAGCAGCTTCAGTAGCAGTAGCTGTAATCTCTGGCTCGATGAACTCATCTGTCATTATGATAGGCTCATCTTCAAGCTGAGGCTCAAGACTTGGAGGAATTACCCTCACAACTCCTTCTGGAATTGGAGAAATTGGTACATCGTCATCTTCTGTAGATAACTCATGAACGATCAATTTGCGCCGTGTTGTAGAAATAGGTGTAGGCACAAGACTTACCACCATGCTGGTTGCTAGCTCAGGTTTGTTAACACTAGAAGCCGCAGCGGAACCAACCGTCGGTGCAGGCTCGTTATCAATAGGAATAGACATGGGAGCTGCTTCGATACCGGTCTCTGGCTCAGGTTCATCATCTGCAGAAAAATGAATGAAGTGTTAGTTATCAAGACAAAGAAACTGCACAGATTTGACCAAAGTAGACCATACCTAGCATGTAGGAAGAACCACCAAGATCACCCTCAAAGCTAGTGTCATCGGGATCAATGAGGTAGGTGTCGGCCTCAGCCTCGTAGTCTACCCTCTCCTCGCCGTCTGATTCCTCTTGTTTGAGAGGGATGGGTTCTCTGCCTGCATATAAGGAGTACGCATCAATCAAGTGCAGTTCAACTAAATCAATGGAAAAGGCACAAACAAAGCTTACCCGAAGCTGCTGCAAGCTCAACCGTAGGTTCCTGCGTTGGAACCATAGAAGGACCATTTTGAAAGGACCATCGGGCACGTAATACCACTCTGATTCTAGTAGCGTTATGCGCTGTTTCTTAGATGGCTCCTGTGAGCGTTGGGCTTGCAACGGTCTCTTGCCCCGAGCTCCTCTGCCTCTAACAGATGCCCCTCGGCGAATCGCAGATTTCGTCGGTTCCCGAATACTAATACCGATAGGCTTTTGAGGTGATGGTTGTCCACTTGGCACTCCTGAGCCATCATCATCACTCTCTTGTCCAGCCTCTACTAGATATTCTTGGAGCCCAGGAGCTCGACTCTTTGAACCTCTCTTGGAAGCTTCCTTATACTTCTGGACAATCCACTTCACGCTGGTTTTGTTCACCAGAAAATTTAAACTAGGAACGTTCACCGTGCTATACCATTTGCAAAATCCTAATGTAGCGTAATAGTTAGGAACTTTGTAAGGCAAGAAGAATTTCGCACCGGTAACTCTAGCAGTGAAGTGGTACCAGGCGCGAGCTCTATCAACCAGGCTCCCCGAGCACAATAGTCCTGTGTTTGGATTAGCAATAAAAAGTTGGTCATATCCAAACTTTCATGTAAAATGACAAGGCAGGTATGGCTCAATGTAGCACTCGGTCCCGTTCAGCCGACCAATGAGATGACCCAGCCTGATGTTAACAAACTAGTTAAAACAACCACTTGTTAAACAAGTAAATTCGTCTACACCAGAAGTATCTTCAAATTCATCTCCAGGATTGACGCCGTTAATATCAGGAAAATAGCAGTAAAGTCGGTAGTGCTTTGGTTTATGTACGTGCTGATGAATTCCTGCGAGGTACCCGACGGTCCACTTGGAGCGCTCGTACCTTTGAAGTAACGAGACTCCCGCTGCACGCTCATTTGTAGCGGACATGAGCGACGAACAGTGAAGAGTATACCACACCATCAAATAGGTGTACAGTAACTCCACCCTGGAGTTCGAAACCTTCTCCCTTGGACAATCTTCTACTTAGTTTAGATACTCGGTGGCCAACTCCCTCAACCCATGATGTATATAGCTGACCGTTGCGGGAAGCAAAGCTAAGTTGTACCCATGAGCGATCAGCGTGGCAGGGAAGAGCACCTTGATTGATATGCGGTCCTTCAGTTGAGAGGGTACAACAAAACCTTTCAACCAAATTGAAAGAAATTTTGCAAACAAGGCCTGAGTAGAAATGGTTTCTTCAGCTTGATGGTGGAAGCTCTTGAAAGTTTCCCCTGCACAAAACTACACTCATCCGATTCGGCATGGTGAAGTACAGGACCACCAATTGTAAAGATCCTGGTTTCCACCTCAAGCCCAGTGATTGGCAAAATTGAATCGACCCTTCCCTTTTTGATCACGTTCGGGAATAAATACTCAGCCCAAGGAACTCAAGCGACTTTAGGGCCGTGCATAGCATGCAGAATTGTTTGATGGCAAATATGATAGTGGCAGACTAGTTCTTAGAACACCTCCCTGAGATGAATGTTTTGGCACATGGTCGTCAGCTCCGCATTCGTAGGGAAGAACTCTTCATATGGTCGCTTCCCCATCGACAAATGGGATACTTCGTATATCTCATGGAGAGCTATCCCCATATCCCCAACTGAAGTGAAGAAAGTATTACTATTGATGTTATACAGCTTCAAAATGCTATACAACATGGGTGCACAAATTTCCACTCTACATTTTAAGGCTCGCACTGCAAAATAGAGCCCCAACCTTGTTAAACTTTTCTTGAAAGTAGTGAGGGCATAGTCAATCAAACGTGCCCACCATTTGGTGTCGGTCGATCTGATCCCACAAGGGAATCTAGCATCCTCTTCAGGGTATTGACCCTTAGCGTCGGCGAAGTGCTTGCCGCAAACATTAGGGACCACCGGTACTTCATTCACAGGAGCATCAACCTGGACAGAATCGGGATGAAGACCCATAATGCTGACTCTGTAGAGTCCCTCTTGATGAAAGCCACCGTCATGCTTCAAGGAGCCAACTTTCACACTATCCTCTTTGTTAGTGAGGGTGAAGCGCATCAAGCGAGGAACCGCAAGGTGCTATAGGTACATGAACGATACTTGTCATTCAATTGCCGGTAAGTAGTAGCACTGATGCCCCTGCACGTAGTACCAGTGTTCCTTCTCCTGATTGAAGATGGAAGTACCCCCCTGGGTTGCCATCACCAAACAAGAATTAGGGTTTTCCTGATTGACCAGTCTTCGGGATAGAGAATTCAGCATCGGTAATGAGTTCTCGCAGTGTGTTAGCACTTCCAAGCCGGATAGCACCAACTCGCTCTAGACTACTATTCTCGAAGAATAGAGGAATACTCCCACTAAACACAGGCTCCATACTAGCATCCTGAGACGCATTGTGCCCATAGTGACTACGGCGGCTAAGAGGCGTATTAACCAGAACAACTGCACAAAGAAGGGAAAACAAGTTTGAAGACAAAGACTCAAAAAAATCAATTAAGTCTTTGCCCTCAGGTGTGAAGCTCGCTCATGAGCAAAAGTCAACTTAGCACTAGCATTAGACATTCAGCTAAATGTTAACAAGGCAGGCGAAGTTCATACCAACAGCAGCAAACTTCAGTACAACAAACAAATCTACTTAAGAAAAGATTAAGTGGATTGGATTAGCGAACCTCACTCAAGCGAAGCTCGCTCAAAAAATAAAATCAGTGAACATCGTATAAGCGAAGCTCGTTCAACAGTTTGATTGATCAAATCAATGAACCTCACTCAAGCAAAGTTTGCTCAGAAGTCTAAGAGACAAAATCGGCAATCCTCGCTCAGACGACGTTTTCCCAAAAGCCTAATAGACCAAAATAGAGAGCCTCACCTGAGACGTGAAGTTTGCCATGTCGAGCGCCATTAATGGCTGCTGTTAAGGCTTCACCGTCGCCGGTGAAACTCACAAAAAAGACCAAAATCAGTGTAAAAATCGCGCCATTGGCAGCGAAATAGTTTTGAGTACCCTAAGGCACTATTGAAGCCCTATGGAGGCTATTCTTGGCAGATCAAGAGATCACCATTGTTGGGTTCAAAGTTTACCTAACACCATCTCGAGCTGTGACGGCGCGGTGTCGGTTCTTGACTGACGAGATCTGCCAGTGGCACCCCTTCCTCTTGAGATCGCACGACGAGGACCCATTAAAGGAAAGATTTAGCGTTGAAAAAAGATTTTAGTGGGTTTTGAGAAAACTAGGGTTTTTTAAATCAAAGTGAAGAAAATAGGAGGCAAACAGTTCTATTTATAGGCTTGCCCCGAACTTCACCAAAGATTATCACCCTGAGCTTCGCCAAGATTCTCGCTCGAAACTTCACCGTGAATCTCGCTCTGAACTTCACTGAAGAGCAACCTACACCATAATTTCATGCACATAAATTGAGGATTCAAATTCTAATCCTCATAGTGAGCTTTGCTCAACCGACTTGCCGAGCTCCGCCCAACCGACTTTTACTCAAGTTCACAGAAGTAAATGAACTTCGCTAACTGACTTGACGATTGAAGTGAACTTCATCAAAGTGATGTAGTGAACTTCGCTAAAGTCTCCAAATTGACCAAATCCAACTCAATTTGTCTGAGACTCTACATGGCGAATCTCAATTCGACGATCATTGCCAACATAATGAAGCCTGAGCCTCCCTTCCAACACAATAACTCCATGCATACAAAGATGGATAATTTCAGAAAAAGTTTATTTTTATTGATAAAAAACTCTACTACATAAAGGCAACATTCAGACTAGCAGTTACAGGGATGATGGGTATTCACTACTATTTGCTCCTCCAACCTCAGCAACAGTCACAGAGGCAAGGAAAAATCAAAACCAAGATCCTACCCTATACTCCTAACCATGGATAACGAGAATGAAAAAGAACAGAGGAGCTACTAAGCCCCTGTTCCTCCGATCTCACAAAAGGAATAGAGCTTTTCCCCATGCAGAAAAAATTGCTCCTACTTACTCCTCCCTAGGCCCTATGCCAGGAGATGAGAAAAGCTGTTAATTACATTTTAGGTTCACACTTGTAAGACCTAATCACTTTCAGAGTCTTCGCTTGTAGAGCTCCAAGAATCTTTCTTCAGCCACCATCTTAGCCTTCGAATGGTCCTACGCAGAGCATGACACACAAAGCTCCAAACATCTCTGTCGCGATTCAACTCACCCCAAGCTTTCGACTGGTTCTCGACGGTTTGCTCGAGCACAGCCTTCTCAACCAGAAGCAAATCCATCAATTGGTGGAGTATGTGGACTTCCTCTGCTTGATTGCCCTTCACTTGGGCTAGCTCCTGTTGGAGCTGTTTAATTTTAGCTCCTCTATTAAGGAGCATCTCCAATCGAGTCTAAAAGGACTTCGACATGGAAAAAATGAAGATCAAGAGAAGTCGGATAGGGATGAGGCTATTTATAGGCCTTTCAAATCCAAATTTCTAAAAATTCACCTCTTTTGAGAAGTGATTGGACAAGACAAAGAGGCTAAAAATTAGCCTAGCGAATCTCACCGAAGCTTTGACCGCTAAAGAGAAATCGCAGCCGCAAATCAAGGCGCAAATCCAAAGGCAGGATCTCAGTGACCATCGCTAACTAGCGAACATCACTGACCAGCAAACTTCGCCCACATAGCTGAAGTGAGGCGAACTTCATCAGCATTCAGAGTCAGCTGAACTTCGCTGCTTTCTCAACTTCGCCCCAAGAATAGGGAAAGTGAACTTCGTTCTAAACATAAAATTGGACGAGTGCAAGCATCATTGAGCCTTCAATATGAATCTACAATAAAGGAAGCCACATTCAATAGTACACATCTAGCAACCAAGTAGAATGAAGATAAATTTTAACCTAAGCAAGACGACTCAAGCTATGTTCAACAGTACACCTCTGGCTATTATCCAAAGTATTTCAATCTTTACTACAAGTCAAATGCAGGATCTTGAATACTTTGGAGGGGTCATGTAAACAGTTAAAATATATTTTATCTAGGTCAATATTCAGCTTGGATCCAAGAAGCAAACGCCCATGGGCTAAATACTTCAAATGGGCCCAAACTCGAGCTCACAACAAGCTGTAGCGAAGCTCACCTAACAGAACATGCGAACTTCGCTGTACAACTCAACTCGATCAGATCCGATCGAGTCAAGAGTGGGTCGAGTTCCAACTCAGACTCTAGGCCGAGTCAAAAGGAGTCATTGAGTCAGCCAAGTCCTGAGTCGAATTCTATGTTGAATTTGAACTCATTGGCGAAGTTCGCTAACTTGATTTTATGAGAACTTTGCCCAAAGATACCCACGTGGGCCACGTCATCCGTGATCTAAAGGAGATGGCCCACCCACATTTACCGAATTTTGCTCAAACTCTTTCAGCAAACTTCGCCCACGAAGTTATTGGTGAACTTCGCTAATTGAATATTTTGAGAGCTATTTTTAAGGATAACCGCTCTCCCATTATCTCCTAAATTAATGGCCACTTACTTCACAGTTAGGTGGGCCATTAACTCTCTCTGTTAAGCCTATAAGAAGAGGGGAGATTATTGATCAGCAGACACGTATAAGCACAGAGGAGATACACTCGTAAAGAGAGAGAGAGAGGCACGACATTGAAGCTCAGCATCTTCAATCAACTTTCCTCTTCCATCAGCAAAAGGCTCACATCTTAGTCGAACCGTCAATAGAGTACAAGATCAATGCTCCATCGAAAAACGGAAAAGAACCCAGCTAATACAAATTTTCCTTCGTTTCATTGTAATTTATTTTATTGTAATCTGAGTTAATTACAATACAAAAGACCCGAAATAGATATAAACCCTAGAAAATTTGTGCTAATCATATTAGGGTTCATAGTTTGATATTTTACTGATGTTTGGGATGATTTATTATTAGATCTGTTAGGTTTTTACCCCTACACGATCGATAGAATTGAAAAACATGTGCAAAACCTACACGAAACCCTAGTTCTTCATATTCTATATTTGTTGTTCTTGAAAAACATGGTAAATTAGTCCCCCATAACACTTCTAATGAGTTACAAAGAGACTGGAGATGAAACAGTGAAGAAAAGCATCGTAGCAGATCAATCGTGAAGGAGTAGCAACAGATCCGCCGTATGATCGACCGACATCAGATGTTTGAACTAAATTCAGACATTTGGTCATCCGATAATAGATGTTTGATTGATCATTAAATATCTGATCAGGAGTAGCAGACGTCTGATCGAGGATTGATAGAAACTCAATTCTCGGTTTTGTTGTTAGATACTTCTGGACTTTTCAGGAGACATCTGGTTTGCTATTTTCAGACATCTGGATGTTTTATTAGCCATCTGATTTATAGTGTTTTCATATTATCTCTCTTTTGATATGTAGATTAGTTTAGACAGTATACCTATTTTTAAACCATATATAAGAAAGTATGAGATTATTTAATGATGTAGGAGTAGTCCTATGATTTGGAGTGTTTTAATCACTTGAATGATTTAGCACGTGTTAAATAAATGTAGAACTCGCTAAAAGGTGAATGAATGATAGTTTAGTTTACACATCGTTATGAGTTAAATTGTGCTAGAGTTGACATGTTAGAATTTACACCATAATCTTTGTACACGTAGACATGTGTAGAGATCTATATCTTAGATTATGGAGTGTACCCTAATTTAGTTAGTCCTAATACATGAGTCGATTAGGCAAGTGATCCCTGACCTGCACCATTTTGGTTAGTACTAACTAGGTTGTGTGAGGTTACCTTAGGATATGGATTTTAGTGCATAACATTATATGTACGAGTTAAATAACAATGGGTTTGGGGGATAAGTAATGAATGAATCTTGACTTAAGGTTGGTTGGTTGGCCAGAGGACTTCGATATGAGTGCCTATTTGATTATTATGTGTTATATATGTATAATCACCTTAAACGGGCAGACTCAATCATTTCATATCCAAATAAGAATGCAATTAATTTCTTTAATATGTTGTTTATGTTTCTGATATATGCTGCATGCACAACACTACATGTTATATCCATTTGAGACTTATGATCATTGTAGTTGATTATTATATTTATTCTTGTCTAGCAGATAAGGATATTGTGCAGTTAACATTGATTCGTGCAGTTACCCATATTTTTCTTGTGTAGACCATACGTCTAACCCTTTTGTAGACCCCCTTTTTTAGGTAATGAAGTGAGTCCGACTGTAGCGAACCAAGCATATCTGAATATGCATGTCATGAGGAAGTAGGCCTGCTATGCAGTAGCGTCCATAAACAATGCTTAGTTTAATTGTTTATTTTCAATAGATACTTCAAATATCTCTTTAAATATTTTATCTAGATTTGATGGTCGTATTTGAGCTATTACTTGTACTTATTTTGGATATTAAAATTTATCTATCTAGTGGACTTGGAGCTTTGGATGTTTGATACTTCTTTCTTGTTTCCGCTTGATATTTTGTTGTGGTGTTGATGTTATTGTGATGAGACCTGTTCTTTTATGTGTAGTTGTATTATGAGTAATTGTGGATGTATAAGAAAATAGGTTACAGGGTATTTGTGAACACTTTATACTTTTGGTTATATGAATATTCTACTTACCAGATCATTGCCTGCGAGTGGGGCGTGACATACTTTAATTGAGTTTAATCTGGATATGATAAGCATAGAGAGATTTGAGAGAAGTTGATTATATTATTCATTTCTCCTGAGACGTTTAAATACAAGAGAAATTACAGAAGTTCTAATTTTAAGCAATATGAGACTAAAATAAAGCAAAATAAGAGAGTCTAGCTATTATACTTAACACTCCCTCTCTAACTGTATTTGGGTTCCAAAGATAGTTTACCGAGAAAAAATACATATAATGATTTGCTTGTAGGTAGGAAATGTTGCAGGGCTATCCGGTGAGAGATTGGATAGAGGGAGCTTGATCGGGAGTGCTAGCCAGGGGAGAGCATGACCGGAAGTGCTGGTTGGAGGAGAGCATGTCTGGGGATGCTGGTCGGAGGAAAACGTGGACGAGGATGTTGGTGGGGGAAAAAGCATGGTGGGTGCTAGCCTAGAGAAGGCGTGGTCGGGGGTGATGGTCAAGGGAAATCATGACCATGCTGGCTAGGATAAGCATGGCTGGGGATGCTGGCTGGAGATAAGTGTGGCCGGGGGTGCTGGCCGAAATAGAGCTTTGGCAGAGGGATGCTAGCTGGGAGGAGCTTGGTGGGGGGGCTAGCCAGGGGGAGGTGGTGCTTGGTTACGAGGGGAGCCAACTGTGTACTACGGCTAGTCCCATCTATTTCCAGAATGAGTAGAATAGAAGATGGCATGGCAGTGTGTTTTCGATGAGAGCATGGCACGCGAAGGCACTATGGTGGCGACCTAAGGTTTGGATGCAGTGGGGCTTGGGCATGATTTTTATGGTGTGTTGAAGTTTGCCAGCAGAGGTGGTACTGTGTTGTCGGAGGTCGAAGCCAGTGTCGAGGGCGCCGAGAGGAAGCATGGAGTTTGCGGCGAAACCCCCTCGATGGCTCTAGGAAGATGATAGAGGTATCTAACTAATAACTTAGTTCTGATACCATGGTAAGTATATAGAGAATGGAGAGAAGTTGATAATATTATTCACTTTACTGAGATGTTTAAATACAAGAGAAAGTAAAGAAGTTCCAATAACCTAAACAATGTGGTACTAAAATAAAGCAAAATAGAAAAGTGTTAACTATTGTACTTATCAGGACAAACGCCACACGGATTTGGATACTCATTTCAGATGTTGTGGCGCTACCCGAAGACACGTTCTCGCATTATGCATGCAAATACAACTTACATTGTTTTATATATTAATATATATAATATGGGCTCCATGATTGTATCAAGGAAAAATTGTGTCAAGGCCCCAAAAAAGGAAACTTGATGTGCCTAGCCCCCCGTATTTTTATTTGTGTGTGGAAGCCCCAAATACGGGTAAATAGTGTGATTAAGCCCCCAGAGCACTTTCCAACTCATCACTGAGAAAAAAAAATCGTAAAACCCTATTCTACCTCTTAAACCGTTCCCCCCAAAACTGTTATTCTCTCTCTCTTCCCCCTTCTCTCGTTCAAACCACCGAAGACATTTACCCAATTCGAAACCCTAGTTTCATCCCCAAACGTCTAGTAAATCCTTGAAAGAAATCCACCCTAAAATTGAGTTAAATGGCAGATACTTCATCTCTGAAGAAGGATGAAGAAGTGGTTCCTGAGCGGCGTCGGTCGGCTCGATTGCCGAAGGAGGATGCGCCGGAACCATACGCCCCCGCCCCCGGCTCCGCCTCAGCGTCCACATCTACCTCCGCATCCCCTGACAGTGGTTCTTCGCCGACTCCCTCTGAGGACGAGGGCAGCAACGAGGCGACGATTGTCCTGTTGCGCATGAAAAGGGGAGCGGAAATTGGTGACCGCAAGAGAAGACGGTCTACAGAGGCTGTGCCCACTTCGCCCACCTCTAAGAAAAGTGCCCAAGTTTAATCAATTTTGGTTTTGATTTTAGTTAATTTTACGATTGAGATTTCTGGGTTATGTTTATTGAAAAATTGGTGTGAAAAACTGGATATTGTAGTGTAGAACCAGTTTCTTAAGTTTGGGGTATCATCTTGACAATATGAAGTATAATCTTTAAGAAGTAATGCAAGTAAAAAGGACTCATTTGTTGTTAACTATTAGCATTGCATGTCAATAATTCTTATTTGATGTTAACTTTTAGCCTTACGTGTCAATTATCAGCTATGCATGTCAATAATTCTCATTTGATGTTAACTATCTTCAATTCATGTTAATAATAATGATTTGTTAATAGGCTAAGGCCATAACTATTGAAGTTTGATATTCAATTCATTGATAAAAAAATGGATATAAGTGGGACCTTATTAAGTAAAATTATTATCTTAATATGACTGAAATTATTATGCATGGAGTAGAGACCTATTGTTGTATGACATATAGACTCTTTGTTTGGAGATAAGTTAATTGTGTGGAGAAGTATAATCATAGCCTACCACTTACAATGTACCATCATTTCCAACTATTATGGAAAGTTAATGAATATTTATAATTGGATTTGTCATGTATTATATATTGAGAAATATATCATATCATATGGAAATTTTGTTTAAGTGATAGCATTACATGAAAGAAGTAAATAACTCATGTTAACTTTTATATGTACATGTTTCATCATTACATGTTAACTTTTATGAAATGATGTTAACTTTTAACAAGTCGTGTTAACTTTCACGAAGATGAGGTTAACTTTCATCAGGAGATGTTAACCTTTATAAATGTTTGTTTAGTTTTGACCTTTAATGTTAATATTTAACAATGATGTTAACTATTGTAATGGATATTAATAATTTGAATGATTTGTTAATAGTAAATATTTGTTTATGCATGAAAATAGAAAGGAAACCTCAGAGGGTGATATCAGGGCCTCTGACATGTTTTGGTTCATACTACAGCTTCATGAAAAATATTGAGCCAAGAATGAGGAAGTGGCACTGGGATGCCTATAAGTGCAGTAATTTTGTGCACTACGTCCTATTTGGACCTCCAGCACGTGATCGATTAGTACTAGAGCATGTGTTGAGTCACTATGTTGAGAATAAGAATAAGGATGAATTCTCTTTTCTTGATTCCAAAATTGGGCCATCAATCTCAGTTAGATTTGATGAGGAGTGGGTAGAAGCTCATACGGGATTCCCAATTGATGGGGAGCTAATTCAAGGAAATAGAGACCCACACAACCGGCTCTGGAGGGAGTACTTTGAAGAGAAAAAAGAAATGCTAAAGGCAAAGAGCAAGGCGCAGGGCAAGGTGAAGGGCAAGGCGAAGGGCAAAGCGAAAAAGACAAAGGGAAAATCTAAAGCAGAAGCTAATAGCATGAGGAGATATGTTAAGGAGCTGCTGGAGAGACTTGTTGAGTCCAAAGAAGGATATTGAGGATTTTGTGCTTCTTCAGATTTTGTACTAGTGTGCAATGATATGGTGCCCTAACAGCTCACAAGGTATCCCAAGAATGTTGTTTCAATATGTGGATAGCATTGAGAGAGTGAAGAGAATTGCGTGGGGTAAATTTTTCTTTGATGAAACAAAGAGAGGCATTCAAATAGCCCTGAAGGAATGGAAAAGGCAGGGGTTACGTACGTACCTGGATGCATGCCACTCATTCCTGTAAGTTGCATGTTCATATGGTTTATTTTTGTTATTAGTTATTAGCATTTTTTATAGCTATGATGAAAGTTAACATGGATCAGAAAACATGTACAAGAAATTGTGAAAGTTAACATGATATAGTGAAAGGTAACATGGAATTATGAAACTTAACATGATATTGAGAAAGTTAACATGATATAGTGAAAGTTAACATGACATTGTGAAAGTTAACACGAATTGTGAAAGTTAACATTATGTTGTAAAAGTTAACATATAATTGTGAAAGCTAACATGAGATAGTGAAAGTTAACATATTTTTAAAGTTAACATGATATAGTGAAAGTTAACATGATATAGTGAAAGTTAATGACATTGCGAAAGTTAACATGATATTGTGAAACATGAAATTGTGAAAGTTAACATTAGAGAAGTGAAAGTCAACATATACTTGTGGATATACTCGTGGGCTTTATCATGTAGTAGGGAAAGTTAATATAAAAGATGAAAGTTAGTTACATAGTCCGAAAATGCACATAGAGTTTTGAAAGTTAGATAGAATATTTATAATAAAAAGTTGCTACTTCTCATTCATGTTTTCCATGTTATATGTTGTTTTACTAGTTTATAAAACTTTAAACTTTCTTTCATTATATTTTGACAGCTATGGTATTACGAGATGACCGGCATAAAAAAAACCAGCCCTTAACTTGAGATAGAAGCCTCCATTAACAAATTGGGTGATGGTTGGGGGGAAGACTGGTTCGATGCGGAGAGATACAATTGAGATGAAGGCAGAAAATGCAAGCATCAAAATTGTGGAGCCACCAATTTTTCCTCTCCGCCCACGTAGTGAGAAATACCCCCAACGGAAGTCCAGTTTGAGAAAGGTTGCTCAGATGAAGAGGAAGGAGAAGCCAGAGGAGGTTAAGGAGAAGGCAGAAAAGGCTAAGGATGGATCAAAGAGCTCAATAGGCTATATAAGCATCTATTTATCTTTACGCATTCTTAAATTTTATTATTGAACGATATTTGTAACTTTCTCAGAATATTAGTTTTAATTTCCATTATCTCATGTTAACTTTCTGTGTGCACGTTAGTGTACATTTTTTCATGGTAAATTTAGTGCTCATATGTCAATATTCATCAGAAGTTGTTAACTTTCATTCTTACATGTTAACTTTCATTCTTACATGTTAGCTTTTAGTGTTACATGTTAACTTGTAGCCTTACATGTTAACTTTTATCCTTACATGTTAACGCTTAGCTTTACATGTTAACTTTTATCCTTACATGTTAACTTTTAGCCTTACATGTTAACTTTTATTCTTTCATTTTTAATGGTAAATTTAGTGCTCATATGTCAATATTCATCAGAAGATGTCAATTATCAGCTTAACATGTTAACTTTCATTCTTACATGTTAACTTTTGACCTTACATCTTAACTTTTGTCTGTGCATGTTACTGTTTAGCTGTGCATGTTGTGTAAGCGTAACATTTTAACTTTCATTCTTGCATGTTACTTTACATATTGCTGACAGATATTTGCTATTTACAGATTTTCTCCCAACACATTAGTGATGCTCTTGATAGGGAAGATGAGGTAGAGAAGCTTTCGAGTGAGGATCAAATTCATTTTTGGAGGAATACAGCTAAGCTCAATTGGAAATTGCTCCATGCTGTCAAACGGAGTAAGCGATACCAATGGGATGCTTGTTCTAAGGAGATACACCGGCTTAACAAGAAATTGGAAGAATATGAGGGAACCGGTGATCTTATTGACCCCGAAGACCTGAAGAAGAGAGTAAATAAACTGATGGCACAGACTGATAGGCATACCAAGGCTGCACAGAAGAAAAAGAAAAGTATTATGGATTCTGTTGGTAGGGATGATGATATTGGTTGCTTCAATTATGGCGATGTAACCAATATTGGGAAAGAAGCTTCTCATATTGCGGAGGAGGTTATGCAAAGGGAGAAAGTAGAAGAGAAAATGTAAGAAGCTGGTCAAGTAGAGAAGGAAGTGGAGAAAGATGAAGGGGAAGAAGTGGCTGCTGAGATTGCGGAGAAAGAAAAAGAGCAAAATGAAGGGAAAGAAGGGGATGGTGAGAATCAGGGGAAATAGGAAGAGAAGAAAGAGGGAGAGAACGAAGAGGAGAAGAAAGAAGAGGAGAAGAAAGAAGAAGAGGAAAAGGAGGAGAAGAGTGAGAACCTCATCGTAGCTCCGGCTTCAAAGACTTATTAGAGGAAAATGAAGAAAGTTGTTTCAAAGCTGGGGAGAAGGCCACCAAGCGCCAGAGTCAGGACGAGATCACAGCTACTCCGAACCACGTTCACTGAAAAAAAAGAGGGGAGTTGATGAAGAGATAATTGAAGTATCATCACACCATAAAACTGAGGAGGGGAAAATAATCAAGTACTATTACAAGCCTGATGAATGCAGCTGGGAATTCCTGAAGGACAGGAAAATCAAGAAGGAGGAGGAGGCTCTTTTGAATTTTGGGTTCTTATTTCATTCCTTGCATTTTGTACGATATTTATTCCATTAATTTTTCTCCCGGAGATATATTTACCAATTTCAGCTGAATACTTAACATTGAAAGTTAACCCCTACAAATGAATGTTAACATGTACGTATGAAAGTTAACCTATAATTAATGAAAGTTAACCTATACAAATTAATGTTAACATGTAAGGCTGAAAGTTAACATGTTAGGCTGAACATTAACCAATAAGGATTAAAGTTGACATGTTAGGCGGAAACTTAACCTATAAGGATCAAAGTTAACATGAAAGGGTGAAAGTTAACCTATAAGACGGAAAGTTAACATGTTTGGCTGAAAGCTAACATGTTACGTTGATGGATAACATGTCAAGATGAAAGAGGTTAATGTTTAACTTTTTGGCTGAAAGTTAACCTACAATAACTGAAAGTTAACATATACAAATGAAAGTTCAAATATACGAATGAAAAGAACTGAAATAGAATACTTAAGTTGAACAAGTACATAACAAAACTTTCTTACATTTTTGAACCTGATATTCCTTAAATACACGAAATGATAAGTCTTACGGCATAACATATTACAAAAGCCTTCCAGAAGTTGCCAACCTACAAGGCTCTATGAAAACTACTGTCTTTTAAATAGCAGCCCACATTAATCAGCAATTGGCTCGTTGCAAGTTGCTCGATCGTGACCTTCCGCTTTGCATCGAGAGCATTTCACTGGACGTGTGTAAATTATTCTGTTGTTTATACGTCTAGTTCTGTTTCTTCCCTTCCTTTTAGCAGTAATCGGTGGCAATATCTGGATTTCATCTCTTGGCACACTTCGCTTTTCATAATCTGGGATGGGATAGAGGACTTCATCATAGCTCTTCCTAAATGCTTCTACGGACATAAAGTGATCGCAATATTAATATACTTCTCTTTTCATATAAATAATGACCGCACAAGCATGCTTACAAGGAATTCGTGATACGTCCCAAGCTCGGCATATGCATGACCACTTCTCCAAATCAACGTGTGTAGTTCTGCTTGATTGCACTTCGAATATTTCAGCTGTAGATTGCTTAACATGTAAAGTACGTCCCTTTTCCATATTTTCTCCAAGGATCTTCTCAGCTTTAGGGCATAGATAACCATTCCACGTAGCAGTCATTTTGTGTTTGTCGTTCATGCGAACCTTAATTTATTTCCTGATGTGCTCTACCAATTGAAGTACACGTAACAATCTCGCTTCCCTTATCCAATTGTTAAAGGACTCTGCAACATTAGAGGTTACATGACCATATCTGCAGAAATTTAAAGCACCAAATCTAAACTTTAAGAGAGAAATTTAACATGTATATCTGAGAGTTAACATATATGGTTGCAAGTTAACCTATAACAGTGAAAGTTAACATGTAACACTGAAAGTTAACCTATAACAATAAATTAACATGTACAACTTAAAGTTAACCTATAACATTGAAAGTTAACATGTATCGCTAAAAGCTAACCTATAACCGTAAACATTAACATGCATCGCTGAAAGTTAACATATATATGTGAGAGTTAACATCTAATGAAAAGCAAAAAATGAGTGAATTAGAGTACCTTATCCCAGGGAAGAATGCATTTGCCCACTGATCTGGCGAGTAACTTATTGCAATGTCATATGCAGCTGGAGACAACTCATAAATTTCTTTCATGTAGTCGTTCCATTCGGCTTTAGTGTGTTTATAGCAAGCAGATTGGAGCAAATTGCCCAAAAGTTGAGTGTCATTTGACTTCATTCCCAAATCCTTTAGCTTTGATCTAAAATTTTCAATGAGGTGTAGGACACATCTTGAGTGAATTGCTTCAGGAAAATATTCTCTCACCGCTTCTCGAATTCTCTTGTCAGCATCAGAAATAATTACCAATTGGTGGGGAGGAGTGTATGGCTCTGACCATTCATACAATATGGACCACAGACCTTGAAGAAACCATCTCCAATTAGCTACATTTTCCTGATCGCAGATGCAGTACGCAAGTGGAAATATCCCTTGGTCTCCGTCATATGCTATGGCGCTAAGGAGCATGCCTTTATATCTATCTTTTAAAAAGGTCCCATCCATAAATAAGAGGGGGTCTACATCCATTTAAGAAGCCATTGATGCAAGCAGCGTAACATATGAACAATCTTTTAAACCTTCCTTCATTTTGGTCAATGCAAATGTAGCTTTCGGGATTTGTTTCCTTTACCATGTGCTCATATCTATATATAAATGACACCACATTTCAGGTAAATATAATATCGTGTTGCAAATAAGCATATACATTTTACAGATGCATATTCATGAAGCTGTGAAACTACGATGAAAGGTAACAACATGCATCAGAAAACATGTACATTAATTTTTATAAGTTAACATGGAATTGTGAAGAGTTAACATGAAATAGGTGAAAGTTAACATGAAGCTATAAAAGTTAACATGAAGCTGTGAAAGTTAACATTAAATAGTGAACGTTAACATGTAAAGTTTACCATCTTAATTGATCATAAGCCTCGTAACTGTCTCCGTACAATGACTCTTGTGCTCTTTCTTTGCCCCACCATATCTTACTATATTCAATTCTCAATCCATACTGAGTGAGAAACTCCTTTTGCACATCAACTGGGTGGATTTCAGGCCGAACCTTTAGCACTGATTGCAATTGGGCTGCTATGAATTTGCGAGATGTCCGAGATCGTCCTGACGGGTTAGTATGTTGCCCACAACTGTGCTCATTCAAAAACCTCTTGATTTCAATTCTCTTTTTATTTTTTAACAGGAGAGGCAAATAGCATCCAAGGGCATCCATTTGTCTCCTTATATTGACAATAAACTCGGATACGTTTGGGTTCATTCTTTTCAAATTCATAATCAAACTTCTTCGCCATAGAATAATATTGCAAAGCTAGTCTCAGCTCATTTGCACTTTCAAATTGTTGCCCCCTTTCAGTTAATGCTGTGTGCCACCATTGAGGAATTATGGAAGTGTTGTTGAGCATATCATCAGCTCTCATCACTTTCTCACCAAATGGCCAATCATTTGGAATACTGTCTGAACTTGAAGCATTTTCTGGAAGATATTGAATATATTCTGCATCCAACGAGGTATCACTGCTGCACATATTAATGAACTAGTGAGAAATCATATTCAACAATAATATGTTATTCTCTTCTTTTAATTTATGTTAACAGCTTCATGTGTAAGTTAACAAGTAACTGTTAGCATTAACTAGGAGTAAAACTAATATATTTCTATAAATACTATTATAAACGGATGAAAGTGAACATACTATTTTCAAGTTAACATGTTAATATGAAAGTTAACATGAAAGGGTAAAAGTTAACATGTTAACAATGAAAGTTAACATGTTACGGAGTAAATTAACATATATTCGTGAACGTTCACATGTATGGTTGAAACTTATCATTATACAGCAAGAATAAACATGTAACTATTAAAGTTGACACCTATGTTTAGTCTGTTCATTGAAACCTGAAATCAAAAATATTGCATCAAATAAGTTCTAAAAAGAGTTCATTGATTACTTACATTTCAGTCGCAACTTGCGGATCTTTTCTATCACTAGAACCCTCTTTATTAACAAAAGCTTGCATGTGAATCTCCGTGCAACCAATATTTCGATTGTGCTCCAACATGCACTTCAAATCATTGTCATTATCAACTGAAAAACTAAGGTTGGGGTGCCTCTCAGATTTGTATTTCAATGATAGAGCAGCTTCAGGTACTTTCAGTCTTTCAGACACATCAAACTTCAGTTTGCATAAGCTTGTTTTAGAACTTATCATTGAGAATATGGCCTTCTCGCCCAAAGACACCATGCATATCAAGTTTTGGGCTGACATTGAGGGTTGTTGAACGTTATAAGGACAGTTATGAGGATAGTTATGAGGAGCTATTGATGGGGTTTTCACCACATAAGGGGTTAGTGAAAGATGAAGAACAAAACCCTAATATCATAAATGAGAGAGTGAGAGATAAAACAATGAAATCATTTACCCAAGATAACCCCTTCCTGTATTAGAGCAGTAATGGAGGGAAGCTGCTCTTTTTTCCCTCCATTTTCGCCGTTGAATCGCTTTAATTGCGATGAAACCGATCACCGGCTAAATGGGTTCATTTCGTTGGTTTTCTGCGTAAGGGATGAGGGTATTTTTGGTAGAACAGGACAAATACATGGGATATATGTATCAAACTGAGGTTTTGGGGCTGGGCCACATTTTTGGGCCTCTTTTGGGGCTGAAAAGCAAGGATAATAGTTGGGGGGGCTGGGCCACATCTAGTCTTTTTTTTTGGGCCTTGACACAATTTTTCCTTGTATCAAAGATTCTTAATCTTTTTGACTTAAAATCTCAATCGTGGAACATTACATCACATCTATCTCTGTATTTCTCCCTGCAACTCTCTAAATCAAAGAATAAATGTCTTAAAATTAGCCTGATAATGTTAAAATACTAAAATATCATTCTCCTACTAACACGTGGATTGATGAGAATGGTGATGGTGAGACAATAAAAACCTAAGATGTGCTAATCATTTCCTTTCTTGTTGTCTTGCGTGAGCGGGAATTTGACTGATCACTAGAGCCCGAGAATTTTGGGTATAAAAATACAATAGATTTTTTTTATGTTGAGAAAAACTCCCTTCTCTATTGAGGCCGAGCCCACAAGTTGCAAGCTCCCCCTACTCTGAGTTCTACCATGGAAATAATTGTGAAATTAATTCAGCGCAAAACTCAATTTAGTGAAAAAGAAAAATAACAAAATAGATGTGATTCAACACAAGAGATTTACGTGGTTCGACAAAACCGTCAACATCCACGACCGAGACCTATCCATTCTTTAATTCTTTGAGAGAATACAAGAGAATTATAATTGAATCACTCACCAACTGAAACCCATAACCCTTTATACACCACTCTCAAAGTATCCAAAGAACACTCTCACAAGCATTTAACTATGCTTCTTTTTTATCTCTCATTATTGTGGGTCTCTCCTAGACTCACAACCCTTTTTAAATAGACCACAAGTCTTGCCCTCCAAGATTTAGCCAACTTGTTCTCCAAGCTTCTCAAGACTTGCTCACCAAGCCTCTTAAGAGAGATGGACCACCAATAATCTCCTCCTCTAGTCCGATTGCTGAGGAGATAACTGGCACATTTACCTTGCAACTATAGATAACACAACAGACATCTGCTTCTTCATCATCATCATCACCATCATCACTATCTCCACCGGTAATATCACGGCCACCACCATATCCACTATCTCCAGCTCATCACTCATTACCACCTCCTCCAAATTCTCCATCATCAAACCAAATTCTCCACCGCCACTTCCTCGAATTGTGAAGACATTGAAGTGGGCCCAATGGAGGGGAAGAGGGTGGAGAAGGGGTGTCGGCAGTGGTCGAGGGCAGAGAGGAGGTTGGAGGGGTGGGAGAAGAGGGGTATAGTTGTTCATTCAAGAAAAAAAGTTAAAGAAAACAGAATATTCCTCACCATTTAAAACCAACTACCTAGAAAAACTAATATTGATATATTAAGATAATTTGGAGGGATAATATCAAAACCATGAAGATTTGAGGGACTAATATCAAAATAATTATGATTTAAAGCTAATATCTAAAACACCCAATTATATGATGACAAGAGAAATGAATACATCGATACCACAAAATAGCCTTCTGATTGGTATCACTGATAGGAACTAATACCTTTGATTGTAGAGAAGTCATATAGTTTGTTATATGTATTGTTAGGTGGATAATCTAGGAAAAAATAATGAAAGAGACTGGATATTCGATACATCCAGCAAAGCTTAGTGGCAATCACCCAAAAACTGGGTCAGGTTCAATTATGGCACAGTTCTACTCTAAATTAGTTTAGAGTTGGAACAAGGAGGGTAGTGGTGCATACTAAACTGGCTTTTTGGCCTGAGAAGAACTGAGATAGAACTGACATATTTTTTACCAATTAAAAACAAACTCAAACCCGCGTTGGATTTAGTCTTGACTCAGTTTTAAGAGTTTACCAAACACATCTTTAGAGAAGAGATTCATCCTTTAAAGCCCCGACACATGACTTTGACATTTTTGAGGATCTGATGATGATTTTGCTAATTAAGTACCAACCCCAAGGCAAAATAGACATGTTATAATGACCCTTTTCATGGAGCCAATGTGAACTAACATGATTTTAATTAGACTAAATGTTATAGGAAAATCAGCAAAAGGATTAAAGTTGATGCCCCTGTGTTTGATGTTCACTTAGAGGCTGAGATGCTATGTTCCTTACTGTGTAAAGAATATAAGTGTCCATCAGAACCTCAACATGTGGAAAAGTGTTAAGTGCATCGGGGTTCATGGCATTAAATGTACACCAAATGAATGTCAGCTATTGGATTATTAAAATTTAGAATTTTTGCAAAGAACCAAGGGTTGACATTCTTTGGATGCACATTTATTGTTATGAATCATCCCACTGAATACTTTCACATGTCTCAAAATATCATATTCATATGCAGGTCTTATGATGAAATATATTGAGTATTTATATGAAACCACCACAAAATATAGTGGTCTTTCGAAGAACCACCACAAAAATTTTAATTTTTATAGAACCACCAACAAAGTGCCACCAAATCAAAATTTCTATCCATATTATGTTAAATACTATGTTAAACCCTTAAAATACCCTCACGGTGGGACCCACCAAGATATTATTATATTTTCTCATTCCAACAAAACACCTTATTTCCCTCCAAGAATTTGATAACAAATATTGGTTTTGTGGACAATCATTCAATATGCTTGCTTTGGTTATGTTGCCCAATTTTACGCAAATGTTGTTTACAAATTGCTCGATTGTTTAAGGTATGCACTTCTCAGTGAGCCGGATCATGTTTTTTTCTTCCATTTTGTTGTGAATAATATGCAGGAGAGGTGGCCTTTTCTCTGCTATCATTTTGTAGAGCATATCATATAAGCACAAATGTTACCTTGAACGTCACAAATACACAATGATAAATTGCTACACAAGTAACTAATAACTAACTAGTTTCAGACCCGTGGGATGCATGGATTTTATTAAAGAATTAATATATAATTATCAACAAACCATATATAAGACCAAAATATTTTTGTCACAAATTTTTAATTTTTAGGGGTCTTTTTTGCAGAGTTTGATAAAATGGATCTAATGAAGAAACAAAGCATTTCACATCAAGCTCAAGTTTGTAAAAAAAATAGCGCAAAATAGGAAATGGATATGACAAATGAATAAAATATATTCAGAAAAGTCAAGTTACCATTTCTCCGCAATCACATTTAATTTTGATAAAAATTCAAATCAAGTATGTGTAGCTGACTTAGAACTTCAAAATTTTCAAGCAAATGATTCAATAAATAGTTATCAACTAACCACTCCAGACAAAAATCTTTACAAATTTTCTGCTTTCAGGTGTTATATCAGAGCGAGAGCTTTTCTTAAGAAGAAGAAGAAAAAAATAAGAACAATGATCTTGAAGAAGGGAACCCAAGCATTTCACATTGTAAAAATAGCCCAAAAATAAAAGTTATTTATGGCAAATACACATGAGCAAATGAACCACATAGATTAAAAAGTTTTTTTCATATATACTCAATCTTCCATATTTGCATATTTAAACCCCAAAATCTTGGTATTTGCAAATTTACCCCTCAATTCTCTCACATTATCTTTTTTACCCCATCCATTTAACAATTTTAGTTTTTAAATAGAAATTTATAGTAAATCTATTGGAAAAATTGAAAATAGTGACATCGTCCTGTTTAGAAACTAACATTGTTAAGTTGGAGGTAGAAAAATCAAGCATGAGAGTTTTGAGGGGAATCTTGCAAATCCCCGATTTTTGGGGTAATCTTGCAAATATGAAATATTTGAGTGGTATATATGCAAAGACACCTTTAAAAATTCAAACCTTTTTCAAAAATCAAAATTTAATTTGTTAAAATAAAATGTCAAATCAAGTACAACTAACACAGAACTTCAAACTTTTCAAGCAAGCAGGTTAAAATTTTGTTTTGTTAAAAATTCAAATCAAAGTTCAAATCAAGTCTAGCTAACTTAGAGCTTCAAAATTTTCAAGCAAGCTGTAAATAATCACCGCATATAATTATTTATGTTAGTACATTTGGCTTCTTAAGATTGATGACACATCAAATATCATCTAATATTGACGGATCATTAATTTGTTTCATGTCCACCAAGAAGGATATAAACTATATCCAATCGAAAATTGATGTACATATGGTGCTATAAGTACATGCACGATAATTGAGAAATCTTCCTTGACAACCAATCACAAATAAGCATGTATATACATTTAGATTTGATAATAAAGAGATGAAGGAGAACTGAAAATCAAGGTCCATGATCTGTATGAGCAGACAACATTGCCAACAACCAAATTAACCAAATTTGAGCTAAATGAACTTTTTAAAAGGTAAAGCACTTAGTTCAACCAACTAATCACATATCAAATGATTAAAAAATTGCAAATAACATTATTCATCAGGGGATTACTCTGTTAAATCCTACTGCTAACTCTAATTTGCATCCTACTGCTAACTCCTCTGATTTTATCACATGGCATCTGCATCCATCAGGGGATTACTTTGTTAAATCCTACTATAACATTATTCACAGTGGGGTTGCCTTTCTAGCAAGTACTCTTTCATCTGGTACTCCATTGTCCCAAACAAGGTGAAGATTTTCTTTTGGATTCTCTCCAAAGGGAAACTCCAAACCAAAGAAAATCAATCTTTTAAGGGATGGACATGGGATATATATTGTCCATTCTGTCATGCAGAGGTCGAAACAGAATCTCATTTGTTCTTATCATGCTCCTTTGCCAAAGCAGTTTGAGCATATCCCATACCAAGTTTTCAGTCAGCAAATTGGCCCAACAATTTTGATTCCCTGCTAGATTCTAATGGCAATTTCATAACTGAGGATAGGCAAAAAAAGGTTATGGCAAGTGGTGTTCCCGACACTTTGTTGTATATGGCGCAGTAGAAATAATCTTTATCTTTAACTCAGTTGATATCCAGCCTCATAAGATTGCATCTAATGTGGCGTCTTTCACTCTGTTCTGGCTAGGGACCATGGGTGGCAAGAAGGCAGAGGGAATTAGCAATATTGCAAAGGAATGAGGTCTGGAGGCTCTACTTCAAGACGCGGCACAGGACCAAGTAGGCGATAACTTTCGTCGGCCCCCTCCTCATCAGTCAGCCAGTTCTTAGTCAGTTGTGTCTTTTGTTAGAACAAAATTTTGTTTGTTGTAATATGTCTAAGTTGGGAGTACCAACTTATATGCTATCTTGAGGCTACTGTTAGGCACTGGTTAGGTCATAAAACTTGTCCGACGCTTTGGTGACGACAGGGTCCTCTCCTTAGCTCTCGTACAAGCTTTGAGGACTAACCAAACTGCCAATAACTACCTTATGTGATTACCTTATTAGCTTAGGAATGAACAGGGCTCCTCGCCCTATTTTCTTTCTCAAAAAAAAAAAAAAAAAATTGCAAATAACTCAAATCCATGACTTTTCTGTATCAATAAAAATTCAGCAAGAAATGCATTTACGACGATGTAATAAATGAGAAGGAATTAATAAAACAAATCAAAATATAAAAAGATAGAAGCAAATGCCAACCTAACTTAGCCAATTATAACACCAACAACAATATTCTTAAGTACTGGAAGTACAAATAAGCAAAAGGCACAAGGCTTTGGCATGCTTGGAGATCGGAACCTACTTCAGGGGAATTTTCAGCATTCAAAGATCTTTTCTCGGTAATATGGCAATTGTATAGTCTTGGAAAGAGCAACTAACAGAATATACTTTAGTAAATTTCTCCAAGAATGATATGGAGGTTTTGGAGTTATAATAAAAGAAAAAATTTAAAATGTTTAAGCTTTTGGCATTTTAAGCAGAACATATTTATAAAATTTGCATAGACCAGAATCAAAATTTGATGACACAAACAAATATGCTTAAATTGAGGAAAAGAAAAGTCTTTGAGTTAAATAACCCTGAGGATACTCCATCTACAATTACTTGAAATGAAAAGTCACAACTAATAACAATCTTGTTCACTAAGAAAACAAATTGATTCATGAAACTTACAGAACGTTCTCTTAAATAATGTTGATTTAAGTTGATAATCAATCCATTATCGTTAAGAAAGAAGAAAAATATTTTATAAATTGGGAACAAAAACAGAACACATCATCGTGTTTCATGAATCATCTATACTATGGGAAATGATAATTGCACTATAAGTTTCATACTATTCCTGTACAACCACTAACAAATATGTGGAGTTCTTTCTTAGAAAAATTGTGAGTCATCATGTATTCTACTTTTTATTTGTGGGAGTACAAAAGTAGTATAAGTGTTGTAATATAGTTTTCACTACTCCTATACTATTTGTGTTTCAAATGAATTGTATGGTTTAAACATATAATCTAATAAAGGGTAGAAACATATTAACTAAATATACTTTGATCTCACATTTTCATCGGCAGTAAAACGCACAGTAATAAGTACAACAAATCCATAAGCAACAACTAACGTATAATTAGAAATATTATATAAAATTAAATTTCTTATTTAGAATGGAAAAATAGGTTTCTGTCAATTTTAATAAACATATCTTAAAAGTTTTTTTTACTTCGCCATATTCTTTAAAAGGAAGATGCACGAAAATGCTAATTAGATACTAACTAAAGGTAGTTTGAAAAGTGAATAACTATTAAATCATACAGAGGCCAACATAATTCGAACCAACCTTACACCTGCCTTCTAAGATCTAGGATAGTCGTTGAATCATTGATCCTATTTCTTGATAACTCTTGGCACATGTTAATTATTGTTGATATAAATGAATAATGGAGGATTTATATGAAAGGACACTATTTATATGGTTGGATTCCATTGATGAAAATTAAAAGGTATTTAATTAGTAGTATGTGAGTTTTAGTCCTACATTGACTAATTGAATACATTTTAATTGGTTCAAATTAACATACGTGTTATATATGGTATAACAAAGGTGTTAAAAATGTACACTTGTGTTGGTATATAAGAAAGGTGTTCAGGCGCCGTCCGTGCAGCGCGGAGGTCCTGGCAGCGTAGTGCGTCTTTTGGATGTGCTGCATTTAACCAGCCTGAACGTTTCGTACGTTACGAACCTTACGAGGTTTGAATGATAGTTATAGCAGACGTTACAAACATTGCAATAACCGGCATCAAAGCCTTGTCTAACCCCTTAGCTCACCTGAACCCTATATAAAGGGCCTCCTCTGTTCATTTGAGAGACATAGAAAAATAGAACTGAATTCTTCTCTTGTCTTCCTTTTTAACAATTCTATAAGCTGCTGGTATTGAAGATTCTAGCGAAGTGAAGTTATAGTCGAGGTGTTCAACAGAAGAGAGCGCTTCTTTGGACTGCTGCCATCTCATCCTCAGAAGTATTATGCAAACCCAACGCTACCGTAGGTGGGGCATAATTTCTTCAAGGCTAGTCCTCTGTTTAGAGGGCGATTCGGCATTTCTCTAAAGTATCTCAAACTTTAAGTTTATCAGTAATGGCTTTGTTAACTCTCTGCTCTATTCCTTTATTTCTGTGTGGTTTGTTCTGCTTATATTTGGATCTGTTTTTAATCTTGTTTTTCCCAACAATTATACCTTATACCAAATGTTCCCTGTGGATACTTTTAGTACCCTTACTATCAAGGAGTCCCAATATTAGTATTTGCCAATATAAAAAAGGTTTTATGCTGTCAAATATAGGAAATGGATAATAGCTGCATTAATGCAATAGTGTCTTAACTTATTTAACAAAATTAAAACTTTAGGAGCATAAAGCAACAAACAACTACCCAAATGATAACTTCATCGTTTTATACACCATTAAAAGATATCAAATATCCTCACTTCTCAATCCTTCAAATTATTAATGTGCTTTTTAATTTACGGTCATATATGAGAATTGCCCTCAGTTCCTCTCCATATGTCCAAAAAAAATGAAGAATGGAAATAGTTATATTGCTCACTTTGGTGATAATTCGAATTTTCATAAAATGTCAACAATTATCACTACGTGAATAAAAACAAAAGGAGCCTTCTAAAGGAGCATAAAGGAATCAGCTTGCGTGAGGAAGGTATGAGCTCTGGTGAAGAAAGTTCATGCAATTGCAGAGTACAGATTAGCAATAATTTCAAAACAGTCCAACTCTTTATCCAAAATTTCCAAATAATCAACAATAATAATCTCACCCCAACTGTACTTCGACTATATACAGCAGCAATAAAACTCATTATAGATTCGGAAATAGCTCCTGTATCTCATAGTGACTCTACTTTGGGTCACCAATTAGCACAAAGCATGATTAACATATTTGATATAATTTTTATATCCCCATTTACCTTTGTTTTTGTACATATTTAATTGCTACTCGGATGTTTTTAGTAAATTTTCAGGAAAAATTGATTTTGAATAAAGAGAAGCACAGTGAAGCCCATTGAAGCCAAAAATCCCATATTCTAGAAGAATCAATCAAACAACAATCAGATTTACAGCAGGGAATCAAGAAGAAATATTCAAAAACTTGGAGGACAAGAAAAACAAAAAATCTAAATTAAAATCGGATTTACAATATCAACCGCAAAGAAAAAGCAATTTCTCCCAATCCAGAAATTAGGATCTAACTATTATATATGAAAATTGCCTATCTCGTCGAGACGGATCCATCAACATTGGCAAATTCTACGGTTATGATGATTACTTGCCTATCTTGTCGAGACGGATCCATCCAGATTGCTTACCAAGTCAGATTCTACGGTTATGAGGATTACTTGGAGATCAAGTTTAATCTGATGATTGTGAGAGATTCTTGTATAGTATAAATAAGGGCCTAGGGCCATTGATTTTATACATTCAATTCCTAAAAATTCAATAAAGTTCTTCTTTTTGCTTGCTATTTTGGAGTTCAACTTTTTTAGTTTCTTCAATTTAGTAAGTTGTTTAATTTCTTATTTTTATTTTCTCGTTCTTGTTCTTATTTTTCTTACTCTTTCTTCTCTTTTCTTCAATTCTTCTTTTATCTTCAATTCTTCTTTTATCTTCTTTTCTCTTTAATTAATCATGAGTAGCTAATTACCATTAGGAAGCTTAGTATAACAAAGCTAGGTAACTAATCTAGATTAATAAAAGATCTCTTTAGGTTAAGTAAAGAAGTTTATTAGTTTAGATTAATAAAATTTAGGGTTAATTATAATTTGATAGGTTATAGACTTTAATTAGGCATAACCTATACTTAGGAGATTAAACCCTAGTAATAAAAACTAGATTAATTAATTAGAAATAGTAGGATTAACTAATTGATAGGTTATAGTTTCTAACGAGACATAGCTTATGCTTTTAGGGTTCTAGTAAATAAAAGATTAGGACTAATTGATAGGTTATAATTTCTAACAAGATATAGCTTATGGTTTTAGGGTTTTACTAAATAAAGAGATTCAATAAAAGATCTATTTTAGAAACCTAGTGGAGCTTGCCTAACTAACCTAGTTTAAGTCTATTAATAATAATAATAAAACATCCTTCAAACACAAAACCTTTTTCAAACCCTAGGCTCTTAAGATAGAATTTTCTTAATAAATTTTCCCAGAGGATGACCTGTAAAGGCTACAACGAAAGCTGTGTACTTGCAGAATATAATAAAATAACACATCAACATTTTGACGCCGTTGCCGGGGAACTTTTTGTTTAAGATTTTTATTTTAAGATTCCTTGATCCCTTTTGTTTACTTGTGCAGGAATAGCTCAGAGCGGGAACAACAATGAAGGCAAGGATTCAGGTGGCAACGAGTTCAAGCCAATGCGTGTTAGATACGAAAAATAGAGGATGACGAATCTAACCCCAGGTGAGTCTCTTTAATCTTCCATATTACCATTTTTGAACCAGTTTTGCATTAGGTTAAAAAAATAAAAAAATTCCCTTTCTGTCGACCATAATAAATTAAAAATAAAAATTCAAAAAATAAAAAAAAAATCACCTTTGTTTTCTTTACCCTAATAAAAATAGTTTAGAAACATTGCTTAGGCATCCATGCTTAATTCTTGTTAGTGATTGTTGGAGGAAAAGAATGTGCTCTCTAACTTTGCATTGAATATAGATTAGGGATTACAAAAGTTGACTTGAACATCATGATTGTTGCATCCATGTTTTAAATCAATTTAAGGGCACAACCCAATAAACAAGATAAGGTGGGGATTTCATCACCCTTCCTTAGCCCAAAAATCAGACTCTTGCATAAGCATCACCCAAACTTTAACTAAAATCGATTAGACGTTGGCCCCTAAGGATTTCGAGCTCAATAGGACATGTAAATTGTAAGGTAAGTCTAATTTCTGATTCGGCCAACAAGTTGGTGTCTAAGAAAGGTAGTTTGAAGGTGATTACTTAATTAGACCCATTTTACGGATACCTCCCACCTGAAATTCACTGGCCTGGTCAATTGGTTAGCCATGTTTGGAATTAGAACTATTACACAATTTACTTGGAACAGTTAGGAGTTGTCAAGTGATTTAGGTTTACCCTAGAGGTCTAGGACTTGATTGGAGTGGTTGCTCTTTTCCTTTGTTAGCTAGGCTTTTCTCTTTTCTTTTTTAATTTTTTTCTTAGATAAAAAAAAGTCTTTCATTGGTGCATGCCAGCTTGGGTTAGAAATCAATTTGGTCAATTAGAACGGTTAGAAATGGCTGAAATAGCACCACCAGCTGTTCAGGACATGTGTTATCCAACTACGACATCTTTTCCATCATGCATTAGTCTTCCAGATGCAACAGGTAAACACTTCAAACTAAAAATCTCATTGCATTAGCATGCTGCCCAAATTCACTGGCACTGGCACTGTCACTGAGGACGTTTACATTTTCATTAGTGAGTATGAAGAAGTGTGTGTAATGATCCAGATTAAGGAGTTATCTGAAGATGCCATAAAACATAGGTTTACCCCTTTTGCCCTTAGAGAAAAAGCCAAGAAATGGCTATACAGGATGCCCGCAAACACCATCTCCACTTGGGAGGAATTCATTAAGGCGTTCTGTAAAAAGTTCTTTCTTGTCCATAAAATGGCACGCATTAGGAATCAGATCTTACAGTTTAGGCAAAGTAGTGGAGAACCTTTCTGAAAGTACTTTGATGGATTTAAGGATCTTCTTGTCCAGTGTCTTCATTATTCACTAGAGAAATTTAGGTTGTGTTAAATTGTCTATGAGGGTCTAGACTATGCTTTCAAAGCATCCTTAGAATCATTGTGTCAAGAAAACTTCTTCAAGAAAAATGAAGAAGAGGCATGGAACTTCTTAGAAGAATTATCCAAGAAAACCATGCAATGAGAAAATTTTTGATAAAAACCAGCATCAAATTCTACCAACAAGACTAGTGGCCAATCATTAGAATCTTTCATTGTTGCTGACACCAAATTAGGCACAATCATGCGTAGGCTAGAAGCTCTAGAAGTTAAAAGTTCAGCTCAGGTCAACAAAGTCACTTCTCCAGTCTACCGAAATTGCCTTGCTCCCTCATTGCTCCCTCATACGTTTTAGAAGAATGTCCCATATTAGGAAATTTGATAATGATCGAGCCAGACCAACTCAATATTTCCTTTAACAATTTCAAAAATGGTTCAACAATTCCAAAAATGATTCATTTTCTCTAAATTATAATCCAGGTTGGAGGAATCACCCAAACATCTCATGGAACCAGCGGAATTACTCTGGTGGACCAAACTTCAATTCACATTAGCAAAATCTACAATTCCTCAGGCCTAACACTACCCCCACAAATTTTCAAAATTCACAATCTGCTCCATCTCTTCAGAATCTATCTTTTCAAAATCCCTCATTCCTAACTCCTCCCGTTCCACTAGGCTTTAATGTGGATCATGGAAAGTGTTTCAGCACTCTGGAAAATGGTTTAGAAGCAATGATCAAATCATCAAAACAAACCGCCACATCACTAAGTGCGTTCATGCAAACTTCCAGCTAGCTTCTTCCAACAAGATTCACATTGCTAGGCTAGAAGCTCAGTTAGGTCAGATAGCCACCACAGTGAGTGTGAGAGAGAAAGGGAAACTTCCAAGCCAATCAGTACCTAATCCTAGCTAATCACACTCAGCGCATGTCAATGCAATCCACACTTTGAGATCAGGAAGATAGGTAGACAACCAGTTAGAATACTAGATACAACGTCTCTAGATCAAACATCTGGACATGAACCTAAACCTAAATCTGAACAATCATATCCTCCTAACCGAATATCTAAATATGAGTCCGAACCTCTTTTAGATGAGCCTAAGTATAAACTTGTTTCCCCATTTTCAAATAGGCTTAGACCTAGAAAGCACTTACCTCAGATGGAGAAGATCTTCAATACTTTTAAACAGGTTAAGGTCAACATTCCTCTTTTAGATGTAATTGAACTAGTCCCATTCTATGCCAAATTCTTGAAAGACTTGTGCACTAAAAAAGAGCCACCAATGTACCTAAGAAAGTCTTCTTAGCTGCCAACATTAGTGAAATCCTATCCAAATCCATGCCTCTGAAATATAAGAATCCAGGTTATCTCACTATTTCATGTATTATAGGAAACACGATAATCAATAAGGCACTTTTAGACTTATGTGCTAGTGTTAATCTTCTCCTACATTCAGTCTACCAACAACTTGGTTTAGGTGAATTAAAGCCAACTAAAGTCACTATTCAGTTAGCTAATAGATCTGTTAAGATGCCCAAGGGGGAAATTTAGGATGTTCTAATAAAGGTTGGAGATTTCATCTTTCCTGTTGATTACATTGTTCTAGAGAACCAGCCTGTTCTAAATCTAAAGGGTCAAATCCTAGTCATCCTAGGCAGGTCATTCCTAGCCACATCCAATACCTTGATCAACTGTAGGACTGGTCAAATGAAACTCTCATCCAGAAATATGTCTGTAGACTTGAACATTTTCAATCTAGAGACGCAACCAATTGATCCATTTGACCAGCCTCTAGAATTTAACATGATCCAGCGAGTCTCTAGTGAACATCTAGAAGAAGGATTAGATTACATAAATTTTACATGAATCTTAGTTTTTAGGAAATTTTTAAAGAGGAGCTGATGTTGTTCGAAGTGTTAGGACACTCATTTAACTATGTGAAGCCAAATCTGAACTTAACATTTCGCCTGAGCCAAATCAAAACCTGATACAGTTTGAGTCTCTTCCAGTTAAAGAAAATAAAAAGATTGAGTTTATTCTACATGATCCTCTGTGGACCCGTTATCAAGTACTACATATAAAGTTGAAGACCTTGAAGATCGTAAGATCTGAGTTTAAGCACATTTTAGAGTTTCTCATTTTAGCGTTCTTTAAAACTCGAGGTTAAATTTTTACCTACAAGGGTAGAGCAAATGCTGAATGCGAGTATTTCATTTACTATATTCTATTTTATATCATTGTTTGGTTTGCCTTGGGGACAAAGCAAAATTCAGGTGTGGGGGAGAATTAGTTTTCTTTTCTTTTCTTTTCTTTTCTTAAAAATTCAAAAATTCAAAAAAAAGGAAAAAAAAGAAAAAGACACATCACTTGCCACTTGAATGAAATAATTAACAATAGTCTTTTTTATTATTATTAGGCTTCTTAGTTTTATAGTTAATATTTTTCTTAAGTTAGCATTTTTCTTGATAATTTTAATAAATGTTTAAGAAAAGAATTTCAATGTATTGCATTATATTATTAATTTAGAACTTTATTTGAAGATCGATACTTTTATGTTTGACTTAGAACTGATGTCAAATTCTCAAGTCTTTTGATTCAAAACAAAACCAAGAAAAAAATTAAACATCATGAAAAGAGTGCAAAAAGTGAGCACCAAATTAAAAATCTTGATTTCTAAAGTTGACTGAGCAATTAAGCCCTTGGGGGGGGGGGGGGTTAGTCAACTAGAACTTTTCAAGTAGAACTGGGATAATTGGTAAAGTGGGATAATTTTTTGATTAGAACTTTTCAAGTAGAACTGGGATAATTGGTAAAGTGGGATAATTTTTTGACACTAGGATAATTTAGTGGAACAATGATGGATAATTTTTGAAGTGGGCTAATTTGGTAGGATAATTTGGTGGGATAATGACGGATAATATTATGAAGATGTATAATTTGGTAGGATAATTTGGTGGGGATAATGGTGGATATATATTACTATTATTAATAATTGTAAATTAAAAATAATATAAGATTGATTAGTCTAGTAATAACTATAAAATATAAAGTAATAAAGCATCAGTATTCATATCAAATAATAAAGTATTTTACAACTAATAAAAATCTAAATTCCTAGAGTGACTCGACTTCCATCATCCCACATGGCCTTTGCCATAGAAGTTCCCTAAGCTCCTGTAGCTGCTTGTTGAATCTGTTGAGTCTATAACTCGTCTTCTTCATTGGAGTCATCATCTGCATCAGCAACATTTCATGGAGCTTCTAGTGGAAGATCAGAAATGTCAAAGTCATCATTTGTATTTTCCAATCTTAAAAAGTTACGCAGTCCTACGCATGCAACCAACATCTTTATTTGTGTGACATATGGAAAACCTAGAGGTTGGATCTTGAAAATAGTGAATCTAGACTTAAAAACTCCAAAGATGCACTCGACACAATTTCTAAGAGACACATGTCGATGGTTGAAAATCTCTTTTGAATTTCGTGGTCATTGTCGATTATGAGCGGGACCGAACTTTGAAAGATGGTACCTTTGACCTCGGTATGGAGCAAGAAATTGTAGCCTATTTGGATAGCCACAATCAACTAGATAGAATTTATCTACAGACAAGAATAAAAATCTAAATGAGAAAAAATATTATAAAACTAAAAAATATTCTTTAATTGATAGAATAATACGTAAAGATTATTACTCTGTGAAAGTGGAAGTCCATGAGGTCTACTCATCGCATCCTTCAAGACTCTTGCATCATTAGCAGAGCCCTCCCACCCAGCTAAGATATAAATAAACTTGAGATCAAATGTGCAAGCTCCCAAGACGTTCTGAGAGAGAAAACCATGTCTATTTCGACAGGGCGTCTGATCTATGCCATACACCATGCATGGTATATGAGTCCCATCTATTGCATCGATACAATCTTGAATAATCAATGTGTCAGACCATCTCAAGTGATGTGTGTGTGTGTGTGCGCGTGTGTGTAAAATCTTGAGGAATAAGAATTACCTTGAAATAAGGCCAAAAGCGAGATTCTGATTTAACCTTATCAGGTGGATCAGTAGGAGGTGATGCCATCAAGCATGATGCTAAAGATACCAGGGTGTTTAATGCTTTATTGAAACATACACTGATAGTCCATTTTGAACGATCAAATTAATCAGTTGCAACAGAGTATCATTGATTCTGACTAATCGTGAGAAGAAAAATAGCAATCATCTCCTCAACACTAATGTGGTATGTGTCCTGTATATGGCCCCGCTCTCTCAAGATATTGCATAAATTCATGAAGCAATCTGGGTACATGCGGTAAATTCTACGAAAATCTTATGGATGATTATCCATCTTGGACTGTAAGTATGTGACACCACGATATGTAATACCACGTCGAGGACGTCGGAGACTAAGCATATATGCTATGAACTCCTGTGATTGAAGTCTTGATACCTTCGTGATCAGATCTGCAGCCTCAACAACTAATCTGATTATGCGAATCAAAAGATTATTGTCGAAATCCTCATGATGAAAATATAAAATGGGCAAATTTTGATCTTCCTCCATCCTATTAATTAATATAACCAATGAGATAGAATCAATTTACATGAAACTTAAGTGCATAGAAATAAATAAAGTACTCTATGATTTGCACACAAGGGGACTAACAATATTTTAAATGTGTATAGTTCATTTTATCGAAAAAAGACTACTACCTTTTAACATGTATTAGTGAAAAATTGGCAACTGTTCGTTCTCTCTACATCAGGGAAAATGTGGCATTCTAGGATAATCATTAATCACCAAACTATTGAAAATAGAAGAAAAACATAATATTGCACTACTCTCATCTACACAACATACAAGAATCATTTGTTGGGATGATACACAGGGAAACTTCATCCATCAAATGCACCAAACTAAGACAGCTGACAAGTCGAATAACAGAATAACAAAATATAAATAAATAAATAAAAACATAGCAATATCCTAAAAATAAATAATTTTCAAATACTTTAATAAAACAGTTTTGACAAAATGAAATGACACTGATCCTAAAAATACTTTCCAAATCCAAAAAAAAACATGACATTATCCCAAGTTCCAACTACTCAATGTAAAATAGTTTTGACAATATGAAATGCCACATAATCCTAACACCATAACAAATCTCAAAAAACATAGCAATATCCTAAACTCCTAAACTGTCGCCTCTAAACATCTCCAAAGAAATCAGAATCATAATATGCACCATTTGGATCAGAATTGGCTTGAGTCCCATCCTTATCATTATTCACCATCTCATTGGTCAACCTAAAATGTAGAAACTCATAGCGGTCTTTTGCATCCATATCAATAAAGGCATCCATCATGACCTGTGGGATATTATCACTGAGTATATTCCATTTTTGTGGCTTAGTCAATTCAGAAGTAGACATAATAGCATCAACCCATTCTTTATTCCGACCTTTCTTATCTTCCTCAACTCATCAACTAGCTCATGAAAAGCTTTACCTACAGTGACAACTCTCTCTCCTACCTCTTGCAATGAGAACTGGAAAGATGCAGAGGACGTGGCTGCAGTACTAATTGACCTATGCCTTTGTTTACCATTATTCAAAGTGGAGGCTCCAGAACCAAAAAATGGCACACTGTCAGTGGGAATGGTGGTAGCAGGTTGCATATCTGCAGCAACATCTCCTCCATCTGGAGATTCCATCTCAGCATCAGCACCAAATATGCCCTCCCCAACCACTTCCTCTGAGCGTGCTTCATCCAAGCCATCAGGACCTGTTGATGTCAGTTATCAAACAGGGGTTTTATGCGAGGAATATGAGAGTGTTAGGGTCCTCAATCTCCTTCAGGTGACCGGTTCTGGGGCCCGCTGTTCTTCTCTGTACATGAAGAACTCGTGAGAGGACGGAGTTGTGTTCTCCAGTTATTCCTCCGACGATCAAGTTAGTATTTGATCTTGAGTGGGAAAGTATAATGAGTGTAGTTCAAAGGTGCATGAAAAACTCAGATCCCCTTACCTTAGGCAGTATGTTCTCCTTTTATAGTAGGTTAGAGGGGTAAATGGGTAACTTTGGCTGAGTCTAGCTGGCGGCCTAGTCATCACCTTCTTCACAGTGGCGTTCGTTGGAAGGAGTGAGTCAGCTAGGTATTTAATGCGAGGATGACAGCAGGTGCTCGGAGCTGACTAGGTCTGATGAGTCATAAAGGCTATGAGGGCTGGAGCAATGATGATTTTGTCAAAGCAGTTAATGCAGGAGCAGTCAGCTGGCAAGGGGTTCGAGGTAACTACCGCCTCTTTATTCGTTCAGTCGAGGGTTGATAACCACCATCTTTTCACTCAGTTACGCAAGTTGTCGGCTTTTGAGTCGGCCATGAGAGTTGTCGGCTGTGACGGCAGTCCGAGTGCGAATTACATGTAGGGTTGTTCTGGTGGGTTGGCCGGTTAGTACCGCCTTTTTACTCGGATACGCAAGTTATCGGCCTATTGAGTCGGCCGCGGGAGAAGCTTGAGTCGTCTCAGCTTCTAATTTGCCTGATTAGGCATGGGGCGGGACACGTGTCGGCTTCCCTATGAAGATTAGCACTTGGTGGTTTTGGGGGTTGTAACAGTTGACCCCTTTCACTTGGATTCAGCAGGGGTCGGGTCTGAGTGAAATTAGATTGCGGTTTGTCGAGTCATGAAATGCATTAATGAGGGGAGACTGAAAAGTCTTTTCTGATGTGATGGTGCTGTCGTCAGGATGTACTTTTTTTGGCTACTGTCGCTTCATTTTTCGTGCCTGATTGTGGGCTATTTAAGGAAGGGGGTGCCTCGATTCTGAAGTGGCCGCTTTGAATTCCGGGATGGATCTCCACTGTTGGTTAGGCATCGAGTCGATCGTTGCGATTCTGACAGCTGTCGGTTTCTTTGCTTATAAATAGGTTTGCCGCAGTAAAGGGGGAGGTTATTGCTTTTAAATATCTCTAAATTTTGAACGGCAAAGGAATTCCGATCATCTACTCTCTCCGGCGATCTAAGACTATTTTGATGGCGGCTTCTGCTCTTAGGATTCGACAGGGTCAGTTGGGAAAGTTTCACTCCAAGGTGATGCTGCCACAATTAAGGGCTTTATACGAGAAATTCGACGTTCCTTGGGAGTTTGTTCTGACGGCATCGGTGAAGTCACAGGCGGTCTTTGACCATGATGCGAGTCGGGCTCTGGTGTATATGAAGCACCTGGAGTATGGGTTGCGTCTGCCTCTGCATCTGTTCCTCCATCGTGTTTTCGTATCTCTGGGTATCACCATCGTAGATGAAACCAAATTCAATCGCGACCCTAGTAGGATTCGTGGTTATTTATCATTGGTTGGGGGTCGAACTAACCTTGAACTTACTCGGCCATCTTGTCAGCGTCAAGGTGCACCAGCGCGAGGCCCACTTTTATCTTCAGGTGGTGGGAAGATACAAGATCATCACCGACCCTTCTGAGTCGAACAAGGACTGGAAGGAGAAATTTATATGGGTCTCGAGGGACGACTCCAATTTGGACTGCTCAAATTGGCCCGGGATCTCGAGGGAGGCTTTGACGGCGGGGCCCTTGTCGAGCACCGAGGGGCGAGCGTTGGAGAAGATCAAGGCGTACAATTGTTCCCGCAAGATGGAAGATTTACTCGATAACTCCGTCTTGCAAGTGGTCGGCATCTCCTCCGTGCCTCCTACAGTTGAGGACGAAGAGAGGGCGTCAAGGCTAACTTTGGGTTCAGAGGAGGCAGCCAAGGCGCCGATGGTTCCACCTGCTGGAGCCTAAGAAGGGCCTTCGATGAGGCCGGCGAAGCGCCCTCGTCAGGATTTGGCCCCTAAGGAGGCTGCAGTAGCTCGTGCTCAGGTGGTCAATGTAGCTACCAGGTTGGTAGGGTCGACACCTGCGGTCGCTCAAGCCGAGAAAAAGAGGAGGCTGAAAAAGGTGGGTGAGGTGGCGGAGACCGAAGTCATCCATGTCGATGATGGGCCCCCAGTATAGGAAGAGAGGGCCGACCAGTGGGCGACAGGGGCCGAAGCTGAGGCCCTTAGAAGAGACGAGACCCCGACAGGGACCGAGACCCAAGTAGGGGGTGAAAGGGCTCTTGAAACTCTCGCCGAGTCGACTCACCGCCGTGGGAAGGAGCTCGCCAGGAGGAAGCGCCCCTCGCTGAGGAACCGATGGTCAGATCCTCATCGCATCGATGAGATCGAGCCAGAGAAGTGGGAGAGGCTGAGGATGCTATTGATAGGATCCTCCAGAGTCGGTCCTCGACATGAGAAGGAGCCGACTTTAGAACATAGGCATAAACCCACCCATTATCTAGATGGGAGAGGATCGGTTCTTGAATCGAGGCTCACCCAATTGAAGGCGGTGGAGCAGTTCTATCTCCCCCATGATGATAAGATATTGAGGGAGATCCCAGATGTCGGGGTCTACCAGAGCCTTAGGAGCTACTTGGTTCATGGGGCTCTGGTGGAGCAGGAGATGTTTGGTCCAGTTGAACAGGTCCGGGCCTCCTTTCTCAAACTTTAGGAGGAGTCGGAGGCTCAGAAGGCCGATTTGGAGAAGGCCCTCCTGGTGTTGTCCACTAATGAGGACTAATTGGGCGATTGGCGCCGAGAGATGGAGGTGCGGGAGAGCGTGATCGATGACTTAAAAGCTTCAGATAGCAAGAAATCGGCCGAGATCGATGAGCTGAAGTGCGAGCTCCATGAGCAAAATAAGAGGATAAAATATTTATCCGAAGAGGTAGCGCTTGGGAGGTGGGAAAGGGACCGTGCTGTAGAGCAGGCCGAGTCAGATCGCCATGTCACCTAGCGTCTGAAGGTCAAGCTGGAGGAGGAGCGGTCGGCCCACAAGAAGCTCCAAGAGGAGAGTGCTCAGCGCGAGTCATTTCTAGCTAAGGTGCAAAGCCGCATCGCTCACTTGAATTCTGAGGCTCATCGATCAGAGGTCGTTGAGGATTATCGCCACAGCATTTTTAGGAAGGTAGAGGTGGCGATGGCTTGCAAGGCGGGATATGATTTTCTCGAGGCATAGCTTCCGACTGAGGTGAGAAGTGTACCTGACCGTTTTCACTATCCTCCAAGGGTTGCTAAATGTCTGGAGGCGCTCTTGGAGATAGAGAAGCAGGGTGGGGGACTTGAGCTTGGCGGAAGTGGTGTCGAGGATGAGGAGTCGGATGATGAGGCTGAAGAAGGTTCCGTTGAGAAGACTGGGGAGGAAAGTGAGGGCTCGGCCAGACAAACTGGCGAAGGTTCGGCTCAAGATAGGTTGGTAATTTCGCTCGAGAAAAAGGGTAAGGGGGTCGAGCCAGAAGTTCAGTCAACTCCCTTGCCATCCACTGCTAATACTCCTCCGCTGCCGTCTCCTGGTCCGAGTGTCGATACATCTCGGTCTCCTAATCTTCCTCCTTAGGGCTCTTTGTATTTCATTTTTGTTGTGTATTGTATTGTAAATATTCGAAGGATATGAATAAAAGATACTTCTGTCAATTTGAACTCTCTTGTGTTCTTTATGTTGGACTATGTTTTGATTGGGATGACTCGGTTTTGAGTTTCAGATTTTTAGTTGATTCGCCTTTATGTCTCGGGCCCAATCATAATGACTTTATGGACGGGTGTGGTATGTCTCGAGCTTATAAAAATGATGCCAGGGTCTTAGATCTGTGTTTTGACTTTTTATGAATAATGATGTGTCTTGTACCGGAGTCGGCCTAATTGATGAGGACCAAATATACGTATGTTCGTACAGAGATAGCTTGTTTATGAGTAGGCGTAGTGTGAATACTCTTAGGGGAAGTCGTAGGCTCCCCTTAGCCAATAGATGATGCTGGCGAGTCTAGGATTGGATGGATTGAATCGATTGTGACTTGACCTGGTATAGGGATGGGTAAGTGCCTTTGTTGTTAGACTCAGCCTTGGTGAGGGCCGACTAACACCGTGTTTCTAGTCGGTCACGGGAGTTGTCGGTCCATGGGGTCGGCCGTAGGTGCAGCTCACTTGAGTCACTCGTACGATCTGGCATAGATCAAGACAAGTGTCGGCCCTGAAGAGGCAGGTCAACACTTAGTCATCTGTGGGGTTCTTCCTTTTCAATTCGATCGGTCGAATCAGGAGGAAGTCTAAACAGTGGTCAGTTTGCGATCTTCGAGAAGCATTGATGGGGGAGTACATAAGTTGCTGTTAATGTAACCTTTTGACGTCAGTGAGTGTCAAGCGTCGCTATCGCTTCGATTTCTGAGTAGAGTGACGCATCGATTGAAGGGCCGCTGGCACTTCGTATCTCGTAAAGCTTGCTCGGATTTTGAGGTCGATCTCATCCGTCCATCATGGATCGAGTTGCCCGTTCTGATCTCCACATGTGTCTTCATTGGAGCCTATATATATTTCTCCTTTGCGGATGAGATTTTCTTTACAAACTTCTTGCCCTAATTTCCTAAACTCGAGCTCTTCTATTTTAAAGGACTTTTGCTCTAGCTTCCGACAATCTCCAATGGCTTCCCATGCTTCCACCACTGGTCATAACGAGATGAGGATTGATCTTCTTTGGCCATTCCATTCGAAGATTTGCACAACGAAGCTCAAGGCTTATTATGAGCGCTTTGATCTCCCCAAAGCTTTTACTTTGTCGGCGTCGGATAGGGCCGAATCGGTGTATCACCTTGGCAGTGATAGGTCGCCTATCTATCTGAAGCATCTGGAGTATGGGCTCCGATTGCCACTTCACCCCTTCATCTGCTAGGTGTGTGAGGCTCTGGGGGTGTCCCCTACACAGATCATGCTAAACTCCATCGCCACTTTGGTGGGGTTTGTGGTGATTTGTCATCGGGTCGGCGTCAACCCGAATTTGCGTCTGTTTGACCACCTCGTCTGCATCAAGACGACAAAGAAGGAGGGCATTACTTCTTCCAGAATGTGGTTGACTTTAAGCTTGTGTCAAATACTCCTGACTCCAACAAAGATTGGAAGAAGAGATTTATGTGGGTCTTTGTAGCCGAAGCCATTTTATCATGTTCGACTTGGCCTGAGATCAAGAAGGACGTGCTGAAACCCTGCTTGCTCTCGGTTGAGGAGGAGCAGAGGTTTGACAAGATTCGAGCCTATGCCGGGTCACGAGAGATTAACAACCTCTTCGAGTCGGCCACCCTTCGGGTGGCCGACATATCAAGTGTTTCGCTGACGAAAGCCGATACCATATGAACGATGGTCTTGGCTCTTCCACAAAAGGATTCGAAGGCCCCAGAAATGGTTGAGGGGGAAGCTGGCTCCCAAAGAGTTGAAGATGGTGGCGGCGAAAACTGCCAAAATCGCAGCTCGGCTGGCGGGGCCGAGTGCCACCATTCAAGCCTAGAAATCGAAGAATAAAAGGAGGTTGAGCAGAGTTCAGGGGCCCCCTAAAAGTGTCAAACTAGCTCAAACTAACCTAGAGGGGACAGTGGAGGCAAGTGTTTCCATTCTGAGTCCCAAGGTCGGCCCGCATCCGGATGCCACTCTTTTTGAGCCGGGCAAGATTATCATCCTAGACGAGGCTTCTCCCGCTCGGCCAACAAAGGGTGAAGAGGTGGTGGAGGCCATTGAGGCTGAAGTCTGAGTAAGGGAGCCGACAGCCCAGACCCCTTTGCTCGAGCCAACCCGTAGGCCTGGCAAGGAACTCATCGAGGCATTGAGCGCAGCTATGGAGGAGGCGGCCTACCTTTAGGCAGCTGATGATTCACCAAGTGCCGATGTGGCGATGGCCCCTGGAGGTGGCTTCAAATGGCCCTTCCGCCATCACATTGACGAGCTCTAGCCAATGGTGTGGGGAAAACTAAGGGCCATGTTGATTGGCGTGTCGGGGGAGGGCCCCCTATACAATGAGAAGTTGTCTACGGATGACAAGTTCCTTCCCAAGAACCCTCTTGACAAGAGGAGCTCGGTCCTGGAGTCCCGGATGGCCCAGTCTCGGGCGGTGGAGCATTTTTCCCTTCCTAGGGATGATGATATCCTTTCGGGGATGCCCAGCGTTGGTCTCCATGAAGCCCTTAAGGGTTACTTGCTACGGGGGGCTCTGATTGAGCAAGAGCTGTTCTCTCAGCTTGGGCTTATGCAGGAACTCCCCACTAAATTTGAGAAGGTATTGGAGTATGAGAGGACAGCTAGGGAGGCGGCCGAGAGGAAAGTTGCCTCGTTGGAGGCCGAGCGGGTGGAGTGGAACAGGAGTGAAGGCAAGTGGCGGCGAGAGTTGGAGACCAGGGAGGAAATAATCAAGGGGCTTCAGGCTCATCGTGGCAAGCAATCGCCCACGATCGCTAAGCTTAAGGAGGAAATTGGCCATTTCCAGCACGAGATTCTCGAGCGTGAGGGCCACATCAAGTATCTGACACAAGAGGTCGAGGCTGAGAAGCACGAGAGGCTCAATGCCCAGGAGTGCACTCAGTTGGATCGCATGGCTGCCCAGACCTTGAAGATCAATCTTGAGGAGGAGCAGTCGGCCCATAAGACGTCTCTGGCCAACATCCAATCTCTGCAGGATCATCTGGCCTTCTTGGATTTAGAGGCCTACAGGGGGGAGATCGTGGAGAAATACTGTGATAGCCCCCTAGGCAAGGTAGAAGTGTCGTTAGCTTGTAAGGCAGGCTTCGATTATCTTCTAGAGCTGCTCCCTCGGGAATCCAGACCCACCCCAGGCCGAATCTATTATCCCTCTCGCGTCGCCAACTTCCTTGACATTTTAAAGGAGATAGAGACGAAGGGAGGGGGAATAATGCTGGATGTGGATGACGGGGATGAAGGAAATGAGGAATCGAGGGATGATCAAGATGAAGTCGCCCCCGCTGCTGCTCAGCCGACCCCTGCTCCTAAGTCAAGTGCAACACTTCCCAGTCTCGCTCCCGACTCGAGCCGAGCTCCCTGAGAATCTGATGTATCTCTTTTTTTTATCTTTCATTTTTTAAAGGATATCAATGTAAATAGCGATGTAAATACCTTGGTATATGAATGAGAATTTCGACTTCTTGCGTTCTTAACTGGCGTATACAAATCCGTTTGGTCCATATGTGCTCATTTATAGTTTTACCTCATTTGTGATATTGGTAGCTAGCATGAGTCTGTCCTTTAGGCCGAGATGACTTGGGTGCGTGTGTGGTGAGTATTGTGACTCACTCTTACACCTTTATTTGTGGTGGAGTGTCTTGGTTTTACTCGTGATTGATACCAAGGTCTTTTAGAGTCGGCCGACCGAGTGGTTGGCGTGCCTTGGTTTTATCCAGAGGGTACCAAGGTCTTTTGTTGATGAAGTGCCTTGGTTTTACTCACAAGTGATACCAAGGTCTTTCGAGTCGAAGCCAACCGAGTGGTTGGCATGCCTTGGTTTTATCCTGAGAGGGTACCAAGGTCTTTTTGTCGATGGAGTGCCTTGGTTTTACTCACAAGTGATACCAAGGTCTTTCGAGTCAAAGCCGACCGAGTGGTTAGCGTGCCTTGGTTTTATCTCGTGAGGATACCAAAGTCTTTTTTTTATGTAGTGCCTTGGTTTTACGCAAGTGATACCAAGGGCTTTCGAGTCGAAACCGACCGAGTGGTTGGCATGCCTTGGTTTTATCCCGTGAGGGTACCAAGGTCTTTTTGTTGATGGAGTGCCTTTGTTTTACTCAAGTGATACCAATGTCTTTCGAGTCGAAGCCAACCAAGTGGTTGGCATGCCTTGGTTTTATCCTATGAGGGTACCAAGGTCTTTTATTGATGGAGTGCCTTGTTTTACTCAAGTGATACCAAGGTCTTTCGAGTCGAAGTCGATCGAGTGGTTGGCGTGCCTTGGTTTTCTTTTTGTTGATGGAGTGCCTTGGTTTTACTCACAAGTGATACCAAGGTCTTTCGAGTCGAAGCCGACCGAGTGGTTGGCGTGCCTTGGTTTTATCCCGTGAGGGTACCAAGGTCTTTTGTTGATGGAGTGCCTTGGTTTTACTCAAGTGATACCAAGGTCTTTCGAGTCAAAGCCGACCGAGTGGTTGGCGTGCCTTGGTTTTATCCCGTGAGGGTACCAAGATCTTTTTGTTGATGGAGTGCCTTGGTTTTACTCACAAGTGATACCAAGGTCTTTCGAGTCGAAGCCAACCGAGTGGTTGGCATGCCTTGGTTTTATCCCGAGAGGGTACCAAGGTCTTTTGTTGATGGAGTGCCTTGGTTTTACTCACAAGTGATACCAAGGTCTTTCGAGTCAAAGCCGACCGAGTGGTTGGCGTGCCTTGGTTTTATCTCGTGAGGGTACCAAGATCTTTTTGTTGATGGAGTGCCTTGGTTTTACTCACAAATAATCTAAGGTCTTTCGAGCCGTGAGTCAATCGAAAGTGGTTGGCTTGCCTTGATTTTATCCCGAGAGGGTACCAAGGTCTTTTGTCGATGGAGTGCCTTGGTTTTATTCACCAGCGATACCAGGGTCTTTCGAGTCGAAGCCGACCGAGTGGTTGGCGTGCCTTGGTTTTATCCAGAGAGGGTACCAAGGTCTTTTTATCGATGGAGTGCCTTGGTTTTACTCATAAGTGACACCAAGGTCTTTCGAGTCAAAGCCGACCGAGTGGTTGGCGTGCCTTGGTTTTATCTCGAGAGGGTACCAAGATCTTTTTGTTGATGGAGTGCCTTGGTTTTACTCACAAATAATCTAAGGTCTTTCGAGCCGTAGCCGACCGAGTGGTTGGCTTGCCTTGATTTTATCCCGAGAGGGTACCAAGGTTTTTTATCGATGGAGTGCCTTGGTTTTACTCACAAGTGATACCAAGGTCTTTTGAGTCGAAGCCGACCGAGTGGTTGGCATGCCTTGGTTTTATTCTGAGAGGGTACCAAGGTCTTTTTGTATGAGTCGGTCGAGCAATAAATGACTCAACTTTTTGATTCTGTGAAGGCTTATGGTACCTCAGAAAGGCAACATAATGAGAATGTTAAAACCCAAAAGATTTTATATCACAGGTGAAGTATACAATCAAAATTATTGAAAGTATTTCTTGAGATGCTCTATGTTCCAAGGATGCTGCAGGATCCGTCCATCAGAGCTTCTCAATTGATAGGTGCAGGGGCGCATTTCCTCGATGATGGTATAAGGTCCTTCCCAATTGGCGGCCAACTTGCCGTGCCTGGCATCTTTGTCGAAGATGGCTTTCCGAAGGACGAGGTCACCAATATTGAATCTCTGGGGCCGGATCTTGCTATTGTAGTGCCGAGCGATGCGCTGTTGATTGACGACTTGGGATTGAAGAGCTTCTTCTTGAACTTCGTCAATGAGGTCGAGCCCAATTCGAAGCGCCTCTGAGTTCAAGTCGTTGTCAAAATGTTGCAGTCAGATTATGGGCATGCCGACTTCTACTGGGGTGACCGCCTCGGCTCCATAAGCTAGCTTGAAAGGGATTTCTCCCATAGCGCTCTTATGGGTTGTGCGGTAAGACCACATGATTTCGGGCAGTTCTTTAACCCAATTCCCAACCGCGTTGTCTACCTTCTTCTTCAAGGCTTGGAGGATACACTTGTTGGCAGCTTCTGCAAGTCCATTACACTTTGGATGCGCCACAGAAGAGAATTTGAGCCCGATGTTTCATTCTTCATAAAAGCTATGAAAGCCTCCACTGTCGAACTGGGTGCCATTGTCGGTGATGAAAGAGAGGGGAACGCCGAATCGACAAACAATGGATCTCCACACAAAGTTGGTGATGTTGCTCTCGCCAATCTTGGCTAATGGTTTGGCTTCGATCCATTTGGTGAAGTAGTCAATGGCAACAATCAAGAACTTTCGTTCCTCGAGGCTATAGGAAGAGGACCCAACAAATCCAATCCCAATTGAGCAAATGGCACTGGGCTCAAAATGGGGGTTAGCTCAGTTGCAGTAGCCCGTGGGATGGTTGAGAAGAACTTGCATTTTTTGCACTAGGAGACGAGTCTTCTAGACTCAGCCAAGATGGTGGGCCGATAGTATCCTTGGTGGATGACCTTTTGAGCTAGAGTTCTGGCCCCTGGGTGATTCCCGCACGTCCCTTCATGGATTTCTCTAAGAACATAACTGGCTTCTGCTGGTTGAAGACATCGAAGATAGAGCCCCATACTACTGTCGGAGTACGATATTCGATAAAGCTGGTTATCGAGCATAAGATATCTTTTGGCATTCCTCTGTAGACTCCTAGACTTAGTAGCATTCACAGGTGAGGTCCCCCCTGTTAGGTACTGGATGAGGGCATCCATCCAACAGGGTTTCGAAGACGTCTCAGCTTGCACAACCGAATTTGAGGTCTCCATGATACTGGGGTGCTCAAGGGTGTCAATGTACATGGGTCCTGGGCTTCTCCCTTAGCTGGTCGACTCGAGCTTGGATGAGGCATCCGCTCGAGCATTGAGAGCATGGGGGACATGGGCAATTCTGAAATGTGTGAAATTCTTCAGTAGCTCTTTGACTGCCTTCAAGTATAAGATCTTCCTCGAGTCTTTAGCCGCATACTCGCCTTTCACCTGGTGGACAACGAGTTGGGAGTCGGCTAGGATGTAAACAAGCACCGCCTTGATTGCTGAGGTGGCTTGAAGACCTGCCAAGGGGGCATCGTATTCGGCCTCGTTGTTTGAGGCGGAAAAATTAAAAGCGATAAAATACTCATGGGTCGACCCGTTGGGGCTGCGCAGGACTATGCCAGCTCCGCTGCCTTCTTCTCCAGAGGACCCGTCCACCTTTATCAACCACCATGAGGCAAACTCTGGCGCGTCATGCTCCAGGGTGTGATGTTTTCGAAGAGCAAGTGTCTTGACTGCTTGAGATGTTGAAGGCTTTGGTTGGGCAGGTGGCAAGGGTGGAGATGGTTCATCGTCTGATGCGATCAATTTTATCAGGAATCGGCCAAGGCCTGGGCCTTAATGGTCATTCTTGGCTCGAATTGCACATCATGTTTGCTAAGTTTGACCGACTAGGTGACCATCCTTTCTGAAGTGGTAGGGCTGCCGAGCGCCTTTTTCAAAGGCAGACTCGTCCACACAACTATGGTGTGTGCCTAAAAATAGGGGCGAAGCCTCCTTGCTAAAGTGATGAGAATGAAGGAAGCTTTCTCAATAAGAGTGTATTTGAGTTCGGTCGCCTTTAGGATCTGGCTGATATAATACACCGGCTTCTGGATATTCTCTTCCTCACCAACTAAAATAGAGCTGATGGCTTCAGGGGAAATGGCTAGGTAGAGATACAAGATCTTCCCTGCTCGGGGTTGACTCAACAGAGGCTTGGTGCTCAGGAACCTCTTCAAGTCTTTGAAGGCTTCACTGCATTCATTCGTGTGTCCAGCTCTTGCCTTCCTTCAGCTCCTTACTCCCTCTCAAGGTTTTGAAAAAAGGGAGACTCCTTTTGGCTGACTTTTAGAGAAACGGCCCAATGCGGCTATCTTCCCATTTAGCCTCTGGACGTCCTTCAGCGTGCGGGATTCGGGTAGCTGCTCGATGATGGCTATCTTCTCGGGATTGATCTCAATGCCTCTTTGGGTGATCATGAACCCTAGGAATTTGCCCGACTGGACCCCAAAAGCGTATTTGGCTAGATTGAGCTTCATACGATAGTGCCGGAGGATGGAGAAGGTTTCTTCGAGGTCTGACACATGTGATGATGCCAGTTTTGACTTTACAAGAATGTCGCCCATATAGTCTTCCACATTGCGGCCGATCAGGGGCTTAACATCTTATTGACCAGCCTCTGGTAGGTGGCGCCCGCATTCTTGAGACCGAAGGGTATCACCTTATAGCAATAGGTCCCCTGGTCTGTAATGAATGAGGTCTTCTCTTGATCATATTCCGCCATGAGGATCTGATTGTAGCCAGAGAAAGCGTCCATGAAGCTTAACAGTTCATGACCCACGCTCTCATCCACAAGCTGATCAATCCTAGGGAGAGGGTAGCTATCCTTAGGGCAAGCTTTGTTGAGATCCGTGAAATCCACGCACATCCTCCATCTGCCAAGGGACTTCTTTACCAGCACCATGTTGAACAGCCACTCTGGGTATTGCACTTGTCTAATGAAGCCGGCCATCATGAGTCGGTTGACTTCCTCGGCTGCCGCCTTCTGTCTCTCGGGGCCGAGATGCCTCTTCTTTTGTTGGACTGGCTTGGTGTGTTGGTCGACTGAGAGTTCATGACTTTCTACTTCGGGGGGGATCCCTAGCATATCTTCTGGTCCCCAAGCAAAAATATCAGTGTTTTTAAGCAGGAACGTGATCTTAGCTCCTCGTTGTGGCTCAACTAGGCTTGATATGATCTTGACCTTCTTCAGTCAATCATGGTCGATCAGTATCTCATGGAGCTCTTCGACGGGGGTCATCCTCTCACGCTTCAGCACTTTCTCCATCTAGAGGCATGTCTTCTTGATGGGCAGGGTCTCTAGTACTCATTTTCCCTTCATCGAGAGTAAATAGCAAGATCTGGCCTCCCATTGGTTGCTTTTGGCAATTTCGACTCCCTCTGGAGCCGGGAACTTCATCATCTGGTGGTAAGTGGATGGAACAGCCCACAAGTTATTGAGGATTGTTCTTCCCAAAATAACATTGTAGGCCAACTTGATATTCATCACCAAAAACTGGATCTGGACAGTGGATTGGCGAGGGCATTCGCCGACCACTAGGGGGAGTGTGATCATCCCTTCTGGTATGAGGGAGTGCCCTGTGAATCTGATGATGGGACCCAGGCAGGGTTGCAATTTGGACTTATCAATGCCCATCTGGTTGAAGGCATCAATGAACAGGATGTCAGTTGAACTTCCTGTGTCGATAAAAATCCTCTTGACCTGGAAGCCATTGATTCTGGTCGAGATGATGATAGGGTCATCATGAATCATTTCAATGCCTCTCAAGTCTGAGTCATCGAAGGTGATGGGCTCTTTCGTCCTCGGCCTCTTGTCGCTCGAGTTGATCTACAACGCTCGCCTGGCATACTTTTTCCGAGCATTATTGGTCATCCCACCCATCTCAGGGTCGCCGCTGATAGTGTTAATGACACCCCTACTGCTGGCCTCAGGAGGTCGGGTGTCGGGCTGCTGTTGGGGATGTGGCGACCTGGAGCAGGACCTCTTGTCGGGTCCCTCTAGAGCGGGGTCTCTCCTATCTCGCTGGGGAGTAAGCTTCTTCAAGTATCCTCTTTGTATCAGGTCCTCAATGTCTCTCTAGAGGATATAACAATCATTGGTAAGATGGTCGTGATCTAGATGATAGCAACAATACTGTCTGGTGTCTTGAGATCGAGAATCTGACTGCATACAAGGAGGGGCGAAATTGAGATGCCCCTCCTTCTGGACCATGTAGAGGGCATCTGTGAGAGAGGTGTTGAGGGCCGTGAGGACCAGCTTCTTTGTGATTTCCTTCCTTCGGTCCCTCCTATCAGCCCGGTTTGATCTGGGTCGGCTATGGGGGGGATCCCTTTCCGCCTCCTTCTTTGGCAAGGGATCGGCCCCTACCGCTGATCCGGTCGCTAAGCGTTAATGTTGCTCTTGCAGGTGCTCGTGGGCTGGCGCCGCCACCACTGGCCTTTGCTTATAGGCTCGGGCATCTTCCACGTCTATGTATCCGTGGGCCTTGGCCATCAGCTGCTCATAGCTGGTGACTCATTTTTTGGCCAGCAAGTCAGCCAGCTCATTGCTCTGCAAGCTGGCCATGATAGCGAACATGGTGACCGCGCTTCCAGGGTCGTCAACTTCTAATCTCTTAGCTTAGAACCTCTTGAAGTAGTTCCTGAGACTCTCTCCAGGCTCTTGCCTCATTTGTATCAAGACATGGGGAGGCAACTTCTGTTTGGTGTCGGCCAAAAAGTGATGCATGAACTTTTGACTGAGCTACTAAAAGCTATTGATGGACTTCTTCGCCAGGGAATTCTACCAAAGCTTGGCGCTTCCCGTGAGGGTAATGCAAAAACACCTACAAATAATTGGTTCTGACGCTTGCAGCATGGTCATCATGTCACAATAGTTCTGGACATGCTCAGCTGGATCTCCTTCACCCTTGTACTTCTCCATATGAGGCATCTTGAACCTTTCACAAGTAGTGTTCATGATCTCATCAGTGAGGGGAGTGTTCCCCCCAATAGCCTCAACGATTGGTAGGACGGTCTGGTCATAACCAGATGCCAAGTTGGTTGTCGACGGGCCTGGAGTGGTACAAGGATACAGAGGACCGTGTGATGTTCCCCCTACGGCGTGATCTTGGCCATCACGATCGGGGCTAGGGCTCTCTGCTGTTGCTTCCACAAACTACGGATACTGCCAAGGAGAGGCTGCAAAGCGAGTTTGCTAGCGAGGCAGGGGAGATGTGTACTCGGCGTAATCCCCTGGCTATCCTTCCTGTGCAACGCGCCCAGGAAGAGGAGGGATGAATGGCTGACCCGCCTGGGGGGGGAGGAACGACTGGTGGTTGGCTCGCCGAAAGTGGAGAAAGAGATGATGAAGAAGGCTGTTGGGGAGGAATCCGGTTGAGGAGTTCATTGATGAACGCGGCAAACTATTATTGGAAAGACTGGGAGATCCGCTGAGCAGATTCCTCCAACTGGGCTTGCGTGACGTAGCCCGCATGCGGTTCTTCGGGGAGAGGATGGACGGACCAGCCATGGCGTTCAGAACTAGACATCTTGCTTGAAGAAGAAAGAAGGCTCACGGTGGATGCCAAACTGTTGATATCAATTATCAAACAGGGATTTTATGTGAGGATTATGAGAGTGTTAGGGTCCTCAATCTCCTTCAGGTGACCGGTTCTGGGGCCCGCTGTTCTTCCCTACACATGAAGAACTCGTGAGAGGATGGAGTTGTGTTCTCCGGTTGTTCTTTTTATAGTGAGTGTAGTTCAAAGGTGTATGAAAAACTCAGATCCCCTTACCTTAGGCAGTACGTTCTCGTTTTATAGTGGGTTAGAGGGGTAAATGGATAACTTTAGCTGAGTCTAGCTGGCGGTCTAGTCATAACCTTCTTCACAGGTGCCGTTCGTTGGAAGGAGTGAGTCAGCTAGGCATTTAATGCGGGGATGACAGCAGGTGCTCGGAGCTAACTAGGTTTGATGAGTCATAAAGGCTATAAGGGCTGGAGCAATGATGATTTTGTCAGGGCAGCTAATGAAGGACCAGTCGGCTGGTGAGGTGTTCGAGGTAACTACCGCCTCTGTATTCGTTTGGTCGAGGGCTGACAACCACCGCCTTTTCACTCGGTTATGCAAGTTATCGGCTGATTAAGTCGGCCGTGAGAGTTGTCGACTGTGATAGTAGTCCGAGTGCGGGTTGTGTGTAGGGTTGTTCTAGTGGGTTGGTCGGTAAGTACCGCCTTTTTACTCGGCTGTGCAAGTTGACGGCCTATTGAGTTGGTTGTGGGAGAAGCTTGAGTCATCGCAGCTTCTAATTTGCCTGATTAGGCACGGGGCGGGACACGTGTCGGCTTCCCTATGAAGATTAGCAAGTGGTGGTTTTGGGGGTTGTAACAGGACCTAAACCTATAGCTCCTCTGCCAGAAGCGCCATGGTCACCACATACCATTTGTATATCCTCAAAATCCTCAAACAGTTTATCCTTAAGATTTGGAGTATTTGGACGGGCCTACAACATTATTTATGAAAATAATTAATATTATATTCAAGTTAATATATCTGAAAATAACATGACATAAACCAACCTCTAAAATGTCATTCCACACTTCGTTGGGACAAGTAAATTTCTCCATAGTACGGTCCCAACCAAAACCAGAGGTTAGTTTCATCAAGATCTCCACATGTGCAATCTTTCTCTTCCATTGCTTTATTTTGTTCATTACATGATTATATCTAAAATCTTTTCCAAAATTTTCAACTAGAGGGGGTATCACATTCCTCAGAATCACATGCTTTTTAAAACTGCCATTTGCTTGCTTATTCCCGTTCTTAACTTCCTCCACCAACAGTCTAAGCAATTCCTTAGCCTCCGCTTCAGTCCATCTCATATAACCCATCCTTGCTCTTTTCTGTCCCTCACTCCCTAGACCTTGAGATATTTCTTCTTGATCTTGACTCTGTGATCTTATGTCCATCCTATAACAAACTCGAAAACAACCTATTTAAAATCTCAAATATGGAATTGGATTAAAATATACATGCATCTAATATAAAAAACACACATATATAATAATAATAATTAAATGAAAATAAACATGCATTAGTAATCTGAGTATACAATTATGCAAAATTTTTAAAAGGCTTAATTGCATTTAAATGCACTAGCACCTAAATCCAACATAAGATCTCCCTAGAAAGCATGAGCCAACAAATGCAATTTTTACAGATTTGCTGCATAAAAATATTCAGCCGATACACTAGATCATATAGCTAATTAGCATAAGATAATAACAAAATCGCGATCAGTGAGAACTCATAATATGGGGAAAGCTAGTCTTAGCCGCATTCTATCTACATAAACTAAAAAAATGACTTTCAGATAGGGGAGAGCAAATTTCATGGGAAACAGCAAAAACCGACCGAACTGCCCGATATTTGGCAGTTCGGGTCGGTTTCAAGTGTTATTTGGTTCGGTTCGGGTTGAAAAACTTTCAACCCGACATACCCGAACCGACCGAAACATATGTGTACAGTGTGTTAAGTATTTGGGTTGGGTTAAAGCCTTATAGGATTTTAATATACCAAACCCGATTGATAACGTGATTGTGATGAATCATGATAATTATTACGTGATATTTTCCTCCGATTTGCTCGCAAGAAATTGTGGAAACCCTTCGTCTCCTGCACTCGCCTCCGCCATCTCCTAGGCTTCTAGGGCTAGCAGAAAATCTTCAACTAAAATCTCATCCCTTTAGCAGCTTTATCACTCGACTTCGGACAGCTTCATCATGGCAGAACCACCCCTTCAACATCCATCTTTGACTTCCAACTCGGCGCAGGTGGAGGTATAGTCGTATAGATCCCTTTATCCTCACGAATCCTTTTTTATCACCACACAATATAAATATTCTTTCGTTACAGGAAAATTTGAAGGTTGTTGTTTAATAAAATTGATTTTAGTGACTTAGTTGCTTCACAAATAAAATTGGTCCTAGTTGATTTTGATGGTGATGGCGTAAAAGATAAAAGAACAATCTGATTTTGATGGTTATTAATTATAATCTTGTAGAGTTGTTGTTAAAATTTTCATGTAGTTTAATATTTAAGAAATTAACATTGATAAATATAAGATCAATTTACGATTGAGCGATTTGTTTTTCTATTATTTTGTTTGATATATACTGTTTCCTCATATCGCTAATTCAATATAGTTGATTACTTGGGTGAATAAAAGTAGCTAGCCTAGCATAACTCCTTTGTTAAAATAGTACTGTAGTTGTAAATTTTCATGCATAGTTATTTCACTGTCAATAGATGATAAGTTATATGTTTATGTGATCACTTTAATCTAAAGTAGGGCAGAGATTATTTCTATTTAATATTTATAAAATTCCATAATTTTTTGAGATTACAACTTAAAATTTCTTATATATTATTTGATTAACTTTAACTTTTATCATTTATGTATAGGCTCCAGCTCCATCGGAGGAAAATCCAAATGTCAATAGAACTACAAATCAAGTAGATGCTAATTCTTCTTCCCAAAAGATCCAACCTAAAAGGAAGTTAGTAAAGGAAAGATCCGAGGTATGGACTCACTTCACAAAATTTAAAGATAAAAATGGTGAGCCTAAAGCAAAATGCAATTACTGTGGAAAAGAATATTTTGCTCATGCAAAGAAAAATGGCACTACATCTTTGCACAATCATTTGGAAGCATGTAAAAAGCATCCACATAATGTTGATAGTCGGCAGAAATTATTGAGTTTGCAACGGAATTTGGGTAATAGTGAGAATATAGGGAGTCTAGGTAATTGGAGTTATGATGAAGGATCTGTAAGAAAGGCTCTTAGTTACTTTATCATTGTAGATGAGCTTCCGTTCAAGTTGGTAGAGGGCATCGGGTTCCAATATTTTATGTCTACTATTTGCCCTAGATTTCATATCCCTTCTCGTTGGACAATCCAAAGGGATTGTTACGAGATTTATCTTGAAGAGAAAAAAACTTGAAGAATTTGTTGAAAGCTACATGCCAACGAGTGTGTATTACCACAAACACATGGACTTCCATCCAAAATGTTAACTCTATGTGTTTGACTGCGCATTGGATCGATAATGATTGGAAATTAAACAAAAGAATAATAAATTTTTGTCCAATTTCTAGTCACAAGGGAGAGGATCTTGGGAAGGCGGTAGAGAAGTGCATAGCAGATTGGGATATTGAGAATGTCTTTACGATCACTGTTGATAATGCTAGCTCAAACGACACAATGATTACATATCTAAAGAAGAGGCTTAATAATTGGGGAGGGACAATGTTAGGGGGAAAATACCTTCATATTAGGTGCATCGCTCATATTATTAATCTTGTAGTTAATGATGGACTTAAAGGCTTGGGAGTCTCAGTTGCTCGGGTTCGTTCAGCCGTTAGATATGTGAGACAATCTCCATCAAGATTGGCTAAATTTAAAAATTGCATTGAACTTGAAAACTTGAATTCAGTTCATCTTTGTGTTTGGATGTGTGCACTAGGTGGAACTCCACCTTTTTGATGTTGGACACTACCCAAAAGTATGAAAAAGCTTTCGAGAGATATGGTGATGATGATCCCTTTTTTAAATATGAACTTAATTGTGGACAGGGATATCACGAAATTCCAATAGAGGATGATTGGGTTAATGTACGAAGATTATGCGTTTTGCTTGAAAAATTTCAAAAACTTACATTGCGTGTGTCTGGTTCTTCGTATGTTACTAGTAATTTTTTTCTTCAAGAAGTTGGCAATGTTGCTTGTGATTTAAAAAATTGGAGATTGAGTGGAGACCCATCATATGTTGAAATTGCAACTAGAATGAGTGAGAAATATGAAAAGTATTGGGGGATTGGGAAAAGATGAATATGTTAATTTATATTGCGGCTCTTCTTGACCCTCGAAACAAAGAGGATTTTGTGCAATTTATTCTTGAGCTTACATATAGTGAGAATGAAAGTGTTGAAAAACTAAGATTTATCAAGAATGTGACTTTTTCATTGTTTAATGAGTACAAAGTCAAATATGGAACTCAAACGCGTGCAAGTGGGTAGTCAAGTGGTGCATCATCAGATAATATTGACAACGAAAACAATAATCAAATGACCGATGTAAGAAGTCGATTTAAGAGGTTGAAAGTTGCAAAGGGAAGTGCAGAAGCAAAGTCAGAATTGGAAAAGTTCCTAAGCGAAGACATTAAAGCCGATGGAAGTAATTTTGACATATTAGATTATTGGAAAGTACATAGTGGAAGATTTCCAATCCTCTCCCAAATGGTTCGTGATATATTAGCCGTGCCTATCTCGATGGTGGCTTCTGAGTCTGCATTTAGTACAGGTGGCCGAGTTCTCGATCTTTTTAGGAGCTCGTTGACTCCAAGAATGGTACAATGCCTCATATGCACGTCAGATTGGCTTCGGGTCACCTTGGCGGCACCTGGATCAAGCAAGGTTTGTGTTGAAGAAGATCTGAATGCACTTGAGATTGGACAGAGGTAAAGTTTGTTTTTAAAGTTAAATATATTTGATATAACTATGTTATTTTTAATTACAATTTTATTTTTTATTTGTCTTTAGATTTGAACAAGATTGCAATTGAGCCAACAATCACCGATATGTAGAAGATTGGTGCATGGGAGAACACTGCATAGGTAAGAAGTGTGTGTATATATAAGCTTACATAATTTAGCATACTCTTTTTTATTACAGTCTTTCAAGAAATTATGTTAGCTTCAACTTTGTTTTGCTTTTGTCATTCACGGTTTATTAAGATGTTATAGAAAACATTTTTGTTTTTTTAGCATACTTTTTTTAGTACTGGCATTCAAGAAATTATAGCTCAAACTTTCCCCCCTAAATTTAGCTAGTTCCATTTTTAACATTTTAATATTTTATTTTTGCAGATTGAACTCGATGGAAAGGAGCACATAGATAATATTGAATTGTGATGATGCGTCAGATGCGATGTGCTTTGATTTCTTAGAGCTACATAAACTTAATGATTTTCAATTTTAATCTTGTGTAGATCTCTATGAGTATGAATATTATTTGAGATATTGTGAACTTTGAATTTGAATTTGTGAGTCTGTGATAGCATGATTAATTTTAGACTATGATCGTTGATCTCGTACAAATTATTTAATTTTTTAATGATATTGTTTGCTGTTTTTTCATAATTCTTGGGCAACGGAAAAGCCTTCATGTGATGTGAGTGCACTAAAGTTCATAAGTTATCATTTATCAATGTGATGATGGAGTGCAAATGAAAATGCCTATGTTTATACTGATTTCTGAGTACTAAGCAGCAGGTGCTTGCTATTGCATTGGGGTTTATATATCAAGCTGCACAAATTGTCATTGTTCCCAGTGCAAACCGACAAACCGCACTGACCCGAACCGCACCGACTCACTTCGGTGCAGTTCGGTTCTCAGCTGAATGTCGGTGCAATTCGGTTGACATTATTTAGGTCAAAAACCGACCGACCGACCATATGCTCAGGCCTACTTTCAGATAAAGCAACAATGAGAGATTTTTTTCTCAAATTGGATGAAGTACTTTTTTTTCAAGGAGAGCTAATGTCTTTTTTTTGGGCTTTACCCTGGGTTAGAGGGAGCCCTTCCAGAAATTCTCGATGGCCCAAGGCTGAACCGAGGGTCGAGGAGGGGTTTGAAAATAGTTTTCAACCAGCAATTGACACGCCTCGATTTAGTTGTGTTATTGCCCCAAGCGCAAAGATTGGGGGCTAATGTCTTCAAATCTAAAACTTGCATATAACCGATAAAATCGAATTATATCATCAAACCCTAATTTTATATAAACCCTAATATCAGCAAAAACTAGGGTAACATGTATTAGTATCTTCAAACCCTAATTTCATATAAACCCTAATCATAAAAACTTGCATATACCTGTTATAATTAAAAAAGGGATCGGTTTTTTTAGATGAACAGAGACCGGTTTTTTTAAACAGTTCTAAAAAAGGGGATCGGAAATACCTTGAACTAAGAAGAAGCGATGTTCTTCAAAAGGTCACAGTTCCACTTTTTTCCCAATTGATTCTTTGTCAATCTGTAGGATAATTTGAGAGAGGTGAACTGATGGCTATATATATAGATAGATTAATTAGTGGGATAATTATGACAGTTTATCCCAATCCTAGTTCTAGTAGAATTCTACTTGACTAACACACAAAAAAATTATCACAGTTTTAGTTCTAGAAAAGTTCTACTTGACTAACACTATAAAAAATATCTCAGTTTCTAATTCTATGTGACTAACACCTTAAAAATTTGTCCTACAGATTATCCCAGTTCCAATTTTAAGTTCCAGATGACTAACTTCCCCTTAGAGTATTCTTGCTTAATGACCTAAGTCCAACTAGATTGGGATTCATTGGTCCAAGCTCGTTACATAGTCACTTAGAAAAAGCCCGAGAAAGTAAAAAAAATCACTAATGAATGAAAAGAAATATAAAATGAATTCTTCCTCTCCAAATCAAAAAATCTTGGCTAGTGCTTAATTTTTATCAAAACACTTGAGAAAATGATTGAAGGGATAAGTTAGCATAATTTTATCAAAGCTAAAAATAGAAATTCTAAATTTTTTATATAATGTTTTACAATGAAAAGTTCTTTGAAGAAACTTATTTTGATTTATCTATAAAAATATTTTCTAAGTTGAATATTGGCCATAAACTAATTTGTTTAATAATAATAAAAAGTTCATTTGTATGTTGACTTATTCAAATTGGCAAAGTTATTGAATTATGTGGGTATATTCATTGCAAATCCTCGTGAGACTAAACTCGTCCACTAGGGTAACCTAGGGGTTTAAAAACTTGTTGCATAGGCTAAATACAATCGTGAATCCTGCAAAAATGAGTTAGGATTTTTCTTTATTTTTCTTTTTTTTTTTGCTCGAGGAGTAGCAAAGTTCAGGTATGGGGTATTTGATTAACATATTTTATATTATTTTTATATCCCCATTTATCTTTATTTTTGTATATATTTAATTGCTACTGGGGTAGTTTTGGTAAATTTTTAAGAAACATTGATTTTGAATAAAGAGAAGCCCAAAGAAGCCCATTGAAGCCAAAAGCTCTTATTCTAGAAGAATTAATCAAGCAACAATCATATTTGAGGCAAGAAAATCAAGAAGAAAAGGAAATATTCAATTACTTGGAGGACAAGAAAAAAAATCTAAATTAAAATCGGATTTAAAATATCAACCGCAAAGAAAAGGCAATTTCTCTCAATCCAAAAGTCAGAATCTAATATATTATATATAAAAATCATCTATCTCGTCGAGATGGATCCATCCAGATTGGCAAATTCCTCAAATTCTATTATTAGTATCTGATTTTGGCCGAAATTCAAATTTAATCAGATTTTAGACTCTTGTTTATATTACAAAAATATTCAATTAATTGCTGACTAAATCAAATCCTGCGGTTATGAGGATTACTTGGAGATCAAGTTTAATCCGATGAATGTGAAGATTCTTGTATAGTATAAATAGGGGCCTAGAACCATTGTATTTTAGGCATTCAATTCCTAAGAATTCAATAAAGTTCTTCTTTCTTGCTTGCAATTTTGGAGTTCAAGTTCTTTTTTTAGTTTCTTCAATTTAATAAGTTGTTTAATTTCTTATTTTTAATTTCTTGTTCTTGTTCTTATTTTTCTTACTCTTTTTCTCTTTTCTTCAATTCTTTTTTATCTTCTTTTCTCTTAAATTAATCATTAGTAGCTAATTACCATTAGGAAGCTTAGTATAACGAAGCTAGGTCACTAATCTAGATTAATAAAAGACCTCTTTAGGTTAAGTGAAGAAGTTGATTAGTTTAGATTAATAAAAGTTAGGGCTAATTATAATTGATAGGTTATAGACTTTAATTTGGCATAACCTATACTTAGGAGATTAAACCCTAGTAATAAAAATGGATTAATTAATTAGAAACACTAGGATTAACTAATTGATAGGTTATAGTTTTTAACAGGACATAGCTCTTATGCTTTTAGGGTTCTAGTAAATAAAAGATTAGCACTAATGGATAGGTTATAATCTCAAATGAAATATAGCTTATGCTTTTAGGGTTCTACTAAATAAAGAGATTAAATAAAAGATCTAGTTTAGAAATCTAGTGGAGTTAGCCTAAGTGACCTAGTTTAAGTCTATTAATAAAAACCAACATCCTTCAAACACAAAACCTTTTTCAAACCCTAGGATTTTAAGGTAGAATTTTCTTAACAAATTTTTTCAGTGGATGACCTGTAAAGGCTACAACAAAAGATGTGCACTTGCAGAATATAATAAAATAACACATCAAAGCACAACTTTGCTGCATTACAAGTGGCATTCAATAAAATTCTATCTCCCATAGAATAGAATTTTCTTAAGGGAGATTTGATAAATTATAGATTGATTTTTTAAAAATTTAATTTTTGGCAAGTGACAGATTCAGTGGTAAGAGATTTAAGATAATATATAGAAAGATTAGGAATTGTGAAGATGTTAGGCATGAATAATTAATTAGGACTTTTTTTATTTTGGAGTGGGGAAAAAAAGTTTTGTTTAACCCATTTCTTTAATGCATTATTATTAAATGCAAGCCCTTGATCAATAAATCTAACTTAGCTATACTCATGCACAAATAAACCCTCCCCTATTCTTCGGATTGGGATCTACATGAAAAAACCTTAACACAATAGATATACATGATTCTTCCCCTCTTTACAGTGAACCAACGAATGTTCCTACTCAAAATGCGAAAAAAGCAAGCAACTTTTTTTCCCCATTGTTTAATCAGATAAAATAATAGTAAAAATTGCTGCTGCTCATCTTGATCGAGAGATTCTAGCTGCCAAAAACGCAGTAGAAGCAGCAGCTGGAGCTGCGATCGAGATGGTGATTTTTGATCGGAGATCGGATCAAGTTCTCCGATCAAAACCCTTCATTTTCTTCTTTTCGTCGGCGATTCTCCTCGGATCCGTCGCCTTTGTCTTCTCTTGGATCGCATTCTCGCGATTCGAGCGGCCGATTGCATCGCCGACGGCGAAATTTGGGTGTCGACCTGATGGAGAGGGATCCTGGGCGATTGGAGTTTTCTATGGCGATTCGCCGTTTTCTTTGAAGCCAATCGAAGATGTGCGTCTTGAAATTATAGAAAGTTTGTTTTTTTTTTTCACTTGAATTTGTGTTTTTTTGGGTTGTTTGAGATTTTATGGGTTTTGGTTTTGCAGTGGAATGTGTGGAGGAATGAGAGCGAGGCGTGGCCGGTGGCTAATCCGGTGTTCACTTGTACGTCGGTGACAAATGCGGGGTTTTCGAGTAATTTTGTGGCTGATCCATTTCTTTTTGTTCAGGTTAGTGTTCTAATTTGAGTGCAGAATTTCAAACTTCTGAAGGAATTTGAGTTTTTATATGGTAATGTTGAGAAATTTTGATCCATAGAATGGCTATTGAGCTCTAATTCACTGTTAATCTCGCTTGAAATATTTGGTGGTTCTTGGCCTGTGGGAAAATAGAGCCAGTAATTTTTTTGCGTCTCTGTGGCAATAGATTTAAGCTGCTTATTCAATGTTCAGGATGCAATCTGATGTCTGATGCATTCTTTCTGCTCAATTGACTGTGCTTTAATATCAAAAGCATTTCCACTGATATTTTTGTCATGCCTTTATATATATTCAACTTTTTAATAAAGCGTACTAAAATAAAAGTCTCATGCAACGATTTGAGTCTCTGAGTAAAGATAAACATTTTATGCCCACAGAATCAAGCATTAATTTTAGTTGGTTTCTCGTCTTTTTAGCTTATTTCTTACACTAGTAAAACAGACCCTTTTACTATTTCCAACAAAGAAAAATGAGTTATTAAAAGAGTGATATAGCTATTTCTGACAATATCACATACTTTATATCATTTCATTTCTGTTGAATAGAAGTAGAATTTGACATCAAATGGAAACCAAGAAAGTGAGCCATAGAATTGTCCACTAATATAAAAGTAGTAGTTTGTTCAACAACTTAAGGCAAACATATTGAGAAAAAGAGTGAAATCAAAATCACATACTTTATAGTTGGTTTCTCGTCATTTTTAATATCCAATAACTCATTTTTTTTAAATTTAAATTGAGCAAGTACTAAAGCAATTTGAGTGAAAATAACTATTAGTATAGGAATTAGGGGTGCTAAACCGTATCCGTATCCGAGGAAATATCCATAACCGTATCCATTAGGATACGGATATAGTTACTCAAATCTATAACCGATAGGATATGATTACGGATATGGTTTTGTAGTGAAATATCCGGATTTGCATCCGAAATATCCAGATACATATTAGTCATACTGTTACAATAGTTTTAATCCTTAGCTTATGAATTTGAGGATAATTTTGATGATCAAGATGTCTAATCTTAGCTTTTCAGATATAATGAACATATTAATGAACTCTTTTGTATCATATGAACTATATTTTTTCTTAATATTATCTAGTTTTCTCATATCCGTTTTGTGTCCGCATGCATATCCGCTTATATATCCGTATCCGTATCCGATTTTAGCGGATATGGATATGAATTTTCCTTACCGATGTATGTCCGTATCCGTGGCCGTGATGGGTAAGCGGATATGGATATGGTAAGTATCATATCCGAGCCGTATCCGGACCGAATGCACCCCTAATAGGAATGCTTCCTTGTGTATATTTGAAATGTCATTCACCTTGATCCTATGCTCTCTATCTTCATTCTTGATGGATTTGATTAAGCAAATTTGAAGTCATTCCCTTCTGCTGTGATACTATCAGAGAGTATCAGTAGTAATTAGGTTTCTTATGTCACACCCAACAGTTATTAGACAATCTACACTTTTTGTCTCTAAAGGGGAGCAGGTGCTTTTTGTTTATGGCCCTTAACTGCTCAATGGAAAAACCTTTGTATTTGTGATCTTCTGTGGTTATTTCTTGCTTGATGTCTTGCAGCTTTTGCTAGCTCCACCTAGATACCGATATCTCTTTTACTTTTTTCAAAAGTAAGCAAAATTGTAAACTATCTTAAGTCATTTTCGTCCTTTTGATGAAAGAATTAGCACAGATTTATGTGTGCTATCTACCATGTTTTGTCTTTCTCTTCTTAAACCGTGAATCAGATACAATGAGTTGAAAGTTATCATCCTCAATGAAGAATCATTGCTTGTGGCAAAATACCAGGAGCTAGTTTGGATGGTCAGAGTAAAATAAATTAGTGAATATGGAGCTATTGCTTATATAAAGGCCAACTTTTCAAAATTTAGGTGGCTGAAAGGCAATTTTCTACTAACTAGTTCTCATTAACTTTTCACCTCTGTACTTATGGGATGAAGAAACCATTTTCAAGGTGAAATCTTTTACCTTGCATGGTGGTTCAACCAAACTACCATCTGGACTAAGGGCTAGCTTGGCTTGATAGTGGTCATAGTGAAAGTCAATATCAATTGTTCACTTAGAGTCTCATTTCTCAACGACCCCATTATAGTTGGCCCTATTCATTCAAATGGCAGAAGATCACAAATACAAAGAATTGTCTAATACCTGTTGAGTATCATAAATACACTGGTTATCAAAAATTGACTCAGTTACACAGAAACAAGACAATTCAATGAAGAATAAGTCACAACAAACCACTAGAATGAGTAATAGCCTACAGCTACCATCTGCCATCTATAGAATGACTTGGTTAACAAATGATGTGCTGTACAGAAGCATTCACTACAATGCTTTTCACTTTTTAAAGATTATCAGACGAAGAAGACTCACCAGAACTTGGAACCGTATCAGTTATAGATAGGGTGTCGTGTACAACTATGAGTACCCTTTCGGAGTGCGATGGGAAGATCATCAGACGAAGAAGACTCACCAGAACATGGAACCGTATCAGTTATTGGCACTGGAAGAGTAGACGTAGGTAGTAACTGTTTTGGACGTCGAGTGTAGACCTTAAGCTGTGTATCGGTAGGAGATTCTGAACGCACACTATTAGGAGGGTCGACATCACTAGTGGATGATGAGGTAACAGGTATAAGAAATGAATCATCATCATCGTCATTAGACACCATTTTAGGAGTAACATCCTTACTTTGTGAAGAGAAGTAGGAAATGTTGTCAAAGAAGGTGACATCAGAGGACACAAAGGTCTTTCGTGTAATAGGACAATAATATTTATATCCCTTTTGTGTTCCAGAATATCCTAAAAATACACATTGTATTGCTCGTGGGTCAAGTTTAGATTTCTGTGGATTCGTATTATGAACAAAGCATATACAACCAAAGATATGAAGTGGTAAGGGAAAAGCTGGTTGGGATGGATGAAGGACTGAGAATGGGGTTTTACCATCCAATACATTAGAGGGAGTGCGGTTGATCAGATGACATGCAGTTAAAATCGCATTTCCCCAATACTGTCTTGGCATGTTCATATGAAATAACAAGGTTCGAGCAACTTCTAATAAATGTTGATTTTTACGTTCTGCTACCCCATTTTGTTGAGGTGTATAAGTATATGATGACTGATGAATAATACCATGTGTGGACAAGTAGTGATCAAACTCAAGTCATGATTAAAATACTCTTTCGCATTGTCAGATCTAAAAGATTTTATTTTCAACCCAAATTGATTGTGAATCTCAGAACAAAAATGTTTAAAATGCATAAAAACTTCAGATCTATCTTTCATCAAGTAAAGCCACGTTGCACGAGAGAAGTAATCAATAAATAGAACATAATAACGAAAACCAAATAATGATTCTGTGGAACAAGGTCCCAGACATCAGAATGTATAAGTTCAAACAATTGTCTGATACGATTATTGACTCTAGATGGATAAGGCATTCTATGATGCTTTCCCTTCTGACATGACTCACACTCTAAACGACTCACACTCAAAGTAGGAACTAACTTTCTTAAATTCTCTAATGATGGATGACCCAGCTTACAGTGCATGTCAAAAATATTTTCACCACCACTGATACATGCCATAGGTCCATGCTGTCCATTTAAGTAGTACAGACCTCCTACTTCACTCCCCGTGCCAATCGTTCGATAGGTGCCAAGTTCCTGAAAAAGACAACGATTAGGAAAGAATGTTATTGAGCAGTTTAAAGCCCTAGTAATTCGACTAATGGATAATAAGTTACAAGAAAATTTTGGAACATGTAAGACAGAAGACAATGGTAACATTGATGAAGCATTTACAGTTCCAACACCACAAACTTTGAATTTAGACCCATCAGCAATAGTTATATCTGGAAAGAAATTGGTGAGCTTAATGGATGTCAAGATACCTGAATTCCCAGTCATGTGGTCAGTTGCACCTGAATCTATAATCCAAGTGGTAAGTGCCGATGACGAAGAAAGACAAGCAAAGGAAGAACCTGACTTGGCGAGTGTGGCAGTAGAGTTGGTAGGCATCAAGAATGAGTTTTGCATCTGAAGAAATATCTGGTACCGTGCATACTCATCATTTGATGTAGTAACTGTAGGGGTACTAGTACTAACCGGAGTCTGAGAAGTAGTAGGCTGAGCCGATGTGCCCTCAGTGGTGGCCGCAACATGTGCTGAAGACTTGAAGTGGCCCTGTAGTAAAGGATAATTAAACTTGGTGTGGCCCTCATTCTTGCAGTATCGGCAAAAAATAGGTTCACCACTCTTCTCAGTATAAGGACCACCAGTGCGACTACCAGTGCGTCCGCCTCCTCTGCTAGGTGCTCTGCCTAAGAAACCACCACGTTCCCGTTCACCTGAGGACTGAGTGTAAGCCGCGAGAGCAGAACGATCTGATGAATCTCCTAAACGCCGAGCGAAGTCGAGAAGGAGGCAATAGAACGTATGTCTCGGCCGATGAGTTAGCGGTAGAACTCCCAAGTATCTGTGGTCTGGCTGAGGAAAACTCCTAAGGGACACCACCCAGAAAATACAGAACCGACATCTGCTCTCTCTGCAGCTGCATCTGCTGAACGTCAGCGGTAATGGGAAAAAGGGCATTCCACTCGTGTATCCGTCTGAACTCGGAATAGTAGTCTTTCTAAGTTCGATCACCTTTCTGGAGGCGAGTCATTTCCTGGTGGATATCATAAGCTCGAGATAGATTGCCCTTTCCAGAGTAGAGGATAGCCAGATAGTCCCAAAGCTCCTTTGTAGTCTTTGTGTGAAGAACCATATCCTGAATGTTCGGCTCCATGGCGTTGAGGATCTGGGTGTAGATGATGGCGTCATCTCCCTCCCAGTCTTCCGTGAGTGGATTTGATGGATTCTGGATAATGTGGTGCCTCTTCCTCCTACCTTTCAAGCTCATCTCGACAATACTCTTCCATTGCATGTAATTGTTTTCATCTAACTTACGATCAGTGAGTTTCGAGGAAACCACTTCCTGAACATTGGATGTGGGTTTGGTATCTCCTGAACCGGCCATAACTACAAAGAAATTGTCTCCAAATACACACCCAAACAAATCTCAATCAAGAGGCTTCTCACAAATCCCCAAATACCACAAAGATACCAAAATCCCACAAACAGACCAAATAGAAACAAGATCTAATTAATCATACCAAGGGAGTACAGAGACTCCAGATGAGTGCAGAGACTCGAGAGGGAGTGCAGAGACTCGAGAGTTTATTTTAATTGTTATTAGTATTATTATTATTATTATTTTTTAATTAAATTTTTTTTCGGGTTTTTTTTAGCGGCTAAGGTTTTAAAACAGCGGCTAGGGTTTTAAAACAGGATGAAGGCGCAATGGGGACGCGGGTCGACACGGACGAAAGGGCCAGATCTCGAGGATCTTCGAGCACCACAATGCAGGACTAAGGCCGGGGACAAAGGTCAGCGGGACGTGGTCGACGGCGAGGACGAGGGCGGCGGCGACAGTGAGATCTTAGACGATGACGGTGAGATCTCGAGGACGCCGACGACGGTGACGGCGGCTGAGATGATGGAGACGACGCGGTCGACGACGAGGTTGTGTCGTCGACGATGGAGACGGCGCGGTCGCTTGATTTGGGGGCGGCAGCGACGGCGGAGAATGAAGATTAGGGTTTGGAGGTTGATGGTGGCGGCCTGGCGGATCTGGCGAAGGACGACGGCGGCTGATCTGGTGAAGATGATGATTTGAGATCGGAGGAGGGTTTTGAGACGAGGATGACGGCGGCTGATCTGGTGAAGATAAACAGTAAGTTTTTTTTTCTTCGAACTAGGGTTTTTGTGGAGGGGCTGATCTAGGGTTTTGGTGGAGGCTCTGATACCATGTGAACAATGGTATTTGGATTTCTAGAGAGCTCAAATCTGAGGCTCTTCTGTAAATCTATATTTATAGGATTCAGGGTGTACATTTTACATATAAGTTCATATATATTTATATATTTCCAACATGCTGCCCTAATTAATGCACAAAAGAGGAGCATGAATCAGTCCCTAAGGAACCATTGAAAAGGCTGCTGTCCTCGCTTGCTCTGTGATTGATGGTGCAAAAGTAGGAGTGTCACTTGTTCTGTTGATTGATGGTGGAAAAAACCTATCTTAGCAGTATGCAACCTACAAGTCCCTCTCTGAGAGAAGGGAGGTAGTATCATAGTTTATCTGGTTTGTTGATTTTTTCCCCTTACTGTGTGTCTGCTTAGAGCAGTAGTTGTTGTCCTTAATATTTTGTTGAAATTAGCTATTCAGGACCAATGCTCTAAAATAAGCATTACGCTGCCGCTTAATCGGTCGATTAACTGAAAGCGGACCAAATCCGTGGAGAAATGTTATTAAGCGCTCAAAAAGCGGTCAACCGCTTAAGCGGGTTTGATTAAGCGCGTGCATAATTGAGTTGGGGGCACTTTTCTAGTTGCGGGTTCGGTTCGTAAATTAAATACTCGCTATCTATCCTAAACCTAATCCTATTCTACCTATTTCTCTCTTTTCCAACCATCCATCTCCGCCACTCCCTCAAAACCCTAAAACATCACCACTACATCACCAAAACTCCACGTCTCAAATTAAAACAAAAAAAAATAGAAAAAGTATAAATAAAAAAATAGAAAAAAAACTTTCTCCTATCCTCCGCTGCTCCCTTCGAAGAGGAGTTGGATGCTAATGTTCATTATTATGAGAATGATGAGGAAGACTAGATGATTTATTTTTGTTTTATGGACGTTTAATTTTGGTTTAAGTGTTTAATTTAACGATTTATATTTAAATATCTAGTTATCTTTTATGTACGAATAGAACTTTTAAGTAGCCAACCAGTTATTGATTGGTGAATTGCATGTTTGCTGGTCTTTTCTTAGTATGTTTTCTATTTTCATGAATTCTATATATTTGAACATATGATAAATTATTAAATATATATTAGAAAATTCAAAAAATGCATAATTCCGCGTAATCCACTTAATCAACATTAATCCGATTAATCATTAAAAGCTTCTGGACTGCGCAAATAATAAAACCGTGTTTTTTTAACATTGTTCAGGACTTTCATAAGATGTTGGTCACTTAATTTAGTGATTTCATGTCTTATAAAATCACTAAGCAACTGTAAGTGCCTTGTATGTATGGATGTATGTATCTCTAAGCCTGTCCAAACGGGTCGGCTCGGCCCGGGTTAGGCAAAATGGGCCTGAACCCTGACTCGGGTTTGATAAAAATTCTTTCTTATATTAATCACTTATAATTATACAATTGACAAAGTTCATAGAAATTAAAACAATAAGAAAATCTTTATTATTAATCGTTAACAATTACAATTTTTTTTGGAAATTGTCGCCTCACAATAGATGAGTACATCCAAACTAGGTTGGCACCTATTCATCTATATCACTATCATTTGCAACTCTTTCTAAAATAATTTATCACAGATTTATAGTTAAAAAATAAAAAGTTCAAATTACAAATAACTTTTTACACTATCTCCTATCGTCAACTCATGAAGTCTATCTTTAATATTAGCTATCCGGTCAATACCTTGAGTTCTCTTCTCGTACCTCCACCAATCTTGTAGGCACATTAACGCTTATACATTAGACGGATCCAGCGATGTTCTGTGATCGTCGATCAAACGTCCTGATGTGCTAAAGGCGGATTTTGAAGCTACAGTAGAAACCTGCACTGTTAGTAAGTCATGAGTCATGATGGAAAGTACATGATATGAAACTGTTCCATATACTCCACAATTGCAAAATATCGAAATCAACATTATTTTGAGGTTTAACTAAAGGTGCAGCAAAATATTGTTCAATTTTAGAAATTTACCTTGTTGATAATCCTGATCCACGGCTACTACCCAGACCTGTTAGCCTCTCTTTATCATCGATTACCTGTCAAAAAGCTTACCTTTACCCTGTCTAAAGCTTGTAGAACATGTAGGTTGAGGTGTACTTACACCATATCTACCTGCATGCTCATCAAATAATCTTTGAAACTAATATTTAATAGTGTTATGATGAGTAAGAGCAGTAATAGTCTGACCGCTAGTAGTTTCTATTACCATGTTCTCATACAAAGAATTTAACAAACATTGGAGGTCAATATCCTTCAAGCATGGATCAATAAGAATCTCCAAACCAAAAATAATAGGAATATGTCTAAAATATTTATTAAATTTCCTTTCCATTTCAAAAATTATGTCGAAAAATAATTAACCATGCAATAAGTATTAAAAAGTTTGAATATTTAAAACTTGTAAAGCGGCTTGAGTAATAGTTGGATAATAACAATCATATAATAACATAGTAGCTTCATAAAAACTTTTAGCATTTCTTTTACACTACTTCTAGCGCCCATTCATCATCGGTTATTCCATACATATCGAACTAGATGCGAGGCGAGAACTAGAAGTGTAGAAAGCAATAAAATCATTTATAATTTCTTTATACTCTATTGCTACATTTAACATTGCATAGGTGGAATTCCACTGTGATCGACATCTTTGGAATTAACTTAGATTTTATATTTTTCTTCTACACAATTATTTTCATCTTTTAAGTCTTTGTTCGAAGCATTATGAGCATAAGCTATAACCCTAACTTTTTCTATCATTGGTTTAATTTCATCAAATACACTTTGAACAATTAAATTCAAAATATCACACATGCATCTAATATGAAAAATATCACCCTGGCATGGCAATAGCAATTATGATGTGATATGATCTATAGCTACATTATTATTACTTGCATTATCTAGTGAAAGAGAAAATATTTTTTCAGAAATTTCTAATTTTGAAAGTTTTTCCATTATTAAATTTACAACATTTACACCATTGTGTGAATTTTCAAATGAAATAAAAGAAACAACTGTTTTAAACATTTGCCAAGTGTCATCAATCCAGTATGCTATGATACAATGTTTTAAATATCGGCCGATAAACCGATATTATCGGCAATTTATCGGTTTTGGGGGCCTTCCGCTGTGATAAGTTCGATTCTAAATCGGTTATCGTTTTTGGATGTCTATCGCCGATAATGCGGCGATAAAGTGAGTTATCTGCCGATATTGTCGGCCTAAAAATCGGAATTATCGGCCTTTGATTTGAGTTTTGATTTCGGACAACGGGCACCTATTCAATGCACTTTAAACCCGACCCGACCCGAGTTTCTATCATTGGTTAGTGATCCTAAACATAATTATTTATATTTTGGTATGTTTATATTTCATTAAGTATGATTAGATTACATTTTAGAATATTATATTATGTATATCACCATCCGGTAATGTCACTCCGATAAATACTACTTATCCCTGATATCCGATATGGATTTTGACTGTCCGATAAATCCTGATAACCGATATTTAAAACCTTGCTATGATACATAAATAACCAGCTTGTGCTCTACGTGTTCAAATATCAGAAGTTAGAGAAAATTTACAGTTTAAGCTTTGAAAAGAAGAAATTATTTTTATTTTTTCCTCGTGATAATATTTCAAAATATCACGTTGACAAGTTTGACGAGAAAATTAATTATCTCTAATTATATCCTCAAATTCATCATTTTCTACTAATTTAAAAGGAAGGTTTTTAAGAGCAATAAGCTTGATGACGCATTTCTTGGCTTTAATTGCGTCATTGTTCTATGAACCGAGGTTACCGAAGGAAGATGATTGAGAGAGTAGAGATTGGCGGATGTCGCCTTGAGACATTAATTACGCTCTGTTGTGTTTTTCCAAATGACGTTTGAGGTGGCTAGTACCGCTCTAATGATGAGCTTCAAAGATATGGCCGCATAACGCGCATTTGGCCTTTGGGACGAGAAGTTTGATGTGTTGATTCCTGGTGACTTCTATCTTCTCAAAGAAAGCCCACATAACGGATCTCGGTCTTTTAGGAGCTC